>CAWUFW010002108.1:0-600000 GCA_963921515.1 Calotriton arnoldi
GTTGGTGTCCACTTGTTAGACTTGGCATCTTTTGGCGTGTTTCCCCTGACTTTTTGCTTTCTGACCTCCCGGTTTTGACTCTGTTTTTGCTGGTGTAATGATTCTGCGCACTTTCCTCATTGCTGTCCAGTGGGAAAGTGCAAGTGCTCCTGTATAAAATGCATTATGGATTGGTGTTTCCATGATTGGCCTATTTGGTTTATGTGTCAGTCCCTTGTAAAGTGCACTGCGAGTGCCAGGGCCTATAGACCAAATGCTGTTGGTGGGCTGCAGCACTGGATTGTGCCACCCACGCAAACAGCCCGTAAAGTGTAACCCGGGCCTGCCACCGCAGAGCCTGCGCGCAGCCTGGGGCTGCCATGTCGACTTGGCAAGTGCACACACTTGCAAGTCCCTAAACCTTCCCTTTGCTACATGTTAGTCACCCCTAAGGTAGGCCCAAGGTACCCCTGTGGGCAGGGTGCGTTGTATGCGAAAGGTAGGACATGCCCGGGTGTGTGCGGCATGTCCTGATAGTGAATTACAGCCTAGTTCGTTTTTCACTATGGCAAGGCTACCTGTTCCCCCCTAGGCCAGAACGGGCAGTTCCGATTATTATAGCTTATAATCCTAACTGACCCCGGGAACATGGTAGAAATTCGAGTTTAGTATGCCTGGACTCAGAATGATAAAATGCATCTTTTAGTGAAGTTGGTTTTAACATTCTGTGTTTGAAAATACCACTTTTAGAAAGTGGGTATTTTCTTGTCTAACCATCCAAGCCTGCCTCTGCGAGGTTGTGTATTCCTTGTCTGGAATGTGAGTGACAGGGGCTGGGGGATGCCAGGAGACAGGGTGAGTCAGCACAGGGCTGAATAGCAAGATCTACATGTAGATGGGTGGGAGGGGTCGCACCTGGGCCCTGAATAGGACAGTGCCTTCCCTCCACAATGCTGGCTCCACCTCCTGTGGTGCGTCTGATGTCCCTGGCCTACTCGCTGAAAGAAGGGACGGAGACTTGTCAACAAAGTGCTCCAGAACTGGTTTGGACTAGGCAAAGGCCTCTCTGCCTTCAGAGAACAAAGGAATTTGGGATATAAATATTGGGGCCCTGACCCCATGAATTTAGATCTCGCTGGAATCCAGGAACCTGCCAAGACGAAGAGCTGGAAGAGCTGCCAGGAGGAGTACTGCCCCTTTGCTGTGTTGTTGCTTTGTTGGGTTGGCCTGCAGCTGCTGTTTCTGCCTTGGGCAGTGAAAGGACTGGACTGAACTTTCTACAAACTTGTGCTGAGTATCTCCAAGGGCCTGAAACCGAGCTGGCCTCCTGTTAAGAAGTCTCAGGGACTACAAAGACTTCACAAGCCTCTGGGTACCGCTTCTGGAACGCTGTTTCAGTTGCCACAGAGGAAGGGAACCGCAACCGACTCCGTCAACCGAATCCATCCCTGGCCGGTGACCTGTTTGCACCGCAGACCGCATCGCCCCGCTTCGCATCACAACCCTGGTCTCACCGTGGGCGACGTCCGACGTCGCCAACATCGAGCCGCTGCTTGCACCGTGACCTGTGGGCACCGCAGTTCGCATCGCATCGCTTCACTGAACCAACCGGACCCGACCGACGCGGTCGCTGCCACTGGCTCAAGAGTCGTGACCGCACCGCATTTGGGGCACCGCTCGCACGTCTGCGACGCACCGCTCCGACTCGCACCGCTTTCCGACGCCAGCTCCCGCACTCCGGCTTGGTCGCCTGCATCGCAACCTGTCAGCACCGCATCGAGCACCGTCTCGCCCTGCATCGCACGCCTTGGACTCACCGACTCCGTCTGCACGACGCTCATCGAGCCGCTGCCTGCACCGCATCGAGGGACACCGCACCTTGCATCGCTCCGTCTTGCACCGCAACCGCGACGAACGCCGACCGGCTCGTACACTCCGTACCAGCCACAACGAGAAAGGTACTGTAACCGAGTCTGTTCATGACTCTGCTGGCCCGTATCGACGCGGTCGGCTGGAACTGTTAGACTCTGTGGTTTTCAGCATCACGGTAGGCTCGGACGGAGCTACCGACTCGTACTGAACTTTGCTTTTATGCTATTCCTGCAAAGAAGAAGTTACCGTATCAAGCATTCATTTTTAAAGTACAGTATTGTGGATTTTTGTCGTAATTGGTCTTGTCTTGAGTATATAAAATATTGGTTATTTTTCTAAACTGGTGTGGTGTCCGTTTGTAGTGCTTACACTGTATTACTGTTGGTTATGTGCAAATGCTTTACACACTGCCTCTGAATTAAGCCTGACTGCTCGTGCCAAGCTACCACGAGGGTGAGCAGGGGTTACTTCACAAGTGTAACACCCTTACCCTGACTAGGAAGGAGGGTCCCTACTTGGACAAAGGTGCAAGCCCTTGCCAACTAGAGATCCCATTTCTAACATTGGTTGTCAGCGGTGAGGATAGGACTTGTGTTTGCACTTGACTTACAGTAATTGGTGTGCACTACTACCATATCGCAGACCATTACGTACCACATACTGGTTCTTGTTCTTTTGGCCTATTTTTGATCTTGCCAGTTTTCAACTCACTACTTTTGTCATGCCTGAATCAATTGCATCATCCGTTGCATCTCTGGAAGTTATCTTTGAGGAGGATAGGTTGGAATCCTACGCCGTAAAGGAGCTACGAGCGATTTGTAAAAACCTGAAAGTCCAAATTAAAGGCCTCACAAGGAAGGAGGAGCTACAGAAGGCGCTGAGGGCCTGGGTAGCAGCCAGACATGCCAATGGGCAGCCTGGTAATCTCAGTGAGGAGGCGGAGGAGCCTATTTCCAGGGTGGATGTGCTTTTGGGTAGGGGGGAACCCGCCAGGTCAGGCAGCAGCAGTCTGTCCCCAGAGGAGCTGGAGGACAGGCGGGAGGCAAGGCAGTTTGAGCTGCAGAAGCTCAGGCTGGAGAGTGAGCGGGAGGAGAAGAGATTGGCCATAGAGGAGAGGAAGATGCTCTTAGAGCATGAGAGAGAACTGAAGGAGCTAGAACTTAGGAGTAAATCAGGCTCAGATGGTGGCAGCAATTCGTCCAGAAAGGCAGACAGGATTGTGCACATTCCCAAGAACGTAGGCAAGGAATTCAAGAAGGGGGATGACATACAAAGGTGGTTTCAGGGTTATGAGGCAGCCATACACATGAATGGGGTCCCTGAGGAGAATTGGGGAGCAGGATTGTGGCCACTTTTCCCTGAAGAAGCAAGGGATGCTCTGATAGCTTTGGGTAAGGGGTATCACCTCACCTATGCTGACATGAAGGATGCCCTTCTCACGAAGTATGGTCTTACTCCTGAAAAGTACAGGGATCAGTTCAGGTCCAGTAAGAAGTCTGATGCCAACACTTGGTTGGAATGTGTGGATGTGTTCTGCAGGTCTCTGGATGGTTGGGTGAAGGGCAGTAGTGTAACAGATTTTCAGGGGCTCTACAACTTGATTGCATGGGAGCACTTGTCTAGTCTATGTTTTGCAGATCTGCGCCAGCACCTAGTGGATAGTAAGCTAACTGACCCCAGGAAGCTTGCTATGGAAGCGGATCCGCTGGGTGAGTACCAGGGTCCACAAGAAAGCGTTTGGGGGAGACTCAGCCAAAGGTGGGCAGGGTCCCCAGCAGAAAGGTGGGGGGGACAAGGGTAAAGCACAGGAGTTCTCTAAAGGGCCCCAAACTAGTACCCAGGGTAAAGGTTCCCAGCCCCCCGGTGATAAGAAGAAAGGGGTCTCTACAGGGAAGCCTGTTGAGACCGGCCCCCGCAAGTGTTATGCATGTGACCAGGTAGGTCACTTTAAGGGGGACCCCAAGTGCCCAAAGGGGACACAGCCACCCACCGGTGGACAATCCAAAGTGTTGGCTAGTGTAGCGCTTGGGGAGGAGGGGTGCCCACAGGAGGGTGGGGATCCCGCAGAAATGACCCTTGTCTCACTAGGGGACAGTGAGATGGTCCCAGGAAACCAGGTGCCCCCTAACACAAAGAAATATAGCACCTGGGTGACCATTAATGGGAACAGGGTAGAGGCTCTCAGAGACACTGGAGCCAGTGTGACCTCAGTTGGGTGTCACCTGGTGTCTGAGAAGCAAGTAGTCCCCGGGGCATTCCACCAAGTAGTTGCTGTAGACAACTCAGAGCGCCAATGTATGGTGGCGCAGGTTCCCTTTGAATGGGGGGGGTCTCAGGTCCCTTGAGGGTGGTTGTGAGCCCTACCATGCCTGTAGATTGTCTGCTAGGAAACGACCTGGAGCAGTCCTTATGGAAGGAGGTTGAGCTCAGGTCTCACTTGGAGATGCTTGGGTTGCCAGAGTGGGCATGCGTGTCTACTCGGTCAATGGCAGCCAGAAAGGGTGATCAAGAGGACTTGGAGCCTGAAACAGTGGCCCAAGTCCCTGCCAAGAGAAAGGGCAGGGGCGCGGGAAACCGGCCCCCGAAGTTCCCACGGACCGGGAGGAGGCGGACCTCGAGGGGGACGCCCCGGTGCCTACAGGGGAGCAGGTAGCCGAACTGGGAGACATCTCTGAGCTGACCCATTGGCAGCAAGAAGGGGGTCCCACCAGGGAGGAGTTCTGCAGGGAGCAGAACGAGTGCCCTACTCTGGAGGATCTGCGGCGGCAGGCTGCAGACCAGGCAGCTGGTAATCAGTCCGGGTCAAATCTGATCTACTGGGAGAGTGGTCTCCTATACAGTGAGCCTAAGGTTGCTGAGCCTGGGTCAGCCCGTGTGCTGGTGGTACCCCAGCGCTTCAGGACCTTCCTACTGGGTCTGGCTCATGACGTGCCTTTGGCAGGACATTTGGGGCAGGACAAGACCTTTGACAGGCTTGTCACCCACTTCTTTTGGCCCCAAATGCGAAGGCAGTCAGATGCACACTGTAGATCTTGCCAAACTTGCCAGGCAAGTGTTAAGAGTGGGAGGAAGGTCAAAGCTCCTCTCCAACCTTTTCCTGTTGTTGGAACACCCTTTGAAAGGGTAGGGATGGATATTGTGGGGCCACTGGATCCCAAGACAGCCATGGGCAACAGGTACATCCTGGTCTTGGTGGACCATGCCACCCGGTACCCGGAGGCAATCCCTCTCAGGACAACGACGGCGCCAGTGGTGGGCCGGGCGTTAATGGGGATCTTTTCCCGTGTGGGATTCCCCAGAGAGGTGGTTTCTGATAGGGGGACCAATTTCATATCGAAGTATATGACATCCCTGTGGAAGGAGTGTGGTGTAACATACAAGTTCACCACTCCTTACCACCCACAAGGAAACGGTCTGGTGGAGAGATTCAACCAGACCTTGAAAGGCATGATCAAGGGTCTAACAGAACCCATGAGGCGTAAGTGGGACGTCCTCTTGCCATGCCTACTCTTTGCATACAGGGAGGTGCCTCAGAAGTCTCTTGGGTACAGCCCCTTTGAGCTCCTGTATGGCCACCCTGTCAGAGGACCTCTGAGTTTGGTAAAGGAAGGCTGGGAGGCGGCTCCCAGGAAAACTCCCCAGGATGTATTTAGCTACATGCTGGCCTTTAGAAACCAAACTGCCCGCTTCAGGAAACTCGCTCAGGCGAACCTAGAAGCCAGCCAGGAAGAAATGAAGAGATGGTATGACCAGAACGCCACTCTGGTCGAATTTCAACCTGGGCAAAAAGTGTGGGTCATGGCCCCAGTGGCACCTTGTGCCTTGCAGGACAAGTGGACTGGGCCATATGAGGTAAAGGAGCGTAAAAGTGACGTCACCTACCTGGTGGATTTGCAGGCTCCAAGGAACCCTTTGAGGGTCCTTCACGTGAACCGCCTCAAGCCCCACTTCGAGAGGTCCGAAGTGAGTATGCTCTTGGCGACCGATGATGGGGTGGAAGAGGAGAGTGAGCCTCTCCCTGACCTCCTGTCTACCAAGGAGCATGATGGGTCAGTAGAGGGTGTGATCCTCTCCCCTACTCTGACTCAGGAGCAGCAGGGGGACTGTCACCAGTTGTTGGGACAGTTCGCCCCACTGTTCTCTCTGACCCCCGGTGTTACTCACTGGTGTACCCATGACGTGGACACCGGTGACAGCCCTCCTGTGAAGCACAAGATTTACAGGTTGACTGACCGGGTCAGAGCCAGCATCAAGGAGGAGGTCTCTAAGATGTTGGCGTTAGGGGTGATTGAGCCCTCCCACAGTCCTTGGGCCAGCCCAGTGGTCTTGGTCCCAAAGGCTGCGGCGCCCGGTGCCACTCCAGAACTCCGGTTTTGTGTGGACTACCGTGGGCTCAATGCCGTCACCAGGACTGACGCGCACCCCATCCCCAGAGCTGATGAGCTCATTGATCGGTTGGGAGCTGCCCGGTTCCTCAGCACGTTTGATTTGACGTCTGGGTACTGGCAGATTGCCTTAACCGATGGGGCCAAGGAGAGATCAGCATTCTCAACCCCAGAAGGTCATTACCAATTCCGGGTGATGCCCTTTGGGTTGAAGAATGCCCCTGCCACCTTTCAGAGGTTGGTCAATCAGGTGTTGGCCGGGCTGGAGGATTTCAGTGCCGCCTACCTGGATGACATTGCTGTGTTCAGTTCCAGCTGGGAAGAACATTTACAGCATCTTGAGAATGTGTTGAGGGCTCTGCAAGGTGCAGGCCTCACGATCAAGGCCAGTAAGTGCCAGATCGGGCAGGGTTCGGTGGTGTACTTGGGACACCAGGTAGGAAGCGGCCAGGTGGCGCCCCTACAACCCAAGATTGACACCATTCTGGCTTGGGAACCCCCCAAGACCCAGACAGAGGTGAGAGCCTTCTTAGGTCTCACCGGCTACTATAGGAGATTTGTTAAGGGCTATGGCACCATCGTTGCCCCCTTAACAGAGCTGACCTCTAAGAGGCAGCCCAGGAAAGTGATCTGGACTGAGTCCTGCCAGAAAGCTTTTGATGCCCTGAAGGCAGCCATGTGCACGGCGCCCGTGCTCAAGGCACCTGACTTCTCCAAAGAATTTGTCGTGCAGACTGACGCTTCAGAGCATGGTGTGGGAGCGGTGCTCTCACAACTGAACGAAGAGGGCCTGGATCAGCCTGTAGTCTTCCTTAGCAGGAGACCACTTCCCAGGGAACAGAGGTGGAGTGCCATAGAAAGGGAAGCTTTTGCTGTGGTCTGGGCACTGAAGAAGTTGAGACCATACCTGTTTGGGACTCACTTCCGGGTTCAGACAGACCACAGGCCCCTCAGATGGTTGATGCAAATGAGGGGTGAGAATCCAAAACTGCTGAGGTGGTCCATCTCCCTACAGGGAATGGACTTTACGGTGGAACACCGTCCTGGTACAGAACACGCCAACGCAGATGGTCTGTCCAGGTTCTTCCGCCTTAGTGAAGAGAACTCCAATGGGGTTGGGTAGTTCTCCCTACTTTCAGCTGGAGGGGACATGTGTTAGACTTGGCATCTTTTGGCGTGTTTCCCCTGACTTTTTGCTTTCTGACCTCCCGGTTTTGACTCTGTTTTTGCTGGTGTAATGATTCTGCGCACTTTCCTCACTGCTGTCCAGTGGGAAAGTGCAAGTGCTCCTGTATAAAATGCGTTATGGATTGGTGTTTCCATGATTGGCCTATTTGGTTTATGTGTCAGTCCCTTGTAAAGTGCACTGCGAGTGCCAGGGCCTATAGACCAAATGCTGTTGGTGGGCTGCAGCACTGGATTGTGCCACCCACGCAAACAGCCCGTAAAGTGTAACCCGGGCCTGCCACCGCAGAGCCTGCGCGCAGCCTGGGGCTGCCATGTCGACTTGGCAAGTGCACACACTTGCAAGTCCCTAAACCTTCCCTTTGCTACATGTTAGTCACCCCTAAGGTAGGCCCAAGGTACCCCTGTGGGCAGGGTGCGTTGTATGCGAAAGGTAGGACATGCCCGGGTGTGTGCGGCATGTCCTGATAGTGAATTACAGCCTAGTTCGTTTTTCACTATGGCAAGGCTACCTGTTCCCCCCCCCCCCCCCTAGGCCAGAACGGGCAGTTCCGATTATTACAGCTTATAATCCTAACTGACCCCGGGAACATGGTAGAAATTCGAGTTTAGTATGCCTGGACTCAGAATGATAAAATGCATCTTTTAGTGAAGTTGGTTTTAACATTCTGTGTTTGAAAATACCACTTTTAGAAAGTGGGTATTTTCTTGTCTAACCATCCAAGCCTGCCTCTGCGAGGTTGTGTATTCCTTGTCTGGAATGTGAGTGACAGGGGCTGGGGGATGCCAGGAGACAGGGTGAGTCAGCACAGGGCTGAATAGCAAGATCTACATGTAGATGGGTGGGAGGGGTCGCACCTGGGCCCTGAATAGGACAGTGCCTTCCCTCCACAATGCTGGCTCCACCTCCTGTGGTGCGTCTGATGTCCCTGGCCTACTCGCTGAAAGAAGGGACGGAGACTTGTCAACAAAGTGCTCCAGAACTGGTTTGGACTAGGCAAAGGCCTCTCTGCCTTCAGAGAACAAAGGAATTTGGGATATAAATATTGGGGCCCTGACCCCATGAATTTAGATCTCGCTGGAATCAAGGAACCTGCCAAGACGAAGAGCTGGAAGAGCTGCCAGGAGGAGTACTGCCCCTTTGCTGTGTTGTTGCTTTGTTGGGTTGGCCTGCAGCTGCTGCTTCTGCCTTGGGCAGTGAAAGGACTGGACTGAACTTTCTACAAACTTGTGCTGAGTATCTCCAAGGGCCTGAAACCGAGCTGGCCTCCTGTTAAGAAGTCTCAGGGACTACAAAGACTTCACAAGCCTCTGGGTACCGCTTCTGGAACGCTGTTTCAGTTGCCACAGAGGAAGGGAACCGCAACCGACTCCGTCAACCGAATCCATCCCTGGCCGGTGACCTGTTTGCACCGCAGACCGCATCGCCCCGCTTCGCATCACAACCCTGGTCTCACCGTGGGCGACGTCCGACGCCGCTAACATCGAGCCGCTGCTTGCACCGTGACCTGTGGGCACCGCAGTTCGCATCGCATCGCTTCACTGAACCAACCGGACCCGACCGACGCGGTCGCTGCAACTGGCTCAAGAGTCGTGACCGCACCGCATTTGGGTCACCGCTCGCACGTCTGCGACGCACCGCTCCGACTCGCACCGCTGTCCGACGCCAGCTCCCGCACTCCGGCTTGGTCGCCTGCATCGCAACCTGTCAGCGCCGCATCGAGCACCGTCTCGCCCTGCATCGCACGCCTTGGACTCACCGACTCCGTCTGCACGACGCTCATCGAGCCGCTGCCTGCACCGCATCGAGGGACACCGCACCTTGCATCGCTCCGTCTTGCACCGCAACCGCGACGAACGCCGACCGGCTCGTACACTCCGTACCAGCCACAACGAGAAAGGTACTGTAACCGAGTCTGTTCATGACTCTGCTGGCCCGTATCGACGAGGTCGGCTGGAACTGTTAGACTCTGTGGTTTTCAGCATCACGGTAGGCTCGGACGGAGCTACCGACTCGTACGAACTTTGCTTTTATGCTATTCCTGCAAAGAAGAAGTTACCGTATCAAGCATTCATTTTTAAAGTACAGTATTGTGGATTTTTGTCGTAATTGGTCTTGTCTTGAGTATATAAAATATTGGTTATTTTTCTAAACTGGTGTGGTGTCCGTTTGTAGTGCTTACACTGTATTACTGTTGGTTATGTGCAAATGCTTTACACACTGCCTCTGAATTAAGCCTGACTGCTCGTGCCAAGCTACCACGAGGGTGAGCAGGGGTTACTTCACGAGTGTAACACCCTTACCCTGACTAGGAAGGAGGGTCCCTACTTGGACAAAGGTGCAAGCCCTTGCCAACTAGAGATCCCATTTCGAACACCACTGTAGAACTCTGCTGATACGGAGGGGGATTTCTATTTAGAATATCTTCCAGCAATTCATCATCCGTTTCACTCTCATGCATATATTTTTCCCTCTCCATATGTTTCTTTTTCTCAGTACGTTTTCTCTTAGTCTCTTCCTCAACTGTAAAAGCCGGAAACAAACCTCCTGTCATGTTAGCACATCTCCATCGTTTTATTCTATCCTCATGATTTATTCCCCACATTCTTCCAGGCATAAACTCATGATCCCTTAAACCTCTGAATCTCTCTCGCTCATACATCTCATCTTCCCATTCCGTCAACGCTTCAAACTGTGTCGGTCTAGGTCTAGGTTCTAAATTTGTCATCTTTTCTCTCAAATTTCGCAAAACTGCTACACTAAATGAACCATTCTCCGGGAAAGCTAGTGCACCATCATTCTTCGTATACTTTGCCCAATTTTCTAACCATATGCATGTATGATATCCATATTTCAGCATCATATGTGAAGCTGCTGATTTCGGCGGAGGAATTACTTGTCCCTCTCTAGTCACAACCTTTTTGTCTTTCTTAAAGAAATTCTTAATTTTTGTCGTCCATGACGTTCTCTCCCTTTCATACTCGTAATATGGCATGTTTTCGATTGGTTTTTCTCTTCAAACCAGTACTGTTCCGTGTACGGAACTTCAACCAATCACAGCGCGACTCACACCAACACACCAATCAGAACGATTCCCTTCGTCCGCGGACCAACCAATCCTAGCGCGGCACTTTTCTACGTCACTCTTGTCTCTGTGTTCACGTGACTAGCGCACTATCCAATCCTAGCGCGGCACTGTCGATGTCACTCCTGCTCTTTTACCCCTCCTTTACAAAAATTATCGGCAATTTTTCTTTTCACTGTTTCTTCGTTAGTTACAACAATTAAAACAATTCCATAGTCTGATTCGCTAAACCAAAGTGACAGCTTTGTCCTTTTACACAAGAATCCTGTATTTCCAGTAGGCAGCGCTTACCTCTACCCTACCACAGAATTATTAACTTTCGCCGATAAAGTAGCACTTCCCTCTACCTTACCCTTCTTTCAAGCAAACAGTAAACCCGTTTCTCTAGGGATAAGACACATGTGGAGACTATGCTCCTGAGAATTAAGGCCAGAGTTTCACAAGAAAACGTGATTTGCTATCTCAGTTACACACCTTTCGTACAGAAATCCCTAACATAACACAACCTGTGTTATTACCAAAAATTGAATTCAGACCATGTACCAAATTCCATGTGACTTCTCTTGCCACACGTGTTCCACTTCCTACATCCCAGAAGCGTGAAAACTCACATATAACATAACGCGACTCAACATATAGTATTAGTCATCAAAAATAATCAATAATCACCAAACTAATCTATAGAAACCATAACTCTGCTACCAAGAAATCTGATGCAGCGGATACAATAAAAACTATTTACCTCCTAGGTCACTTATCGGTCATCCAGGGGCGACTTATATTTTCTCACATCCACATGACGATGGGGCCCATAACATCGCCTATATCACACACACACACACACACCTGGATTTCCTCTACTCCTTTATGAAATTCTATACTCCTAGGAAAATAGGAAAACTAAATGAAAAACATCATGATGTACCGCTGGAAGGAGCCGGGATACCTTATTACTTTAACCTATCGCTTTCTTAGTTATTTCTTAAGATATTCCTGCTCATTGTTTTGTCGATGGATCATCTAGTAAGAAATCAGTTTATAGTGATTAAGACCAGCTAAATCACAATAACCAATTACCAGTTTCTCAAACATTTAGTAAAATAACCACTGAGTCGTTTGATTTAAGAATCTTAAATTTTATATAATTTTAAAGGCATGAAAAAGAATTTAGACTTTTTTTATTCAATTATTCATTCATTATTAATTCAAATATTTATTAAGCAAAATCAATTTTATTGCAGAAAGGAAATTTTGTCATGAAGCAAAACCCTAATTACCTGCCTATCTTCCTAATTTAGCCTAATGATTTCTAACCTAAGTGTAAGATTTAAAAATCAACCTAATTCTCATACTCAACTGGAAAAATAAGACAGCAACAGAAACTTCAGCTCGTCAGCATCAGCTACCGCAACCCGTCTCATCTAACAGACTTTCAGCATCTCCCGCTCAGTAAAATGGATCGATCTGGAACACCAAGCACTGGAAGCCACCAACTCCATCACCAACTCCGACTACCCCCTCCCACTAAGAGTAGGCCTTCTTATACCCTAATTCTAACTTTGCTAACTAAATTGTTGCAACATTAATAACGCACTTTTCTTTCATTGGTCCACTCATTTCATCTATTCATTCTTAATCAAGTTCTCCCGGATCCAGCTTGTTCTTTTGGAATGTATATGTTCATTTCCTTTCTCACAGTTCAAGACATGTTTCCATCCGCTTCGATCAGTACATTTGTAACTTCTTTCGATACATTCGAGAACTCTGCAGGCATTGTCCTTTCTCTTAAACGGTTTCCCACGATTCTTTGCTGATCACCACGCCACACTATCAGTTCAATTAGGTCACGTCAGCCTTGACCATTCTTGCATCCTAGCCTCTCAGCACCATCACGTGGTTAGCCTTTCTCCAACTTTTTCTCCCTTGTCACGCGTTTTCTCAGCGCATGCGTACTCTAATAACCGGCAGCCATTTTATATCGCCACTCGATTAGACTTAGAAGCACTATTTAGAAATAAACAAAACATAATTAAAATAGAGAAACATAGCCTTTTCGTTTCCCTCACGTCATCTACGTACCCCAATTAGTTATTACCTAGCAGAAAGCAACATTTAAGCTGTTCCTTACTTACCATCACTATTGTTTTTGCAACGACACGTTTATATTCTATGAAGCACAAATCATGCATTTATTATTTATTTAGTACGCAATTATTTTATGTTATAATTAGACACACAGACATTCGTTAATAGATTATTCAGCATATATACTTGCGTGTTACCCTTCCCTTACGTACATTGTTGATTAATACATTTAAACGAACATTTTTATTATTTATAAAATTTGTTAGGGGTTAAAAAATTTTTTATTTTCTCTGCTCCATCAAGGTCTTCTTGTTATTTGACACCACCGAGTGCTGACATCAAGATGAAAGGAGATGAGATAACCGTTTTCAGATCTAGTAATTTCACGTGACCTAGTGCTGTCATCTTCAGGCAGCAGCCTTACCTCGTGCTATGATTGCTCCTACCTAAATGAGTTTGACATATTTGATATGATTACCTAAAAGTAGCCATCAAACTAAAATTGCCTTATCTCTACCTTCACCATACTTTTCACAACACTCTGTTGTGTTATATCCCTGAACGAACTACACCTCCCACTCCTGTGGATGGTACATGCCTGAACCCGGCATAAAGGAATTCCATGACGACAAGCCTATTCCAGAGCTACAACTTCACAGCCACTCTGTGGTTCCTAGAACCTATGATTAGGTAGGTCCTGAGCAATCCATGATTTTCACAAGCCAGTGAGTGGAGAGTAATGGAGTGTGATAGATGTGTTAGAAAATTCCACTACGGCAATTGTTCTTTGGCAATGGTGTGGGCTGCATAGATTCAGTGGCTTCTTGGATCCTGAATGTAAACTGCTCTAGATGATCAGAGTTGTCTGATCGGTTCATGAATGGAGATTTTGTCTTGCTGGTAGAGGGTAGTATGGAAGTTGCTGGTAGAAAGTTAAAGTGGCTCTGAATATCTTGACTCACGTCTTCAGGCTAATTCTCTTGTGAACTGAAATCTAGTGGTGCCCAGTGAGTGACTGGCTGGCCTGGCCCTTCCTTAGCCATTCCTTTTTGTTTCACATATTGAAGTGAGTTGTCCTCTTTTTTTATATTTATAGAGATTGGCTGAGAAAAGCAGAGTGATGGATGTAATACATAAATCAACACTTTATACCCTCCAATTAGCTTTTCGTTACAAGGCTGTTTAGCTCATCTGTGCGCGTAAAGAACAATTTTCAAATCAGCCGTGACCTCACTCCCAAAGGAACATTTTTATCTGAATTAATGTGCCACATTCCCTTTTCGAGGGTAAAATAATGGTCAAGGAACCAACTACACAAGCTTCCTATCTAAGACCGTGTAATTTATAAGGCTAGCTTCATCATTCACCACTCAAATGACTTTCATATTTCACTATACTGATTCACCACTAACCCTTTATGGGTTCTGGAGTAGCGTGCTACTCGCCAAAAAAGCGCTACAACATCCCATCAGGGGTAACAAGCGCTATATAAATGCAAACCTTTTTCCCTCTTCTATCCCTCCACTATCCTTCTGAATCCAAATAACTGACTAACATATCCACCACTCAAATTACTTTCATATTTCACCATACTAATTCACCACTAATCCTTTATGGATTCCGGAGTAGCATGCTACTCACTGAAAAAGCGCTTTGACGCCTCGTCAGGGGTAGTAAGCGCTATAGAAATTCAATTACAATACAATATTGATAACACACATCACTATCCCTGAACATTAGATGTAAACACATTTAGAGTTTGGACAATTGCGCCTGTATACTGTCAGTGACCTGGCCTAAGAGTGCATGAAAGAGCTGAAATTAAATCATAAATTTAAACCTGTTCTGAACAGGGGCCCCCAAAATAGGTTTGGCCCAGGGCCCCCAAAACAGGTTTAACCCAGGGCCCCCAAAATCCTTAAGATGTCCCTGGTAGACTTGCTGCATTTCTTTGGTTAATAGGGCTCGGCTGCGGGGCCAGGGCCGGCTCTAGGGCGGTGTGACCGGTGCCACTGTATCGGGTGCTGACTTCGGGTGGGGACGTTGTGTTTGCAGGTATATTATTGTTTTGAAAGCACCTACTGCAATGTTCCTTGCCTCCAGCAATTTTCATAAAATAATAAATGTCAAGATAACTCTCAGCGTTTTCTCTAGTGGAAGTTTTAAGGTAGCGCAGAGGGTTAATATGCCTGCTGCAAAGAACGTGCACCATGCAGATCACAAAGTGCATAGAATGAAAATAGGTTAGCGTGTTATTACTTTTGTCAGAGAGGTCATTTTGTTACTTGCAGTTTATAAGTTAAAATCCTAATATAGAACAGTAAATGATTAACTGTCATCAAAGAACTTCATGCATACTGCAAGGTATAGATTAGAGCGTTATGATTTTTTTCCCCAGCCATTCATTATCCTAATGTTGCAAAAAGTGTTAATTTGGGTACAAAGCAATTCTTATTAAAGAGAACCCCCAACCATGGTGTTACATTTTAAATTCTGAGTTTGTGCTTCTCCATACCAAGCACTCTTAAACTATACTGCCTACCAGTATGGATGACATGCCACTCCTACACTTTGCTGTCCTCTGTCTTATGTAACATTTCTCATATACTGATTTACATACCCATGAATGATTGTCTCTGTTTAATGTGTGTGAAATGTAAAGTGCTCTGACACCCTACACTAGTATGAGGTGTGCTATAAAATGAATGAAATGCATCTCATAGAGAGTGGTAATGGAGACTTGAGGGGCACTGTTAAAGGGTGGTATTAAGGGGAATCCATGGCGAGGTGGTCATTGGGGGGCACCAACAAACATTGTCGCACAAGGCGCCACCAGCTCTAAGGGTGGCCCTGTGCAGGGCAGATTGCATGCCGCTGAGAAAGTATTTGTGTTAATTGCAGCGCATGACGGGCGCTGCGAATAACATGAATACTCACACAATCTGCCCCACAGCCGCACCGTATTAGCAAAAGGTATTGAAGGCACTGGCGATCCTCCACGTGCATCATGGATGAAAAACACAATGAATTGTTGGATTTAGAGTTGCTCAAACAAATTTGACATGGAAACGTTTTGGCTTTGAGGGTACAGAGAATTTGCTCTCCAGCTACCTTCACACCATATTAATATCTATACATAATTTTGTGAACTAACTGATATGCCACTGTTTTAATCAGAAGATATGCGAGTATGATCAATAGTATGACTGTTACTTATAAAACATTTCAGTAGATTGTATGATGGAAATATAAACAAAACATGCTTATGTCATATTCCTCAGCACCTGATGCATTAACCAGCTTCCAATCATCCTTTCCATGCAGAACCTCTGTTGCCAGATGCCTGATGTCTTTTTGCCCTCTCCTGTGCAAGTGCACATCCCACTGCTGCTGCTGCAATGCATTCTGTGTTCCTGCTTCTCTGTCGGCTATCCAAGAACTACCGTTAGTTGTTGCTGCTGGCAGGTTTGCTGGTCTTGCTACAAATGCTATGATTACTATGCTGACTTAGGGCCTTATTATGAGAGGACGACTGCCTCTTTGAAGGATCCTCTGTCACGGCAACATGGGAGGGTTTTGCACCTGAACCTGCACGCTCTCTCCCTTCATGCGTGGGGATTGAGCGGCAACAGCTGACAGCATTCGATCTTCCTCCCGAAGTCTGTGATGTTATTCTGGCAGCCAGGCATCCCTTCACCCAATCAGTGTACACCTGCAGATAGGACACATTTGTGGTATTGTGTGTATCAAAAAGCATTGATCTCCTATCTGCTCTTCTTACTCAGGTCCTCTTTTTTTCGTTCTTTCTTTGGCCCAGCAGGGCTCTGCTCTGGGCACAGTTAAGGGCTATCTTTCAGCCAATTCTACGTTTTTTTGGTTCCCAGACCAACCTTCCTTATTCAAGTAACCTGTTGTGACGAGATTCCTCAAGGGTTTATGAAGCGTTCCCCTCCCCCCCCCCTTTCCCCTCCCAAAAGGCCATTCATTATGCCCCAGTGGGACTTGATCCTGGTCCTTACTTTCTTGATGTGCGCTCCTTTTGAGCTGCTACACAACTGCCCTCTTTGGTTATTAACCATCAAACCAGCCTTTCTGGTGGCCATTACATTGGCCAGGAGGTTCAGCGAGTTGCTGGTTCTCTCAGTGCACCCTCCTTCCACTACGTTTTATCTAGAGAAACTGGTCCTCTGGATACAAGCCTCCTTAAGGTCGTCACCCATTTCCATGTAGGTCAGGCGTTCACACTGACTACCTTTTTTTTGCCCTGCCTGATTCTTCTAAGGAAGAGGAGAGACTCCGCTGTTTGGATCCAAAAAGAGTTTTGTCGTTGTACCTTGACTGCACAAATGAATTCCAAGTGGATGATCAACTCTTCGTAGGGTACTTTGGGGCCAAGAAAGGGAAGGCTGTGCAGAAATGAACCACCTTCTGATTGATTGTGCTCTGATAAAAATATGCTACACACTGGTCAAAAGGCAAACATCAGAGGGTTGGCACGCTCATTCTACCACCGCCAAAGCTGCGACCACCGAGTTAGCTCGCGGAGTCCGGTCCTGGACATCTGTCAGGCTGCAATGTGGGTTTCAATGCACATGTTCACAAAGCTCTTCTGCCTGGACAGTCCGGTCCGTCTAGATGGGCTTTTGGTCTGTTTGGTCCTGTAGGATTTTCTGGTCTAAGTTGGGTTTGCAGACCCGCCTCCATGGAGGCATTGCGTGGGTATCTATCCTAAGGTATGGAATCTACGGTTAGAAGTTTCTATCAGATGAACAAGTAACTTATCTTTGGTAACCCCTTACCTGGTAGAGACTCCATCTAGCCGCAGAGTCCTTATTGACCCTCCCATCCTCCTGCTCTGTGACCTGATTAGCGAATGAGGTTTCCCCTTACAAAGGGCTCTAGCAACTTACACCAGTGGTCCGTCTCCCTTGTGGCTCTGCGCTCCAGGTGTGGAAAGTCATGAAAATGAACTGACGTCTGCACGCTAAGGTGGAGCCTATACAGGTACCGCCGCTCGTCACTTCCACAGAGGATGCTGACATGGAACCGAACAATGCCATCTGTCGGCGCACAGGCGTAATGCTCGGAAATTTCCAGATTCAGTCTGTCGCCAGGGGATAATTTTAAGGTAAGTAATCTGCGACTAGGTAGTGTCTCAAGCAGATAAGGTGTTATCGAAGGCAAGTAACTTGTTCTAGGTTGGATCTCTGTAGGAGCTTGTGGGGATTCTTCACTTTAATCCGAAGATCAATAGGCCTGTCAATCATTCCTTCTATCAATTTTCTGCACTTCTGTGCTTGCATCCAAGATGCTCATATCAAAACCTCTCCCTCCCCACTACCATCGTCAGCGGACTGCTCATTCTCCCACCATACGTGGACACTCTTTCATATTCCAACATTTATTACTTTGAGTCACCATGCTGCAGTTGTTAACCTTGACCACTTTGAGTGGATGTGAAAATGTGAATGTGCCTTTTCCGACATGCCCAAGCACGCTGATTCTAACAAAAGCTGGAGTGATTTCATGGACCTTGACTTTGTCTAGTGTTATATTCTTTTTTAGATTGCATTTGCTTTTGCAGAATCGTAGCCTCCAAAGCACTACAGTTCACAACTAGGACCTTGTCCGCAATCAGCGTTTAGATGTTCAAACACCACAGACAACTTTTCAAAACTAGATGTCTGGCTTCCCTAAGCAAAAAGGATTGGTACCAGTGGTAGCATGAGGGTTTCCTCTGTACCCCCACAATCTTTCATTGTTCTGGTCCAAGGCACATTCAAGCACATGGCAAGCTTCACACTGCCATTGAGGCAATCATTCAAACGTTCAGCCTGTCCATTGCACTGCGGATCATACAGTGCAGATATGCTTTATACAATACCTCCCAAGGAATTCTTTGATGACCATGTATGTCAGTTGCTGTCTGTTTTCTGTGACTTCAGCTTAGGGGAATTCTGCCTTGCTAATTGTCTCCAACAGGAAAAACACCATTTTGTTGGCAGATTTCATAAATTTAATGTCAGGCCATTTGGATTGGTATTTTGATTCCCACAGGAAATCTAGTGTGGGGGTAATACTTTAAACATTCCCACAATATAAAATGCCATTTTCTACCGCAAGCATTTTGTGCATTGAACTTGTTTCATAGGCATACAGATGCAGGTGGTGACTTTCTTGTCACTCATGTCACAAGTTTCACAAAACGTTTTTTCCTTGGCTGCCTCCCTGGCTATTCGCAGCCACCAGAAGTATTTGCAAAAGGGTATTCAGTGCTGACGTGATCGTCCTGACATACCTGGGTGATATACTTTTTGTCATCCCTTAAGCCCAGGTTCCCCTTCACACTCACTTCATGTTCAGCATGACCGTAAGACTGCAGCTGACCATGCATAGTCTTGTCAAGTGGCCAACTTTCTTTCATAAATTTCTTGATCTGGTTGAGAGCATTGTCCTTTTTGTCAGCAACAGACTACTTTTCTTCTGTAATGAACTAAACATTATTAATCTTGCTTCTCACAAGAAGGTTGGGTCTACTCAAAGGCTGAAGGCTATAATTAACTCTATTCTTGTTTCTGAGGGTTGCAGTCTTTGAGGCGGTCTCTGTCCATCTAGGAAGGTGTTCCGTTCTGTAGGTCGGGCTAGGATCGGCAGGCTTGGTGGCACTGAGGAAGCGCTTGTCAACTGCCATGCACATTTTAGGCCCGGCCATGATCCTCCTTGCTGTTTCACTACAAGTCTTCTTGCATTGCTCCAGGTTGCTGGTTGGGGATTTCTGTGCTTAAAGCAGAACTGGGATCAAGCGGACATTTCCAAGGTATTTGTTAGAAAACGCTGTTGTTTTGTTCCCTCTGTTGCAAATTCAGATTATTTGCTTTTATTTTATGTTCCAGGCCAGATAATTTCCTTTATCATCTGTTTCTATTACGACCTTCCTAATCTATTATGGTGAGAGTTTTCTTCCTTTTTTTTCTGTTTCCGGTCTAGCTCAATTTCATCTGAGGGTATTAAATGAACTGGTTAAACTTCTTAGTGCGTCACAGCTGTGCTCTTGATGTTTTGCTTGCTCCAGAAGGCTTCCTGTTTTGTTCCCGCTTGTGCTACAATGATTCTGGCTGCTGCTCTTGATCTGCCTGAATTCTTAGAGGTTTTTGCTTTTGTTTTTTTTAATCTGAGAGCTCAAGTTTTAACCTCAGTCTGCCACCATTTGCACTCTTCATTTAGTTATCATTGGGGAGGCAGCAGGTCTTATCTTGGAACTGAAAGGTGTCAAGAAGACATTTTCAGAAGGCCGGCGATTGACACCAAAAGGATTGATTAGCCATATATTGTATTGTGGCCACCCAGTTGATGACTTCATCATCCTCTTCAATTGGTGATACTGGCAAACATGACAAATAGTCTTCTGAAGGATTGTGCTCTCCCTTGACGAATTGACATCAAAATGAAACGCTTGTACATTGGGAAATAGTTAACAATGCTGGCTGTAGCAAACATAACTCCACCTGAAGGTCAAATATTCACCATAGGTTTGTGGTCTGTTCTTTAGACAAATCTGCTTCCCTACATAAAATGTTTGGAATGGTTGGGTGCCCACCTATTTGACAAGAACTTACTTTCGATAACAGCACGTCAGCGTTCTGTCCACATCAAGGTTATGTATGCAAACTCTAAATTCTATTCTTCAATTTGAGATCCTTGTCCTAACACAGCACCAAATCCATGGCATCCACGGTCATGCAGCACATTTTGCCTCCTATAAATGATTTCAATATCGCTACATATGTGATATATTTTTCTTGGATTAAAAAACAAGTTGCTGGTGTTCACCCCAGACATAGTCCTGACCCTTACACAATATTTATCCCAAATAGCTAGTTTTTCAGCAAGTTCCTGCACTAATTTCATTTAATACACAACCCTGCAAATGGCACCAGTGTGTCCTTTTAGACCAGTGAATGAGCCTTTTTTTTAAGCATGTCTTTATTGGCATTTTCACATATACATATTCATATGGTCATGCAAGAGCAGCAGTTGTAATATCACGTAGCAGTATTATAAACGACATTGGTTGTATACTGGTATAATAGAACCCCCCTTAATGTACATCGATATGGATTCTCCAGTTGTGTCTGGGTCATGTGTTGCCTAAACATCAATCGCTCTGTACCTGCCCCTGCACTTCTCATCTGTGTGACCCTTGGGGAGTTACATGTAGTCTTACCTGTATAGAGACCCAACATATAAGCCATATGAGAAGGGGAGGAAGAAAAAGAAATAAAAGGGAGAACAATTTAATCTCAAAGCCAAAAGACCTTAACTTATTAACCATGCGTCGTCGGTGGGTCCAATGCTCCATGCAAGAAAAGGAGCTAGTCTCTGTTTGAGGGGGAATCCTACCTATTCCTAGAGAAAATATTTGTGCAGGATAGAAGTGATCGACTAGTGTTTCTTATCGGACAATACCTTCCATTGAGTGGCCTATATAATCTACTTTGGACTGAAACAAAAAGCATTTTTCTAGTACTTGGAACAAGACTCTACTTTAAAAACCATTGCATCTCTCTTTTACAATCACCATATCGAGGTCAGTGTCTTTAGTATGTTGAGAATATTGTCCTGCAAAAATTTCCAGTTCATATACTTGGATATGTGGAACAGTACTCTCTGGAAGACTGGGCACACCGACACTAGGCTGAAGTGCATGTTTTTAGGTCGAGCCTAGGCAGCACTTGTGCTGTCTCTTCAAGACATGCTTTATTCACTATATGGGCTTAGAACCTGCCCCTGCTTTGGATTGGCTTTTGTCAGTGTCATTCAAATATTGTAGGCTCCAAATGGCTAATGGTTGTTGCATGTCCCACCTTTTTTCAAAAGTTAACTCCTATGGAGTATTGCTGCATAATTTGTGTGCTTCCACTTTTGTTATTGAATTTCGTGTCTGTGGCACTTTTTTTTCTATATACAATGAGCACTTTTTAAAATGCTTGTGATTTGTTGTCTTTCAGGGCTGCGCCTGTTTCACGAGTGCCATGCTTTATGTTTTTCTAAACTAAGGTATTTTTAAATTGATTGCACGCAATGGCTGCTTTCTGTCCTGACCACATTTCTATGGTTTATTTCTTTTTGGATCACGTTCCCGCCTTTATTTCTCACCATTTTTATATTATACGCAACAGCAACTTTATTTTTGGGCCACATTTAAGTTTATTTGTTTGCTTCAGAAAAATTTGTTTGTGTTGCGCCGCTTTCTGTCCGCTCTTAATGTTTGTTTCTTCTTTTATTATTAGATCCCATTCCCGTGTTTATTTTTGACAGTTTTCATATATACAGCACCGGTTTATTTTTGTATTTGTTTTATGAGGGTAAGTTTCCCTCGCTCTCAGCCGCAATGAAAGTAGCCGACTGAGATTACTCCTCACACAGAGTCTCTGCACACTTCATCCACAGCTCCCTGGACAAGTATAACACCAAGTGCTCACCACATGCTGACTTTCACCAAAAACAGCGAAAATGTTGTGCTCAACGTGCACTATGATTGCAGGGGCATCAACCCATGCTCATCAGCGTGTGGTGAGCGCAATGGATGAAGTGTGCACAGACTCGGCGTGGAGAGAAATCCAAGTCGGCTCATTTCATCGCAGCTGAGAGCAAAGGAAACCCCCCTCAGAGCAGCCCTCCTTGGCATGCCGATGCCGCACCAAAGGAATCCCTCAGCGTTGTCCTCCCAGTACTAACGTTTTGACTGAGGCAACCTGGCGGAGCCTGCCCCAATGCAAGTGGCCTGTCCGCGCCGCCCGAGAGCCACCCGACGGAGAGGAGTCGCCAACATCCCTGACCGGCCGCTGATCAACCAAGAGGGGCTGTGACCCCCGAGGCCCACTGCAGTTGCATGGCCCCGCACAATAGCGTCCCAGTAATCACTGCCTTGTTTGACACTGTAGGTGTTATTGGTTATTGGATTAATATTGATGCTTGGAAGCTTTCACCTTGTTTTTATTGTCGGCTTGCCTAGTGTGTATTGTTTAGCGGAGCTGGTGCTGCATTAACGCCAGAAGAGCATTGCCAGTGAAGCTCTGCCTCGCGCATATGTTACTTGCTATTCATTCATTTTTAAAATTGTTGTTGCACTTGCTTTTAATTCTGTGTGCACTGTCTTTGAATTTGAAACATAAAAACTGCATGAATTTGTTTTGAGCAGCTAATACGGGGTAATTAGCACTTCCCTACTCAGGGATCATAGATCGCGGGCGGGACACTTGCACCATAGAGTTTTAACAGAGGCGGGAGGTCGGCGGTCTAGTTGCCGACTCCCTCTCCTTTAAATGACCACTGCAGGCCGGGCGCGAAGGTAAGAGCATTGCCAGTGAAGCTCTGCCTCGCGCATATATTACTCGCTATTCATTCTTTTTTAAAATTGTTGTTGCACTTGCTTTTAATTCTGTGTGCATTGTCTTTGAATTTGAAACATAAAAACTGCATGAATTTGTTCTTGAGCCGCCCCCGATTCTGTCTGGTCGGTCTAGCCTGTGTAGCTGGTAGCCCAGGGGGAGAGCGAGATGGGTATCTGGGCCTGAGCTAACATTGAGCCAAGTTTCAGTTACGAACAATATGTCTAGGGGCTCTTCCTCTAGCATGATTCTAATGTCTGAGATGTGCTTTGGGATGGAGCGGGCATTGATGAATCCCATCTTCCAAGTATTCTCTTTAGAAGAATTTGACCAGACCTGTCTTGTCAGGTCAGTGTGTGTCTTATATCCACATTGTTGACAGGTTACCCTAGAAAAGGGTGTGTTATCAACTCCTAGTTGAATTGCACAGGCCGGATGTGGCGATGGCCTGATGGCTAGTAGCTGCTTGCTGGAGTAGCTATATGTTCGAGGCATGTGAGCTGTAGATCACATGCTTTGCATAGATCGCCATCTGGTGTTGGGCCCGGACATTTGCACTTTGTTTTTGTTCGAAGAAGTCTTTCCAGTCACAAGGTAGGTGACTCCTCCTTTCAGTGATAGTGCGCATGGGCATCGACTCCATTGTTAGATTGTTTTTTTCCGCCATCGGGTTCGGATGTGAATTGCTGTGCTCCGGTTCGACACCGTTCTCGTGTTCCCCTCGGTGCGCAATCCACTACCCCTCGATGGTATTGTTTCTCGATCGCGTATTTCTCCCTTTGCGTATCGAATACATTCTACAACTTTGATTGGAAAACTTCGTGCGAGGCCCTCGGACCTTGCCGCATCGACCAAATTCGCAGTAGATGGAACGGACTCCATTCCAATTCTGCCCCGGGTGCCATTCCAAGTACCCCTGCACCGATCTTCACGACGTGTGCAACTTGTGTTTATCTCCGGAACACAACAAAAACAACTGCGAGGCCTTCCGATCGAAAAAGACGCTCCGTGACAGTCTGGCTCGACGTCGCGAGATGCAGCAACAAAAGGACTTCGCTCCAGACATATTCAGTGAAGAGGCTGACCAAGTGTTCCTCAAAGCACATGGAGCCGAGGAACACGAGGAACTACAAATCGACGTCTCTGATGAGGACTCCGATATCGTGGAGGACATCACACCCGGTCAACTTACCGTGAGTACTGAGACTCCTCTGACCCCAAAAGCTCCAGTTAAAAAGGCTCCGGTCCTTTCTCCGCCTTCGGGCCAAGGTCGGCACCGAGATAAAGTTTCTAACGCCCCGCCTTCGGGCTCGGCGCCAAAACAGTTAAAGCCTTCCGGCTCGGGATCGAGTTGTTCTTCCGGACCCGAAAAGACTTTAGCTCCGAAACAAAAGTCCTCTGATCCCTCCAAAGCTTCGGCACGAAACACACTTCGGAACCGAAATCATCGGAGCAGAAATCCTCCGCACATAAACCCGCAGCTCCGAAAACTTCGATACCGAAATCTTCCACGTTGAAGATTATGACTCCGAAACAGAAATCAGTTCCTCCTCCATCTAAAGAACTTGTTTTGGACGTTCCGCCTGCTAAAACGGACCCCAAACAAAAAGAACTGGTTATAAACCCTAAAACAGGGCATATTTTTGCAAAAATACCACAAAAAAGAAACCAGAACTTGAGGAATCTTATCATATCCCTCTAAAAAGAAAGAATATGGGGATTAACACTTCTCCTCCACCTCCTTTCTGTTTCCTCACCTCCTCCTCCTATTGATCCTAACCTTCTCATAACACCCACACATTTTGCACACGTTACGACACACATGGGGATGTATCACAACTTTATGCTCCAGACCCCTGGGTAGATTATACTACAGATCCTAATAATGATCCGGATCTATACCCATCAAACCGTCTCCTCCTGATTATAATGTGGGGTTTACAGAGTTACTCAATAGAGCGGCGGAATATCACGGGGTGCAACTCCATAAGGAACCTCCACACATACACTACCCATGCTCAAAGGTATGTTAAAACATGCTGATGAGGTGCTCAAAGACCCAGTGCGTGCTAGGATACTCGCACCCAGAGTAGACCGGAAATATAAGGCAGCTCCTACAGACCCAATTTTAAAAAAGGTCAGGTTCCACTAGATTCTCTAGTAGTCTCAAATGCTTGCAAACGAGCAAACTCTGTCAACGAGAGATGCTCCACCTCCAGACAAGGAATCTAAATTGTTAGATGCATCAGGCAAAAGAGTAGCAGCACAAGCGGCCAATCATTGGCGCATAGCCAATACGCAAGCACTCTTGGCAAGATACGACAGAGCTCATTACGATGAGTCAGAGCAAATAATGCAATATCTGCCTGATGAGCACAAATCCAAGGCACATGACCTCATACAGGAAGGGAAACTTATTTCTAACACTTCAATTAGGTGTGCTCTGGATGCAGCAGACACTGCCTCACGTGCTATTAACACCAGCATTCTTCTTAGACGCCATGCGTGGCTTAGAGTGTCAGGGTTTAAACCGGAAGTCCAAACAGCTATTTTAAATGCACCTTTTGATAAGGAACATTTATTTGGACCAGCAGTGGACACTTCATTGGAAAAAATGAAGAAGGACACTGAGGTAGCTAAGTCTGTGGAAGCGCTACAAACACCATCAAATCGTGGGTCATTTCGCCGATCCTTTTATAGGGGAGGTTCAAAGTCAATTTCTTCTGAAGGGGCCTCTACCTCATACAGAGGCAATAGTCAATCACCTTCTACCAGAGGTTAATTTCGAGGTGGATTTCGTGGAAGCAATAGCAAAGGAAGAGGGTAGGTAAACACCCTGTACATCCCCAGCCACAAACAAGCAGTGACTTGCTTCTCTTTGCCCTCGACCATCCCACACCTGTCGGGGGACATATCTCTCAATTGTTCGCAGTCTGGAATTCAATCACATCAGACAAATGGGTTTTACAAATTATCCAATCTGGTTACTGCCTAGAGCTTACAAGCAACCCTCCAAACATTCCACCAAGAACACACAAACTATCTCCAGTACATTTACACCTACGCAAACAAGAGGTACAATCTCTTCTGGAAAAAGGAGCTATAGAACCCGTCCCACTACAATATCCGGGGACAGGAGTGTACTCTCTTTATTTCCTAATTCCCAAAAAGGACGGTTCTCTGAGGCCTATATTAGACCTCAGAGAATTAAATCTCTAAATTCAATCAGATCACTTCCATATGGTCACTCTCCAACAGGTACTTCCTCTGTAATGGAGTCCCCTGATGATGTACAGCAGGGGCAGAACAACTTTCAACCTCCTATGAATGATATTGTTGTTAATCTGTCCAACTATTCCCTTTCCCAGGAAGAATTGAAAGTATTGAATAAAGGATTGGGATTTGTCCCCACCCCACAACACGACACTTTTAAGTGCCGTATTGAGATTTTTGAAATGATGAGAAAGATCAAAATTCATAAATTTTTCATGGATAAGGAAAGAGAACCACCGTCCATTTTTACCACCAATCTACAGCGACCTTCAGGGTTCTGTCCCTCCAGGGCATCAGTGGGCCCATAGGTGGCTGTTTTTGAACAGCGTGTCCTCCGTGACATCGAGGCCTTGGAACAAACGCAAAATCAGTCGCACCCCCATAATATGAGCAGGAGTGATTGGATGGCTGTGAAATCCCTACAAGAAAATAAATCCATAACGATCAAAAAAGCCGATAAAGGTGGGGCAGTGGTTGTTCTTAATACTCAAGATTATGAACCGGAAGTCTTGAGACTCCTAGGGGTGCGCACGAATTATCAACCATTGATGCGTGACCCCACACCTGAATTGCAAGACATCATCAAGACACTGGTGGTGGGTGCGAAGGAGAAAAAGTGGATAACATATAAGGAAGCGGATTTCCTTGTCAACTTGAAACCGCGTGTACCGGCATTTTACATCTTGTCGAACATCCACAAACCTCAGCGCCCACCACCTGGTCGCCCGATCGTGTCGGGGGTCCAATCTATATTGGAGCCTTTGTCCCAGTTTGCAGACTTTTTTTTGAGAGAATCAGTCATCACGCAGCCATCCTTTGTGCAGGATACCACTGATATATTAAATATCCTGAATACAGTGGATTTTGATCCCAAGAGGCAATTCTTGGTTACCATTGACATCGAATCTTTATATACCAGCATTCCCCAGGATGCCACGCTGGTGGCAGCAGCGCGTGCTCTTGGGGGGCTGGAGTGGTTTTATGACACTCCGCAGTCCTTTGTTCTGCAGTGCATTGAACTGGCTTTAACAAGGAATTTTTTTGAATACAGGAACCAGCTATACCTCCAAGTGTCAGGGACATCAATGGGGGCTACATTTGCGCCTAGTCTGGCCTGCATTTATGTGGGCCAGTTTGAGGACAATGTGATCCATCATGCCTCGAACCCCTTCAAAGAGAATATTTCTCTTTGGAGGAGGTACATTGACGATGTCCTCTGTATCTGGACTGGATCAGAGGACCTGTTATTATCGTTCCTGACCTGGTTAAATCAGGCAGACAGTTGTTTGCGGTTCACGTGGTCTTTTAGTCAGACTTCTGCAGTCTACCTTGATGTAGATATAACAGCTATGGACAACAGGTTATCCACCAATGTCCATCAGAAGCCCACGGATAGAAATTCCGTGCTGCACTCTTCTTTTCACCCCAGAGCGCTGCGCGACAACCTTCCCGTGGGACAGTTTTTGAGATATCGCCGGAATTGTTCATCTACAGATAGGTTCATGGAGCAATCTGAAGAACTCGTGACCAAACTAAGAGATAGGGATTACCCTGCCAAGGTGATCAACAGAGCCCGTAAACGTGCTTTGAATACTCCACGTGATGTCCTGCTGGAGAGAAATGTGAAACAGAAGGATGAGTGTTTGCCTGTTGTCACCACGTTTGACCCACGGTCTACAAAAGTTAGACAGATAATAAGGAAACATTGGTCCCTAGTGGACACGGGCGTCAAGAAGATGCCGCCGCCGCGGTTTGCGTTTAGAAGAGCCCACAATTTAAAAGATAAATTGGTTCACACTCGGCCCAGTCTTATGCAACAGGCATCTAATTTGCCGTCTGGCCATTACCCGTGTGACGGTTGTTCAGTTTGTGATCTTACACAAGTCACCAAGAGTGTTTTCCTTATGAATGGTAAAGAGTGGTATTTGAATAAATTTAGCAACTACAATACCACAAATGTCATTTACAGGCTTACATGCACCTGCGGGCTACATTACATCGGACTCACTTCTCACAAGGTGAAGGTGCGTGTACAAGAACATCTGAGTACCCTTAAAGCAGGGAAGTTGACAACTCGCCTGGTTCAACACTTTCAAGAGAAACAACACGACTTCAGGGCCCTGAAGTGGACGGTACTTGAGAGGGTTGTGGGGGCAACACACAATGTTGACACTATCCTGGCAAGAAAAGAGGCTAAATGGATTTTTTCTGAAAAGGCAGATCGATTGGGTCTGAATGACTCTATCGAATGGAATAAAATAGGTAGACATTAAAGCTCTGGGAACTCTGCTGCCCTTCTATGAGGCCATTACAATGGGTGGGCTGCATTGAGTGTTACCGGGAGGGCCCATTGCCATGTTGGCCCCCTTGCCCCTGATTGTCTGCCAGGGTTGCTCTTTAGGTCTCCCTTACACAATATTTTATCCCCCTCTCCTAGTTTGTGAACTGTCGAGCTCCCGCGTTTTGTTGGAAATTAATAAAGTTGGGGTTTTTGAAAAGAGGTAGGAAGGCTGATCTGTGCACACCTTGGGGGGAGGCGTCAATATAGAATGTGTATGTCCTGGGGCAATGAAACAAGTAGGGCGATATGTTTTAAAGGTCCATTACTCTTGAAATCTATGAGTTTCGTATTGGAAATGTGGCATAGCTCACCGTTCCATTATGGCCGCCTTGGTAACCTGGGAAGGGCTGGGCGGCGCGGTCACGTGCGTTACGTGATGACGCTTGACAGAGAGCGGTGTGCAAATATCAATGGCCAGCGTCCTCTGAAGATCCGAGGACGGAGCTTCAATACGCCGGCAGGACTCTGTATCGGTAAGGGGTTCGAGTGCGTGGCTGATGTGAGATAGTGAATATGGAGATAGTCACTTCAGTACAAGGGGTCCTTTTTGGCAATTAACGAACGAGAGGGTTGAATGTTGGGTGTGAGGTTTGAATATTGGAGTACGCCGATGCGGGGAGAGTATTTATGCTTATGCGAATGGTGTTGTGATAACCGGGCATAGCACCACATACATTGGTAAAAAGATTATCCAATGGCATGTGAGGTGAAGAGCTAATGTATATTGTAATACAGTGTAACATGCGCATATTTGCAGGTGACGTGAATGTGTGCGTTCACCCTGTGGACACGTGGCCGGCTGGTGCGTGGTCCTTGAAGAGTTGGTTGCAGGTACGAGGGACACTCGCAACTACTCGGTAATTATGCATTTTATCAGAGTAGCTATAAAACAACTATTGAGTGTATTTGAGAATGAGGTGGTATTTACTCCTGGCACGTTCTTCTTCTTTTTTTAATGTCATACAACCACAGATTTGGTGTTTATCTCCAGTGAGGTGAAGACTGGTTTTCCCTGTAGTCCTGATGAAGTTGCGCAAATTGGTGGCAATGAAACATGTCGGCTTTTTGGAATTGAAAATGGTTTGATTTAAACCATTTTTTAATTGAGGACGCTCACAGCACTGAATAAAGTCATGTCCAGCCAGTGAGTAGTACCTCATTTTAAACGCTGGGAATTGCATTTCTTTTCTCACAGGGACCAGTGGGCACTTTAGTGACACTAGCACTTACAGTGCATCTATATTTGTTCTTTCACTGTCTTTTTCCTTCCTTCATTTTTGAGAACTTCACGATGGAACACACACTTTTTCTTTACGGGGAGAAAGCAACCGATGATGATAAGTGGGTGTGCGAGTGAGTACCAACTAGCAAGCCCCCCTTGGTGTTACTACCGTGAGGTGCTTTCTCTCCTTTCTCACATTTTTTCATGAATTTTTCTGGAAGTTTCGCTCTTTCCTGTGGTGTATTGACATTTGGTTACAAATCGAACATATAGACACTTGGACTAGCGGTAGTAAGTCGTGCCGGTGAGGGAGTTTTTGAAAAAATGTTATAAACCCCTCCAGTGTCTTGAAGATAAGGGCTGTTGTTCATTTTGAGTCAGGTCTTTTTCTGTTGATAGAGTGTAGAGTGGGGGGCGGCCTGACTGTTTCTTTCCCCCTTTTGTTCCTTTTGTGTTGATGACTTCCTCTGTTACAACAAGGCGACTTTATGTCCACTCTGGAATTAAAGGATGCATACTTCCATATTCCAATACATCCCACTCATCGCAAATACCTCAGGTTTGTAATAGCAGGACAACATTATCAATTCAAGGTACTTCCATTCGAAGTGACTACTGCTCCCAGAGTGTTTACCAAATGCCTAGCAGTAGTCGCTGCGCATCTGCAAAGACAACATGTTCACGTCTTCCCATATTTAGAAGACTGGCTTATGAAAGCCAGCACTCTCTCAAAGTGCCTACAGCACACTCAAGCAACAGTCCGCTTACTGCACAACCTCGGATTTACAGTCTATCTGGCAAAATCCCATCTTCAGCCCTCCAATACACACGCTTATCTAGGGGCCACTCTAAATACTCAAACAGCTCTAGCGTACCCCAATCCAGCCAGAATTCACAATATTCAGGCTCTCGTTTCCAAATTTCAACCCAACCACTCATTGCCAGCTCGGATATTCATGCAACTACTAGAAACCTTCCTTATGGGTAAATTCCTCGTTTAAATGTTGCCTCCAACCAGCACAGAGACTCTGATTAACTCCTGACTAGCGCCTCCCCTCGGATTAACTAGTCACCTCTCCTAGAAACCTGGGGACTCGTTTCGAGCAACTATAAAACGCAAACCGTACATTCGTGTCCACCATCTTTCATATATCCTGCACCCTGCCCTCTTTTACCTTTTGTATATTATTGTGATTCCAAGCCTATTGTACATTTCTATGTTTCCTGTAAAGCGCTCTGATACCCTAACGGGTCAAGTTCGCGCTCTATAAAACACAAAAATAAAAATAAATAAAAAATAATGGCATCTTGCATCATGATAGCTCCTTATGCAAGACTGCAAATGCGTCCCCTTCAAGAATGTTTAGCACGTCAGTGGAATCAGTCTCGGGGTCTATTAACAGATCTGGTGTTGGTGGACGGCTGCACTCATTGCTCTCTGCAGTGGTGGAATTCACACAACCTTACAAAAGGGCCGCCTTTCATCGACCCAATTCCACAGACCGTACTAACCGCAGACGCATCGCTCACTGGTTGGGGAGCTCATCTCCAAACTCACACAATTCAAGGATTGTGGAGCCAAAAGGAAAAGCTCCTACACATAAATTATCTGGAACTGTTAGCACTATTTTTAGCGCTCAAAGCCTTCCAAACTCGCCTTCTAGGCAAAGTTGTCTTAATACGCACAGACAACATGACAGCAATGTATTACATACAGAAACAGGGAGGAACACACTCCCTCCAACTGTCACAACTTGCACAAAACATTTGGAAATGGGCCATTCATCACAAGATTTATCTCCTGGCGGAACATTTCCCAGGAGTGGACAATCATATTGCTGATCTCAGCAGACAGAGGCAGCAAATTTACGAATGGGAACTTCACCCTCAAGTTCGCCTCCCCTTCTTTCAGATGTGGGGCTTTCCAGACATAGATCTGTTCGCCACACATCAAAACGCAAAATGCCCAAACTTCGCCTCCAGGTATCCACACCCATTATCCAAAGGCAATGCCCTATGGATGAACTGGTCAGGGATATTTGCTTACGCTTTTCCGCCTCTCCCACTCATTCCACTAGTGGTTCGGAAGCTCAGGCAAACATCCCTCACACTAATCCTCGTAGCTCCCACTTGGGCTCGTCAACCTTGGTTCACTACCCTCTTAGAGCTATCAGTGGTTCCTCATCAAAAACTACATCTCACATCCAGTCTCCTCACACAGAGCCATGGAGAGATAAGACATCCAGATCCTAAACCTCTCAATCTTGCGAGCTGGCACCTGAAGTCAGAGTTTGGTTATCTAAATCTTCCACCAGACTGTATGACTATTATTAAAGAGGCTAGAAGACCTACTACAAGAGCTTGTTATGCAGCAAAATGGAAGTGGTTTGTTATTTATTGTACTAACAACCACATCAATCCACTTGACGCTTCTACTCAAAATATTATTTATTATCTGCTACATTTACAACGTTCAAATTTAGCGTATACGTCTATATGCCTACATCTCGCTGCAATAGCTGCTTATCTTCAAAACAGACAACACCTGTCACTTTTCAAAGTGCCTGCTATTAAAGCTTTCATGGAGGGACTCAAAAGAGTTATTCCTCCAAGATTTCCGCCGGCCCCAGCGTGGAATCTTAATATTGTACTTACTAGGCTAATGGGTCCACCATTCGAGCCTTTACATAAATGTGAGTTACAGTTTCTCACTTGGAAACTAGCTTTCCTCATTGCTATCACATCACTCAGGAGAGTAAGTGAGCTTCAGGCATTAACTATAGAAGAACCATTTTTACAAGTACACCTAAATTAGTTCTTCGTACTAATCCTAAATTCTTATCTAAGGTAGTTTCTGCCTTTCACATCAATCAATCTGTTGAGTTGCCTGTGTTCTTTCCTCAACCAGATTCTGTGGCAGAACGTGCTCTACATACTTTAGATGTAAAAAGAGCATTAATGTATTACATAGAAAGAACAAAATCTTTTCGTAACACCAAACAACTCTTTGTGGCTTTTGCTCCACCACACAAAGGCAATCCCATTTCTAAATCCGGTATTGCAAGATGGATAGTTAAATGTATCCAGATATGTTATGCAAAAGCTAAGAGAACTTTACCAATTCCCCCTAGAGCGCATTCTACTTGCAAATTGGGGGCTTCTATGGCTTTCTTAGGAAATATCCCCATAGACGAAATCTGTAAAGCTGCAACATGGTCTACACCACGCACATTCACAAAACACTATTGTGTAGATGTGCTAGCTAAACAACAAGCTAATGTGGGCCAGGCAGTTTTACGTACACTATTTCAAACCACTGCAACAGCTACAGGTTAGCCACCGCTTTGGGAGATTACTGCTGTATAGTCTATGCAAAGCATGTGATCTACAGCTCACATGCCTCGAACGGAAAATGCTACTTACCCAGTATGCATCTGTTCTTGGCATGTAGAGTTGTAGAATCTCATGCGCCCACCCACCTCCCCGGTTACCTGTACCTGTTCCAGTACTATCTTTCTTAGATAACTACACATGGACATCTCTATTCTACACATACTAACTTCATTCTCACCCTCTGCGGGAAAACAATCTAAGAATGGAGTCGATGCCCATGCGCACTATCACCGAAAGGAGGAGTCACCTACCTTGTGACTGGAAAGACCTCTTCGAACAAAAACAAAGTGCAAACGTCCGGGCCCAACACCAGATGGCGATCTATGCAAAGCATGAGATTCTACAGCTCTACATGCCAAGAACAGATGCATACTGGGTAAGTAGCATTTTCCTTACCTGTGTTGCGGGGGCCAGGGGTTCTGCCCGCAGTGGTCATTTAAAGAAGAGGTGGAGTAAGCAACTAGACCGCCGACGACCTGCCTCTGTTAAAACTCTATGGTGCAATTGTCCCGCCCGCACTCTATGATCCGTGAGTAGGGAAGTCCAACCCCCCCTATCCTTTCCGGAAATATAGACGAGAAATACCAGCAGTGGGAAAACTGGATCACCCAATCAGCAGACATCTGTGCTCCCAAAAGAACTCTTAACAGAAAATCTCACCCCAAAATTACCCCATGGTACAATGAACAGCTCTCTGCATTGAAAAAACAATGCAAGAAATTAGAGAGACGCTGGAGGAAAAATTATGACCCTTCCCTCAAGTCTGATTACAAGCTGTTAATCAGAACTTATCACAATGAAATGAAGAAAGCCCAATATAAATATTATGAAGGCAAAATATCTCGGGCAGCAAACTCCCCCAAAGAGCTATTTAAAGTAGTCAAAACTTTGACCACCCCTCACAAAAATACCAACGGCCCACCCACATCTGTTAAGAGATGCAACGACATAGCAGCCTTTTTCTCTAAAAAGGTGACAAATATACGATCAGTTCCCGAAAAACAGGGAACATGCTACAACTAAAATGAGTAAGATACCCTTAACTTCTTCATTAGTTAATTTCCCCAGATTGGAGAAAGAAAATGTCTGACACTTAATCACGTCTACCAAATCCGGCTCTCCGATGGACCCAGCACCCCCACGTCTCCTAGCGGATGCTCTGGAGATCCTCTTACCATCGGTGACTGAACTACTCAATCTCTCCCTAGATTCGGCCCTAGACCCAAAATCGTGGAAGCACGCAGTCATTAAGCCTCTACAAAAGAAATCCAATCTCGACCCTACCATTTATAATAACCTCGGCCCCATCTCCCTCTTACCGTACCTGGGTAAACTTTTGGAGAAGCATGTTAATCATTCTCTGACCAATTTCTTGGAGACTAATGGCATCCTCCATCCCACCCAGATAGGCTTTCGAGCCGCACACAGCACTGAGTCGGCACTACTGACGGTCACTGAGGAGCTAAAGTCGATACTCTGAGGGTGGGTCAGCTGCCATCCTCCTGCTGGACCTCCGCGCCACCTTCGACACCGTAGATCATACCATCCTAAAATGGAGATTAGGGGAAGTTGGCATTCAGGGAAAAGCCTTGGATTGGCTTGCCTCCCTCCTGGAGAACAGAACTTTCCAGGTGATGGAAGGGGACTGTCTCTCAGAACACCTTCCTATCACATGTGGCATCCCGCAGGGTTCATCCCTTAGCCCGACCTTATTTAATATCTATGTACGACAGCTGGCCGAGGTGGTGCAGGAATTTGGAATATCAGTGGTGTCTTATGCTGACGACACCCAGCTAGTTGTGTCTTTTACCAACGGCTCCAACCCTAGCAATTATCAGCTGCCCGCTTGTCTGGAGAAAGTGGTCAGCTGGATGTCCAACAGCTGTCTGAAGCTGAATGGTGGGAAAACAGAGCTCATGCTGCTGGGAAACCTGGACATCCACTCACCCCTGAAACACTGGCCCAAATGTATGGGTGATCCACCTATCCCCAAACCAGCCATAAAAAGCCTGGGAATTTGGCTGGAGGATACCCTCACACTGGATTGCCAATCCAAGAAGCTTTCAGGGACAAGTTTTGCCCTTCTTAAAATGCTAAGGAAAATCATTGATGTGGTTCCTGAGCACCTGAAGAAAACTGTGATTCAATCCCTCATCTCACGACTGGACTATGGCAAATCGCTGTATCTGGGTTCACCAAAGTATGTTCTAAAGAGACTCCAAGTGGTACAGAACGCGGCAGCTAGACTCCTGTTAAAAATCCCCAACCGCGTTTCTGCAAAGGAACCACTCAAACAGCTGCACTGGTTGCCTATCAAAGCCAGAGTTAAGTTTAAAACCCTCTGCATAGCTCGCAGAGCCATTAATAATACTGGGCCTGAAAAGCTGAGGAATCTGATATCTAGGTACGCCCCGACTAGACACCTCAGATCCTCCCAACAACAGCTCCTTAAGACAACCAGAATTAAAAGGGTTAGATGGGGCGGCAGATCTTTCGCCCATCTGGTACCCAAGTTGTGGAATGCCCTCCCACTTGAAATCCGAGCTGCATCTAACGAAACCTCTTTCAGAAAAAAGCTGAAATCCTGGCTATTTCCCCGCTAATTATGCGGTGGCTCAGCATTTCATGGGTAGAATTCTCCTTTAGTGCTAGGAAGCCCTCGGGCAGCTATGCGCTCTACAAATCCCTTAAATAAAAAATAATTCCAGGTAGCGGCCTTACAGTACCCCCCACAAAAGGTTGCACCAGGACATCAGAGTGCAAAAGGCTGTAAAGTATCATTTTTACAGGGCGATGAAAATCAACCTTCTCTAATTTTTCACAACCTGTATATGCGCAACAGCGTTTATGTGGTTTTGTATTTTTTTGCTTCTCGAGTAAACCCCAGTTGGTTGTGCGTAGGGTGGGGTGTCACCTTATACCCCCCTCACCCCCATTCCCAGCCTAACCGCAATGCCCCATCTCAGTGAGAGGCTCGCTTCTCTAGAGCCCTCCTCCCCTGACAGCGGACCTTTACCCATGGCAGCATTTGTCACCCACCCTCTTCTGCCTGAGATCTTATGGGGCTCCGTACTTCTGTTCCTGGTCAGAGTTTCTTCTTCGCACCCCTTCCAAACTGTTCAGCCATTTAGCACAGGGAGCAAATGCTTTCACTAGGGATAGAAACAACCGGGACCATGGGTATATAGCACACTGAATCCTGGGGCAGCATCAATGGGTGAACCTCACTGGTTTCATTTTGCATTCTCCCTTCCCCCATCGTATGAATGAGTGAGCAGCAAGGCTTTATGGAATATACACCAAAGCGTGCAGCCACTTCCTCTGCGCCCAGTGGGGGCGGTCTACAAAACCAGCACAGCGGGTGCCTTGCCTAAGATGGATGCAAGCGCGGTGCCCTTCCGGTGCCCAGTCCTCCCTCGCAGCATCTGTCAGCGCCAGGCTGACTGGAATCTCTTCATTCGTTTTATTTATGCACCACTCCCAATACTGTATTCGATTAAGCCACAGGTTCCTCGCGTCAGACCTTTAAACCGCGCATGGAAGTGCAACATCATTTTAAGTGCCGCAGGAAGTGTACAAAATTAAAGATGTGTCCGCTAAATTACTTAATAAGACAACTGGTAGAAAAGGTGATTTGGTTTACACCACAAACGTTTTTGGGATTTGCTGCTGTAACTGCTTTTTATGTGTGCTTTTTAATTGTGTGCGCGATTTAGGAATTGGATTTGATGCGTTTTTTTTCTTTTTTTGATTTTTTTTTTTTGTTTTTGTTTTTTTGTTAAACTTTTATTATGAAGGGCAACATAGATCGGTTCTGATGACTTAATGAATCCACACACAGTTTATAAGACACACCCGCTGTTGATTTTTAAAGTTTTATCAAAAATCGCATTTTGTATGTCAGTGCGACGCAGAGATTTGTAACACCCCAGTGCCGGGGTTTAATTGCCACTACTCATTTACCTAGCTCCGAGCACGATGTACTCCTGTCAACAGAAAATCGATGCAATCCTCAACCAAGATGGAAGCAAGCTGACTATACTGACGGTTGTACCGTATGCATACTGATCTCCCTCCTTGACACTATGTATGGTCAAGAAAGGTGGCTACACTAATAAGCATATCATTCTTTCCAGTAAAATGTTTAGAAGTGGCTGTGAGGTTACTATAGAACGGACCTCTAATAAGAAAACCTGCTTTCTATGTAATCTCTATTTACAGTGCACAACACCGGCCTCAGAACATTTTGGTCAACTTTATTTAATAAAAGACAGATTGTTGTTAATTGTTCCCCTTGTTCGTAGTACCTATCATTCAGTATACGCGCATCCTTGTTGTACATAGCCTCCTCACATCACTAGTGGCACATGAAGTAACAGTAGATGTTGTAGCACCCTGGATAACATGCTGCATGGCTAAACACTTATAAGGTCCCAAAGGCGAGACCTATTGGCTATACCAATGCTTGTTCTCAAAAATATCTTCATTGAGTTTTCAAGAAAAGACAGCTAACAGAACATCGGTAAGCACCCTGCAAAAAGCACATGGCTACTTTTTATAGCATCCTACTGTTTGCGCACCAAGTCTCTTGCCTCCCCTCCTCCCTCTCCACATCCCTCCCAAGGGAGTACCTTTTTTTCTTTTTTTACTTTTTTCTTTTTATAAAGTTTTATTGTTAACAACGAGACAAGCAGTATAACATACATTGCATCGCCTACAACCCCGGTCGGGCCGGCTACATGTCCAGGAATGAGAGATCTAAGAAAGCAGTACAGATGACACACAGCAAAACGCCTACAACCTCTTTGGGCTGGCCGCCTTGGTATGGCAAATACAGCGTTAAAAACATTGCGCTAGGGGATATCCGTATATATGGTACAACCAATACTCCCTCGCCCTAACTGGTATGTAATGCAGAAGGGACGCCCTGAACCCCTTTGACATATGGCGGTAGATCCCAGGAGCTATGTCACAGCCCGCCCCCTGACCATGGGAGCGTGATTGGTAGTGCGTAAATACTGGCTGTACGGCCTCGTATGTTGAGGCATCAAGAAACCTATTGAGGTTTGTGAACTAAGGAAAAACATCTAACAGAATAACTTCCTACAGGTCAGAGAAAGTTCTGTCTGTGCGATAGTGGCGAGGTGCGGGGTCATGCAGTAGGCAGGGGGAGAATGGGGCCCAGGCACCGAGGGAAGCCGCAGATCACTCGTGCCCGAAAAGCTGGAGCGCTCTAAGCTTGGGAGAGAGGGGGGTTTGAAGCATGTGAATTCTATGCGTGTGAGATGAGGTATGAGGGCCTGCCATATCCGCTGGAACGTCTCATCTGTATTAGCCAGGCTGTGTGACAGCTGCTCCATCGCCAGGAGATGCCACGTCCTAGCGAACAACTGTGCCACGGATGGAGGCGACTTTTGTCTCCAAGTACATGTGATGAGCTGCCGTGCAGCTAGTAGTAGATGACTCGCTAACGCCCAGTTGGCGTGGGTCATAGCATCAATGCCGGACAGGCGTATGCCTAAGACCGTGGTGGAGGGCATGCCTGGGAGCGGGAAGCCCAGAATACCCTTAATGTGGCCCAAGACCTCCTTCCAAAAGGTTGTAATCACCTTGCAGGACCACCAAATGTGGCAGAGAGTACCACCCTCCTGTCCGCAGCGCCAGCATACGTTGGGGACTGTGCAGTAGATAGTTGCTAGATGGGCGGGTGTATGATACCATCGGAACATCAATTTATACGCAGTTTCGCGCGCCCCAATACTGCGGTATGTTTTAGGGATATCTTGCCATAGTGATTCCCATTGTTTAGTGTTTATCCACCCAGGGGTATCTTCTTGCCACGCAGCCTGGTAGTTATGTGTAAGGGCTGAGGTTGAGTGTTGGAGCAACTGATAAGTTCTGGAGATCAGCCCTCTAGAGCCATCAAAGGTACGCGCTAGCTTCTCGAAAGGGGTGAGGGGGCGCATTGTTGCCGAGTATATACCGGCATGCTTTGCTCAATGCCGCAGTTGGAGGTATTGGTGATGGGTCGCGGCAGGGAGAGCAAACTCCACCCTACAGGTCTCAAAGGACTTGATGGTGTCTCCTTTGAACAAGTCACTGAGTGTCCGGCAATCCCCCTCCGCCCAGTGGAGGAAAGCGAGTGTCGGCATGCCCGCAGGAAACGCCGGGTTACGTGCTATGGGTGTGTTGGGAGAGGGGAAGGAAGTGAGTCCCCTCTTCAACACAACTCTGTCCCAGATATCTAATACAGTCTTGGTCGGGGCTGCAACATAGGCACTGGGCGGGCGGGCTTGTTTGGGCTGCCAGGCCAGGTCCCACAGAGGCCGGCAGGCTACTGCCTGGTCCATGTGGAACCAGTGATTCTCACTTTCGCGCACCACCCACTCGGAGATGTACCCCTGTCTCTGGCCCCATCTGTAGGGAATGAGCGATTCAAGAAGGCTTCCCATTCCATATGAAAGCACGGAGATCTTTCTGAAGATGTTGAATGTCCTCCTGCGGGATTGACCAAGAGATAGAGGTGTTTCCACCGCTGCAGGTCCGCCAGAATCGCGCGAAGGAGGGGTGACCAATTAACGCGAGACCATGCTGAAGGATTGGGGGGGGGGGTAATATAAAGACCCAGATATTTAATAGAGTCAGCTGACCATTAGAAGGAAGTGACGTCCTGTAATGCCTTAGCCTCTGCGGCCGGAAGGGTAAGATTGAGAACGAATGACTTAGTCATATTGACCTTGAAGCCAGAGATAGCTGTGAAGGATGGTAGGTTTTCTATGACAGTGGGGAGTGAGGCCGCAGGTTGAGCAATGGTGAGAAGGAGGTCGTCAGCGAATAGGTTGATCTTACGCTCCTGCCCCCCAAAGGAGATGCCCCTGATACCTTCAGAAGCCTGGAAGCGGATAGCCAATGGTTCTACTGCCAGGTCAAAGAGCAGGGGCGAGACTGGGCACCCCTGCCGCATGCCACGACCTAGGGAAATGAGGCTCATGGTCCTCCCGTTTACTCGGACGCGAGCTGTTGGAGCGACATAAGACGCCATGATTTTGGAAACAAAGGTCTGTCCCAACCCTATCTTGTGGAGCACCGTCCAAAGATATGTCCAGTCCACCCTGTCGAATGCCTTCTCCGCGTCTAGCGAGAGAAGACAGGCGGGTATGTCGAGTCTGCGGACTTTCTCTATTAAGTGGGCAATTTGCCGTACGTTATCGGCCCCTTGTCACTGGCGGATAAACCCCACTTGGTCCGGGTAAATACGGGTCGAGGTGTGCTGCACGGATTTTAGTAAAAGGTTTTGCATCAGTGCTAAGAAGGGCTATAGGGCGATATGAGGAGCATTGTGCAGGGTCCTTTCCGGCCTTGGGGATAAGCGAGATTTCTGCCATTGCCATCGTGGGGGTGAGTCCAGTGTCTTGCGAAAAGGAGTTGAATAGTTTCACAAGGTGCTCCTGTAGCTGGGGGAGGAACATGCAACAAAAGAGCACCGGGAGCCTGTCTGGTCCGGGAGCCTTGCCTAGGGGAAGAGCGCGGACCGCATTGCGCAATCCGTCTGCAGTGATGCGGGTGTCCAGGAGGGCTGCGTGTTGTGAGGATAGGGGTTCCCAATCGCATCCAGTAAGGTATGTGTGAAGCCGCGTAGGGGAGTGGGTCTTCGCGGGAATACAGTTGCTGGTAATAGGCCTGGAAAGCCTCCAGTTTGTCTCTCTCCGCTGTTAACCAAACCCGCAGTTTGGCAATATGAGGCTTAGCACGCTGGTGGCGTAGTTTACGCACCAGCAGCTTCCCCGTTTTGTCGCTCCCCTCATAGTATCTTTGACGTAGGGACTGAAGGGCGCGCTTAGCTCTACCCGTGCGTTGGGCACATAGTTGGACACGGAACAGGGCCAGCTGTCTCTTGCTTCGGCGGGCTGCATTATCCAGGTGTTCCAACTACTTAATCTCTGCCGTGAGTTTAGTTGCCACCAACTGTGCTTTTCTCCTTCGCGCAATAGCTATGGTCGTTATTGTGCCCCTGATAGTAGCTTTAAAGCCATCCCAAAGCGTATATAGGGAGATTTCAGGCAAGTCGTTGAGTCGAAAGTATTCTACTATGCCCTTGCGTATCTCTGCCACATCTGCGGGGTCGCGCAATAAGTGTGAGGGCAGGCGCCAGCGCGGTGCATGGTTATGACGGGCACCGGCGTCTCAGGTGAGGGCTAAGTGGGCGTGGTCCGATATAGAGATATCTGAGAGCTCTACTGTGTGGAGGCGTTGCAAAATAGAAGATGAGACAAAGACATAATCAATGCGGGAATAGGAGGTGTGGACATGTGAGTAGTAGGAGTAATCCCTCACGCCAGGGGGCTTATATTGCCACGCATCTATCAGTCCATAGCCTTCGATATCCCGTTTAAGATTAGCAGACATGGCGCCTGTGTTTTGGAAGGTCGCAGCACTTCTATCAAGGGAGGGGTCCCAGACCAGGTTAAAATCGCCACAAACAATGACGTCTCCTCCTACCTCTCCCAGTTGTTCCTGTAAGGTATGTCTAATATAGGCGTCTTGGGAGGTGTTGGGAGCGTATATGTTTTTTTTAAAGTTTCTTTTTATTGAGAACAAACCATAAACCATACAGATTCACGAGCAATGCAGTATTCACTTTTCTTTCAACCTCAATATCACACAGTTGATTCCTTTACAGTGAATAGTGTCCACGATATATTGGTAAATCCAGCCCTTTACACCTCCAAGCCCTCCAGGGAGATTCGTTCCGGTAATTTGAGTGGAGTACATATTTCTCCACTATAAGAATTCCATTTACTCCGTATTTGCATCCACTTTTTCAGGCACCCCTGAACACATACACTGTTTTCTCTCGAAACATACACCAATCCATATCTTCTTTCCATTCCCTCTTTGTTGGTACATCTTGTGCCCCCCACTTTCTTGCAATGTTCCTTTTAGCTACCAGTACCCCTAGGGCCACCCATAATCTCTCTTTAGTTCCTAGGTCCGTTGGCTCCCACACATTCAGTAGACAAAATTTATGGTTTGGTTCCAAGTGTACTCCCAATACGTCCCCCATGCACTTGATGACGTCCTCCCAGTACCTAGCTATAAACGGACAATCCCATAGTATGTGTAGGAACGTACCCTCCCGACAACAATTCCGCCTGCTACTAGCGTCCTCCCTGTAGCCCATCTTGACTATTGTGGGTCCTGTATAATATATTCTATGCAGCACTTTCATTTGTACTAGCTTCAGTTTTGACGATATCTCCTCCTCTCTGGGCGACGCTAATGCCTCCAGCCATTCCTCCTCATCCAATTCCATAAGATCTCGTTCCCACTTTGCACGGAGCTGCAGAAGTGGATCAGGAGAGTTGTTAATCAGCTTGGAATAGGTCAGCGAAATTGCCTTGCGCAGCATAAACCCATCCAGGAGCCGATCCTCAAGGGGCGAGGCCTCCGGCGGTGACACATTTCGAGGCACCACCGCTTTCAATGCATGCCGTACCTGCAAATACCTGAACCTCTCGTTCTCTACTATCTCATACTCTCGCTGTAGTGTCTCAAAAGTCACCACTTCTCCTTTTTTCCAGAGATCTCCCACCCGCGATATCCCTATAGTGTCCCATTTAGCAAAGCCCTTCGATCGCCAAAGGGATTCCAGCTGTTCTGAATCCCACAGTGGGGTAGCCAGGGTTATGGTCTTTGCCCATCCCATACTTTTCTGCGCCATGTGCCACACCTGGACCGCATGATATGTAGGCCCTGTCAACCCTAGCTTCGTCGGGTTGGACTACAATGCTCGCGTGTAATTAATCCCCGGCAAAAGCCACCTATCCATCGCATATCCCGGATCATTATGGGGTCGATAGATACAATGATTGATGGGAGCTAATTGAGCCGCCCAATTGTATTTTTTGATATTGGGCAACCCGATTCCCCTGTCATACCAGCTTTGCACCAATTTCGGAAATGATATTTGTGGCGGATTATTGCCCCAGAGCAGCGCTCTCTGCACGTTCTCCACAGCTTTGAAGTAGGACGCTGGAACCACTTCCGGTGAATTATGAAGGATATATAAAAAACGTGGTAATGACATCATCTTGAATAGTGCCGCTCTACCCAGTAAGGAGAGCGGCAACGCTTTCCAATGCTCCACATTGTGTCTTAGCCGCTGTAGCGGCGGCAACAGGTTGGTAGTATGGAATAGTTTAGGATCTTTAGTAATATACAGCCCTAAATACTTGAACCCGTCCTTGGCTATTGTCACTTGACAATCGCTGGGAAGGATGGGAGGGTCACCATGCAGCACAAATATCACCGATTTTGTCCAGTTTATTGCATACCCAGAATAGGTACCAAAATTTGTGAAAATATTAAGGACCCTATGCAATGATCTCTCTGGCGAAGCCAAATATAACAAAATGTCGTCAGCATATAGGGATATGCGATCCTCTCAGCCCTCTACCCATCTCAATCCTCGAATTATAGGGTCTTTACGGATCCAGCAAGCTAGAGGCTCCAGCGTTAGTACGAACAGTAATGGGGACAAGGGACACCCCTGACGCGTCCCTCTGTGAAGATGGTAAACAGTAGATTTTTTATTGTTAACCACTACCTGGGCGAGTGGTTCCGAATATAGGAGTCGCACCCAACTTATGAATCTAGGGCCAAAGCCCAGCCTCTCCAAAACCGCAAACCAGTACTGCCATTCTATAGTATCGCACATCATGGTGGCGTCTAGTGACACCACCACCGCATCCTCTCTCAAAGTGCCCACCCCTCCCATAACCCCATGTAATCGTCGCAAGTTCAGTGATGTATTCCTGGCCGGCATAAAGCCGGGCTGATCCGGATGGACCAGTCCGGAAATCACACGGGCCAATCTGGTGGCCAGTAGCTTAGCTAGTATTTTAACTTTGGCATTTATTAATGATATGGGTCTATATGACGAACACTTATGTTTAGGTTTCCCCTCTTTATGAATTACCACTAGTGTGGCTATCCTCTAGTCATGTGGGAGACATCCCTTCTCCAGGCTCTCCTCATACATGGACTTAAGCGATGGGGCTATTCTGTATGGTTTCAATTTGTAAAGCTCAATGGGTAGCCCGTTTGGGCCCATCGCCTTCCCAGACTGGAGAGTCCGGATGGCTTGGGCTATTTCCTCCTGGGCAAGATCACTGTCTAGCGAGGCTTTATCGTCTTCTGCTAACGTCGGTAATTGCATTTCCAACAACAGTTCTGTTGCCTCGCTATCCTGCCTAGTAACCTTGGATGTGTAAAGCTGTTCATAATATTTAGCAAATTCATTAGTAATGTTTTGTGGGTCCTTAAGACTGTCCCCTGTATTTCCTTCCAACTCCGTGACCAGCCGATTAGCCATTTCTCTCGTATCGAGCCAGGCCAACAATTTACTGGCTTTATCCCCCAACTCATAAATGCGCCCAAGCTTGTGTCTGTCTAATGTTTTTATATATCATCAAAAAGAACTAGTCTAATTAAGTACCACTCCACTTACATCCACCGCCTTGCTTTTATTACTGCCAGAGGCCCAAGCATTAAAATAAACCCTTTGGGTAATGGGACCACTGGACAGTTTTTAAATCTCACCTTCACACCACTTTCACTGCACACTCAGTAACATACCTGCTCCGCTGTAACACAGGCGTTGTAGCACACCCGGGACATACTCGTTGTCACTGGGTGGGCCCGATGATGAAGCATGCCACCAACTAGGCTGGTGGGTGAGGGCTTTATAAAAAGAAATAAGCTTTTTCTTTTTTATTACAAAATCATACAGGTTTTGACCACCATATCACGTCCACTTAGACTAGTTCTTTTTGATGATATATATTAACCTTGGGGATAAGGACTAGCTCTCTAATCCTCTCTCTCTCCTATTGATAATAAATGTCTAATGTTTTTGCCATCTCTCTCGCTTCATCTCTGTATTCGGTTTGCTTAAGTTTGAGAGTATGTGCACTGTCCCGCCCCTCTTGTCTAGTGGCTTCACTTTCCAACTTTATTATCTCCTGCTCTAATCGGAGTAGCCCTGCATTCTTTTCCTTCTTTGCGCCCGCTATCTGAGATATTGCATGTCCCCGTATTACTGTCTTGAAGGCCTCCCAGAGGGTCTGTGCCGATTCTACCGTCACTTCATTTTCTTTAAAGTAGTGATCAATTTCATGGGTGAGCTTATGTTTGATTCCCGGGTCACGAAGGTGCCATGGATTTATTGGTGCTACTCGAGTACTGCTACTGTTCCCTGTATCAAACTGCACCCATATTGGGGAATGGTCCGAAATGCCTCTCGCGAGGTGCTTAATTTGGTGAATATATCTGACCTGGTCCGAAGGGGTAAGGATGTAATCGATGCGAGAGAAGCTATTGTGGCCCCCGAATAAAAGGTGAAGTTTAATTCATTGGGGTGATGAACCCTCCAGATATCCACTAGTCCCATTGCATCCAAAAAATGCGGAAGCACTGCCTTTGGTGAGCTGATTGTTCTTGGTGGATGACGATCTAAGCTACCCGAAATTACGGAATTAAAGTCCCCCCCCAGCACTAGTTTCCCTGTGGGGAATGATAACAGCACTTTCCCGAAGTCTCTTAATGTCATTTCCTGCAGGCCTGGCGGTAAGTACACTGATATTATGTTGAGCACTTCGCCCTCCCAGCTCCCAGACACTGCTGCATATCTCCCCAAACTGTCTGTGTATACCTGGTCAATCGTCATGGGGAAGGACTTTCTTTTTAATATGCCGACTCCCTGTGAGCCCTGGTAAATCCGTAGTGCTCCACTAGTTGGTAACCCATTCGCCCCAGGGCTTTACACATATTACCTATCTGTTGGGTTTCCTGGAGTAGTTCAGGGGCATGTCTCTTGATAAACTGTAACACTACTCCTCTCTTCAGTTTATCCCTTAGCCCATTTACATTCCATGACAAAAGCCGGAATCTCTTCTCATTCATGGTTCCCATATGACTGTATATCACAGCTTGCCAGAGAATACATATCTATGAGCCCTCTAAATCTCCGGGGCAGCATCAGAGGGAAAAAGAGGGAAGGTGCATCTCCCCATATAACAGTGTTTATTAGTCCCATTGTGTCCAACATCGTCTCTGTGCCATCCATTTTGCAACGTGAATCTGTAACAATCAAACATAACAATAACAAATAACCCAACAAACCCCCCTCTCTGCTCCCCTGCACTCTGGGCATCGAACTGCCCACTTCCCCAACCATGCAGAGTGCCTTTCGCCCTACGTAAACCAACTAAAAGTAGATTGGAGGGTATAGGCCACTGGCCGGCTCCCCCGGCTCTAAGCCAAGCAAACCATCCTTAACCAAGTTTACCCATGCATCTAACCAGCACAAATTTAGTCACTTATCGTTCACAGTTTGTCTCAGTTCCATGGCGACTCCGAGTGTTTCCAGTGCTCAGCCATATACACCGTCACCCTCGATCTCCGTCGTTGTTGCATCTTGCCGCCTTCCTTGATGCGGGGGCTTGACAGTTCCGATGCGACCTGTCCCTTTCCCGGCATTGTGTTCCTTCGCCGGTCGCCAGCCCTCCAGCCAGTCTGCTGCTGATTCTGGAGTGTTGAAGAACCATGGTTTCCCATCCACCTCAACCCTAAGTTTCGCTGGGAACAACATGGAATATTTAATCCCTTTGCCTTGCAGCTGCCTTTTGATCTCTAGAATAGACCTCCTTTTTCTCTGCACCGCTATGGTGAAGTCCGGATAGAAGGCAATTTTGCTATTTTCATACCCTATCGGTGGAGCCGTGCGGGCAGTTTGTAGTATACTGTCTCGATCTCTCTCTAAAGTTTAACAGTCTGGCCAACATCGGCCTAGGAGGGGCCCCTGGCTTTGGCCTACCCCCGGGAACCCTGTGCGCTCTTTCGACAGTAAAAAAAGTAGATAATGCCTTCGGCTTGAGGTAGTCGCAGATAAGTGATTCTACAAAGAGGTCAGCTGTCTGCCCCACCGCCTTCTCCGGGACCCCAAGTATCCTTACATTATTTCTTCGGGACCGCCCTTCATAATCGTCCAGAAGCCTCTCCATTTTTTGGCTAGTGTCTTGAAGCTCTTTTATTTCTCGTTGCATCTTTTTACTGTCACTACTTAGTTCCACCGTGGCCACCCCCACGTTTCTTACTTTCTCGCTAATGTTATGCATGTCTGCCCACATCAGCGCCACTTCTGTCGTTATCGTATCCATTCTTGATTCCAGCGATGTCCGTATTCCGACTAAGGCTTCCATTATATCCTTCAGGGACAGATCTTCACTCTCCGGACCCCGCGCATGTCATCACTCCCTCTACCTGGGACCTCCAGGTCAGACCGTTTCTGCGTCGCAAATTTATCTAGTTTGGTCTGGAGGGCTCCTTTTGCCCCTCTCCCACCGGACATTGCGACGTATTAGTTGTTGATCTTCTCAGGCCGGATCCGGTCGTATATTCTACTTGGCCTACACGTTCTCTAGTACTCCTTCAATGATCTACTGCTTCGCCTAGGAGGCCGCTGTGACCTGGTACCTCGTCCCCCTTTTAGGTCTTAGTCCTTATGGGGCCGGAGTCGGTGCCCCCATGTAGGGAACAGTGGCGGGATATTTGTCGGGGGTATTATGCGCTGTTATCCTAATCCCCACTGGACTGTGGGTATTGCATGAGCCAGGTGCTGCGTGCACCTCCCCGTGAATTATCGCTTACTTCCCATAATATTGTGTCCTAGGTAATGGGGAGCCTCCCTGCGCTTTCAGTTGGCCCCGCGCTGATTTCTGCCTCCACCGCTCAGACCGGTGATTACACCCCAACCGTCTCACCGCTCTGATCTGTGCGCACTAGTCGGGTGCCGACCCAGCTCCTTTGTTGTGGTTCTTTTCTTTGGCACCCAACTGCTTCTCTCAGCTCGTCACCCACGCGGCGCCATTTTGTGTCTCTGGAGGCTCCTCTGCACTAATTCGCCCGGGGCACTTACTTCACTTAGTCACGATTCCCAAGAAATGCGACCAGAATCCGGCTGCCACCCACGTGTTACTTTGGAAGGAGGTATACTGTCCCGTTCTGAACTCTCCCACCTCTTCGTCGCAGTCGGCCGCCTTCCCGTCTTTGCCGCTCGTTGGCTGAAAGCGTCCGTATTTCTGCAGTGTATCTGGCTCCTTGTCTCGAGCCGCAGCGTTGATTGGATCCTGCCTGACAGCGTTGCGTACCGCCGATGGCAGGATTTGATCCGGGCTGAGCACTCCGTGAGGCTCGCTGCTCCGCCTCTCCTTCCTTTTAGGCCAGTCGCACCATTAAATCGAGGCCGGTGCTTCGCTCCTGTCCTGGGCCGCGCTCCCCAGAGCGCGCTGCCCATGCCAATTTTGCGCCACCGCCTCTGTCGCCTCTCCGTGCTGGCGCGATGCATCAGCGCCTCGATCCCACCAAATTTTTTTCGGATAAGTGTACGGATTAATTAGGGGCAGAAGCCCGGGGACGCACGGAGCTCTACAGCAGTGCGGCCATCGCTCCCGGCGTCGAAGCCACGCCCCAGGAGTGTATATGTTGAGCAGTGTGAGTGACTGTTGCCCCGGAAGCAACTGAAGAGATAAAAAGCAGCCCTCCCTGTCCCGTGTCTCTTTGATCACTATGGTATAAAAGGTGGCTTTGCATAAGATGCCTACTCCCAGAGTTTTGGAGGTGGCGTATGCCCAGTGCCGCCTGGGGTACCTGGGATGAGACATGCGGTGAAGGTCAGCCTTAGTCAGATGAGTCTCTTGAAGCATCAAGACACCTGGGTCTTGTTGCATCACATAGTTCCAAAGCTGCTTACATTTGTTCGGGGAATTCAGGCCTCGAACGTTTAAAGAAAGTAATTTAAGACCGCTCAGAGCCGACGGGTGGGGGGTCAATGGGATTGCCAGTGGATGGGCTGGACTGCGTTGGGGGTAAAACTGGGGTTCTCCTAGTATTCTGAGAGAGAGGCCATCCCTGTCGCCTGCACCCCATGACCTGATCAATTGCGGCCCCTGCGTGAGTACCCGGCCCGTGTAGAGCCCCACATGCCCCCTCCCACCCCCCGGAACCATACGCCATCAGGCATGTCCCGCGGTTTCATCCCCGACCTCATGCAACTGCGAAAGTCTCCACACCATATGTCTGCGCTACCTAGAGTCCGACCTGCAGGAAAAAACCAAGAACAGGTGACAACAAGAGACCAACTGGGTCTAACTATGACTTCTTCTATATGCGGAGACCGGCCCCAATCCCGCTAGAGGAGTCGCCCTCTGGAAGAGTAAGTCCGTGGGGGGCGACAATCAGCAGTTCAAAGGGAACAGTAAGATTCCATCTTCAGAGCATCCCGTATCCCCCGGGGCACACCTCCAGCGATGACGGAGCAGCACAGGAAAGGCACGGCTAAGAGGCAAATTTGAGTCTGTCTTTGTACGGGGCCAGCAATGGAGTGATCAGGAGAGGCCTCTCTGCCGAGTGCTCTGAGGTGATTAATTATGTTCTGCTTGGCATTTTGAGAGGAACGGCCAGCTTTCTGTTTGTTGGTACGGCGTTGGGGGACCGAAGCCCATTTGGGTTTGAGATCATGCCCCAGCGTGCCAGGTCGGAGCAGACCATCGCTAGTCGAAGATTCATCTGGCAGCCCCAGCACTGCCCTGGCCTATGCCAACGAATGTAGTGAGCAGCGTTTGCCCTCCCATTTGAATAGGAGAGTGAAGGGGTGGCCCCACTGGTAGCGTATTCCCTGGGCGCGTAGCTTGTCTGTAACAGGCTTGAAGTCACGGCGTTTCCGGAGAGTGACTAGGGAGAGGTCTTGGTAGAGTTGGAGCGTGTGGCCCTGGAAAGTGAGCTCAGTGTTGTTCCTAGCCGCTTGCATGATCACCTCTTTCGGTAAAAAAGTACGCCCTGGTTAAGATATCAGGCCCGCTGTCGGCTCTCCCCGTTCTCAGAGAGACTCCATGGGCCCGGTCCAAGGCAGGAGGGGATACGTCCTCATCTCCCCGTACAGCCTGAAGGAGCTCCGCCGTAAAAGCCATAATGTCCGATCCCTCCGCCCCCGATGGGACACCACGGATGCAGATGTTATTACGGCGGCTCCGATTTTCTAAGTCCTCCTGTTTGGTCTGCAGCTTGATATGCTGATCTTCCAGCGCATTGAGGCGCCTCCACAGCATCTCCTGGTCCTCAGCCAGCGCATCGACCGTCCGCTCCAGGTCATCCACCCTTCGTCGATTTCTGACACCTCTTTTCGAGTGTCCCGGAGGCTCGCTTTGAAGTAGTCTTTGAGCAAAGAGATGTCGGCTTGTATCTCCGGGAGTAAGTGGTCCATATACCCTTGAGTGATTGGGTCTGAGGGCTCTCCCCCTGCCGGCACCCCGGAGGCGTTGAAGGGCGTGATGCCGCTTCCGGTTGTGAGGTTTTACCCCAGAGGGACATTACTGAGGCGTCTTTAGGAGCCTTGGAGCGGGGCATGGCAAGTGGGGGTGTACCAGGTTCACTTCGAGGGACCAACCTTCAATTCAGCTCACCAGTCAACAACTCTACACCAGCTGGTTCCCCCCGGATCCCGATAGGGCCGCTGGGGCGGGAGGGGGGCCCAGCCGGACCCAACAGGACACGCGCCGCTGCGAATCACCCCACCAATAAGCAGGCCAATATTGGTTGGCAGGGGCCCCCCCCAAGAGCATCCGGGGTCAGTGCCAGTTAGAGTCCACCAGAGGCGTGCATCAACATCTGCACTCCTGCTGCCCAGTCCCAGCCGGGGGCCACACCCCTGAGGCAGTGTCCCAATCACCATCCTTGTCACAGGCACAATGGGGAATCACTGCAGGGGCCGTCACGCCTCAGGTTGAGGGATCCGGGGGCCGCTGCGCACCAAGCGAAGAGGTCCGCCATTCTACCCGCCCCTCCAGGGGCCCACCGACCGTCCAAGGCCTCCCATGTGTCTGGCATGTGCGCGAAGGACGGCCCCCCAACGCGGTGTCCCAATCTCCAACCAGCGCCGCCCGCTTACCAAAAGGAGGTGAGCCCGTCTCCGTTCTACAATAGGCCGCTTTTCTGACCTGCCGACATGTAGGCCTCTGAGTCGGTGCGCCGAGCCACTCCTTTCCGGCCCACGAGGAACGTGCAGGTCAATGGTCTATGAGGCGCTGTCCGCTCCTCTGGCCCGCTCCAACAGTCCGTGAGGAGGCGGGAGGCGTCCTGGGCTGTGCCCTGTAGGGGGCGGCGGCATCAGGGCCTGGTCCGGGCCTACTCACATGGCGATGCAGCCTTCGCCCCACTCTGCCATCCGCAGTCGCCGCCGTGAAGGGAGCCGCCCCAATCGACCTCCTTAGCAGCGGGGGGCTCTTGGGAGAGAACGGGCTTACTCCCAGTGCACCAGTCGGGAGGAGTCGAGTTTTCCTGCACCGCGGGAGGCAGTGGGCACGCCGCGGGAGCACCTTTTAAATTCAGTGTAGAAGATCATCTCATAATGCTTCAGTTTATCACAAGAGACATTATGACAAGTCAGACAAGACCTCTGGTGTCCCCCTCAGGACAATCACTGAAACAGCCCCAACACACTCCACCTTGCTGGGCACACAGTTCCCACTGCCCCTCGAACTGCATGCCTGACCCTTTCATGTTGCTAATTAACGTTTCAAATGTTAAGATATTTCAAAATCTTTGATACCATTTCATCATTGGAAAGAGTGGGAACACTTTTTTTTTTTCCTCCTCAACTGTCGAATGCTGTGGAAAGTTTTGCAGCTCACATACATTAATTACCATGTTAAGTGCCACTCAACCCTGAGTAGGTTCCTAAATCCATGGGCGTAGGCCCAAAAAATATAACTCCAGTGTCCAGAGATGGGCAGTATCTCAGTATTTCTATCTGTACTTTTGCTATCTAAGTCCAAAAGGGTGATATTCATGGGTATCCCCACCAGATATGAAGTGTATCTTGTGTCTTGCACAGCCCAGGTGAACCGCTGGATATATGTGATAACTGTCTTGCATGGGTGTAGTGCAAAAATTTTTAAACCACTTTTATGTGTTTTCATCATGGTACATAGCATTGAATACTGCATCATACAAAATCAGTAACAGATTCTATATGGCAAGGCATTAACAGTATTTTGGTAAGGAGTAGATGGTTCAAAACCTAAGAGTAATCACAGTATCAAACTTCAGATCACAACAGTGAAATTCGTATTACATCAAGTTATTACATGTCATCATGTTAACGTCTCCCTTTATGATAATGCCTCTGCTATACACATACACATATGGAATAGTGGAATTGTGCTAAGCTGCCCCCCTTCTTCCACCTAATGTCATTATGCGCAATTGAAGGGGAAGCAATGAGATAATGGTAAGGGGAGTCAGTTAAAGGACAGATAAAGGACAGAAGGGGCCCCAGTCGGTCTTGTGCTTAGTATTACCCATTTTCAACTGAAAGATGACTCCTATCTAGGTTACGTGGCCATCTTGGAATGTCTCCAGATCTTGCAGTAGAACATCCCACGAAGCAGCTATGGGGACTCTGTGCAGCCCTCGGACTTCTTCTCACCTCAGCTCCACTACCTCGGCCTTAACCCATTTAAGTGTCGCAGCACACCAGTGTTGCAGGCCCGGGAGTATATTCGCATTCGAATGCATCTCAATGGACCTCTGAGCAATGAGAAGAGCTAAGTCTAGAAAACTATTAGTTGCCGTTTGTGCTTTTTTTTTTGTTTAAATGTACCCAATAGCACTCCTTCCATTCCCTTCATCACCTGTCATTTCTGACAGCGCTTCTGTGGCATTTGGTGTTCAAAACCTTGGGCAAAGGGAAGAAGATACAAACATTTTATGGTATCTTGCAGGGGTAAGGTAGGTCCTGTGTATAATATTATGCTGTAAATACTGAACTTTAGCATTACAAGATCATTTCCATGGAAAAGGCAATGCTCTTTCCCATTCCTTGAGTGTCAAATCCTGGTCTATGTCTCTATCCGAGCATCGGTGCGTCAACAGTAATGGGTCTAGGGTGGCATGTGCCAGTGCCCTTGTAAACCATGTAATGAGCCTATTGCCACTGCCCATGATGTGGAGGGATATACGTCCCTGAACTGTCAGAGGTAAGGTGCTCCAAATGCCATTTGCGGATGCAGGGAAGATATGGCTCTAGTAAGGTTTCCGTCAATGAGATCTTGTGTATCTTGTGTATCATGGTATATGCAGATCCCCAAATAATGAAAAGTGAGGCTCCCATCGTAATAAGTGGGTGTCAACTGTCAGTTGCTGTGGGAGGGCAGTTTATATGGATCGGGAAGACACATGACTTGGACCAATTAACCCCAAGTCCTTAGGCCTTTTTAAACTCCAAGAGGATCTCTGCGATCCCGGTGATCCCACCACGGATGTCACAAATATAGATAAGTATATCATCCGCATATAATGAGACTATATGTATTTCCTGGGTGCAGTGCAAGTTACAAGCAACTTTGTAGAATATCTCCTGATTTAGCACACAGAATGATTTACTATGTCTGAACCACCTGGAGCTGTTTTTATTCTTTTATCATTATCTGTCTGTTTATTGTTTTATTCCACATTTTCATATGTGACCAAGCTGGAGTAGGCAGAGGATTGATCAGTAGGGCATACATTTTAGAAATTATGCCTTGCAAGCCACTAATTTCAGCAGCAGGGATTCAAGCGAGTATTTGTAGTGGCTGCGCTTTTTATCTGGGAAAGAGCACCCAGTGTTTCATCTGCGTTTAACTTCTAGTTATACTTCAAGAATGATTCTTTTGAATATCTCATTTAGAGAATCTATTTTCGAATTGGTGAAATAACCAGGGGAGGGTCACCCTCAAATAATTTATGTAAACAAATGACAAACTCAGTCCACACACATTTTGAAATTGTCAACAAAGTGGGCTGTATATAGCTACAGGGGTGCTAAAGTATGTGTTAGGTGGTCTCTGGCTCCTCTGTAACCAGGCTAGATTGCACAAGGGCCTACAACAGTGTTGTGGACCAGCAATGCTCACATCCTCTGTCTTGGGTTTGGACCACTTCACTACAGAGTGGAGTTGCACCACTGCGCACTACATATAGAACTCAGGTAGGGTTAGTTTCCACTTTATGACGGGATTGCTGTAATAGACCTAGAGCAGATCTGAGTCTGGAGTTCAGGCATTCATTTTGATAGAGTTGATTCTTCCTCCTACGACATGGACAGTGGTGTTGAATTGTTTATGGCTGCCGCTGGGGGCGTGGGGGTGAATAAGTTGTAGTTTGCTAGTATGCCCTGTAAAAGTCACCTGCCTGCAGTGTATTTTAATACTCACCAATATGATATGAGTCTTAGCTCATCTTAAAGTATATTTTCCTCTTGGTATCAATTCTACATTCTGGGTGATGGACCTCTGACTGGTCCATATTACTCTTGTATCTCAACACTTCTTCGAAATCCTACAAGTGTCTAATGACTTCCGACAGGTAGGAGACAAGAACACCTAAAGACAGTAGACCTCATCAGCATCTAAAGCTTTTTTATGTTGCCTTTGGCCAAAAGGTATTTCCCATATAGTGGTGACAGTGGGAGCCCCTGCTAGGTGTCCCTCGTAATCTGAGAAATGGCCATTCAGCACATCCTCGCTGTAGGCAGGTGATAGTTTGTCATCATCCTGGCCTTGTATCTGAGGCCACGCCCTGTCCGCTAGAGGGCTGCCGACATGATGTTCCAAACCACCTGGCTGAAAACCTTCTCTGTATCCAAAGACATGAACAAGGTTTGTTTTTTCTATTTTGGTATCTTTTCCTCCAGGTGTTTCATGCTTCTGATGTTGTGTCTCACAACATGACTGGGCGCAATCTCCACCAATAGGAATTAAGGTTAAACCCTAATGTCTGCACTCCGTGTCGTATGGGTATGACCTGAAATTGGCATCATGCCCGTTTGAGCTTTCACAGTGGGCCCAGGGCAATACTCAACTATATAATTAATACAGGACTGGAATGGATGTGCTTATCATTGAGGTTGTACAACCATTCTTTCTACTGAAATGCCAGGTCAGATGAGTGAGTCCACCTAAGTTGGAACTTTTCAGTCCTGAGGTTTTGATAACCAGTATAAAGGCTGAGCGCCACATCAGCATGGTCTGCAGCAAGTCATGGAAGCTCTTTCATATGAAGTTTTGGAAGTATCTCTCCAATCGTTTTCTTCTTGCCTGCAGCACCTCTTCCTACTCTGAGTAGTGATGAAGCTTGGTGATGACATCACAAGGTCTTTTGGCATGCAGTAGTGATCTTTTTGGGCCCACCCAATTTGTTCTGTTAAGCCCCCTCCCCCCCATCTTTCCATAGTCGCCGCCTGCCTTTGCACAGACTTCAAGGCCCTATGAGGGGATTCTCACTATACAATGCATTTTTCAAGTCTTTTATACATATCATTGCCACCTGTAATCTGACCGTCGTCTTCTGCAGTGTCTCTATTCTTTTCACCTTAGCAACTTCCACAGATTCTATCTGACTTACACCGAGCCCATATCCTGTAGCAGCCCTATAGTCTGTTAGCCCAGAGATGCGTTCAAGTTCATGAAGGCTTTTCTCTACATCATTTTTCAGCACTTGTCGTTCATGTTTAAATGTCCTAAGGCTGTTAAGTAAGTCCTCTTTGGCGAAAGAGATGGTAAAGCTGCATATTGGATTGTCACCCCCTGCTCCTGATAAACTGTTTTTCGTGGCACTGGTTTGAGCTCTTACAGAAGATGCTGCTAAGGACAAAATGCTTTTCTGCATAGTTTTTTTTTTTATCAGGTCTTCAGGTACAATCAGCATCACGTCTTTCTCCATTCAGGCCCCTGAATTCGCCCCATGCACACCTTCATGTGACAATTTAGGGGCATCACCCTTTTTTGAGTTCATTGTCCAGTCTCGCTGCTTCAGACATATTCTATGCCAATCCTAATACGACCAGTCACATTATAATGCAAACGTGCAAAGGTTTCTCATCTCTCATTGCCTTCAGTCATGGCTGCCCCCTTGAGCCCGCAGCCAGGCTCCCTTGTTGTGTCACTAAGTGTCTTTATATAGTAAGTGTCACATCAGACTTGCTGTCATGGGCTCTGGTGGCTGTTAAGTGCATGAACCTGGCTCTTCATCTATCTCAGATCCCCAGTCAGCTGCCGTCATTTGCAGTTTAGATGCCTGTTCTGCTGGGTGTCTGGGGTTGTACTGTTGATTTGCTGGGCAGTGCACAGGTCCCTTTGTCTACCTCTCTCTCTTGCTGCTCCTTTCCTCGTCGAGCACATCACTTGCAACTGGTGTTGAGAGCCACCCTATCTCACTAGCAAGTCCACTGCCATGCGCATCTGTCTCCCACAGCGGCAACATAGATCGAAGACCCTGCTCCGCTGGTGATGGCTGCTATCCTGTCCATGGTTCTTTTAGAACTGACGGAGGACTGTCTTTGTCCAGCTGCTATCAAGGCCTCTCACAACACCACCACCACCACCAACAGACATAGGCTGCCACTTGTGTCAGGCTTTTTCATACCTGGATTAGAGTCTGTATCTCGGGTGGGTGTAGGCCAGGTGTGGAACGCAGAGCATGCAGGTCCTTTTATGCTGCCATCACAGCAATGCTTTCTTGTTGACCGCTTCGAACTGCATCCTTTCAAAACAAAATAATCCAAATAGGATAATAAATGTCATGGTTTTGTTGTCTTGAACCAGTTTCCATTGGTAAACAGTTCTTAGATCAAATTTTGAAGACACTGTTCCCCCTTCCTACATGAAGATCCTTTTGTTTATATTTGGTAATGGATGATTGTCAATAAGAGTGCGACTGTTCAGTACCCTCAAATCTGCACGAAAACGCAGTTTGCCATCTTTTTTTTTTTGTCGTCAATATAATAGGTAACACCCATTCGGCAGACTGTACCACTTCATTGATTCCTTGTGCCATCATTTAATCTAACCGTATATGCAAAAGCTTTGTAACACAGATGGAAGCCCCTCTCAGTTTCTGAATAATCTTTAAGCTTAATCTTGTGTTTGAAACCCTGCAGCCTACCTAGAATGTCACTAAATACAGTAGGAAATAGTTTGACTATATTATTTTCACACAAAAATCCTTCTTCCCTACCATTAGCGCTTGCTCAGGAAAACAAGCGTTGAAAATTATCTGCATCCTCTATTGATCTGCCCTATCTGATGGCCACATTTTCTAAGTGACACAAGAGGGAGCAGGGTGACTTTCATTTACCAGAAGAAATGTAAACAAAGGAAAGAAATGGTAAGCCTCCCATACCCTAAAAAGTCTGGTTTTAGGGAGAGGGTCATGAGCCAACAAGCTGTTATGCCCATCTGGGATAGAGGAAAGCCCACGGGGAGACCACAAACGTTTTGTGTTATAGAATTTATTTTTATTATTAATTAAAACATTACAAACCCCTGCTCTTCTGGAACATAAACAAATTGTAAATGGTACCGCTCACATCCCTCTTCCATCATCTGAACACCATAAAGATAAGCAATACAATTCGAGTCTCTTCCAGGCTCATCCATCTATGCCATAATGCATCCACCATTTGCTCCAGACCCTCTCATATTTACGGGGACATCCCCATGCAGTATACATTCTCTTCCATCTTAGTGCACCAGTCCATCCCATTTGTTGAGACCGCAATGAATGAAGCAACGGAGGAGTTCCACTGCCTGGCTATATCTTTCTTAGCCTACAATGTACCCAACCCCACCAGTGTCCTGTCTCACCGGGGACCCCCAATGTCGTCCAGGATACCCAGCAGTGTGAACGTAGGAAGTGCCTCAGTATGTATTCCCAGTATGTATTCCACAATTCCTACAATAGTTTTCCAATAGGTCTGAATAACTGTTCAGGACCATACCATGTGATAGAAATCTCCCATGGGGTCCTGGAATCTATTGCAGGAGGGCGAGGCACAGACCTGTGCCTTCCACAGATGAAAGGGTATGAGGTAAGCCTGATGTAAATATTTAAACTGTATGAGCCTGAGCCTCGCTGAGATTGCCAACACGTGGGAAGCCATGCATGCATCCTTCCAGTCTGCCTCGTCCAAAGCCCCCACCCATTCCTCCCATGTCACCTTCAGGGGGTCCCATCAGATCCGGGGAGTGTGTTGCCAGGGTTTTGTAAATTTACGAGACTCCATCTTTTCCCAGGGAACCCATTAGCTCTTGCCCTTCCAAGGGATTACATTCCGAGACATCGTCTAACTCCTTCTGGTTTTCGGTGGGAGCATGCTAAAGTTATAGGTACCTAAAGAATTGGGAGTTATGCATCTGGAAATCTGTATGGAGATCCTGAAAGGACCTAATGTGGTCCTGTTTCCAGACATCCACCAGGGGCGAAATCCCTGTGCAGTCCCACTCTCGAGGCTCACTACATGTTTCAGCCGGCGGCCTTCCCACAAGGGAGTCTCAAGCGTAAGTTTGCCGTCCCATCCTGTCCATTGCAGCTTTGCCCTCCATCCGGAACACCACTTTAGTTAATTCCGGAAGGGATGCTGGGATCGATGCCCCATATAGGATGCCCGTTGTACTATTCTGATCATTAAGGGACAATTCTCCATGGTATGTCGGGTCCCCCCAGCTCCCATGCATCCAGTTGTTAATATGTTCTGTCCAGTAATACAGGCGTATATATGCCTTGGCGCCCTGTCAAAAACGCATTTGCCAGAGGACACTCTTGGGGGGCTTATGTGCCCTGATAAACCGCTGCCCCATTGCCGTCAGCGAGTTAAACCAGGACTGTGGAATATGAAAGGGGTAATTCTGAAGCGCATAAAATAGCTTCGGGAGGATCTTCATCTTGAAGAGGGCTATTCTACCCATAAGGTTAAGGGGCAGTTTGTCTCACCGTGCCATGTCCTCTTGGACCCTTCGCACCAGACGCTGGAAGTTAAGGCTCCAAGTGAGTTCCAACTCCCAGGAGATGTGTACTCCTAAGTATAAAAAGCTGAGACATCGTATGGGGATCCCCAGGAGCCAGATTTCATCCTGGCAATCGCCCCGTGGGGGACCAGGAGGGACTTGTCCCAGTTAACCTCCAGGGTAGAGGCTGTTCAGTATGTGTGCAGGATGTGTATCGGGTGGGGCTCCGTTTCGACTGGCCAAGAAAGGAACAGCCAGCGTTGTCTGCATACGAAGCTATCCTGTTTTCTGTCCCCAATCCCCAGTCGAATCCCCAAATCTGCGTGTCACATTGTACCCAGACTGCCAGGGGCTCTCTAGCCAGTGCATAGAGGAGGGTGGGAGTGGGAGCAACCCTGTCTGGTGCCTTGCCTAATAGGAAACCTATAGGACAAGATTTGTTTTATTTGCACTTGTGCTTGTGGGGTCGCATAAAGTACATTGATGTATGCCCGATATCTGTGGGCCAAACCCCATCTTAGTAAGGGTTTCGTCTAGGACTGACCAAAGCAGAGTGTTGAATGCCTTTTTGAAGTCAATTAGCAGGAACTCTGCAGAGCCTCCCAAGGATCTAATTCGGGCCAACGCCAAGTGACCCCTTCTGATGCCATGTCTTGTGCTACGGCGAGGGATAAAGCCACATTTATCCGGGTGGAGGGAGTTAGCCAGCAGCTTGGCATAGAATTTAACCCCTGTATTAATAAGGTAAATGGGCTGGTACGATGCGCAGTGGTCTGGCTGCCGGCCTGGCTTAAGCAAGACAACCAGAGTCGCTAGGTCTATTTCCGCCAGGAAGCGGCCTCTGGTGAGCGCCATTGTGAATAAGTCCAAGATTGGGGGAAAGGACCTCTGGTCGGAGTCTCCGATAATATTCCATTGGGTAACCATCTGGGCCCGGGGTTTTCCCAGAGTTGAGATCCACAAGTGCCTCGCCCACCTCCTTGAGCATAATTGCGTGCTCCAGTGCATCGCTATCTGCTGCGGAAAGCCAAGATAGCAGGAGTTCTGTGATTAATGGAGTTTCAGACTCACAATCCGAATGGGCGTGTTCCGCATAAAATGCCCGGCCCATCCAGTGTTCTGGGCACTACCCTGGATTCCGTGTTTTGTGGCCAGGCTGTGCAGGATCTTGCTCAATTTGTCCCCCCCATTCATATACCCTCTGCGTGTAGGCTATCCAACAATTACAGGCCTCCTCCATGCACAGTTGGTGCAGGGAAGCCCTATCAACTGCCAGCTGGCTCTGCATCAGGGCCATCCTACTACCCGGCTCCGCACGTGCCGGCGACAATTTAGAGGTCTCTAAGTCGGTGATCCACACTAGCCATTCGCTGTCTTTGCCCCTGGCATAGGAGCAGGCAGTGCTCCTCACTGAGGCCTTACAGGCCCCCCCTATGTATCTGAGCTGAATCCACAGTGCCCTTGTTTAAGTCGAGGAATGCTTTCAGTTCATCAGCCAGGTAGTCAGAGAATTGCTCATTGGTGAGAAGCCAGGCATTGAGCCCCCATACCAGGTGTTCTCCAGTTGGAGGAGCTCCGAAATGTGTGATCACTGGGGCATAGTCTGACATCCCACAGGGGAGGATGAGAGAACCTGTGGTGTGTAGAAGGTTGAAGGCCGAGAGGAATAGGAAATCAATGCGGAACAGCAAGCCATGGGCCACCGATGCGCAAGTGTACTAGTGCCTATCAGGATTTCATATGTGCTATGCGTCACTGAGTCCCAGACCATTCGACCAGTCTGGCAACTCCCTCCCTTGCCGTATAGGGCCTTCCATGGGCCTGTACCAATCTTGTGCGTCCATGATGTCGTTAAAATCTCCCCCCACTATCGTCACTCTGTGAGGTAGCGTTCCTAGCAGCTCCCTTAGAGTTGTCAGTGTGTCATGATGCATGCCACGAGGGATGTACACACTAATCGGATTATATGGTGCACCTTCCACGGAGCCCTCGAGAACCACACTTCTTCCGTAGGCATCCCTCATTACCTTAGAGACCACCAGGGGCATGGTTCGGTGGAGAAGTATGGCCACCCCCTCTGATCCCCGGGAGTGGCCCGCGTTGAACACTCTGTCATAACCTCTATGGGCCAGAAACTTGCAATTAATACCCTGTAAGTGAGTTTCTTGGAGCATCAGGATCGTCTAGTTGTGTCGGTGCAAATTGCATTGCCGCCCTCTCTTGATCTGGTGCACAAGCCCATTCACATTTCATGTCATTACCGAATATACACCCATGATACTGATCCAGCGCTAACAATAAAAATTCTTCTCCTATATGACTCGGTCATCCAGGTACAACTATCCCTCCAATACACAGATTATATCCATATGACGGTGGGGCCCATAACACCGCATATGCATTCACTCACTCATTCCCTGGATTTCCTCCGTCATCAACCTAGGAGAAAAACAGTAGAACCATTCGCTGGAAGGAGACGGGATACCTCTTTTTAACACGACATAATATTTCTCATTGCTTTTAAGGTATTCCGCTCATTGGTCGATGGACCAACTAGTAGGAATCAGTTGATGGTGATTAAGACCAGCTCAATCACAACCTTTTAACATTTTACATTAATCATTGAGCTAAAGAACCACTGAGTCATTTGTTTAAAGAATAATAAAGTTTATATAAAGTTTTGAAGCAAGAAATAAGTTTAGGCTTATTATTCAGATTATTACATTTATCATTATTATAAGAATAAATTGAAATTGCAATGCATACCTATTAGATGGAAAAATAAAGTTCGTCACAGCAAGAACTCCCAAAATCTCTATCTGTTCTGGAAAAACAGGCCTTCTCGTTCATTTCCTCTTCAGTATTTTAAGAATAAAAGTCTAATAGTTCTAAATGGAAAATCTATCCGGAGTAAAAGTTCTCCAAAAGCAGCATCTTATACTCAATAAAAAATATAAAATAGCAGCAGCAGCATCAGCTCGTCGGCATCAGCAGCAGCAACTCCTTACGCAGCTAACAGCAGCCAAAAACAGCAAAAAACATCTCTCAGCAACCAGCAGCATCAACTAACAACATCAAATTAACCCTCCCCACCAAGAGTAGGTCTTCTTATACCCTAATTCTAGCTTACTAAATAAAAATGTTGCATCTTTATGGCGTGATTCTCTCTAATTGGTCCGTTTCAGTCCATATACATCTTTTTATCAAACTTCCTTGTTCTAGCCAGTTCTTTGTGGAATGTCCATACTTGCATCGTTTCCCACAGTTCGTGACATTACGCATCCGTTTCGATCAGTCCAACTTGTATCATTTTCCGATACATTCTAGGTTCAACAGTTCTTTTGTCCATTTATTCATTTCGACTTCTCACGCTTCGTGCTGATCCATCTTGGCACACATTTACTCAGTAAGGTCACAATAGCCTTGACCATGCTCTCATCCTAGGCTCTTGGAGCGATCACGTGTCATTCTAGTTCACGGCTTGCGCATGCGTATTCTAGCTCATGGCGGCCATTTTATATCGCTGCTCAACAGGCCTAAGCGCACTATTTATAAAGATAAACAAAATATTGTTAAAATAAAGAATATAAACCCTTTCGTTTCCCTCCCATCATTCTACGTACCCCAATTAGGTATTACCTAGCAAAAAGCAACATATAAAGCCGTCCCTTACTTACCATCGCTTTATTTTGCCACTACACGTTTTATTTTTAAAGCACAAATCATGCATTTCATTATTCTATTAGTACGCAAATATTACGTTTATGTTAGACACTTCAACTATTATAAGTAGATTAATTTGCACACAAAATAGCGTGTTACCTTTACCCTTCACATGTAACATACATTGTTGGTTATTTACTTAAACGAACATGTTTATTAATTATTTTACGTAAATTATTAGGAGGTTAAAATTTTTCATTTATCCTGCTCCATCAATACTAATGAAGGCATAGTCTGACTCGCCCCAGTGTCTGATGTCAGTGGTCCCCCGGGGGAGGTATCAGGGCCAGGGACCGATGGGCCCCTCTCGGATAAAACAGGGCCAAACCCCCCTCATCCATCCAGGAGAGGAACGATTGCTCCAAGACTCTTTCTTGGGCCGGGCCCTCTACTCCCTTCGGGAATCCAATAAACCAAAGATTGTTGCGCTAGGCCCGGTTTTCAGCATCCTTCGCCAGTCCTGTAGAATCTTAGTACATTGCAAGAGGTGGTTCACCTCAGAGGAGAGACCCCACACAGCATCCTCCAATTCAGATATCCTACCCTCCGCCTCAGTCACTTGGTCCGCCGTCTGGCAGAGGTATTGGTGAAATAGAGCCATGTCTATTCCAACCTCCCCTATCTTCGTCTCCAGCGCAACCTTGGAGTGTTGAATGGCCTGTAAAATGACTGATGTGTTGTCTCCGCTGGGTGGGGCCACAATGCCGGATTCTCCACCTGGGCCACCCTTACCCCCCTGACCGGGGCTGTATATTTATCCATTTTGGCCTGGGCTTTCAGGGCTTTGTTGCAGCCCATCCTACACCGGTCAGGGGCTCCAACCTCCTCTAATAGGAACTGGTGCAGGTGAGCGCCCCTGGCCCCCCTCAGTCATGGTTGCCCTCGGAGCGACAGCACCAACCTTCGATGGAGGTTCGACCCGCATACCCAAGGTGGAAATTTTAAGGCAGCACGAGCAGTCGGACCCCAGCATGGAGGCCCAGCCCCTCACCCTCTACGGGTCTCACTGTATATCCCAGGGGATTCCCTGGCAGGATGGGCCAGGGCAGCAGGCCAACCCTCAGTGCAGGTGTGTGGTTGAATAGTGTCACCTAGGCACGCTGTCCGAAGCAGTCCCACTGCCCCTAGTTGAGTGCTGGAGATGGAAGGAGGGAAGAGGACCCCTTCCCCTCACACACCTACTTCAGCTCCGGTTGGGTCCGTATCCCTTCCTCAGGCACTACGGGGCCCCGCAGCAGCCGCTCTGCCCTCCGGCAACCAAGTTCAGGTGCCCCTGCCTGGGAGGCTGCAAGTCACCCAGCCCAGTCATCGCACTCCTCTGCGCCACTCAGGCCCACCCGCTGCACTCAGTCCACAGATGTCAGACACCACCATGCCCTCAATAGTTGTTCAAGTGACTCACACACTCACTTGCTCTACAAAAGTGTTAGCAGGGAACACCAGTCATTAGTAGCAGGACAGACCTTTTAACAGGAAGAGCCAGCAAGTAGATTTTCTTTACATGTACAGGTAAAAAAATCTTGTACCCTGTACTATAATCACTTGTCACCACCACTTGTTTTCTCATAGCCTAGAATAAAGAAGAGGAGGAACCTTTACTCAAGGTTGGAGCTCACTTTTAATGCCCTCTCGTCATCAAAATTAAACGTACTCCACCAATATGGTGTCTCACAGATAGGCTGGAGAAAAAGGTAATTTTGTTGAACGTCCTTGACTGCTGATTCCCAAATAAATTAATTTGAGATGCCGTGGTATGGATCTAAGGCAACCCTTTTGTCCAGTCAGAAAAGAAAGACTTTAGTGGGTCATGGATTCTTGAACCTCCAGATAGCAGATCTTTGTATCATTGAGGTTTGGTGACTAAAGATTGCAAGTAATATTTAAATATGTAATATCCTGTCCACGGCTATGCCTCGGCCTATTTCTTTCCAGATTTGACTCTGATAGAGAAGCCAAGTTTAATTGAAGAGAATAGAGGAAGCTTACAAAATCAAGGCAGTAGCTTTCATTTTTCGGAAAAGCCTACCTAAATATCCCAAGCTATCCGATTACAAAAGACCAAGGCTTACCAAGTACTTATAGGGGCTTACAGCTTGCTTATTGTTTTCCAGTAATTGGCTTTATTATCATTCTTATTTGCTTTGATTTCTTTCCTTGTTCCAGTCGGTCCATCTTGAGTTTGTCTCTGTCCTGGAGCATAGCCTCTTTGCCATCTCTCTCTGGCTGGCTTCAATCCTTCTACTTCTCACTTTTTGGGAACTACTTTTTTCTTTTGGCTCAAGCACTCCGTGAGAGGGCATTTTGTTTTTTCCAGGTCTCTCTTGTGTGATTCTGCACACACAAAAAAGCCACCCTTGTACTCTGTGTTGATGTATCCCTCATGTTGCAAGCTCTGCCTCCACCAAATTATCTGCCTCCCTTCACTTGGGGCTTGATTTTGATTTCGGGCGGAATCACATCCACCCGACACTGACTCGGTCACGGGACCGATCGACACCCTGTCGGCGGTCCTGTTCGGTCGCATTCCTGTATTTCACTATGGGAGCATGCATTACGGCCATAAACCGGACGTAATGCATGCTCCCATAGTGAAATGGGAGGTGCAGTTCATCTCTGCACCCCGTGGCAGGCACCCCAAGGCACCAAAGGGGGCCCTGCTGGGAGCCCCCTCGAAGCTTTCCGACATGGTTTTATGTCAGACAGACCGGCATAGAAACCATGTCGGAAACTGTGATTGTTAATCCCGGAAAGACCCGCCTTTGAGATTACAGGCAGGATTCCGACTGGCAGACGGGCTCTCTGAGCCCGTCGGAAGCCAGCCTTAATGACTGGCAGGTTTCCTTTTCGACTGCCTCCAACGTAATGAGGCGATCGGAAAGGAAACCGACCCGCCCACTACGATGCAGCCCTAAAGGCTCCTACCGGACCGGAGGTCGGAGCCTTTACAGGCCGTATCGTAATCGGCCCCTTAGTGTCTCTCGCATCCTTCTGCCTGCCCCCATGTTCGTCTCCCTCGTGTGCTGCTTTACTCCCCACACACTATCCCCTTGCTTCTCCGACCCACTCCTCCATTGCCCACATGTGCAGCGTCTTTTTTTTTGTTGTTGTACTTTTTGTATGGGGGAAGGGAGAACTGGGCAGCAAAATTGCTGCTGGCTCGTCCACTAAAGAAAAAAAGCTTCTTGTCTTTCCTTTTTTTTTTTTTTTTAATTTACCAATTTATGCTGGATCAGTTAATACAAAAATGAAAATGTTGCCTGCATCATTTTTCAGACGTGTCATTACGCATGCAAGCGCCTACAGAATGATGTGGCTATGTCATTGTATTTTAAAAAAAATTTGGGCCATGCTGTACATTAGTGCCAAAAGGCAGTGCCAAAGCCAATTTGGTCGCAAATGTGAGACCTGTTGGCTTTGCCAATCCTTGTTAAAATATGTTGAACACAAATTGGGAAAACTGTATTCTCTGGAAGGTGCTTTCATGAACCTTGAATAAAAGTATCAGTGCCCAGATGCTCTCATTTAACAGAACTTTAAAAAAGGCTTTTATTAATACCCAATTCAATGATGCTCATATTGATTCTAGAAAGGTGAAAGTCTGAGTCTGTCTGATGGATTAAAACCTGGTTTAGCACATATCGCAGTTTCTGGTGCTTAACCAGCTCCGCTTTCGATCACCTATCTTTCCAGCCACTGGCACAATTCAGCATTAGAAAATCTGTACATAAGAAATCAAACCAATGCTGTGCTAAGTATGATGTTGCTCTTGCCCACCCAAGCTGCTTAATGCTGGTCACTGCTGAAACACGTTTCTTCTTTAACACTGGTGAACAAGGTCATCTGACCTTCTGTTTGTTCTTTGTAACAAGCCTGGCTCTGGACACCTTTCTGCATTGTCAGATTGTAGTTCTGAGGGTATTCTGTGTGGCACCATTTATGTATTGCAGTGGGACCTGAAGTATCGGTGGGCCCATCAACAGGGTAACCTGTCTGATTCCATCGCGGTGTCAGAGGAGGCTGCAAAAGATCTACAGTGGTGGCTGCTGAATCGCAGTTGGACCGGCGGTAGCCCCCTGCCCCCGCACTTCATCCTGTTCCCTACACCACCACCCAGAGGTGACGGTAGTGACAGACGCATTACTGCTGTGTTGGAGAGGTCATCTGGAAGTGGTGGAGATCAGAGGAATCAGGTCTCCAGCGGAGACCCGCATTCACATTAACTTGCTGAAGTTGTGGCGATTCGCAGCATTAAAGGCCTTCCTGCCAACCATCAAGGAAAAACTGGTGCAGGTTCTCACGGGCAACTCCACCGCCATGTGGTACTACAACAAGCAGTGCGGGTGGGGGGGTCATATATGTATGTATGTATGTATTTTTTAAAGATTGTTTTTTTTTCTTTAGGAAAATGGCTAGCAATAGACCTAAAAATATTGCCCTGGTTCTGTAACTGTGAACCAACAAAAGTGTAGTGCCTTATCTACATGGCTGAACAAACTTAAAAACAGCCACTTGGTATTGCAAGAATAAAAGCAGCATCCTAACAGCATGCCAAGAGCTGTAAGTAAAAAATCCCCTTAAATAATCATAGACAATGAGTAGTCGTCTGAAGAGTGGCTGTGTATCATTGTGACTTCTTGAGTTCATGATGGTTTAACTTATCTGGCTGACTGTGGTGGATTACTATTTTAGAAGCGTCGTGACTAGGAGCCACCAAAACAATCGTATTATTGCAGGCAGTTGGATAGTCAGGGTAAGACTTCTTTGCCCCTTTTCGTCCCGATGCCTACATAGTTTCCTTCGCGCAAAAACTTGTTATCCTAGGTGTACAGTTGTTTATATTTAAAAGTGACTTTCAATGGCTGTTGGCCCGCATCTAATTTAGCACAACACCTAACCTTCGCTGTGCTTTACCTACAGAATGGAATTCTCACCGGTGTCTTTCCGTCAAGTCCCTTCAGTTGGCTTATCGTGGTGGTTGGTGTGAGATCTGCAGGGTATGCCAAAATAGACCCGTCCTTTGGGCTAATCGACAAGATAAATAATGTCCTTAGCACAACGTAAGTATGCTTGCATCCTGTCATGTTTATTGTTTGAATATGTGCTGTGAAGGATGTTGTGGGGGTGAGAATATGTGGAAATGCATGGCCTTCGTAAATCTAAGATTCTTGAAAATGGGAAAATGAAAGAATTTCTTTTTTTCGAAGAATAGGTTTTGCTACTTTTTGGCTTGTAGTGTGGCACAACTTCGTCAGTAAAATACAATAACAGTGGACTTAAACCAGATCTAAATATGCAACTCATACGTTAGGCACATGAGCAGCACCTGCCTTCGAGCGTGTGAACAGTGTGCACACTCAGAAGGCCCAGAACAGTATTTCGTTTTATACAATTACATTGGAGGGCGATACAAAAGTTTCTGGTAGGCTTGATTGAGGCCTCATTCGAGACCCCGTTTTGTTTTTGCCAGTCGCCATATGTTTTGAATTGACTACTGCATGAGGGTTGGTCGTAAACATCTCCTATTGTTAGCATTTTTATGATGCCACTTAAGTCACGAAAACATTGCTGTTGTGCATTTTATTTAATTAAAACAATAAAACCCATTTAGTAGGGAGCATTTCATGATTCCATTGTGATAAATGTAAAAAAAAACAAAAAACGTTACTCTTACGTTCTGAATTTGAAAGCCACAAAACGTCAGTAAAACCACCTGCAAACTGTTAGAAAAGTATAACAAGCATTGGCATAGCCAATAGGTCTCGCCTTTGGGACCTTATAAGTGTTTAGTTATCCAGCACAATATCCTTGGTGCAACAACATCAACTGTTGCATGGCTAAACACTTATAAGGTCCCAAAGGCGAGACCTATTGGCTATGCCAATGCTTGTTTTAAATGGTTGGCCTGACAATGGCTCAAGGTTTGTCACGAAACCAGTGACTTGATCAAACACAATTTTTATGTGTATGAACTATTCAGTCAGTTTCAGAGCGCTGAGCACTAGACCTTAGTGCAGTATCCCATGTAATTGGCTGTAAAACTAGTTCCTTAAACTCTTTCACATTCTACATTCATGTGTTGTGCACTACACTGACATGGTGCGGTTGGTTCTGGAAGTATGTACAGCGCTGCCGATTCCAGCAGCTAAGGAACAGGAGTTTGCTTTTATCTCCGTTTAGATGCAACAAACTGTTCTTCAGCCGTATCTGCGTCAAATACCATAAGCAAACACACCAATGAGGGCCAGAGATCCGATGTGGTTGGCCGAAAGGTTAACATGAAATTGGCTTTATACAACCACATGGCCACTGGACTCTTGATGGGACCCTCTCATCCAGGTGACACACGATGACAACCCTGCCTCCAGGTTGCACGAAGACACAATCTTGCTACTCCAGCATTTTCGTTTTAAGGAATCTGGACTAGCGATGACCATTTTAGAAAATAATCTCCATTATGGATAAGGAGAGCTAAGACAATCAAGATGGAAACAGAAATAACATCACATTAAGGGTTGGGAGAATGCTGCGGTTAAGAACGTCAATGAAAGGGAGGAAATAAAAATGGGAATTCTTAAGAAGCATTCGGTTAGGGGATTACTGAGCATCAATCTGTAAAACTTATAAATCCTGAGATTCTGACTCCCCCTTCTAACACCCTGTAAGCACCACTTGTAGCTAGAAGGGCAGGGGATCCAGGAAGACATGGTACTATAACAGCAATATAAAGTTCTGTTCTCTCGATTTACTACTATGAGATACACAAACTCGCAATATCTTCCCCTTTTTGTCCCTGTGTTGTGGGCAAAACTCCTACTGTGCCGTGTTAACGATTATGGGATAAACGATCAATCTTTTGTTCCCGTTACCCCCACCTTAAACAAAAAGCCCTCAACTTCTTGGATAACCTGTAGGACATACAGAAACTACTATAATTATTTTCCCCCATGCCCCCTACACTACAAGATAAAGTCCTGGTGACTTTGAAATAAACTATAATCTTCTGCCCCTGTGGCTCTCCTGGAACAAGCCAAAGCCATGCCAGGCTTGGCTTCGCCCCCTTTACCAACCATTACAAGGTGTTCCCGAGGAGTCCAGCAGACCTGGGAGTTTAGTCTACTTCAATCTGAATGGAAGTGTTCATCGGGCCACAGAAGGGTTGGTCCAGTCCCACAAATGAGGAGGGAGTTTGTCATTCTTCTGACCTTAGAAAATGATTCTGTCCATTCAGCCCAAGAGGATCTACCTATCGCTGATGCTACATAACAAGGCTAAGACTAGACACATTGCAGATTCCTTGGAGCACTTTCATTCCTGAAACAAAGAAGAGTAGAACAGGCCACCTCTACAGCTAGGAGATGTGGGGACGACTTACCCTGTATTACTTTGACGTTGAACCGCAACCTGCGAAGCGCCTCTTCTGTATTGAAATTACATTTCACGAGTTCATAGAGAGCCTACGATACAAAACCTAAATGTAGCTAGTCAGTGAATAGAAAACAAGAAGCACTGACTGAGGAGCCTTAAAGAGTGAACCAGAAAAGATAAGCAATGCGACTCCCTGCCCACAGAGGTGAAGGAGCGGCTGGATTGGGTCAAGCCCATTCAGGTACATCTGGTCACACTTTTCGTCCAAACCTAACAGCAGTGTTACTACCTCCTTGTCCTCAAGGAGGATATGAAGACAGACCTAGCGAGAGAATGAATACAACAAGCTTCTCTGTCACAGAAATACATTCATGTGCCTCTCTGAGACACTCCAAACCCTAATCCCCAGTGATGTGCTCTTGAGAATCCAAGCCACGACTCTACGTTTCATCACAGCAAACAACCCTCACCAGTTGCATGTAGTCCAGTCTGTGAGTAAACCTATTGTTCGCTGGCATGACTGAGCTCGCTGTTCTACGTCGCTGGCTGTCTTCATCAGCTATCACTAGTCTGAACGCCGACCCCAGGTCAGGTCCCCAACTACCAACAGCACTTCCAGTCTGTATCTGGAGGGCACTCTCCCTGGGTCTACCCAAGAACCTTTTAGGAAGACTTGTTTAGGACCCGTCCCCTTTTGTTATAACTCTCCGTATGGTGCACAGCAGCCCAGAAGCCTGAATGATGTTCATGGACACACATCAGTCAGCACCTGGCACTCGGTACCCAAGGATGGGAACCCAGTCTTCACTATGGCTCCCAGGTTTGGAACGCATTGCGCTCCTCTCATTCTACGATCAAGCTGACAGTAAAGTAGCCAGAAAACCTTTCATTAAACAACCAGCAGATCACACACCGATACAGATCAAGTGCTTCGAGGACTTGTGTTCAATACTGAGGCGTGCGCAGCTGTACCTGCTCGTTATCTTTCACAGCCTCCCCTTCAGGCAGGCTGTCGTTGCACACCTCATCCCATTTCCGCTTGGCAGCACGATACAGGAACTCCTCAACTTCCTGCTCTGGGAGGACATTGGGGTCCCACAGCAACAGATCCTCTGCCTCTGACCCTGAGAAGAAAGAGAGAGCAAGTGAATTTCAGAAGGCAGCCACAGCACAGCGTCTTCTTTCTGCTCTGGTTTTAGGTATCAGCAGTGCAATATTCTATCTTTGTAAGGCCTCTGCCCATCCTTTCAGATGCCATTGCTTGCTTTCCCTTTCCACTTTGTTTGTAACTGAGTTATTGATGTTGTATAAAACCAAAATATAATCATGAATTAAATTCACTTCAAGAAACGTGTACTTCTAAATATATGCATTACGGTAGCAACCAGACCTCACATCTACTGAACAAAACACTAATTCTAGATAAACTGTTGCAAAATCGAAACTAAGAAGTGAATAAACTCCCTAGCCCCAGTCGATCACTGTGCGTCCAGCAGACTCACCTGGTTCACTCAGAGGATCTATGTGAAGAGACGGCAGGCCGACTTGGTACTGAGGTCCCACCATGATCTCCTAGAAGAGAAGAGTTACAAGGGAAAGCAGGGTCAAAGCAGTTTTCTTCAACTCAGGTATCCAAACAGATTGCACATCAGCCATGAAGTGACCTCTGAACCTGCAGCGGAACCACGGGTCTGGACTAGCACCTCAGCTGCAATGGCCGTCCATGCTGATACCTGCCACTTAATGCTCAGTCAAGAACCCACCTCCCCACTTACAGACCCACCCTCCCACCTCAAATGGCAGCACTTCTGGAAGTGATGTACAATCGTAAGTACTTGTCACTGCACAGGTCAACTGCAGGTAAGTGACGACAAGTAAACGGGTCAAAAGAGAGAGGTGAAGTTATATACCACTGCAAACTGCGTCATTTACACTGGTACCTGGAGGGAGCTTTGCACCCCTCACTTCTAATATTACTACAGCCACACTCATCGGCAATTTGAGTTGAGAAATATGGGCTCTAACTCAAAAGTGAGACGACTTTTTATAGGTTTGCAAGCGCGGCGCATCCTTGGTTGTTACACTGTGACCAGATTGCACTATAATCGTGGGAATGCACTGCACATGTGGAATCACTTTTCTAATCACCGAAGAGACTTTGTTGAGCAGTGGTTCATGATGCACGAGTGTCTAGCCCCACCAGAGAAGAAGGACGAGACTGGGTTTCTCACCTTCTTATAGTCGTTCGATGGAAGAGAGTCATCAGAAGAGGCAGTGGAAGCGGAGGAAGAAGACTCCTTGTCTTCGTCTGCGAGGTAATTTGCTGTTAGGGAAGAAAGGACTAGGTTAAGTGGTTGACAGGGCACACTCCTCCATGCTTCAATGACAAACCAAGTACTTCATGAGCTAGTCCATGTCAAATTTAAACAAGCCTAACTACAAAATCCACTTACCAAACAGACAGCCTGAGATTGTCAATCCTTTCACTCACACCAGGGTTTCTGGCAATCTGAGACCATCTCCGTGCTCCTCACACCTGGTCCCCTCACTGAACACCAGCGGCACTGCCACCTTCCCAAGACGACACAGCAGCAGCCCAGTGGGATGGCATCACCACCACCTCTCAACAAGGGATACAACATGTCTGCTCTGCACACTGACCAAACAACAGTGCGGAGGGTTTACTTTAAAACCTGTGCTCCCTGCTCCTTCATGTGTGTTCATGTCACTAAAATAAACCAGCACATGCGCGCGCCTCGCGCAGCAGCAGGGGGAGGGGGCCTGCGCGATTCCCTTGCGGGAGCGTGCAGCAAGGCGCGATAATTGTGACCATATGGCGCCACCATATGGCGCCGCGCGCTCCCACAAGGGAATCGCCAGACGTGCACGCGTTGCCATTGCAAGCAATGCAACGCGTGCACGTTTTTGCCCCCAAAGCTGTGCCGATAGCTAAAGGTCTCTCCTACGCAGCGCATGCGCGCTGCGTAGGCGAGACCTAAAAACGAATCCTGTTAAAAATAATTCATTACGTACTCAATCCGGTAATACAAAAATATCAGTAATCTACATTTAAAATGGCTTCATTTGATAGGAACAGTTGCAAACACGGCACATAATTGGCACTGGAATGTGGGAGCTGGTAAGAAGCCTCGTCACTGGTGCTTCTGAGACCAAGGGGATTGAAGAGCACAAGAGAGCTATGCATAGGATTCTTCCCTAGTAATTGTTTCTAATATAGTAAAGGGCTTCCGGCATCATGAAAATCTAAAGTAGACTTCTCTTTCGCACAATGTTCAGTACTTGTGATGGAGTCCAGACTAGTGTTTTAAAGGTATGTAGTAAGGTCAAAATGAATCCTGAAAATACAACTCTCGGGGTTGATCCCAAGGTGCAAACGTTGTTTTATTCTTCCATGTACGGTGACATAATTTGCCTTGGGAAAGGCCTGGCATGGGCTGTAACAGAGGAACACAGTCAATCCACAGTTCTAGCCAATTAGATGAAGCTCATCTGTCTAGAGCAGCCGACTTGTTAGATCAAGGCTTTTCACTCAAGTCAGGTTCCAAAGTTCCATATGTGTTTATTGAATCTCTTTGTGCAAGAGGCCGTGCTGCCTAAATCTCTGGTACTCCGTGTGCAGGAAGGCAAATTAAGTCCTAGAGATCATCCTCTGTGCTCTACAAATGAACAAAAAACATCTCTTTTTGCAATCTCTTTTAGGAAACCTACCAAACAGTTTCTAGTTAATGAATTGGTGAGATATGGCCGAGGTCAGTTGGCAAAACCAGGAAAGAATCCAGTTTGTTGATTGCACATCACAGCCACAGTGAAAAAGCCCCTGTAGAGACTGTCGTGTCGCAGCGTATGAAAAGAAATGTGTGTAAGGTTTCCTTTAATTTACCTAAATACACTAGTGTGTCACGAGCATAGCTACACCCTATCCTGCAATTGCCAGTTTCAGTCGCTTACACTCTCCTGCACTTATTATCTCTTTTTGTTTCTAAATTTCTATCATCTAGTTGTTATCAATCAGGTACCTGGCATGATTTCGCTAGATAGTGAAAACAAACTAGCCAGTGCCCGTGCACCTACAAGCAATTCTAGGAAATGGGTGTTTGTACTTTAGAGAGAACTTGGCACCCATCATCGACACAGCTCACCAATTTGCCATGCAGTGATGTATTCCTTTTTAACAGGCTTGCTTGTCCAATCAGTTAGTTCCATAAAATAGAATGGTTGAGTTTAAATATGCACACATTAATTACAGTGGCTTATGAACAGAATAGAAAACCAAAATATATTTATAATAGACACTAGAAGAAACACTGCAGATGCAAGTTAGGAACAAAATAGAGCAGATTCAGACAGCCATTCCAAGAACTCTAAGGTTGGAACAAACTAAATCGAACTAACAAATACCCCAGACAGGAGAGTCCTCTTGAGAATTAATATAGAAATGAACTCTGCTTTATCGGAGAATACCAGCAGCTGCATGCCACAAACGATGTTCTGGGATTGATGAGGCCTGCACAGAATTGTAGACCACCAGTGTCTATTAGATGCATCAGGGGAACGAGGACGCTTGTTGTACCCTATGTCCACAGTTTGGTTTACGATGCGCCATGTATGATACGTTTACAAGATGTCCAGCGGTCAGATTTTTTTAAACACTGATACGCCATCTATACAGGCGCTGTCCTGAGGCTCCTCTTAGTCTCGCTTGAACAACTCATTTGTCTCTTTTCTCTTATGGGCTGGTTCTGGATAATGTAAAATTTGCAAGTAACTATCCATGGCATATATGCAGTGTTCTGGTTGTATGCTCAAAATATGAAAATTGTTAATAAAAAGATTTAAACAAAAAAAAAATCAGGGGAACGAGGACACAAGTAGAACTCCGATTATTACAGGATATCGTTACAAGACAGGTTACCAATTTTTAGAGGCGTAGCAGGAAGGTTAAGAAGATGGTGATCCAGCGGAAGCGTGTCAAATTTTATAATTATTCACGTTATCCCTATTTTATCACAATCGGGGATTTTTCTATATCTAGATGTTTGGGCCCATGTACACTCAATAACCACTTACATATATCAGGTCCTCCGATAGATCTTTGGTAGAGCTAATAGGGATTCGATAATAAGGGACAGATGCTATTTCCTTCATGGGGACCTATAATGAAGAAAAAGCCTAACTAACAACTATAATCATAATACATAATGTCTCAAATACCTCATTATTAAAGACAAACTTTGAATACTTATCAAGTTACTTTTATCTAAATGTTTCAAATTATGAATGGTCAATACATAAAGTACATTTGGAATGTCAATACTTATTAATTCAATGTTACAGATTATTTCACCTATCAACAACAAGCTTGCCAATACTGAATGTAAAATCCACAAATTACTCACTTAAACCACACGTGACACTCAATGTGATTAGAGAAGAATTGATTTATTTAATCTTTTTTAGGAGTTTAAAAAAAGAAAAGTTTTCCAGAGTTTTAAAAAAAAAAAAGGTGCTACTGTGACATTTGAATCTATTTCATGTGTTCATAGGCCACAATGAGTTGAAATACAAACATGTTATCACTTGCATGAACTGTATGCACGTATAATTCAAACACCATTTGAATGAAAATCAACAAACAGTTTGTGAGTTCAGTTTCCTACGCGTTTCGATCCCCACCGGATGAATTAGGACGGTCATTTTCTCCTCGAGCTCGTTTTGAAGCCTCAACTCATTAAATTGCCTTCGTTCAAACAAAAACTAACCCAGTGCCACAAGACCAGTCCTCTCATTTCGTTTCCTGTTCCTGTACAGAGTCGGACCAATAAATCACAATTAAGTTTCTTTCCAACGTGGAACAACTATGAGATCCACTGCTGGATTAGAGATTGGCTAATCTCTATTGAGCTTTGTTTTGGTTCCCGGTCCCAAAGAGAACCCCCTACAGTGAATACACGGGTTCGAAACGCATAGGAACCTGAACTCACAAACAGTTTGTTGATTTTCATTCGAATGGTGTTTGAATTATACGTGCATACAGTTCATGCAAGTGATAACGTGTTTGTATTTCAACTCATTGTGGCCTATGAACACATGAAATAGATTCAAATGTCACAGTAGCACCTTTTTTTTAAAAAAAACTCTGGAAGAACTTTTCTTTTTCTAAACTCCTTCTAAAAAAGATGAAATAAATCAATTCTTCTCTAATCACATTGAGTGTCACGTGTGGTTTAAGTGAGTAATTTGTGGATTTTACATTCAGTATTGGCAAGCTTGTTGTTGATAGTTTACATTTTGGCCCAGCCTTACTGATTATAGGCCAGATGGTTGATCATCACAGATTAGTTCACAACATCAAATATAATACAGTTCTTGGCAAATACATCATAAATCAATAACAAGTGTGAGGGGAGAGAGAGAGAGAAAAAAAAGAATATCATTGCAATATCTGAATGCAATTAATAAATTCAATTCATACGAACCTAGGTCAATGAAAAACTAATGCACAGCGTGCAAAAGTCAGAAATAGCTAACCCTTCGGTAGAAAAGGTATAGCTTAAGCAACATTCACCAGCTGATGAAGTGCAAAGTAATTCAGGATAGTCCTGCTCAGGATCTGCAAGGAAAATAGCCAGCCAGAGTAGCATAGAGAGTACAGCAGCAAAGGCTCTCTTCTCATAGAAACAGCTACTGCCCAGTTCTTTTCTCACAGAAATAATTATACCCCAAATGCTCAAAAGTCCAACCTCCCTAATGTTTCAAATTTACAGTTCCACACAATTTTATTGGTCAGGCTTATGAGGTGATCATCATCCTAGCCAGTTCATCCGGATTTCTTTGTTAAAAAAATGAATGTCATCATCGCTCTTCGGAAGCAGGAAAAGAAAATGTGATTTATTCCATGTCCTCGCGCTCGCTTCCACATCAGCTTGCAACATAGTCGACACAATTATTCATAGAAAGAAATACTCTAACCATAGGAAGGAAATTCTAGTGATATGTTTATGCACAACTAAACAAATAAATCACCATTTTGGAAATAATGAAGGACAAAATTCTTTCTTTCTGAGGCCTACGTTAGGAAAAGGAAATAACTCTAGCAGGAGGTTTTTAGGCCTTCATTGAGAAACCATAAATTGTCGTTTTTCTGAAGAAGAAAACTCACGCATTACTATTTGAGAAATGAAGAGAATACATAAGGTAAACGGAATTTAAGAGTTAAATATTCTAATTAGTTTCAAAAAGGGTAACCCAATTACAAAATATGAGTTATTTTAATCAAATTATTCTCTTGTTATAAAGAAAAACATAATTATGAAACATTTTACTCTAAGCATTTTCATTATTAATATTTTATCAAATTTTTACTTTTGTCAACGTTCTCTCCCGCATCGTTTTAGTTCGTCATATTTTCCATGCTTTCTGCACGTTAAACGTTACAGCTTCTGTTTACTAAACGTGCCGTGCCTTTCTTGCACATTTTCACGTTGTACTTTCGAAAGTCTCCTGTCTTAATAGTTTTTCACACTGTTAGCCATTTGTTTTGTTAATAAGACTCTTATGAACAGATTTGATCAAGCAAGATTTATTCACAAAAAATCATGCTTCATCAATGGTGACAGGCAGTATGGGTATCACAAATATGGCTTGCAAGTAAAAATAAAAAACAAGTGCAACCTGTGCATGCCCTATATACAGAGAATATTTTCCAGTCTACAACTTGCCCTGCCCAGTCACATGGCTTGCATTCTAGAGGCAGAATTGGAGGCTGGTTTGTCTTTGTGCAGGGGAGAGGCGTTTCAGACTTGCGTCAACCTTTAAATGCCCCTTGTTATTGTTAATAATAGTATTATTATTGCACGAAATGGCTTATACAGAGTTTACAATTTAGTGCTGCTACTTCTGAATAAGGCAATCATGGTATAAAAACAGTCTCCTTCCCAGGTGTGAAGCGGGTTTCGTTGTTGAGTTGTGTCACTGATTTCTAACTCGTGATTGGTCTTTGCAGAAGTCCGTTCCCATTCCCCTGCCCCTTGTTCTCCAGGCGGGTGAGGGGTGTTCCCAGCCATTTCTATGAAAGATGGGAAAACCTACTTGGAGAGGTAGTTTTTTTTTTTTCTTGAATGATTCCAGACTTGGAAGGTTCTTCAGGTAAGTTTGCAACAAGTTCCATACTTGGAGTACAATATCCTTCTCCCTTCCACACTTCTTGTGATTGAATCTGGATTGAGTCAGGTACGCCTTGATGGACCTAGAGTTACAGTTCAAAATATAGAAAGACAAAAGATCCCGAATGTTTTCTGACTGTCACCCCCGTGCACCTTAAATACGGCGCAGAATAACTTTAGTGTTAAACATATTCTGCAATCTCCTGGCACTGTCTGATTGGTCAAAGTGAGCCAAAAAGGCGCTATCTGTTTGAACGTAATTTTTTCTATTTTGTGTATGTTTGTGTGCGTTAGCCTACTATAGCTGCCTGGGAGCCTGCCACTTCGTACTGTGAGTTTGCGCTTTTCTGTGTCCAGTTCGTATTGGGACACCCTGCACTGTTGTAGGAAAATGGAGGTGCAGAATGGGTTTGTCGCAGAAGGTTTCGACATAACATTTGTTGCTCAAAGATTTTAACTCTGAACGTAGCTAGTGAGTTCACATTTTAAATTGCCAGTTTTTTTCCTTTCCATTCCTTATCCTTTTATTGTTTTAGGTATTCCTTGTTTAAACTGTGTCTTCTGGTTATAGTAATTCAAATCCGATAGTACATTTTTATTTCGTCAATAACAATTACCCTGTGATGTGCAATAAAATCGAAAAGTGTTTCTATCCATTATCTAAGCACACCTACTTGCTGGGAAGCGCACTCTGCTGTATTGTTAATGATTTACAATGGTTCATTTATTTTGGAAATTTTTATTGCAAGGCTATGGCTGCCACTTTTAGACGGCGTATTTTCGTTTGTTCTATTTCTATTATATATCTACAAAAAAAAATAACCGTGGCACCAACTTACCAGGCCACACCTACTGGCTTTGCCAATGTGTAATATGAGTAGAATGGCATTTCTTTGTAGTTGAGAGAGGACAATGAGAGTTCTTGCACTGAATGTTTTAAAGTTCTATAGCTAGGGGTGTTTTATTTTTCCATAACTGGTACAAAAACTGCAATTGGGTGCCACTGTATTTTACTTTGGTTTCCGCAGCGTTTTAAAATAAGTGAATGCTGCATGGTTTTTTATATGCTTTTTTGTTGAACTTGCATTATTGCACTTTTTCTTTTCCTATAGAACGTCTATGTGTGGTCAGACGCGGAACATCGTCAGTGGCATGCTGTTTGGTACAGGGCTGTGGGTCGCCCTTATTGTAACAATGCGCTATACTCTAAAGAGGCTACTCTCTTACCATGGATGGATGTTTGCGGAGCATGGTAAACTTCCCACCTCTGCCAAGATTTGGATGGTATGTAAACATCAGCGTTCTTACTGGTTGTTCAACTGTTGTCCTGTCTCATTTACATAGCTCTTACATGAACGACTAATTAGTTTTGGTCAAGTGAAAATGCAGTTCAGAATATTGTACCATAAGAGGAGGTTTTTGAAATAGATGTTTGTAATTTTAAATCATCATGCAGTTTACCAAAACTACATCCATTATTTTTTCTGCTAGGATATGAAGGATCTGAAAGCTGTTTGCAGCGCACACTTATCACAGGTCAATTTAAAAAGGTTCTGTGTAGACTTTGGAAATGAGTTACAGCTCCATAAGTAGCTATAATCATAAGAAGATGAAGTATTAATTTGCTGATATTTTCCAATGCCTCTTCTAGTACAATAAAATATATTTTCTGACGGGATTTTGATTTAGGGCTTTGCAACAGTTAGCTGTGATATTGCTTCACAATCATCCCTGCAGGCCTTAAACACCTTCACATTCTTGGGAGCACTATCTTATGCTCCAATGCATCAACAATTGATAATGCATCTAATTGCAATGTAAAAACTTGACCCTTTGAAGACTTAGGGGCCGATTCCAATTCAGGCCGGAAATCTCTCTGACCGAGCCGGACCCGGAGAGATTTCCGACCGAATCGGACCCTAGCAGTCCGACCGAACGAGTACGATGCGTTCGCATGCTATCGGACTCGATTCGGTCGGACTCCCATTGAAGTCAATGTGAGCCGGTCGTACAACGTGTACGCGGGCTCCCATTGACTCAATGGGTGCGAGGCGAACAAGGGCGCCCCCTACAGCGGGTACGCGCCGTACATGCACAGGTAGGGGGGACCCATGGGTCCCCCCTGTGTGCGACTCGCGCGGCTAGGCGTACAGGGGGGTCCGACACGGACCCCTGAAGTGCGGCTCCGACTGCTCTTTCGAGCCGGACGGCGCGAGTCGGTCGGACTGCTCGCGGCGCGCATCGTACTTACCCGGCCGGGGAACGTCTCCATTGCGCGGTGCGAGTCGTTTCCGTGCGAGTCGGTCGGAGCGGTTGGGTCCCGCGAACGAGTCGGTCGGCGATTTCGCGTGCGCTCGCATTGTACTCGCTCGCCCGGACGCACGTCCGACTCGGTCGGGAAACAGGGCTCCGAATCGGATCCGGTAATGCCGAGTCCGATTCGGAGCACTACCGGCCGAGATCGGAATCGGCCCCTTAGTGTGCGCTACGGTTGGAGATCGAAGACTTCGAGATTTCATGAAGGCACGCTTGGCTATCTCTTCTTTGTAATAATTGACACATCTGCTGCATATAAATACTCTATTTCATGCTTCCCTTGAAAAAGGCAATCTGTGTAATGCCCACATTTGGTCTCAAAATTAGTTTAATGTGTTATTGTTGATTCCTGTGCACTTTTTCTTTCAGTTCTTGAGTGACAGATCTGATATTGGGTTTATGCTATGCTTGATTACCTTCAAGATCGTCCTGTTTCTCTTTAGGACCTTGCAGATAATTGCTTTGAAGATGGGTGCTTTGGGATATGGGATGAACTCCCTCTGGGTGAAGCTGAGATTTGTTTTGGATACAATATTTTGAGTTGAATATGATTTCTCTTCTTTTTTTTTTTTTAACCTTATTGGTTGATGGTGCATTTGCTGCCAACGAGCTCCTTACTATACCTGAGTGCAGAGGATTTCACCTTTAAATTAAAGGACTTAAGCAAGGTGTGGGAAGCTGCTGTCATTTTGAGGGTGTAGCTGAACTCTCAGAGCTGGCCCGAGTCTGTACTGCAGCAGAAGAAGCTATCGGGGGGGGGGGAGGGGGGGGGCTTTTGGTGCATTTGTCATGAGGTTTCTCTAGGACTTGTTCTTCATCTTTGCCAGCTTTAGATGTCATTTGTGTCTGAAGATGCATGAGCAGGTCATAGACAACGGCAACATGGTCTTTCCAGTCCATTGTGACAGAGTGGGTGATAGGAGAGGGTTGTCATGATGGTGCAGATGAGATCTACGATGTTTGTTCCTCTTAATGTGGATGGGTAGTCTGGCAAGCTGAACCAAGTTAGCGGTGGGCAACAGTTTAAAGGAACCATATGTCATAATCTTGATTAATACATTACTTGAGAGGTAGAAGTTTCAGAGGAAGATGTTGTTAGAGTAGCAGTTGGTAGCTGCCATGATGAGATCAGTGATCTTAGAGTTGCCCACTGGCTTACGACTTGGTAGACAGCAGATGAGGTTGAATATAATGGTGTCTGTGGCAGATAGTTTGACAGTGTTAAAGGACTTCTGCAGATCATGTGTGCAGGGCTACAATGAACTGTACTCACCCAGGGCTCTCCATTCTGCTCGCTTTGATTTGTTTGCTTGATGCTGTGGACTTGTGGTTGTAGGAGAACTAGGATGTGTCAGGTCTATGTAATAAAGGTGGTGTCAAAGTTAGTAGTGCTGAAAACATTGATTATACCTGCTTTATAAATGACTGTGCACCATGCACTCATTAGCTTTAAGCTCAATATGTGTTCATGGTGCTTGCTTTGAGAGGCAAGTGAAATTCAGGTGAAGTTATTTTGTCAGGTTTAGGTAGTCTTGTGCCTAAGGCCTCCGCTCATCCCAGTTGAAGTAGCTTGAGAAGACAGCATCAGGGTAAAGGTAAAAGTTGGCTTGACAGCTACTCTTGTAACTCATGCATGTAAGTATGCATTCACATTTTGTTTAATCGGTATGTCCACTGGCGTCCGTACAATCGGGATACCTTTGGTAGGGTTTACAGATGGCCCTGGACGACTGAAGCAGCACCAGTGATCATCGCTGTTCATCCATTAGAGTCTGTACTAGGGACCTAGGCAGAAGTGTTCTCCCTCCAGAGACTCCTGCTCGTTTGTGGATTTCCTTCACACATTTATCTCCTGATACCTTGGACTTGCACCTTCCTACCCAACCATTTCATTTCATCATTCTCTGTCCAGATGACGTTCAATATTATAATAATGAAAAATAGTTTTATGTTAAACCAACAAATCTAAAACAGATTCTTATTCATAGTTCAAATAATGAAAAACTATCTGATCTGGGCAACTTTTCTTTCGTTGCTTAATTTTCCATAAGGATCTTCGTTTTACCTTTGTTTGCCTTGTATCATAGTGTGGCAATCTTTTCTAGTCCCAGCTGCTGCTGCCTGACAAGTTGTTTGTGATTCCTAATCTGTGCACCAAGATTTTAGAGGAAAACTCAGCTAAAAGTTTTGTTTGCACCTGAAAAGTATTTAAGAGAAGGCTGTGAATCACACATTATTGAAGCAAGGGAATCCCCTGGCATCTGTGGTGTAATCAAGCTCCCAGAGGAGTCCTATTTCTGAGAAGTTTAACTACTGCATGAGCAGGTGCAGAGAAGAGCTCATGAATGTGAGCATATACCTTTCAAAAAAGTATCAACAATATTTTCTACAGTACCAGCAAAATTTCGAAAACTGTGCCTCAGGTGCCAGCAGACAGGCTCTTCTGGTTAGCAGTGTTAGTGTGAGCAGGCAAGAGAGCAGTTATAGGTTACCATATGGAAGGATTTTCATAGAATATGTTTGTTTAATCAGCCCTGGTGGAGGAGTCAGGCCGTATGACCTGGCCTTTGCGGCCCGGCCTGGCAGGCAGGGCCTTTTTATTTATTTTTTTATTTTTAATCAAATTCCCTGCTTTCCTGAGGTAGGAAACTGCTGCTGGTGGACTGGGAAGGTCTTGTGACCTGACACGCATTGTTTTGACCTGTAGGGGGGAGGGTCTGCAGGGTCACTTTCACTACCTTTTGTTTCAAATTCTGTTTATTGAGTTTTTGATGGATGCAGAAAGTCAGCAAATACACAACACATGACAAGCCTTGCCCAGAGTTACAGTGAGCACATAGAGGTGACAGTTTGTTGACTAGTTCTGTGGCTTAACAAAGCTAATTGATAGTGACAAGCAAAATATGTTGTGGGCGACGTTCCGCAGCCTTCCAGCAACCCACCCTCTGAATCGAGGGCCATTTAAAGGAAACTTAACAAACTACCTTAACCAACAAACAAACAAAAGAAAACCTTGAAGTCATGGTGCCTAATAGAAGAAGGTGAGCGTGAGGGTCAAGCTCTTGTACTTCAATTCCCATTACCCCTCCGAGGCTACTCACCACTCGTAGGGTTGGGGTGTTATATGTGAAACAGATGAAGTGCCCTTAAGTGTGGGGCACAGGCCGTCAGTGGGAGCCCCTCCGATAAGTAGCTCACCAGTGGCGACCATATGTAATCAAAACTTTTCCTAGCGTCGTCTATAATATCAACCATGCGCTCCAGAGCCAGTGCCTTCCACAGCCGCACATGCCATTGAGTAAGAGATGGTGCCTCTTGCTTCTTCCATGCGGCAGCCACTGCCATTTTGGCTGCTCCTAAGCATAGCCACATGACCGATTTATCACTCTGCGTTTGACGTTTCATGGTTGAGTCCCGGATCCCTAACAAAGTGTGTTCTAAGGTTTGGGGAATGGGGTATCCCAGCATGAGTTTAATTTGGGACAGGATTTCCTTCCAAAAAGGCTGTATGGAGGGGCAGTCCCACCAGATGTGTCGAAAGTCGCCCAACATTCCACACCCCCTCCAGCATCTATCCGAGGTGTTAGGGAAGATCTGATGCAGTTTCTGGGGATATAAGTACCAATCATGCATGATTTTGTAGTGTGCCTCCCTCAGATACATGGAGCGATTGAATTTCTCTATGTCTTTGCTTAAGTGTTCCCATTGTTTGTCCACCAGAGGAGTATCTACCAGCGTATCCCAGAAGCGTTTAAACCGTGGGGTCGTCTTGGGGCTCAGTGCTTGTATAAGTGCATATAGGAAGGATATGCAACCCTTAGAGGATGACCCAGACTGCGCAAACTTTTCTATGGGGAGCAGGTCCCTGGTAGCGGCCAGCCGCACCAGAGGTTGCTGTACCCAGTGCTTGATCTGCAGGTAGCGAAATTCCTCCTTAGGAGTGAGTGAGAACTGTTTCCTGCATTCTGCAAATGTAAGGATCTCCCCTTTATGAAAGAGATGTGAAATCGTGAGGCAACCCCCCTCCCGCCACGCATCAAAAGGTCCCTCCTGCCGAGCCGGAGGAAAAGCTGCGTTAAAATGTATTGGCGTGTAAGGAGATGGAAAGGTGGTCATCCGCAACCTTTTGGTGAGATCGTCCCATACTTTCAATGTAGTGGATGTCGGCGTGCTGATGTAAGCGTTAGGCGGTCTGTCCGGTTTCGGCTTCCACAACAAGTCCCAGATAGTGCGCCCTGTAATCTGCCTATCTATGTGCAGCCAGTGTTTCTCAGAAGCCCGTAGCGACCATTCTGTGAGAACTCTCAGCTGGACCGCCCTGTAGTACCCCAGAAAATCCGGGAGTGCTAACCCTCCCTCTCCCCTTGGACGCGTGAGCAAGCGATATGGAAGGCGGGCTCTTTTCCCCTGCCAGATGAACTTTGTTATCATTTGGCGCAACTCCTTAAAAAGGCCTGGTTCCACTGGGATGGGCAGTCCCTGGAAGAGATAGAGCAGTCGAGGGAGCGCATTCATTTTAATAGCGTTAATCCTTCCCAACCATGAAATATATGCAGCACTCCACTTGCCCAGATCCCTTTTCAGCTGACGAAGGAGGGGTGGGAAGTTAGCTTTATAGAGGTCTGAGACACGCGAGGTGAGCTGGATCCCTAAATATGTAATTTCCTTTGTCGTGCAGCGGAATGGGGACTCGCTCTCCACCTGACACCATTCCTCCCGTGGAAGAGTCAGATTAAGTAGGAAGGACTTGGTCAGGTTAATCTTAAAGCCCGCTGCTCGTTCGAACAGTGCCAATTCCTCTTGAATGTCCGGGAGAGTGGTCAAAGGTTCCGTAATCGGAAGTAGTACATCGTCGGCGAAGAGAGATATTTTATGGTCATCTGTGCCAAAGCGTATACCCCGAATGCTCGGATTCCCTCTAATTTTGTTGGCCAGAGGCTCTATACTGAGGGCAAAAGGAGGGGGACAACGGGCACCCCTGTCTTGTACCCCTTGCCAAGCCAAAAGGGGAGGATGCCACGCCATTAAGGAGGATCCGGGAGCTAGGAGAATGAAAGTTGGCACCTATCATCCCTATGAAAGTTTCATTGAAGCCAAAGCGGCGAAGCACCCGAAAGAGGAAGGACCATTCCACGCGGTCAAATGCCTTCTCCGCGTCTAGCGAGAGAAGAGCAGCTGGAATATTTTTCCTTTGGGCCTTTTCCATTAGGTGGATGATGCGTCTCAGATTGTCATGGGTTTGCCGCCCCTTGATGAAGCCCGACTGGCCCGGGTCAACAAGGCCCGGGAGCACAGCTTCAAGGCGGGTAGCCAGAATTTTAGAATATATCTTAGCATCCAGATTCAATAGAGCTATCGGGCGATAGGAAGAACAGAGGGTGGGGTCTTTCCCCGGTTTGGGGATTACTGCCACCAACGCCTCTCCCATTGATGGGTGACCTGTTGCATAGTAGCCATTACGTTGAAGAGGGTGGTTAAAAAGGGGACTAATTCTGGGGCAAAGGTACGGTAAAATTGAGCCGTGAAGCCATCCAGCCCCGGGGCTTTTGGTAGTTTTAATGCGTTCACCGCCTTTTGTACCTCCTCAGAAGTGATTGGTGCGGCCAGATCCTCATTCACATTTGGGGGAACCCGTGGGAGGTCCAGGCCATCTAAGTACCTCTGTTGGTCCAGCTCCCCCGGATGCTCCGACGTGTAAAGGGTTCGATAGAACTCTTCAAAGGCTCGCACCTTTCCCTCCTCTGTCTTTTGCGGGATACCATCCTTGTCCAGTATGATTTTTATGTATTCCCTTTCCTGCTTGGCCCTGAGCTGACGGCCTAGTAGGGACCCCACTTTGTTCCCTCCCTCGTATCCTCGGGCCTGAAGACGTAATATGGTCTTTTCCGATCTGTTTGTGTATATGGCTTGCAGCTTCCCTTTAAGGGCAGTGACTTTCCGCAAAGCCGGCATTGAGGGGTTAATCTTGTGATTCTGTTCTGCGGATTTTAAGTCTGCCTCCAGAAGTAGACGATCCTCTCGCTGCTGCCCCTTCAGTGTAGTAGCTAGTTCTATGCATTTGCCCCTGATGACTGCTTTAAGTGCGTCCCAGGTGTTGGCATGCGAGGTGTGCTCAGGGTCGTTTTGCTCAAGAAAGTCTTTAATGGATTGCCGGAGCTCATCCCGCATTAAATGGTCCCTGCAGAGGAAATTAGGGAAATACCAGCGCGCAAGTTTTGATCGAGGATGCGGCCATGCGAGAGTTACCTCGAGAGGAGCATGGTCAGACAGACAGATCGGGTGAAAATGAGTCTGCATAATCGACGGGAGCGGGCTTGACTCGCAAATATATAATCGATACAGGAGTAAGTCCTGTGGGAATGGGAGAAAAAGGAGTAGTCTCGATCGGTGGGATGATGATCCCGCCATACATCCACAAGGCCTAGAGTTTGGAGTTGCGATCTCAGAGCCTGTCCAAACACCCCACCCGCCGCCCTGTGTGGATGTGTCGTGTCCAGTCCTTTGTCCCATATGAGATTAAAATCTCCCAGTAGAAGTATGTCCCCTTGCGCGAAGTTTCCCAAGGTCATTAAAAAGGAAAGTGTAAAGTCCTGCTGCCCCGTGTTTGGTGCGTAAAGGACTGCGAACATGCATGGTCTGCCCCGAATCTCCCCCCTGACCATGACATATCTCCCTGCTTTGTCTGCTTTGGTATCTTGAGGCTGAAATGGAACCCCCGCGTGAAAAAGTAACGCCACCCCATTTTGTTTGGAGGCATGGGAAGACCTAAAAATAAGTGGTTAGCTTTTATGCCTCAACCGTTGCTCCTCGGCCCGTTTGAGGTGTGTTTCCTGAAGGGCCGCCACTTGGATATTGTGATCCGTTAAATACTTCCAAAGGCGTTGTCGCTTGGTGGGGGAGTTTAGGCCCCGGATATTCCAGGTCGTAATCCGGACTGCCATAGTTATCGGTGTAAAGTTCCCCTCCCCCTGGAGCTGATGCTCTAGCCCCCCGTTTGTCCCTCCCCCCTGTGAAAATGAAAAATGAAAAAGAGCACCATGACATTGAACAAAAACAACAGAACAATAAGAACAATAAACCAGAGTAAAGAAAATCCCCATCATGGAGGGGAGTCTCTCTCTCTCGCGTAACTCGAGAAACGTGGCCATTCCCGCTCCCTCAGCCCCCGGTCCCCCCACGCCACGGCAAGCGATAGAACTGTAGTGTCCCTCCGGGATTGGCACTCTGCAGCTCGTCTTTGTTACCCACCCCAGCCATATAGGATCCCAGTCTTTTGAGTGTCCCCATGGTGTTTGGCATTTCGCCCCTTGCCCCCTCCCAACACCCTCTCCTTACCACATTAATTACTGGCAACTAAAGGCTTCTTAAGGATCTTGCTTCGAATGTTCGCGGAGCACCTGGGCACTCGTAGCAGGTGCTAGTCCCCCGATCTAGGCCCGAACCCTGGAGCCTCTATAAGGGGCGCAATGCAAGTCTTCCGCTCCATCCAGCTCCGTCTTTGTGTCCATTAGTCGCTCCATGCGGGTAGGGTAGAGGGCCAGGGCGATAGTCGCGTGGTCTGATCATATATCTTGCCCACCGTGAAAGTACTCTGTGGAAGGAAGTTGCAAGTCCTTCACTCCAGCCGGTCTCCCTTCGTCAGTTCCGCGGCTCGGGATGTCTCCGCCCCCATGGGGCAGCCCCCGAATATCGCATGTTTCACCAGCAATTGATTTCATTCCGTAGCTTTTTACCTCCTGTTCCCACTTTCTTCCAGGCACCTCCATCTTGCCGCTTGCGCTCGTCGTTCCCCTTCGATATCTCGGAAGGAGGTGTTGTCTCTTGAGGAGGGGCTCTCGATGCCCAGTATGTCTGCGGCTTCTTTCAGCTCTGTGCAGTGCTGATATTTGTTGTCCCATTGGAAGGCGATTCCAAAAGGATAAGTCCATCTATATTTGGTCCTTTTCTCCCTGAGGAATTTGGTAACCGGGCGGAATTGTTGACGTCGTGCGAGCGTGGCCTGTGCCACGTCTTGGTAGAGCACACATGTGGCATTTTGGAAGGAGATCTTATCGGCAGCCCGAGCTTTTTGGAGGACCATTTTCTTGATTTTAAACGAGCTGAACTTTGCCAGCACATCTCGGGGTCTTCGGGTTTCCCCCGGCAGACGCAGCCCCACTCTATGGACTCTTTCTAGCCGGACCTCAGGGCCATCTTCCCCCAGGACTGAGGAGAACAAACCCACCATAAACGCCTCCAAATCTGGGCCCTCGCAGTCTTCCTCCAGCCCTCGCACTCGGATGTTGTCGCGTCGAGAGCGATTTTCTAAATCTTCGCACTTCAGTGTAGTGGTTCGCAGTTGACTTCTCAACTCCGCCGAACCTTCCTCCAGGGGTGTGAGGCGGTCGGTCAATTCTTGAAATTTTGCCTCTAGATCTAGCGTTCGGGTGCCCACCGAGTCCACATCCGCCTGAATAGACATCATGTTTCCCCTCATTTCTGCACGGAATGCTTCGAAGGAAGCATCCATATCCGTCTTGATATCCGCTCGAAGTTCTTTTTTGAAGTCTCTCAGTGAAGATAGGAGATCCTCTCTGGTTAGCGCCATGACCCCTGTCGATGCAGACGCCTCCTCGCCTGCCGCACCAGCACCGGAGGTGGCAAATTAGTTGGATACCTTATTGTTGGGTGTCTTTTTGGGTGGCATAGGAGGGCCCACTGTTTGGCCAGCCCTTGGCCGCCTCTCCCGTCCCGCTGAACCAGTGCAGAAGAAATACGTGGGTAGGGCAGCCCCAGGGCACTCCTCCTCCCTCTTCAGGGGACCCCTGCCAGCCGTCGGATGTGTGTGCGCAATTCCCACTCTTTGAAGTTCTGCGGCGTCTGCACTGCGGCCTCCGGTCCGGTATAACTCTCGCTCCCCCCCCTTTAGTGCTATGGGGACAGGGGAACGAGCGGGGTGCTGCAGGAATCCTGAAGCTGTATGCCTGTTCACTGCTCGGCGGCCATGTTGGGGTCAGGCACCAGGCCTCACGAAGCGTAGCTCCCCGGGGCCCCCATGTCGTCTCCCTCGGCGACTGCTACTGATCCGCTGGGTCCCTCCCGTGATCTCTCCCCTGCACCCCGCCTTTGCACCTGCTGTGTGTGTGTCAGGGGAGTGATGTCTCCAGGGTGCACTCCTCTTCAGCCGCCTCGTGGCCCAAATACAGGCCTCCGAAGTAGCTGCTCCTCGCTTAGGGTCTCGCTGGCAGGTGGATGTGCAGTCCGCGGTTTATGGGTCAGCGCGGTCGTGGCCAGGAGAGCAGTGCCCTTCCGTCCGCGATGTCGAATCTGCCAATTCGCGAGACCGGGGCTCTTTCCCCAGCAGAGCCTCCTCTCGCCGGGTCCTGCGTTGTTGGGAGCACCGGAAGGTAAGCGCCCCAGCCTCCAATGTAGCCCCAGGATGCCTTCTAACTCACTGTCCAGGGTCTCCGGAGCTCATGGGGATATGCTGGGCGGAGTCCGCGGCGTTGCCGGATGCCATTTTCTGTCACAGGCCGCCGGGCACCCTCGAGTCCAAGTGTCGTCGCCCGTCCCCCTGCGGTGTCTTGAAACGATTATCAGGCTGCCGCCGGCATTCTCCCGGCGGGGGGAGTTCCAAAAATCTGCCGGAGGGTGGCTATGAAGCCTTAGAGTAGGGGTTCACAAGGGGCCTGGGACGGAGCCGATCAGGAATCCGTCCGATCGGCCATGATGGTTGGCCACCTTCACTTTTGAGGTGGATTTCTGAACTGGTGATAACTCCAGTTTGGGGGCCGAGGGGGGCATGCAGGATCATTGTGCATTGGTTCTCTTGGATGAGCTGGCTGCGCTGGTGTGGCAATGTGACCTGGTATGCACTGCTTGACTTTTTTAGGGAGGGTCTGCTAGGTCTCTTCTGTTTCCTTGTGCTGTGGATCTTTTCCCCAAGTCAAGGGATTAGTGCTGGCTTTTTTTGTGGGCAATACTGAAAGAGCTAAATTCTAGTTGCTACAAAAATAAGTAATAATGGGACCAAATCAAAGTCTAAATGCAAACAAAAAGCAAAGCACGGCTCCACCCCTTCCGGCCACTCTTTATCCAAAGAGAATGCGAAAGGGGGTCATGATCCGTATCTCTGGTCCTGGAGCTGATTCCCCTGCTGATCTCGGTGCAATCTGAATTTTCTATGCCATTGGTGAAGTCACAACAGATTGAAGCCTTCAAGGAGGCAATGCTGCAGTTTATAAGGGCCCCCAGAACTGCCGGGGCTTCCATTTAGATTGCTGAAGGCAGATCAGTCCCATGCACCATTTCACCCCGTGGCACCCACTCTGGGCCCTTTATCGACTCCGGTACAGATTCCCACTCCAGCTCTGAGACCTGCATCTGGCCCTTCCACTCCGAGAACACCAATCCTGGGCTGATGCTGATGTCCGACACTGAAACAACTTCAGCCCCATCTCAGCTGATGTTGTGCTACGAGATTACAAAAGCTTAACCGATCTTTACACAGCCTGACTCTGAACCAGTGTCTCTACCAGGGCGGATGAGCGGGCGAGGCTCCATTGTCTTTTGTGCTCTGACTTTGAACAAGGTACACCCTGAATGAAGATAATGGTGGGAAGGGGTATGGTTTTCTACCCCTCACTACACAGATGAGTTTTCTTTCGGAATTGAGTGCAACATTTACAGTAGGGGTCCGATGAGCAACTGAAGTTCTGGATTTGCAGCTATCTTCAAGCGAGACCAAAACAAATGATCTGACGAAAATGTTGTATCCTTGTTCAGTGATGTCTGAGCCCCTGCTCCTTAACGGAACGATCACCGATACCTCAATTAGCAGTTGGGTTAATGTCTTGTTCCACCTATGAATAGGCAGGTGTCCAAGTGTCACAGACCGACTCCTAGAGACCCTAGCTTTCTTACTAAATATCCTACTCCTGAGACCCTTGTTTTCCTGGCTTCCACCAATAAGGTAAACTATAGTAATGATGACTGCTCTTGATTACAGTTGACAAGAATCTTTTGTTCAAGAGTCGTGTTGAGCAAATGGTGTCCCCAAGCCAACCAGTGTCAACTAACACGTTCAGGAACCCATCGCCTCCTTCCCTATGATTGCATAGTTTCTCTCAGTGGATACAAATGCCCGAGATGCAAAGACAACCGTTTTGTTTCGGTCCCACACCTATGCCGTATGCTCTGGCATCAAATGTGATGAACCTTTTCCTCTTGAATTCAAACAGAGCAAAATATTCAGCTCTTTCGACCTCCTCAGAAGTGTGTTGCTTTAATCTATCCACAAGAAGGTCTTTCCCTTATGTAATAATTTCGGAGGCTCAGTTCCCTCAGCAAAATTTCAAATATTAATCAGCTAAGGCCATAAAGGATCAGACCTGTGGCTTATCCTTGGGAATAGGAGCCTTTCTAAGCTGATCAGCTCTCCTTGCTGAAGCAGTGGTCTGCTGGTAAAGTAGCTGGGAAAAGACTGGTTGCTTTACTCCACCACCTATTTAAGTACTTAATATAGCATGACCTTCACATTCAAATAGTGATGGTTCTTCCTACAGTCTTGCATCCTCAAATTACACGGTATCTCACAAACCAATCTATATTTCTAAAATCTAGCATGAAAAACTGATCTTTACTCAAAACTTCTGGTTGTCACCTGCCCATTTTCTTTTTAAATTACCCTCATCTTCCTTTACATTCTCTGCATGACTCTTCTTTCTGGAAACCACCTTCTCTAAGTCATATGTATGTTTGCCTTAATCTCTATTAATGTATTTCTGTAAATTGCCCACAACGCATTAAAAAAACCAGAACCTGTCCTTTTTGAGAAAGTGATACCCTGTAACCTAACAGCACACATTCTCCTGTAGCTCATCTAGAACACCCACCAAGCATCTGCATGAACTCACTTATTTGCCTTTCTCAACAGTGAAACTGGAGTGAATGCATGGAATGGTTTGCTTGAGCACACAAGACTTAATTACATTAACCAACAATGACAAATTGCTCTGGCCTAAACACTAACCTTGATTTTTCCCGGAGCAATGCGCTATCCAGCGTAAAGTGATTTAATGCCTCGTCAGGGGTAGTATGAGCTATATAAATGCAATTACAATTACCAAACACTGATATATCATCCTGAAAGAACAATACATGAACCAAGTCATTGAAGATGTTTTCCATCAATCTCTGAAACACACTTGCAGCTGAGGCAAGCCAAATGACAAACTTGTGAATTAGAATAAAGTATAAGGAGTAACAAAGCCCGAGTTTTAGAACCATTGTGCAATCTTATCTGGTGGTAGGTACTTCTTAGATCTAAGTTTGATAAATATCTACCTCAGTTCAACATTAACACTATTTCAAATAGACCTTTTGCCAGGACAAAACGTTTCTTTTTATGGTCTGGCTTGACAGCGCAGCTGTTGCCAGACCATTATGTGAGACTCGGCAAGCGAGGGGCTTTGGTTCCACCCACATGTTTGGAGTCAGGAGTACATGTTTTGATTGGGTAGAAGGTGTGTGCTTCCACAAAAAAGTGCTTGCCTTCCACGCCGCTGTGATTTAGTTTATTTATCCAGCTGCCTGAGCTTGAACTTTCAAGGGCACACATGATATTGTAATGCTATTAAAGTGCCTTAGATAACTAGATAATTTATGTTGTTTTTCTCTGGCAGCAGCACAAATGGGAAGAGGGCAGACCCTGACTATGGATATTTAGATCTTGCTTGACAGTGCCAATATTATTCTGCAATTCTTTGCTTCCACACAAATACATATGTTTTTACATGCTATTTACTTGCAATGCTTCACATTACCATACAGCATTCATTTAAAGCCAGACCTATGGCCATTGTCAGTACTTGTTTATACATACAAGTCATCCCTAAGGTAGACCCTAAAGGCTCTGAGGGCAGGGTGCATTGTATTTAAAAAGTGAGACATAAGTACTTAGGATTTATATGTCCTGACAGTGAAAACCTCCTAAAGCTGTTTTTCACTGTTGTAAGGCCCATCTCTCCCATTGACTAACAGTGGGTTACCCTATTACATTTAACAAGTGATAACGTTTGATTGGGAGCACATCGAGAGATGGTGTTTACACTCCAGTGAATTGTAATTTAAAATCCACTTTAATGGTAAATTCGGATTTGAAGTCACAATTCTGAAAACGCGACTTTTAGGAAGTTGGAATTTTCTTGTCCTAATCATTTGTCTTCTGCCAGTGTCCTGGGTGGCATGACTGCGAATGGCTCTGCTGTTGGGGTTTCTGTATTCCTTCCAGACAGTGACTCAAAGGGGGCTTAGGTGTGGGCATGATGGGCCATCCTGAGAGGATGACTAGGAGAAGCTGCACTCAGTCCGAGTTGCACTTCAAAGGACAATGGAGTGGCCAACAGCAAATTTGTGCCAGTTTGGTCCTTGCAGTGTGTCACTTAATGCCTCCAATCACTGTTTCTATCGATGTCACCTTGTTTTCGATCTATTGGGTGTGTTTTTTCCTGCCTTTACTATTACCATCAGAGAGCCACCTTGGATCAGAGGAGGGATGGAGAAATTGGCAGTCTCAGGCTCACTTCCTTATGTATCCCTAGGTGTTACCTGCAGCGTCACAGTTTGCTTTACTTGGGCAGTCACTCACTGAATATCTTCTCTCGTGTTTTTGACAATGCCACAGAAATGTGCTGAGGTTTATACTACTGAAAACAAAAGGCGCCTGCAGGGCTTGCATTAATGCAGTAAAGCATGGAAACATTGACATGCACAACTGCTCTTCACAAGCTCATTCACATTGAAGCTAGACCTGTTGGTTCTGTTAGTGTTTGTTATAAAAGTAAGCGCTGACTAGACATTAGTACTATTTAGTGTTATTTACTGTGTCGTACTGAATCTGCGTTACTAACTCCCTCCTCCTCCTGAAGAAAGCCTTGAAATTTAAGTCTCCACAGTTCAACAGGTGGCAGGTTGTGAATGACATTTATCAGTGGTCCAGAATCTGCTCGGAAAATTGAGTTTGTAACTGTCAGTTTAATGAAACTTACTTTGTAGAACATTATTGGCAAGATTAAAAAAAAATATATAAAAATAACATTTTTACCTGGTTTGAAGGAATAGTGAACTTCACCTTTGAAATGGTGCACAGGCATAGTACATTTGAAGGTCCTGTTGGGTTTCACTTAATATCATTAATTTATTACCTGCATTAGGTTCCCAAAAAATATATTTTTGGCCACATGGACATTGTCACTCGTGTCAGTCTTGGAAAGGTATTACTTGATGTAAGCCATTTCCTTCCTTGCATTTCCACCGTACGACTGAAAACTACTGTTCAGAGGTGGGCATTATTTTTTTGTATCACGTTCATAGTGTTCGTTTGATGGGTAATTTGTGATGAGTATATCTTTTTTTTCTTATTTCACATACACCGGTTGAATCAGTTTTCAGTTTTTTATTTGATATTCTGTACATATCCTCTAGAAGGTTGTGTGTCGGCTTTCTGTTGCAGATGGCCTCATTCAGTTTTCTAAAATTATTTTCCAAGACCTAGTCTTTGCTGTTTATATTTACAGCATTACTGCCTTTATCTTCTTCCCTTTAAATGTATCATTATGTTGCAGCCCATCGAATGCTTGATTTTTTTTTTCTCTCTGGCGTTAGCCAAGATCTTTTGACTGTACTAAAATGGTTTGATTGTATGTATACTTTCTAATAGGGGCTTGTCATCCCTCTTCATCCATTGGTTCTGTGCCTTCAGTATGAGTGATGGCACACTGCTCTTTCTCAAGGAGCACATCCGCTGAAAATAGTTACATTCAGTGCCTGGGACTACTATGGCAATGTTTGTTTTTAGAGACACAAAAATATTTAGCTTTTAGCCAATGTTTTTGATATTAAGAAAAAAACGCCAGAAGTTCCCTCAGCAATTAAGTTTTTCAAAAACCATGATACCACAAATAAGCATTGACAAAGCCAAAAGGCTGGCTGCCAACCACTGACATAAAGCCAAAAAGACTGTCAGTCAACGCCAGACCTATTGGCTTGTTTTTATAATTAACATAACATTTCTTAGATTGTAATTACTGGATATTTCTGGGAAATGAAGATTGTCCTTGGATAGTATTGAAACAAAGGTACATATTACTTTGTGCGCCCTCTCTTTGTTTATAAATGTCTACATCTTTTAATATTTAACATTTTTATATTTATCTAAAAAGGTGCTTTACTGCTTTGTTTATCTGCAGCCAAGCAAAGCTTCAATTTACTTGTGTGTCACTGAAGATCTGCAGGAAGTCAAAGCCTTTGTTTTGCTAATTACTGTAAATGCTGTTAAACCAGCAAAAGGCAGTGATGCTTATATTAAAATAGTCTCTTACCTCCCCCTTTACACATAAATTCTTCTTTTTTCAAAAAAGGCGTTTTCATTTTACATACATCTTGTCATATTGAATTACCATGAATTATGTTTTTTCATGAAAGACATTTTTAATTATTTATACATGTATCGTGTCAGATTCAATTAACGTGATACTTGTATTGTAGAAAATGTACTTATTTAGGTCATCAAATAATTGAACAAAAAGCGTTGGCCTTTTTTTAATTATATTTCTTTATTGGGTTTTTGCATTTACATAAATGATACAGATTTGCTTGGTTTTTGCATTGTCGCAGCTACAATTCTTTTAACCATAGATATCATTGTTACACATTGCTGCTTATGAGCATGCACACATATTTCAGTTATATGCACTGCAGTTTTGTTACAATGGTTGTAGTTTGTGCCTCTACACTCTCATTTTACAATGCGCATTCTGGAAGCCAGCTACTGTATAGTCTGTTTGGAATCGCGGCGCCAGCTACGCAAACAAAAAGCGTTGGCCTTTGGTGGTGAAAGGAAGATCGCAGTATATATTAATAAAGTGTCACAGCAAACAAATGATGGACGGAATGCTGACAATGCTAACATTCTCCCCCAGTCAAAAGATCTGGGTTAAATCCATCGTTCTTTTGCCCACTACGCCACCCCAGTTTGGACCCAGCCATATGCAAATCAGTCTTGACCCTGTGCCCCATGGGAACAGTCCAGACCGAACTGCCAGGCCAGGTCCTCCCTGCACCGGAAACTAGCATCCTGGGACCGGTTTCAGGGTATGTCACCCTTCTTCAGCCAGGCTAGCTTGAATCCAGTGGCACAGTGAGCAAGGGACCCACGTCTGGGCATACCCATCCCACTTAGGGCGAAAAGTGTTACAGCAAACAAATGATGGACGGAATGCTGACAATGCAAACATTCTCTCCCAGTCAAAAGATCTGGGTTAAATCCATCGTTCTTTTGCCCAGTACGCCACCCCAGTTTGGACACAGCCATATGCAAATCAGTCTTGACCCTGTGCCCCATGGGAACAGTCCAGACCGAACTGCCAGGCCAGGTCCTCCCTGGACCGGAAACAAGCATCCATGTTGTTTTTGCATTTGTCACCCCGAGTGGGGTGGGTATGCCCAGACGTGGGTCCCGTGCTCTCCATGCCACTGGAATCAAGCTATCCTGGCTGAAGAGGGGTGAAACCCCGAAACCGGTCCTAGGATGCTTGTTTCCAGTCCAGGGAGGACCTGGCCTGGCAGTTCTGGCTGGACTGTTCCCATTGGGCACAGGGTCAAGACTGATTTGCATATGGCTGGGTTCAAACTGGAATGGCATGGTGAGCAAAAAAACGATGGATTTAGGCCCATATCTCTGTACTGGGGTGAATGTATGACATTGTTCTGCATTCTGTCCATCAATTGTTGTTTTTGCATTTGTCACCCCGAGTGGGACGGGTATGCCCAGAGGTGGGTCCCGTGCTCTCCATGCCACTGGAATCAAGCTGTCCTGGCTGAAGAGGGGTGAAACCCCAAAACCGGTCCTAGGATGCTTGTTTCCAGTCCAGGGAGGACCTGGCCTGGCAGTTCTGGCTGGACTGTTCCCATTGGGCACAGGGTCAAGACTGATTTGCATATGGCTGGGTTCAAACTGGAATGGCATGGTGAGCAAAAAAACGATGGATTTAGGCTCAGATCTCTGTACTGGGGTGAATGTATGACATTGTTCTTCATTCTGTCCATCAATTGTTATTTTTACATTTATATTAATAAAGTGGCCAAAATACACTGTGTATAACCTAAAAAACCTAGGTTCAATTCCTGGCTTTCCCACTTGACCTTTTTCTGCGATCCAAGACAAGTCACCTTTACTTCATTCACGGTTTCTCGTTTTAGTTGGTTTTATCAAATCTGAGACCACCTTAAAGAAGTTCAGTTCCGGATGTGTGCTATAATAAACGTCACTTATAGTTTAATAAATAATAATGGTGCTAAATTATGCAGCAACAAATGTGGCCTCCTCTACGGTGCACATGACAAACTGTTATCTCTTGGTTCATGGCAATGTTGTCGGCATTTTAGGTGGATAAACGTTCATGTTTAAAACTATTACCTGATGTCAATGCAGAGATATAATCTCATGTACTAAAGAGAAACACAAGAAATATCCTCCTCTTAATCTGAAAGCGTCTGTATTGTATGTTTACGTCACATTTGCTGTTTTATTTACATGACGAATGTTTTCATGGCTCCGCTCGTGCTTTGGTCGTTGGAGCCAGTTTGGACATGGACCTTTGATCTTGATGGCTTGCCACCAGCAGTTAAAGCTATAACAGTGGAAGAAAGCTAGAATATGCACTCACAGTGTAGGTGCAAGGTTGTGGTCAATGTTATCCAGTTGGGCAGGGTTTACTCTCAACCTTCTTAGGAGCGTATTGGGTTTACTGTGGTGTTAGTAAACAAAGGCCGAGGCAACTTCTCCAATCTACCACTTTTTAATCCCGTGCTCCAGTCTAGTGCAGTGCAATACTTTGCATCGCGAGTATTAAAGGAACTCCGGCAAACAGCCACCTTGTAAAGGCCTGCTGGGCATTGCAGCGCCCACCCAGCGAGGAGCGCAGCCTGATGATGAAGCTCAACTTCGGTGGTTGAAGGGTTGTGTATCTGATAAAGGATGCTTCCCTTGAGTGACCTGTAAATATGCAGTAACACAACATATGCTCAAAAGTGTAAAGATAAGCACCCCTTTTTTCACTTTATACTAAAATCCACCTCTAGGGATTTATTTCCGAAACACCGCCTGGGGATACTCCTGACTGCTCTGCATCTTCCACCTTGGCAGAGGGAGTCAACCTCATCCTCTTGCCGCTTATGCGGCAAAGGAACAGAGGACCTACTGCACTTGCTATGCATTTGCAAAGAGCTGATGGGGGAAAGGTCTCGGCTGCTCAAAGCTCATTTTAACTACAGAGGGATTAGCACACAGAGACAGGCAGTGCTGGCCTGCTTCAAGCCTGGGACCCCACAGTTAAACTGCAGGCTGGTAACATTTCTTGCGCTGGTGGAAAATAAAATGCACCGAGCCAGCCTGCACACTGCACCCCCTGCACCTGATGCCGTAATGGAAGTGACCAGCTGAAGCCCAGCATCCTCGTTCTCCTATGTCCCTTTGACATCAGGTCCATATGCTTTGCTCTTACGGGCAGCACCGACACTGAGGTTTATCTCAAAAGGATGCACTGCACTTGGCACTTTCTGAACTTGGCCCACAAGTATCACCCTTCTCAAGGACACGGCTGACATTGTGAATCATCCTCTTCTGAGTGGACCACTGCACTTTGCACATTCTGGACCATTCTCTTGGGTGATTACTGACCCATCACCGGAAGTACAGTTGGAACACTGATAATACAGTACATCTGGCTCATATAATTGCATTGTTTACACATAGGCTTTTTTTAGCAGACCGGTCTGCGTTTTTAAAATGTTTTAAAGTAATTTTAATTGATGCAAAGTTGTTTTATTCATCATGTTTTTATTCACTTTAAGCATGCACTATTATGCATTCTTATGATTTATGTACTTCACTGGTTTTTATTAATTATGCAAAAAAATTACTTACTTACCTCTAGGGATTTTCTTTGACATACGTTGGTCTTCGAAACAGCACACTTTTTTATTCTTGTATATTGTTTAAGGGATGTGAGCTAGGACCACTTTAACCCTTCGGGCTCCCCCCATTACTCACCCTTGTTTCAGTCTGACATGTGAATAGTATCAGTGGGCCTAGCAGATTGTAAGATCCACTGGGGAGAAGAAGAAACACACAAGGGAGTGCATCGCCCGTGGGAAAGGCTTTTGTCTCACCACATTGTATCCCAAAGCGCACTTCTGCCATGTGACTGTCAGTCAGAACCAAGCTCTTATGCACACTAAATAAGGCTCCTCCCTCAACAGAGGAAATAACCTCAAATTCAGTATAAAGAGGATGCCCCTCTTTTTCCTCCACTCATACTCTTGCCTCATTACGTCTTTTGAGTACCGCGACTGACTAGGCTAACCTACAGTATCCTATCCGCTTTGGCTGTGATGGCTCTTGAGTATCTGTTAAGCTGGCCGTCTTTCTGTGGACAAGATGGAGACGCATGTCTCCCACCATAAACATTACAATCATGCTCTAAGGAACTGAAGGAAAATGGTAATTATTATTTATAGTCCGCCTCCATTCTGCAGCTCGTAAAGCAGTTTTAATGGTATACTTTACAATGTGAACTTTCTCAAAGGCACAGCTCACTGGGCAGACGTTTTCAGATTTTCATATGGAAGGCCACTTCCGAAAACGTTTTGCATCAGCAGCATGATTTGTGTGATACCTTCCAGTGACCCTGCCGTAGCCTTGCTCCCTTTCTGTTGGGCGCTGACCTGTTGGTTTAACAGGGCAGCTATGACATGCACTAAGCAATTGTAGGAATCCCTGAGCAGCACTGGCTTCCCGAACATGGTTGGGGTTAAGTATTGAGAATTGTTTTCTTGGACAATAGAGCTGGCTTCTGATCAAGGCAACCACTAGAGTGACTTTGGAAGCTCTGTTCCACTGTGCAACATCCCTCTAGAGACCGTATTTTGATTAGACTGGTTCAGTTCACAGTTACATGCATGACATTCCATCTTTCACCAGGTATTCATCTTTATTGCTTGACTTGTTCAACATTGGTGTTCTTCCCATTGGATGAAATGGACCAGTGTTGGACAGAAATGGCACCTTAGTGATCAAGCGCCTCACTTGGGTGCGGAAGTACTCAGTGGAGGTAGCATAGCCGAAACCACCGTCTCCAGCCAGACTTGTGATCGTCTCACTCCAGATGCCGTTTTTATGTCCAACTGAGTCCTTAATATACTGATCTCTGGAGCTTTCTACTTGATACTTTCTGTGTTACTGTAACATTGGGGTGTCTTACTCCTACATTAACAGTTCTATCCTGGGCATTATGTTTGTATTTCTCCCCAGTCCAAAAGGGTTTAACAGTCAAACACAGCTACTAAACCTGTCTTCTCGGCTCCAGTTCTAGGCCATTTCACCCTGACCGAAGCTTTCTGTGCACCTGTCCCGGCCCTAACTCTGACATCTCTTTGCTATCAACATGGCTTAGTAAAATTCTGTAGCAGTAACAGGTTGGTGATATTTAACACTACTTGTTTTTCAGCTTCCTTTTCTTCTTCCTCAATGCATCTTGAATCCTAAATGTGATACTCTCTCTCCTCCCCTTCCATGGCAAGCTTCCCAGAAAGGTCAAAGTCAGTAAATTGGTCAGTTCCCCAGCATCCAAAGCCGCACCTCCCCCCTCCCCCTCTGGAGCAAAGTGAAGAATTTGTTAATTTATATTATTATTTGCATACATTCGCATATTTGTTTTATGCAGAGGCATAACATATGTGCCACTTGTGCTTTTTATTTTATTTTTTTACATTTTTCATCCAATAATCTATTTGGGAAATGGAGAGCGGTACATATTGGTCAAGATACAAGCGTAGTTGCTCTATCTAACCTTTTAGCTCCCAGCGTGATGGTTGCTGACCTGGAATATGGGTTGTAGGGCAGCATGCCTCCCTTATAGAGCACTTAGACACCAAGCGCATTGCCAGGACTCTCCTGCAGGCTCTTCATGTTCTTTGGTCGAGCGCCTAACTGCTCTTCTAAAGAATGGAAGCCTGAGCAGGTGGTGTTTTACTTGTTGGTCCCATGTTGTATTCCGCTTTAGGTGTCCGTATATAGGTTTTCCTGAATCATGTCCTTATATAGGCACAATTTGCATTGCCCTTGTATAGGCATAGAATCCCAGTCCTTATTTAGGCATTAGCCGTGCACTCCAAATACAGGCATGGTCACTGACATCCGTCCACCCTAACGTCACAACGAGTTCTTAGAAACCAGACCCTTAAGCTTCGGGAGTTCCCCTAGCACAGGACTATTGATTTCTCCAAGTACTCATCTATTATGTATGAACCGTTATACCTTAAGGGTTCATTCCTGACGTCTTCCTCTGTCCGACTTCACGTCAATGCTAACATTCCGAGGCACCTATCGGGTATAAATATACCTTCCCTTGCCCAAGCAAGTTAGAGGAGACCTCGACTTCAGAGGAGCCCGTATCCCGGCCTGACGCACTGAGAAGACGCTGTCATTCCAGCTCACAGACTAATCCAGCTTCCAGTGTTCTGACTCCCTTCGCGGGGTGTTAGAGTTCCAGATCCGGCAAGAGATTACCACCTCTCTCATTCTCAAGGTATGGAGCGGACTAGAACCTAGAGGGACTCTTGGCATACTAGACTTAACATACTCTTAGTATACCATACTAGAGAATACTCCACCTACTTCTTACCTTTCCCTACACCTAGACCAGGTTAGGAACATTGGGGTAGAACTAGCTTAGAGATGCATCGTATGAGTACTCGCATTTTTAACTCATGACCTCTCCAAGAACGCGGCAAAGAAATACAAACATCGCTTACTCAAAGCTAGACAAGAAACACTAATCTCTGACCACTACTTCCTCACCAACAAAGGTTCGGTGGTTAACGACCTCATCTTCTATACTAGAAAGCGGGCCTGTTGGCGATCTGTGCTCTACTCCATGCTTCGAATAACTGGATCCAAGAAAACCGCACATGGCCTCAAACTAACAACGTCTCCCTCGTCCTTCCTCAAAGCCACCACAACTATCACCATCTACAATAATGGTATCATCCTGATCCAAGGCTCTAACATCAACCTAGCAAAGATAGCGATTATTTTCCCAACTCTCAAGAAAGCGGTCATCGGTGACTCCTCTGACCCCATTTCAACCTCCACGTCTCCGCTGGGCCTGAACATTACTCTTCCTTTAACAGCAATGAGTACCCCACTCTCCCTAAACCCCTCACCCCTTCCTATTGAGTCCATAGCCTCCTTGTCCCCAGTCGGATTACCTCAACTCACTAGAACACCCTCTTTAACTGTCGGGAGTACCCCACTCTCCCTACACCCCGCACCTCAGCTGGATAATCACATAGCCACCGTGTCCCCAGTCGGATCACTTCAACTCATTAGATCGCCACCTCAACTGGTTGACGGATCTATCTCCTCACTGTCTGTCAGTTCGACACACGATGACTCCCGAGCGGAGATACCCCCTCAGGCCTCACAGGCCTCCCATGTAACAGACATTGTCCCTCTCACCAACCCTATAACTCTGCCTCATACTAGACCGGAGTCTGGCCATCGATCCCCCTCACAAGCCCCATTGGCCTCATTTTCCTCACCTTCTGTCAGCTTGACACTTGACGACTATAGAGCGGAGTTACTCCCTCGAGCCCCAATGGCCTCAATCTCATCTCCTACTGGCAATTCGACACTGGAAGACTCTAGAGCAGAGCTGCTCCCTCTAGTCTTACAGTCCTCTCTTATTTCAGATGATGTCCCCCTCCCCTACCCTATAACTCTGCCACACACTATACTTGAGTCTGGGCATCGATCCCCCCCACAAGCCCCTACAGGATCTCTCCAAGGTTCCCCGTCGCCGATCGCTTTTCCCCCACTCCTTCTTCCCCTCGCCCAACACTCTGACTTGACTGCGCGCCTTGATGATATATCTCTACAGCTACACCTTCTCTCCTCCGAACTACATGAGATGAAAGCCCTCGCAAATGATCTCTTCCCTATGATCATTTCTCTCCTCACTTCTGCTAACTGGCCTTGAGAGGCCTCTAGGACCACTGATCACATGGTCCAGTCTTTAGCTCCCTCCACCCCGAAATCTATCCCACTACTCAACGCCAACGCTTGTCACAGAGGATCTGAGTCCCAACCTTCGACCACTGATCCACCTGACTCTCACAACTCTAGCATGGCCTGGTCCGAACCTACCCCACTACTCAACGCCAACGCCTGTCACAGAGGATCTGAGTCCCACCCTTCGACCACTGATCCACTTGACTCTCACAACTCTATAACGACCTTGTCCGAACCTATCCCACTACTCAATGACAACGCCTGTCACAGAGGATCTGAGTCCCACTCTTCGACCACTGATCCACATGACTCTCACAACTCTAGCACGACCTTGTCCGAACCTAACCTCGACCCTCCGAGACAAATTCTTTCCATCCTTTCTAACCCTAACAAAGAACCCCGTCGCAATCTTCGATGCAGCAATACTGACAACCTCACTTGTGTGAACGTCACCCAGACGTCTCCCCCCCCAAATCCACCCGTCTTAAATGTATACTACTTAATTGCAGGTCAGCCAGTAAACACGCCACCGATATCTTCGACCTCATCCAACACAATGATTTAGACATTATCATCCTCACTGAAACTTGGCTAAATCCGGCTTCCACTCCTATCTTAGACCGCCTAGTACCCCCCACTCATGACATAATTAGGCTTGACAGAGTTCTGAAACTGGGTGGGGGACTAGCATGTATCCACAGAAACACATTCTCGGTTTCTCACTCAGATTCCTCGACACATGCCTCCTGCGAATACCTCTGTCTCACTATTTCAAGTATGAACCTACCGGTTTGCAAACTTCACACCTTTTACCTCCCCCGAGTGACAATCTCCCCTTCACTGAACAGCTAATGGAAATCATCTCTAGTAATGTCGACTCAGCAGTGTCTCAAATCTTCCTTGGTGACTTCAACCTTCATTGGTCTAGCCCCAACGACCCCGCTGTATCTTGCATTAAATCTTTCTTAATTGATCAAGATTTGACTCAGCACTGTGTCCAACCAACTCACAACAAAGGAGAAACGTTAGACCTCATTATTTCTAAAGAGCAGACTATCTCCATAGATTCCATTACCCCTTGTGACTGGTCCGACCACCACTGCATCCTCTTTTATATCAACAGGGAGGTATTGATGAGGAAGGCTCAACCACTAAAATCTAAGATTTGGAAAAGGGACTTAAGAGCAATAAACTCTGACGAACTAGCTGCCCATTGTAAATCTGCCCTCTCCTTCCAAGCTGACATAGTTGAGGTACAATCACTCACTGACGCCTACAATTCAACCATCTCCAACATCATGGAGAATATTGCTCCACTCCAACAAAAAATGCTTCAACAAAAATATCCAAACCTTGGTATAACGAAAACTTAAACTCAGAACGCCGCAACCTTAGGGCATTTGAGCGGTCCTGGCGAGTCAATCCCTCCTCGGACCAACTAAAACTCCTTAGAGATGCCAGGAGCCGCCACAACAAACAAATCAAGAGTGCTAAGGCGACTTACTTCAGACACCAACTGGATCAAGCGGCAAACAGCCCCAAGAAACTCTTCGAATTGGTTAAACAACAATCAGGTGTTGGGACTAACCATTCTGATCCTGGTGGCAACCCACCCTCTTGCGATGATCTTGCCGCCTTCTTCACGGAAAAATCAAGAATCATCTCCATTGACCTCGCCTCTAAGAAGGCTCTACTACCTTCTCCCATTGCTGCCTCACCCATTGACTCCTCGGTAAGGGGTAAATCGACCTCCACGAATTCCAAGAACAATGCATCATGGGGCACCTTTACCACATTTAGTGAATATGATATCTTCAAGATTCTTCAGAATATCAACCCTTCCAAACACTTCAGCGACCCGCTGCCCCTTCTATCTTCAAAGAAATCAAGAATGCACTGATCCCCACATGGACTAGGATTGTAAATGCTTCCCTATCACAAGGCATGATCCCGGAATGCCTAAAAGCAGCTCAGGTAACACCCATACTAAAAAAACTAACGCTGACAAATCGGATCTCAATAACTTCCGCCCCATTTCCAACATCCCCACCTTAGCGAAACTACTTGAAAAATGTGTGCAATCCCAACTCTGTGCTCACATAGAGAATTACCAACTCTTAGACCAGCATCAATCTGGCTTCAGGAAGGGGCACAGCACCGAATCGGCTCTCACACACGTCTTTGATGACATTTTAATAATGCTCGACCAAAATGAATCCTGCCTCCTGATCCTCCTCGACCTTTCCTCCGCATTTGATACGGTTAATCATGACAACCTCCTATCCATCCTGCAAAATAGAATGGGCTTCTCTGATCAGGTGTCACAATGGTTCTCTTCCTTCCTTCATCACAGAACTCAGAGTCAAGGCAAACCACTCTCTCTCACAGCCCTCTCCCGTACTCATGGGGGTCCCCCAAGGATCCGCTCTATCTCCTATACTCTTCAACCTTTTCTTGGAACCTCTTGCACATTCTCTAAATTCCATGGACATTCTCTTCCACATGTATGCGGACGACACGCAACTATATCTGAAAATCTCATCCTCGGAAAACATCATCTCACTCAATACTACCCTAATGTTTACTCAAAACTGGTTAACGGAGAATCATCTCCTGCTCAACACTTCTAAAACGGAATTCCTGCTCATCTCCCCTCCGAACCTCATCGCCAAGCTAGACCTCTGGCTGAGTCACCTCACTGCTTTCAACTGTATTCCTCTCATTGTAGACGCAGCCAAGTCTCTCGGTATCACCATGGACAAGCACCTGAACATGAAAGGTCATATCAGCAATGTATGCAAAGGAGCTAACCACTTGATGAGATCACTCAGAAATATCAAACATTTCCTTCCTCTAAATGATTTCAAGCAAGTGGTCCAAGCGCTTGTCTTGCCGAGGTTAGATTATGGCAGTGCTACCCTCTGTGGCCTTCCCAAATACGCCCTGGCTCCACTAAGGGCTTCACTTAACTCGGCTGCTAGACTGGTTACAGATACCAAGCGAAAAGATCATATATCCCCAGTCCTAAAATCCCTCAATTGGTTGCCCTTCGAAGCACGAATTCAATTAAAGATTGCTGTTCTTACACACAAAGCTGTTCACCTTAACACTCCTACGTACCTTGCGCAAAAACTTAAACTATCCTGTGGCTTAAGAGCTTCAAGAAGCGCCTCTACTCTCCTCCTGAAACCACTCATCCTTAATAAAAAGAGAAGTTGTCACCGAGCCTTCTCCGGAGCTGCCCCTAAGATTTGGAACTCTCTTCCACCGGAAGTTCGCAGAATCTCCGCATTGACAGCGTTCAAAGTGGAAACCAAAAGATTCCTAATGAACAAATTTGTACCCTAATAGGGTTAGACTAACGGGCCCATTGACATTGCTCCTGCTGCCTTTGGTCTTACATCTGATACAGCTCCCCCTTATTGTACACTGTGTCTCACCCTTGCTGCCCGCCTACACCTGTTTATTGTATTACCTTCCTGATTGTATTTTGCATTGTATGTTCTTTCTCTCCCTTCCTCTTATGGATATTGTCATAGATATTGCTTTGGTCCTTCCTCCCATCATATTGTAAAGCGCTCTGTTATCCCTCTGGATCTTGTTCGCGCTATATAAAACTTTATAAATAAAAAAATAAATAAAGGCAGTACCCAATAAAGCAAGAAGCTAAAAAACAGGTCAGGGAGATCTTAGATCAACTTGAATACCAAGGGGTGATTGAAACATGCACCTCTTCAATGAACAATCCTTTGTTTCCTGTCTCCAAACCAAACAATATATATCGTCTAGTTTTGGATTACAGACACTTAAACACTTGTTCTAAAACATTTGCAGTGCAAAATTCACATAGTACAGCATTAATGAATAATATTGTGCGTAAAAAATATAAAACCACATTGGATATCTCAAATGGTTTCTTTTGTCAAAATATAGCACCTGAAAGCAGGTACTTGACAGCTTTCTCAATAATGGGGACCCAGCGTCAATTTTGTCGACTCCAACAAGGGTTCAAGAACAGCCCGGGGTTATTCTCAGTGAGGGTAACAGTGTTACTACAAATTTATGATAATGAGGCATTGTCATATGTCGATGACCTCTATCTGACAGACGATGACCTGGATAGGCACTTGAACAGGGTGAGCACCATTATATTGGGCTTCGCCTCTGAGGGCTATAAGTTCCACTTTAAAAAATCCAGAATTGCCCATCTCAATGTCCTTTTTCTAGGATATGAGCTTTCAAGTGAAGGCAAAAGCTTGGCAGCCAACTTTTTAGAAAGGTGTGCGCTGCTCCAACCTCCTAAAACGCTGAAAAATTTACAATCCATCCTGGGTTTCCTAAATTTTGGAAGAACATACATTCTAAATTACGCAAAAAGGGTTGAACCTCTCTACGCATTAATCAAACCTGATTTTTCAATCAAAAATTGGACACAGGAACACACAGAAATCTTGCGTTCACTCCAAGCTAACATGTTAGCAACAAATCACTTACAAACACGCGTAAGTCAATGCAACTTAGTGATCCGAATAATTTCGGGTCAATGCGGATTCACCTACTTAACATTTAATGAGGGTGAAAAAGTACCAACAGCATACAAATCACATTTGTATACACAAGCAGAAATGCGCTTCACTTCAACTGAAAAAATACTGACAGCAGTTCAAACCGCTGTAGCAAAAGAAAGAGCTCTAGCCCAAGGGAAACGCATTATTGTCGTAACCCCAGTACCGGCCTTAGAGGCGGTAACTAAAGCAAGCATTACATCCTAGATGGATACAATGGGTTAATTCTCTTGCTGCAACAGATGTTGAATATGTTTTTGATCCTGATTTAAAAACACAAGCGTTCCTGCAATATGAACATAAATGTCCTCTGCCCACTGAAATTCTTCCTCTCGATCAGTACGAATTCATAATTTACACTGACGAATCCGCACAACCCGATACAGGGAGTAAGCAAGCTTACAGTGCAGCGTGCGCAATCGTTAAAGGTCGCATGCGCGATGGTAACTTCAGACCGATGGTCACTAAAACTCAATCTCTAGGAGATTGTACAGCTCAGCGAGCTGAACTAAAAGCATTCAAACTGGCACTTGAAAGTACAGATCGCGAATTCCCCACACTAATAGTGTGCGATTCTTTCTACTGTGTGCAGTCGTATAATGAATATATACTAAATTGGCTTGAAAATGGGTTCAAAGATGCAAAAGGTGGCACATTAAAGCATAAAACGCTTTGGGAACAATTAGTTCAGTTAAAAAGCGAACTACCAAAGGCTCACGTGATACACACGCTGAGTCATCAACGTGATGGCGTTCACGTTGCAGGGAATTCATTGGCTGACGAAGCCGCAAAGGGGGGCTGTTCAGACGGCTTCCGTAGCTGCGATCACTCGTTCAAAAACGAGAATAGACAGTGAGATAATGTTGGCTCTCAATGCTACGAGCAAAGGCAGTGGTGCAGCGTTACCAAAAAAGTTTCCACTCAAGTACTCCTATGTAATTGATGCGAACAACGTTCCTTTTGCTCAAATCCCTGGAGTGGGGGATAGGGTAATTCCAAACAAGGAACGCAGATTAGGACTAATCCTAGCAGCACATGAAGGGATAGCCTCTGCCCATGCAGGTATTTCTGTAACAGTATCTTTACTGAAACAAAGATATTGGTGGCCTGGCATTAGGAAACAGACCAAGAACTATGTTCTAGAATGTGAAATATGCCAACAGATGAAAGTCTACACAGTGAAACGTCCTGCACAGACACCCCTGTTAATTTCAGACAAACCATTAGCTTGTGTTTACCTGGACCACTGCGGTCCCTTGCAAAGGGGCGGTAACTATAAATATATAATGGCCGCAGTGGATTCATGCTCTAGGTTCCTATGGATATGGCCTCAGCGCTCGGCTGACGCTCGAACTGTTATAAAAGATTTGCGAGTCTTTATCGGCACATACGCAATAGGCACGCTACACTCTGACCAGGGCCCTGCGTTTAGCTCTCGGGCTTACAAAGAAGCCATGGCCAGTTTGGGCGTTGCATTGCGGTACTCCTCTCCGTTTCATCCTGAGGGAAATTCTGTTGTGGAAAGGAAAAACCGGGACATAAAGCAGTCTATAACAGCTAGGGTATTAGGTTCGGGTGATGGGTGGGTCAAACATCTATATGGGGTCCAACGCTCATTAAATAATTTGCCAAGAAGTTCTCTAGGGAGGGTCACTCCATATGAGGTCCTATTTGGGACAAGAATGTGGGTTCCTGATCTCGAATATAAAGGCACAGTGGTGGAAAATAAACCCTTTGATATCAAAGATCGTTTGGCTGTCTTACAGGATCTAAATGAACTAAGATCGAAACAAAGCAACGTGTTCCTGCAGCCAACCACCACTGGGGAAAAACCGGCAGTCCCAGCAAGGCCTGTCTGGATTCCAAAAGTTGGGGATCTAGTCAGAGAGAAGATTGCAGACAAGAAGGAATTTGGACCTTCTTACAGAGAACCAGTACCTGTCCTAGCCGTACACGGAACAAGAACAGTACATCTGCCGCCCCTTGCTGGAAAAAAGGAGAAAAGATTTGTGTCCATCGACCTCATCAAACCACAGTATGTGGCCAATACTAAATAGTAGGCCTCGTGGACTCCGACCTAGTAGCAGACGCACTCCTCTCGCTATTATCCAAGAGATTCAGACTGAAAGACTGATCAGCATCGCGAATTCAGCAGTAACAGATGAAGGACTGAGCAACAATGCTATGGAACTCATCCCTCTTGAAACTCAAGTAACAGTTCGTCCAAATACACCTGTCTACACCAATGTAACAAGTGATCAACTGGTTCCAGCGATTTCTACAAATCCTGATGCAATTCCAACAATTGACAGAACTGCTTCTGGCTATTTCATTAACTTTGATACGTTTTCTGAGGGTCCGAGTGAGCCTGAAACGTCGCCAGAATCAAAAACTTTTAAACAGCAAGTACAAGACTTTTTTCATTTTTCGAGAAAGACTTATCTGGTTTCACCATGGATTGAACTATGGATTATTTCTGGAATTTTTTTCTTTCTGCTTTGGCTAGCTTTGGTTATGACTATGAGCGTGCTTATAAATGGCAGATACATCCATTTGGACATTGAAAGTAAAGATGTGAACTTACTTTTGAAACCTCACAAATCATCCCATCGTGAAGCAAGGGACTTGTCAGCAGTGAACATCACAGCCGTTCCTATACAGGATGGTATAGTGTAGGACAAAACAGATTTCGATATCTTCGGCCCTATGGAACATTTGAACATTCCACATTTATTTAAGATTTCACTAAGTGATTTTGTTTCATCCAGTACCTATTCTGATGATTGGGACTTTGAAACTGTAAATGATATGATGTTTGACCTAGAAAAGTCTGCTGCTTTTTCTAATAATGAATATTTAGAGGGTTCATCAGACTATGAACAGCTGTATTGCTATAACCACTATGGTCATCATTTTTTGCATAAATCTGCAACACCTAGAAATGTGTTTGTTTAACCAATGGGAGCATTGTCCTACACCACCAAAAGGTAGTTCAAAAACATTTGCTAAAAAGTTTCCGTATTTTTCAGGATACAATACATCTGATCCAGAAACATTTTACTATAAAAATGTAAACAAAACAGGACTGAAAATTATGTTAACTAATACAAAACAGATTTACTCTGCAGCATTTATTGCCCAACTGTCTAGACATGGTTTCGACTTGTGGAAAGACACGATAGACACAAAATCTGTCTGGGGTACTAAAGATTGGCAAGTGCAGGGGATATAAGCTTTGTTTAGAGCCTGTATCATCCCTCAGCAAATAATGTTTTTGAATGACACTGTGCAACAAACGTCTTGCCTTGGTTTAGCCAAGATCAAAGACATGAAAACACCTTCTGTACCAACACCTGCCAGTAATAATACACAGGCAGCGGTTACAGTTGACACAATACTACAAATCAACAGAACAAATTCTGATTGGAGAAAATGGTTGATCTGGCCCACAGACACAAACATCTGTCAAGAAAGATTCCTGAATAAAACATAGGGCTTTACTATTCATAGGCCAGACCCACGATACGTCCAAAGACAACATCCGGGGGTAGTAACAACATTCAGTGTAGGAAAATTATGCCTCGATTGGCTGCAAAAATCTACACTTAAGGATGTGAAACAACACTTATCTTTACTTAAAGAAGACGCAGACCTTCGGGAATTCTTGCTTGGACCAAGAAAACCGCGTCAAAAACGTTTCATATATGCCGGCATCTATGCTGCTTATAATGAAGCATGGAAGGTGTCACAGGCAGAGGCCGCAGAACGAATACGTGAACTTGATTGTATTAACTTAGAGAAAACTCTCACTGTGGTCGGCAATGGGTTAACAACTTTGTCATCCAGAATTTATTCATTGGACAACATTGTATCCTCTGCTATTGACATACTGGAACAAGATTTAGCCATGTTACAAGAAGGCCAATCTCAGTTACGTTCTATTATGTTATTAAGCTGGACGCTGCAATGTTTGCGTGCGGGCTATGTGCCTTGGCGTTTTATCAACATGTCGGCTCTGTTTGCAGAATACAATCTAACTGATAAACAGATCGAACTGGCACAAAGAGGAGCAAAGTATACAGTGCTGAGCATTGAAAAACTGGAAAAATTACCATTCACAGTGCCAGAAAAACCAGCTACAGAATGGCTTATTTGTGGCAAAATCACTCTGCCTGTCACTACTTTTCAGTTTCAGTATTGCCTCAAACAAATGCAAGCAGGCAAATATGAAAGGTTGGGTAAAGAATATATTAAGACATCCTGGAATTTACCTTCCACATATAGATGTTGGAGTGGGGATCGTGAAGTGTTTCTAAGCGGTACACACTGTGAAAGTGCACTAAGCGGTTCACTGATTTGTCAGGACATTTCTTTACACGGGGCTTGTAATGGTTCTGTGGCAAATTTGTCCTGCCTCCAGCAGGGTACACCAGCTACTGTGATTAATCCAACGTTTGGCCAACTTTCTAATGGGAGTTACCTCATGTTGAATGATCAGAGTTGCTGTGGCATGTTGCCAGGCATCCCATATCTGGTAACGGTCGACTCCAGGGTCACTTGCTGTATGCAAGTATTGTTTGCCCCAATAGACACAGTCAGGGAGTCGCCTCTATGGCCTTCGTTGAATGTCTCTTTTATACGATTTGATACTTTAAGCAGAATGAAAGCCATGCTTATACAACAAACGGAGCCTCCTGACCTCGGCCAAAGAAATCTATGATTTACAAGTTGCAAGGACTTTGGCTGAGATACAGGCTTTAATTCGTACAAACTGCCCTATACATTTCGTAGAAATGATGGGACGTATCTTAAACATGTCTGATACAAGCGGAATTGTACATGTATTTAAGACCATCTGTTCCGGACTATTAGCACCTTTCCAGGCTGTCCTCGGAATCATCCCAAACTTTGCACATTCGGTGTTTGGTGGTGTGCCGTTGATTCTAGCACTTGTTGCAGGAATTCTATTTATATTCCTACTACTACGCTATGGCAAGCCTATTCGCCAACATCACTCCGAGCGATGTGGAGAAAGCTCTCCTTGAACGGAAATGCCGTGAGCGAATAGTACAGCTTTTGGGCATGCCTCGTCTACGGGAACTTAATACAACGTGGTTCCTGTCATTCAGACCAATCTGGCAAGATTGCATCTTACCTGTTCTACGCTGCCTGTTTTGCGGTGAAGAATGCGTGCTAGACACCTGTCTGACACTCCCATCAGTCATGCCAACGGATGTCGATACTCTGCTGGACCCGATAACGGCCCATGCTCTGTGTTGTCCCCAGAGGCTACCAATCCTGATGACGGCAATAATTGAGATCTCACAGATGCTTCCGGCAGCTGCTGAGGTACGAGATGGATCAACAGGCACACAGGTAACAACGGACACGAACATTGCATCTTCTGCTGAAGGTGATGTTTCTCATCTCCGGGATCGCCGGGATCCAAGAGAAGGCCCTGGACTGGACCACATCCTTCCTTTCCGGCAGAACACAAAGCGTCCGCCTCGCCCCCTTCCGATCCAAGGCCACCAAGATCATCTGTGGCGTACCCCAAGGCTCCTCCCTCAGCCCAACGCTGTTCAATATCTACATGGCACCCCTCGCCCACGTCGCCCGACAGCACAACCTCAACATCATCTCCTATGCCGACGACACCCAGCTGATCCTCTCCTCACCAAAGACCCTCACACCGCCAAAGCCCACCTCCACGAAGGAATGAAGGCCGTCGCCGAATGGATGAGGACCAGCCGCCTGAAGCTGAACTCGGACAAGACGGAGGTCCTCATCCTTGGTTCCAACCCTTCAGCCTGGGACGACTCCTGGTGGCCAACATCACTGGGAACAGCCCCGCCACCCACCGACCACGTACGCAACCTAGGGGTCATCCTCGACCCCACCCTCTCCATGACTAAGCAGGTCAACGCCGTTTCCTCATCCTGCTTCAACATCCTCCGAATGCTCCGCAGGATCTTCAAGTGGATCCCCACCGAAACAAGAAAAACAGTCACCCAGGCCCTCGTCACCAGCAGGCTGGACTACGGAAACGCCCTCTACGCAGGAACGACGGCTAAGCTCCTGAGACGGCTGCAACGCATCCAGAACGCCTCTGCACGTCTTATCCTCGACATCCCCCGACGCAGCCACATCACACCCCACCTGAGAGACCTGCACTGGCTCCCTGTCAACAAGAGGATATCCTTCAAGCTCCTCACCCACGCACACAAAGCACTCCACAACTCCGGACCAGCCTACCTCAACAGACGACTCAGCTTCTACACCCCCACCCGCCAGCTCCGCTCGACCAGCCTCGCCCTCGCCACAGTCCCCCGCATCCGGAAAACGACCGCCGGCGGCAGATCCTTCTCCCACCTCGCCGCCAAGACCTGGAACACCCTCCCCACCAACCTCCGACAGACCCAAGACCTACTGGCCTTCAGAAGACTCCTCAAGACCTGGCTCTTCGATCAGTAGCAGCACCACCCCCCTCTTCCCCCAGCGCCTTGAGACCCTCGCGGGTATGTAGTGCGCTTTATAAGTGACATGATTGATTGATCTCTGTGCAATTAACCTTCTGAACGAGGTGTTCCAAAAGTCACCAACTTCGGTGGACGATATTTTGGCTACGGAAATAGATGATCTCATGTTTACGCCAGACCCATACACTGACTTTGATTCGGCTCGCAGTGTACCAGGGAAGCAATGAAATTTGGCCTTCAGATTTTCAAAACTTGGAACTTTCCCAGAAGTGAACTTTTTCTTTTTAATTTTTGAAATGACATGGCAAAAAACAATCTGCTTACAGTAGAACTAGTCTTATAAAATGGACTTCTTTGAATACTTCCAGGGACACATTGTCACCTTACTTGTCTAATATTTCATTTAATACCATGATATGCAATGGCTTTGATTTTTGAAAGCTTATTAACCGTTTCATCATATGCATATATTTCTGTTTATTCATTCATGTGGCATTTATTTCCATTATATGCTTAGAATGAAAACAATGCTTCAATGTACAGTACCTGTTGCATTTCAACAGTTTATTTTAAACTTCTTTTAATATGCTTTTAGAAATGTTTTTAGCAATATGTGGTACTCAATTTAATGTTTAGCATTTAAATGTTTAGCATTTAGTATTATCGTTCATTCGAAAGTGGAGTGGGTGTTGTATTCCGCTTTAGGTGTCCGTATATAGGTTTCCCTGAATCATGTCCTTATATAGGCACAATTCGCATTGCCCTTATATAGGCATAGAATCCCAGTCCTTATTTAGGCATTAGCCGTGCACTCCAAATACAGGCATGGTCACCGACATCCGTCCACCCTAACATCACAACGAGTTCTTAGAAACCAGACCCTTAAGCTTCGGGAGTTCCCCTAGCACAGGACTATTGATTTCTCCAAGAACTCATCTATTATGTATGAACCGTTATACCTAAAGGGTTCATTCCTGACGTCTTCCTCTGTCCGACTTCACGTCAATGCTAACACTCCGAGGCACCTATCAGGTATAAATATACCTTCCCTCGCCCAAGCAAGTTAGAGGAGACCTCGACTTCAGAGGAGCCCGTATCCCGGCCTGATGCACTGAGAAGACGCTGTCATTCCTGCTCACAGACAAATCCAGCTTCCAGTGTTCTGACTCCCTTCGCGGGGTGTTGGAGTACCAGATCCGGCAAGAGATTCCCACCTCTCTCATTCTCAAGGTATGGAGCTGACTAGAACCTAGAGGGACTCTTGGCATACTAGACTTAACATACTCTTAGTATGCCATACTAGAGAATACTCCGCCTACTTCTTACCTTTCCCTACACCTAGACCAGGTTAGGTACATTGGGGTAGAACTAGCTTAGAGACACATCGTATGAGTACTCGCATTTTTAGCTCATGTTATTTATGTACGTGAATATATGCTAAAAGATAATGCTAGCGCAGTATTATTTATTTCTACTGCTTACGCTGTACATTATTTATCTTGCATACTGTCTTGTGATCATAACAGCACATATCTCTTACACGAGAAACAAGACTGTTCAATAAAACCCTTTTATTGAAACGTCCGTCTTTCCTTTCTGTGTAACTCTGTAGAAACTAACCATGCACGATTGACTGAGTGAAACTGTTATCTATTGTTTCCACGATTCTGAGACGTGTTCCGATTCTAAAGGGAAACAAAGTGGTCATGTTTATGCGGTTGCCAGAAACTACTCCCTTCTTGTTCTCAAGGAGTTTCTAGTGGCCTCTGAGCTAGCTGGCACAAGTAATTAAGTTTAATATACTCGATAGGGCCATACTGACCTTAGTCCTATGTCAAGCCTATAGGTTATATTATTCCAATGCGCAGAGCCTATTAGGGAAATAGGAACTACACTGCACCCATAATATGCTTGGGAAAAGTTAAGCATCTTTTGAAATATGAGGTAATGTCTTTAGATGAAAGACTTAAAACACTCTGGCTTAGTTCTCAAGCTGACTGCAATTTTGTGCATTTTAAAATGAATATATGTAGGATTGTTTCTGCTTGCCTCTTAAATGAACAGCGGGTCAGTTAAATAATTGTCTTGGTGTTTTGTTTTCTTGCAGGGGATGGTAAAGGTTTTCTCCGGGCCTAAACCAATGCTGTACAGTTTTCAGACTTCTCTGCCACACCTGCCAGTTCCATCAGTAAAGGACACCGTGAATAGGGTATGTTGTTGAATTGACAATTTCCTGTTTCTATAATGTTTTAATATGTTGGGAGAAGGAAATAATTTCAGGTCTATAGTGCTAACCCATCATTCACCAACTGCTGAAGGCTCTTGATGGAGAATTCCTTATGCATTTTGATACTGCCATTTCTGATCTAGACATCAGACCATTAGCCTTTTCATAGAACTATTTGAGACTCTAGAACAACATTTTCTTATAAAAGTGTTGTAGTCCTTTAAATAATTCATGAATTTAACCACAAGTCAGTTTGTATTTTTCTGAACTGGTATACATTTTATTTGAATAAAAGCGTAGATCTTATGTCAGAAATACTTACTGGTTTATAACAGTTGTCTTTGAATGGCAATAACGTTACATCATCAAACCACAATTTTCCAGTCTTGCACTTTCTATTTAATTTTATTTATTTTTATTAAGCACAGTGAGATCCAAAAATAACCGTGTCCTACGGAGACACAAGGAAAAACATTTACAATTTTTATTTAAATTACGTTTTTTAGTACTTCAACATTGCACATGCTACATAATAACAAAGAGGGGGACAAGATCACACAACAAGCACAGTACTGATTATGCACAACATCACATATCAATCAGGGCACAGATACCATGACGTCACACTATGGGGTATGGGGTGGTTCATGACGTCACACTATGGGGTGGTTCAGGGGGGCTGCTGGGGCAGTCCCATTTCAGGACTCAAATTCACATATTCAATTCCAGACTGAGCTCCTGCTGGACATAAAGTAGTCGTGGCCGGCAGCATCGCTAAGTAGGTAACCAGCGGGGCCCATATGTCCTTTTGGCGTGATCACACCGGCATCAAGTTCCAGAATGTCTTGAGTTGTTCCTGGCTATGGGTAGCATTCTCCATCTAGTGTTTTAGCTGAGGAGCTTGGCGTCTACCCCAGTGAATGGCAACCCTGTACTTAGCCAGCAGTAACAGGATGGTGGTCAACTCCCATGTCCCCGGGGAGTATCCTTCACATGCCCCAGTGGAGCCACTAAGGACGAGCATTGGGGAACATGATTGGTGATTAATTCAAATGAGTCTAAGACCCCGGCCCAGAATAGTACCACAGCGGGGCATTCCAAGGCCACGTGGGGGAAAGGTGCAGTGTGCAAAGCGCAAGCAGCAGGGTCATCCACAAGTCCAATTTTGATGTCACTGAGCAGGAGTACAGTATACTATATGTAGCTATTTGAAGTGAATAAACCTATAATTTGGGAAGATGGCTCTGAACTGTACCGCCACTGCTCTTCACCAAGTGAGGGATCCACGTCAGCAATCCACCCAGACCGGGCTGCAGGAACACTGATCGGGCCTTTATTCGGCATTATAGCGTAAAGTCGGGTAATCAACCTGTTCAGGTATGGGTCTGCGATTATCATTTCAAAGGCATGAAAAGTCTGGGGGCCTCCGGGAAGGTGGCGTGCCTAGCCCGGAAAAATCTCGTAGTTGGTGATACTTTAGTACATCTAAAGACGTGCGTGCCAGGTCGTCCAACAGTCAATGTGGGTCTAGGAAGCGGCCCCCCGGGCACACATCTCAACATCTACATGGCACCCCTCGCCCACGTCGCCCGACAGCACAACCTCAACATCATCTCATACGCCGACGACACCCAGCTGATCCTCTCCCTCACCAAAGACCCTCACACCGCCAAAGCCCACCTCCACGAAGGAATGAAGGCCGTCGCCGAATGGATGAGGACCAGCCGCCTGAAGCTGAACTCTGACAAGACGGAGGTCCTCATCCTTGGTTCCAACCCTTCAGCCTGGGACGACTCCTGGTGGCCAACATCACTGGGAACAGCCCCGCCACCCACCGACCACGTACGCAACCTAGGGGTCATCCTCGACCCCACCCTCTCCATGACTAAGCAGGTCAACGCCGTTTCCTCATCCTGCTTCAACATCCTCCGAATGCTCCGCAGGATCTTCAAGTGGATCCCCACCGAAACAAGAAAAACAGTCACCCAGGCCCTCGTCACCAGCAGGCTGGATTACGGAAACGCCCTCTACGCAGGAACGACGGCTAAGCTCCTGAGACGGCTGCAACGCATCCAGAACGCCTCTGCACGTCTTATCCTCGACATCCCCGACGCAGCCACATCACACCCCACCTGAGAGACCTGCACTGGCTCCCTGTCAACAAGAGGATAACCTTCAAGCTCCTCACCCACGCACACAAAGCACTCCACAACTCCGGACCAGCCTACCTCAACAGACGACTCAGCTTCTACACCCCCACCCGCCAGCTCCGCCGACCAGCCTCGCCCTCGCCACAGTCCCCCGCATCCGGAAAACGACCGCCGGCGGCAGATCCTTCTCCCACCTCGCTGCCAAGACCTGGAACACCCTCCCCACCAACCTCCGACAGACCCAAGACCTACTGGCTTTCAGAAGACTCCTCAAGACCTGGCTCTTCGATCAGTAGCAGCACCACCCCCCTCTTCCCCCAGCGCCTTGAGACCCTCGCGGGTATGTAGTGCGCTTTATAAGTGACATGATTGATTGATTGAGAGGTGTTGAGCGGCAAGTGCAGTAATCATCAGCAGGTACTGGTGTAAGTGAGGGCAGGGAGCAGAGGATATCCTGCAAACAGCAAATTCGATGCATACAGGCAGTCAAGGCCTGCATGCAATCTTAACCTGTCCCACGCCCATGTTTTGCAAGCCACTGTTTCGATCTCAGTCGGAGGTTGCTTAGGGCGCGGACAAAGGGCACTGCTCAACAGCAGGGGTCTATGATCGTGCTCAGGAGCTGTGTGAGGCTGAAACAGATTGGGATGTAGCCAGAAGTGTGCAAACTGTGCTTGCGCACAGTAGTGGTAAAGATCCATGTCAGGGGCACATAGACCACCGTCCTCGAACGCAAGGGTCAATACCTCCTAGTCAACCTTGGGCTGGTGCCCGCCCTCAACAGGGCAAGCACATTAGACCGGAGACGCTTGCGGAAAAGGGCTGTTAGGGGGAATGGGACATTAATGAATAAATACAATTTATGGATCACTAACATCTAACATTTTAACCATGGCAATCCTTCCGACCATGAACAGCGGCAGTTGGATCCAGACTGGCACTTGGTCTTCCGGCCACATCAAGAGTTTAACTTAGTTGGCTCTCCAGGGTTAGTCGGTGTCCCTGCTGAGCCAGACGCCCAGGTAGCGGACCGGCTCCGTCGCCTACAGTGGGGGTATTCAGAAAAAAAAGGCAGCGTACCCGGGGTGAGCGGGAATTAAATATATTTTGACCATTTGATAGTAATCCCAGCATGTCTGCCGAAATAAATGGTTTCCTGGATGATTGGTGCAATTTTAGTGCTGGGGTCGCAGACATACAGGGTGACGTCGTCCGCATACATGTAAACCAGGACTCGCTTTGGCGTGAAGGCCAGCCCACAGTGTGAGTGGTGCTGCCACAACCTGGCTGCCATGGGCTCCATCGCGATGGCGAAGAGTATGGGCGAGAGTAGGCAACCCTGCCCAGTGCCCCGGGATACTAGAAAGGGGATTTGACCACGCCATTGATTTGAAGATGAGCAAGGGGTTGCCTGTAAAGCAGTTTAATAAGGCGCAGGAATTGGTCGCCTATCCTGATACGGACAGAAGTTGGAAGTGGAAAGGTTTTAGTGTCGTAAAGCACGATTGCCAAAGTGCTCAGCTGGGGGTCAGCTATGGGGAGAAGTGTGAATATGGTGTGCAAGTTATGCGGTGTCAAGCAGCCCAGCACAAAACTGGACTGATCAGGCCAGATGATGTGCGGGAGGAGTGTGAGGAGGGAGAGGCCATCAACTTATCCAAGATCTTTTTGTCCTCGTTGATCTTGGACAGTGGTCTGTAGGAATCACAGCAACTTCGGGTTATGTCCGGCTTTAGTATTGTCATGGTCAGCTCCTCGTGGAGGGACTTCTTATACATCGCCAGGAGGTGGGGGGCTAGAATGGAGTTATGTTCTTTATAGAAGGCAACCGTCAGTCCGTGTAGACCAGGAGCCTTGTCTCCAGGCATACCCCGAATTATTTGTATGACACCTTCAGCAGTAAAAGGCGCATTTAGGTAGAATTGATGTGCATTATCAAGCCAAAGTATTTGTATTGTGTCAAAGAAGAAAGTCAAAGTGCAAGGATTGTGTGTCAGTGAGGACGCACACAAGTCAGTATAGAACATTCACTGTATGTCAGATGGCGTCGGGGCTCGCGTGGACCGTCTGCTCATCCTCTGTGAGTGCCACACCCTGGTCAGTGGACCAGGGCTTGCAGAGGTCAGCAAGTTTTTTGTCAGCTCTTGCCCGCCTCCCCATAAAACTGCGCAACTGCTTCTCTACCAAGGTAATGTGTCTGCCTAAGTGCCCCCTCATAATATGCGAGCTTGGTATTGAGGCATACAAACTTGGCTGTGTCTGCAGTATCAAAGAAGTGTTTTTTAAGTTAGCGTATATCCTTCTCTAAATAGGCAAGTTACCTGTGGATGGTCCAAAGCACTCTGGCTTGTTTGGCAATGCATTCTCCCTGAATGACCACTTCGTAGGCCTCCCACAACATGGAGGGGGAACTGACAGAGGAGACATAATGTTCAAAGTACTCGAGTATGACTGACCGGATTTCTGTTTTAAACAGTTGGTCCCTGAGGGTGTTTGGGGGGAGCACCATGTGTGGTCTATGTGGCTGCATCTCTGGTGACCAACCAGCAGTCCATTCTGGACCAGGTGTTGTGGGTGGAAGTGATGCTCATACCTTAGGTACTGGTGCCCTGTTTGAATTGGTAAATATTGGTAAGATCACCACCCGACATAAGCTTGTGCAGTTGTGCGGCGGCTTCTGGATGGGGCCGCTGAGTATCACTGGATCGATCCGCTTAGTCGTCCAATATCACATTGAAATCACCTCCCCAAAGTGCCGTCCTGGGACCTGTGGTGGCTGTCGGGCACCAGACTTAGACGAAGAAGTCTGGCTCATCCACATTCGGTCCATATATAGAAGTGAGTGTAATTTGGTGTCCTTGCAAAGTCCCAGCCAGGATAACGAACCTGCCCTGTGAGTCATATACCAACTGGTGCGTACGCCACGGGAGCCCCTCACGGATAAGAATGGCCATTCCAAGGGTATAGCTGGAGTAGACCGAGACATGGGCCTCTGCAATCCAACTTGCGTGCAGTTGGAAGCGGCGCGCCTCAGTCAGGAGTAACACCTAAAATAAACATGTCTATGCAATGTCTTTTGAGGTGCGCAAGTGCCAAGCGTGTTATGCGTTGATCATTCAGACTCCAAACATTCCAGGAAAGGCATTCAATGGTGGACATACCATGTTGTGTGGAATGCAAGGTCCATCTCCTGCGCACAGACCCCAAGCAACGGGTTAGCTGACCACCAGCACGGCCTATGTGACAAATGGGGAAGAGTAACATACAGAAAAAACAGTAAACCTACCAGTCAACACCCGCCCTCCACCCACTTCAACTCTCAGGACTAGTTGAATACCCACCCCCCAGACTTGGAACATTCCAACTTGCAAACAGGTTGAAGGGAATCATTCCTGGTGGGTGCCAAAAAAGTCCAGCGTACACCGCAGTCGTCGAGCGGCTGGGTGGCTGGGGAGGGTGAATGTGAAGGGCAGCAAAGAAGCACGATGCTGCCAGAGCAATGCTGAGAAGGGTCCGTCGGGGTCCAGCCAATTCTGTGAGGCCCAGGACCACATCACCCAAGCCGCATGCCAGAGAGGCCTGGGTGCAATGCAGGGTCTCCCCCTCATGTCCTCCCACATCTTGTGGGCACACAGTACCCATCTCAGGGAGTAGTTAGTCATTGTCACTGAGGTAACCGCAACTGGACTACTTGGGAGAGGTTGTGCGCCCACCGCTAGTGAGGCAAGCCTCCAATAACATTGTAGCACCCTAGGGTCTTTAAAATGGTGCAGTTTGCAATTGAAGTTGATAAGGAGCTTGGCCGGATACAGCAAGGAGTAGGCAATGCCTGCTTTCTGTAATTGCACTTAGAAGGCAGGAATTCATGGTGCACGTCTTGTACCGCCAAGGTGAAATCTGGATAAAGTGAGACCGTATTTCCTAGATATTGGATGGTTTGGCGTTCTCTTTCAAGGCATAGTATGGTGTCCCTATAGTTCAGCAGTTGAGTTGCTATGGGTCTTGCCAAGGCCCAGGTATGGGGACGTGGACCCAATGAGCGGTGGGCACGCTCCACTTAAAGACCGGTAGAGACTGTCGTCAAACAAAGACCACAGCATGGACTCTACTTAGGTTTCAAAGGAAACGAAATGACACGAAAATCATTGCTCTCCAATTGTTCCACAATAACCAGCGAGTCTGCTATCTGCCGTATCAATGAAAATCTGTGTAGATGCGCTCAATGTATATAAGTAGTTTGTGGCGAATACACCCTATACCGGTGGTATAGCATGTCATAACGTGCTATTACTATTGGATCTCAGCCGGGTGCATATTCACTGTCCTGGTTAGAGCCCTGTATGATTTGTTGAAGCCCTAAGGAAGTTGTGAAGTGAATTTTCCCAGTGAGGAAACACGTGTTTGCTGGCTGAGGGCATTGAACAAATAAAGATAGAAGCCGAGGCATACATGAACTTCTGGATTAATTATACTATTATCGTTTGGACAAATTTGCGTGTGCTTGGAGGCTTGTTTAATTTGTTGTAACCATCCTGGTTTTGGGTGTGCAGGGTTGACATCCTCCTCTTTAAGCACCGCTCAAATATTGAACCTGTGCCTAAATATTTGTGCACTGTGTATGAGTGCAAAGTTTCCTAATTCACCCCCATCTGTAATCAACCTAGGTTTCAATCTTGTCCATAGCAGTGGATTCTGAACTGCTGAGAATGAGGAGGTTATTTTGTTTTGAGTGTGCTTCAAGCTCTGTGTTCTTGTTTTTGATAACTTCCAGTACTTGTTCCATATGTAGGAGCTGTTCCCCAACATTTGAATTCATGTCTTCAACATCAGACGTGTAATGCTCCAATTGGTCTATTTGCTCCTCATATTTGTCCACTTTCTCCTTGAGGTGGTCGAACCTATTAGTGAGGAGGTCAGTCTTGGAGACGATTGAGGTCAGACTTTGTTTGAGGTCCAGGAACCTAGTCTTGATGTCCTAGGCTGCCGTGCCCCCTTCTGAAACGAGGACAGTCTGCTCATAGTTGTCTAGATCTGTGTTTGGAGCCTGGACTCAAAGTTCAATTTGGGCTGCCGAGTGTCAACCTTGCTCATATCAGACATGGGGGAATCGCCCAGATTGCTGGTGTTTCTGGAAGGGGGCTGAGTGTGTCCCTCGCAGTGAGTCCCTGGCTGCAGTATATGGGATCCCACCATGCCCCCAGGGGGGCACGAGCAGACCCCAGAGGTGGCCGTGGAATAGTTGCCCCTGGCCCCATGAGGTCCCCGGTGCAGGTTGCAGCGTGTAGGTTGCTGGAAAAGCTTGACCGAGTGACCACAGCTGCAGTGACGCCAATCGTTCTTACAGCCAGTGGGCAGAGGAGTGGCTAGAGAGGTCCGAGCGGGGGACACGAAAAGTCTGTCACAGGGCACATGTCCTTAGCCACAGATAGCAGGCGCCCCTCACCTAGAAGTCCGGAACCTGGGTCCCAGTAGGCGTGCCACTTCCCTGCCCTCTCTCCGCCGCAGGTTATGATCAGGCCCGCAGTGCCCTGCATGCAGAAATACCAGCCCTGGGCCTCAGGGCTCACCCAGCAGGCTGGCTGCCTGAAACCCCGCAGCCTCAGCACCCGACCAGGCATGCCGGGTGTCCCCCAAACACACAACCGTCCAAGTCGGCGGCAGGGGCCTGAAACGGTTGTCAGTGATCTGCTTTCCTCCCTGCGCAGCTCTGCCTGGTAGCTGCTGCCCCTTCAGGTCCACCAACCCCTGCTGGTTGGTGTTCGAGGCCCTCCACCCGCAGGCTCCTGCCTGCACCTCATCCCTGGTAGATTAGTGGGGAGCCTCTTTGCTCTGCTCCTAGTCTGCCTCCTGTCCTTCGCTTTCAGCCTCTGCCTCTTCTTCTCCTCCGCCTCCGCACTCTTTTTTCTTATTTTTCTCGTTTTTCCCCCTTTTTGATTCTTTTCTCCACTCTCTTACCTCTTCCTTTGCGCTGTGCCCCTACTGCTGCTTGACCCCCACAGCCCGCCCCTTCCAGTGCTGCGTTTCCCACCTCCTGCTTACCCTCTCCCAGCTACTACTTAATGGTGGCCGCACAGAAGGCGTGCCAAGGGCAAGCCCGTCTGCGCCCAGACTGTGCCCAGCACCACAAACCCTGGATCTCAGCCCTTCCACCGATACGACACAAGCACCCTCCTCGCCCTCAACACCAGACGTAACGCCGCCTGCCACATTCTGTCGCTGAAGGACACCCAAGGACCTTTCTCCTGCCAAAACTGCAGCTGCACCCTCACCCACCTCCTTACTCTAGCTCCTCCCGCCACCCAGTTGACCCACAGCACACCCGACCAGCTCAGCTGCATCCTTCTCAACACGCGCTCCCTCCACAAACACGTCACAGAAATCTGGGACCTCCTCAACTTCGTCTCCCCGACATCACCTTCCTCACGGAAGCCTGGACGAACCCCAGCTCTGGCCCGGACATCGCCACTGCCATCCCCGACGGTTACAAGATCACCCGCAAGGACCAGACTCACCAGGAGGCGGCATCGCCATCGTCCTCAAGAACTCCTTCCGCCTGGCCACCCACTTGGACAACCCAATGATGACCATGGAACACCTCCACTTAGAGGGCTAGAACAACCCCAACACCACCCTCCATGGCACCCTCGTCTACAGACCGCCTGGCCCCGCCCTCCTTTCACCGACACCATCATCGACTTTATTGCAACCCAGGCTCTCGCATCTACAGACTGCATCCTACTCAGCGACCTCAACTTCCACCTCGACAACCCCAAAGACCAGAACACCACATCCCCTCTGGAGAACCTTGCCAACATTGGACTCAAGCAGCTAATCGCCTCCCACACCCACGTAGCGGGACACACGCTGGACCTGGTCTTCTCCGCCAGCGAAAACATCATCTACAGCCACACCTCCAAACTCCTCTGGACCAACCAACCCTGCATTCATTTCGCCTTCACCAAACCCACCATACACCTCCGCCTTCCCTGCTGTAACTGTAACAAGGACACCGAAGAACAGCTCAGCGCCACCCTCAGCACAACCACACTGCCGGCATCTGCAGATGCCATTACCGCAGCACGCAACCTCCACAGATGGATACCCAACTGCTCCGACGCTCTGGCGCCCCTCAAGAAAGCACCCGGCAATCGCCACTCCAAGAAAGCTAGCTGGTTCACTGCCGCCCTCCACGAGTCCAGATGCCCCTGTAGACGGCTCGAGAAGAGATTAAGGAACATCAAAACCCCGGAAGACCACACAAACTTCAAAGCCGCCAACACAGCGCACCACCTCCTCCTCAAAACCCCAAAGAAAATGGCCCTCCAAGATGGAATCAACGCCAGCACACACAACAGCAAAAAACTCTTCGCCATCGTCCAGGAATTCCCCAAACCCAACAGCGAATCCACAGAAGTCCCAGCCTCCCAAGACCTCTGCAACAAACTCAGCACCTACTTCCACCACAAGATCAATCAGGTCTACGACAGCTTCAACACCCAAGACCCGCCCACCAATCCCGCCACCACCACACCAAATGACGATCCCCCCCAGGAGATCCTGCTCAACTGGACCCCACTTACCACAGACGACACTCTCAAGACCTTGAAGAGCATCCGTTCCGGAGCACCCTCAGACCCCTGCCCGCACCACACCGCATCCACTCCATCGCACCTGAGCTCTGCAGCACAGTCAACTGCTCCATCGAGACCGCCACCTTCCCGGACGACTGGAAACACGCCGAGATCAAGCCCCTCCTGAAGATACCATCCGCCGACCCGACCGACCTCAAGAAAGTCAGACCCATCTTCCTGCTCCCCTTCCCAGCCAAGGTCATCGAGAAGGCCATCAATGCCCAACTCTGAGTTCATCGAAACAACCACGTTCTGGACTCCTCTCAATCCGGCTTCCGAAGCAACCACAGCACCGAGACTGCCCTCCTTGCCGCCACCGATGACATCCGCTCCCTCCTCTACCAGGGAGAAACCGCAGCCCTCATCCTCCTGGACCCCTGCTTCCTTCAACACCATCTCCCACCGTACCCTAATCATGAGCCTCCACTACGCTGGCTTCCATGACAAAGCACTGGACTGGATTTACTCCTTTCTCACCAGCAGAACACAGCGAGTCAAACTCCCACTGTTCCTTTCTGAACGAATCAAGATCGGCTGCGGAGTCCTCCAGGTCTCCTTCCTGAGCCCCACCCTCTTCAACGTCTACATGGCCCCGCTCGCAGCCATAGTCAGGAACCACGGACTCAACATAGTCTCCTACGCTGACGACACCCAACTGATCCTCTCCCTCACCAACAAGCCCGCAATTGGCAGAAACAACTTCCATGACGGGATGAAGGCTGTCGCTGCCTGGATGAGATATAGCTGCCTCAAGCTCAACTCGGACAAGATCGAAGTCCTCATCCTGAGGCCCAACACCTCAGCTTGGGAAGACTCCTGGTGGCCTGCCCCACACTCACGAAACCTCTGCATCATTCTAGACTCCTCGCTCACAATGAACCGCCAGATCAACACCGTCTCCACCTCATGCTTCCACACTCTTCGCCTGCTTCGAAAGACCTGCAGGTGGATCCCCACTGAGGCCAGAAAGACGGTTACCAATTCACTCATCAGCAGCAGACTCGACTACAGCAATGACCTCTACGCTGGCGTCACCCAGAAACTCCTGAGGAAGCTGCAGAACGTTCAGATCGCAGCAGCTAGACTGGTCCTCTACATCCGCCGCCGCAGACACATCTCAGGGCACCTGCGAGGACTCCACTGAGATTCTCAGTCAACAAAAGAGTCTCGTTCAAGCTCCTCACGCACGCCTACATGACCTTCCGTGACGCCGGACCAGCATACCTTAACCACCGCCTCTCATTCCACATATCCACCAGACTCTTCCGCTCTGCTGAACTGGCCCTTGCCACCATCCCTAGGATGTGCAAGACCAGGACCGGAGGATGGCCCTTCTCCTACCTCGCCGCCAAAGCCTGGACACCCTCCCTCTCCACCCCAGGCTATCCCCGTCGCCGACTCAACTCAGGAAGGACCTAAAGACCTGGCTCTTAAACTGAACGTCAGCCCACATCAGGACTTGCACTCCCACCCACGCACCTTGAGACCCTCATGGGATGAGTAGTCCTGCTTAATAATTGACTGATTGATTGACTGATTGATGATACCTCTGCGAGATGGAGTAATATCGGATTTAGGCTCCCTGGCCAGCAGAGCCTCGCTACGCGGAGGCCATCTTGCTGGCCTAGAACTCTAGCACCCGCATTTACAACATTTTAAACACACAAGTATTAATAGTCCTTCATTTTAGAGTTTTAGTTGGATAAAGGCAAACATCTGCTTACATGTTGAGAGCCACCATTGTTTATTTATCCTGTTCGAGATTACTTCGAGTGTTCAGTGTCTAAGGAACATAAAAATATGTAAAGCAAAAAGTAAAGGAATAGTATAAAGCAAGTGAGTTCAAGTAGAGCTAGATAGCAAGTGCCTATCAAATGGAGATTTTTAGGATCTTTCCTTGAAAAAAAGTATGGAAGAAAAATAGTACAAATTAGAAGTGGGAGGAAGTTCCAGGTTTTTGTTGCGTAACCCAGAAAAAAGACGTTGGCGAAGTACTTGAAATCCAAAAAGGGCAGTCTCGTAACTTTAAAGTAAGTGAAGTCTTCTGAAATTGTAATAGTTTTGTGGCAGGTGTTCTGGGAAACCAGTGTCCATCAATAGCTAGTCAGGCCATTTTGAAGATGGGAGTTACAGCTATTGGTAGCCAGTGAACTGTGGTGAGAACAGGTGCAGAGACCCCTTGGGGTCTGCAACACCTACTCAAGGGTCCATAACTGATTAGAAAATTAAATAATATTAGCTGATTGTTAGACCTGTCAGCCTTTGGGTGGGCCTCCCCAAACCTTTTGTCTTACTCCTCCATTTTTGCTGATCTCGTTTTTGTTGGCCTTTACCACTGCTAAAGTGCGCGTGCTCACTCCCTAAAATAGGATAGAATTAGTTTGCACCCAATTGGCCCATTTAATTTACTTATAAGTCCCTAATAAAGTGGTATTGCATGTACCCAGGGCCTGCAAATTAAATGCTACTAATGGGAGCGCAGCATGCATTGTGCCACCCACTTAAGAAGCCCTTTAAACATGTCTCAGGCCTTCCATTGCAGCCTGTAGGTGTGGTTTTAAGCTGTCATTTTGACCTGGCAAAATAAACCTTTTGCTAGGCCTAATTGTCCCTTTTTAATACATGTAGATCACCCCTTTGGTAGCCCCTAAACAGCTCATAGGGCATGGTGAAGTCTATTTAAAAAGTTGGCCATGTATTTTTAACTTGTATATGTTGTGGTAGTGAAAAACTCTTAAATTCATTTTTCACTACTGCAAGGCCTGCCTCTACCAAAGGATAACATTGAGTTACACTATTACATTTAATAAGTGATATCTTTCAATTGTTAACAGGTAGGAATGATGATGGTGTCAAAAAATTGTAATTCAAAACCCTCTTTAATGGTAAAGATTTTGAGTCACATTTCTGAAAATGTCTGTCTTTTACTTTTAGAAAGTTGGCATTTTCTTGTCCCAAGCATTTGGTACCTGTGGCCTGTATCCTGGGTCACATTACTACAGCCTACATTCAGGGGTGCATGACTAGATGTAGCTGGCAGTTGGTCTTTGTATATTACTTCCAAACAGTGAGACAAAGGGGGGAAGATGTGTTGGCAGGATGGGCCATATCTGAAGTGATGGGGGGAGGAGCTGTCACCTCCCTAAGGCTCTGCCTCTGCACACTTTCAAATGGTTTCACACTAGTATTTTGTGTCCCCAGACAAGCTGGGGCCATGGCAGGAAGAGAGGAAATTTCAAACACCTTTCGGAGTGGAAACCTCGAACGTTCCCCTACTTCAAAGCTGGCATCAAATTATAAATATTGGACCCTCGGGCCCAATTATTCAATACACCTCTGGACCTGTGGAAGACTCAGAAAGACTGCTGTGCTGCTCTGCTGCAAGAAGCATTGCTACTTTGCTGTCCTGCTACTCTGCTACCGGAGCGAAAAGGACTGGACCTGTATTACCAGAGTGACTCCAAGGGCTAATTGGCTGGGTTCCTGATTAGAGCCTCGGGGACAGAAAAGGCTCCAACCATCTTAAACCTGGCATCTAGACTCGGTCTGCTGTGAATCTTTCCATTCAAGTGGTGTCATCCCAGTTCTGGACCCTTGGAAGTGGGTCTGAAGGTGCTCTGCCAGCCCAGCTGTGGTCCTAGCAAAACCAGTGCATCTCTCGCATCAGAACTGCTGCTGCATTATGGATTCCCAACGCAGGACCTCACAGCTCCACTGAACCATCGCTGCGTGAATTCTCCTTGACGCAGAACCTCACATCCCTGCAGCTCCTTGGAGCCATTGCTGTGCAATGCATCCTCGACACATGACCTCTCATCGTAGCCCCAAATCACTGTTGCACAACACATCCTCGACGCAGGCCCTCGTAATGCTCTGCAACCAGGTTTTAAGATACTTTCTAACTTGGTCACTGTATCCGGCTCGCGTTCCATCGCTGTCAGCCTGAACTTGTGACTTTGTCCCAGTCTGGCGCAACCAGATAACCGCAGTTGGCGCTTTGTGTTTTTAGGCACTATTTTTGCCTATACCTTTAAAACAGCATAGCTTCGATTCTACTAATTGGATTTTTGTTGTTTTGTTCTCAAATAATTTATTACATTTTATTCTGTTTTTCTAAATTGGTGTGGTATTTTTCTTGTGTTGTGTTGTCACTTTGTTCGAACTGCTGCATAAATACTTTACACATTGCCTCTAAATTAAGACTGATTGATTTTGTGCCGAGCTACCAGAGGGTTTAGCACAGTGTAAATGTAGATTTTACTCATGACTTTATCCTGGCAGTAATTGTAGTTGCTGCTTGAGTAGAGTTTCATGCCCCTCAACAAGTAACACAATTTCCTACACTGATTGATAAAGTGTATATGAATAAAGAATAACAATTTTAAAACATACCTTAAATGTGAGGGACTTTGAAATTGGAGGCTAAAAATTATGTTGCTGTCTTCTGATTGACTCATGGGAGCAGTTCAAATGCCTCAAACAGAACATGGCATGGACGATGAGTGGCCTCAGTTGAATTTAGAAAAGCTCCAACCTTCCCATTAAATACAAGAATTGAATTTTAATATTTGTGAGTTAAATTTAATATTTTATAATTTGTGTATTTGTTTAATGAATGCTTGTTTCTGTAGTTGTATTGTTTTGAGGTTCAAATAATCGAAATTGCGTAAGATGTGGTTCCTGCTTCCATTAATGACTGTGGGGGTCCCTGCATTCCAATAATTATTCAGTGGGGGCAGAAGGGAGGTCCTGGATTCCAGTAATGATTAAGTGGCGGTCCACAGAAGTCAAAAGGTTAAGAACCATTGGTATATTCGTCTTATTACTGAGAATTGAACGATTGAAGGATTTTAGTCCACTTGGTAACCTTATTTGGGATTCTTGGGTTCACAAATCGAAAGGGGCTGTGACTGACAAAAACCTCTGAACCTTGCAGTTATGTGAAATCCCATCATAGTGGGACACCATTTGACTGGAATGCCCAGGGATCCTGTTGGGGAAACCCCTCAAAGTTTTTCCTCAGAGCCTGAAACTTCCACCTCCGGTCTATGACGCAACACCTGTGTGTCTACCAATATAACTGCTCTGCTTGCCTCTGTCCTTAGGAATAGCCTTCACTCTACAATACGTTTGCCATCATGCAAAGCAGCTTTGCAGCAGTTAGGATTGCTTAGCAAATGGGGGAGGGCAATAGCTACCTGCAAACCATAGACCCAAAATTGCAGAGAGTCTACTCTAGAACACAGTTCAAACTATGCTCTCTGAGTTGTGTGCCATGACTCACCCTGAGACTGCTTTTTTAGGACTGGGTTCTGAGAGCATATTTTTAAAACAGACTTGTTGCTTACAATAAACATTGTTGTTTTGTTCGTTCCTTTTCAGCCACTGCCTTTAGACTTTGTCAATCAACTTTTGGCATAATTCATTGGAGTATACGTTTCTTGGCTGTTTGGGTGTAACCGTTTAGTTCCACTCGAATGCTCGTGCTGAACTGCACCAGGGACTACTTTACAACTATACCCATGCTTATCCTACCGTGCAGACACTATTGTGCTTATGCTGCATGTGTTAGTACAATAGAAAGAAATGGCAGTTTGTTGGGAAACTCACTCCCACTAACCATTTTCCTCTGTGTGGCTTAGTTATAAGGAATATAATTTCATAAATTACTTTACTGAATACAACGAGGCCTTTAATTAGATGGCACCCAATTGGCTGTAGATGATTAAAAAAGTACTAGATTTACACAAGCAAACACCATTCTGGGTGTATTTATTTCATACTAAACTTTTAACTTCTCCTGGGATATTTTGTGCAAGATAAAAGACAAGGCAATGATGTTGTCCGTGCCTTATTCATTGTATTTTTAGCTATTGAGCTCTCTGCTTAAACAGAATGCTTAATTTATTGTTTGTTAGAAATAGTTTGAAAATTAATTTGATTAGGGAATCTAGTTTGCCTGATAACATATGCAGGAAAATAGACCTTCGGCCCCAGTCATTGACAAGTCCTTTTTGTTGGGAATATTGCTGATCAAAAAAGTATTTTATAGATATCCCCACCTGGCCTCCTTAATTTTCCCTAGTCTGCAATTTACTTATTGGCCAATCTTTGCAGATTTACTATGTACAAATATGACTTAAAGCTTTAATGGTTAGATATAAGCTTAAACTGTATGTGTTATGTACGTGTTTATCCAACCCAGAAACAAATGGCTTCTATTTCAAAAGATTTCAGTAGATAGTTTAGTCAAAGTTGTTTTAATTATTTTTGTTAGGTTTGACAGGATATTAGAGAACATTTTGGCATCAACTTTGCGTAAGTCAATGGGTAGAAATGACAAACACTATTGAGTCTTTCCTGGTTGTGGTATAACCATTTGCCTCCTCCATACAATTGGCCACCTCCTGGTGTTTCAGAAGTAGATACAATTATAGCCTTAGGTTTTGTTAGGCTAAAGGCTAATGTTAATGAAACTCTCTCGTAGGCATTGCAGCCATGGGCTTTTGTTTATTTGTAACATTTTAATGCATCTTGGTGCTTCCTCCAGAGCCATAGTTTTAGTGGAATGAACTCTTTTAGTTCCAAGTAATTTGCCTCAAGTCTTTGGCGTCCTTGCTTTTCATCCTGGATTTCTTTTTCATAATCTTGGTTTGGGCCTCAGCTATACCATGCTTCCTACCTGCTGTCAGGGTGGTTAGCAGCCATTTTATGGCCAACAAGTCCCTTAATTTCCAGATTATTGGAAACTGTGTTCTTCCTCTTCCGGGTTTGTCAGACACATTTCTGGGAGAATGTGTGGTTTCTTGATTCTATAGATTATTTATGAATATGATCAGCTCTATTGGAGCGACAGTCTCAGATGTTAGTGCGGTTCTTTCTGTAATGACTTTTAGGTTTATTCTTTAGATTATTTGAGATAAGTATGTAATCTGTTCTCCAGGATAGCCATGAAGACGAGAGGACATTGTAGCCTTTCTGTTAGGCTTCCATCGCGCCTTCTCCGTCTTGAGGCCTCCTGTCTTTTTAAAATGATGCTGAGGCTTTTTTAGTGGATGCCTTTTTCCACCTCTGAACACTCCATCTTTCTGGTAATCACAGCAGTGAAATTACCCTTCACCGCTAGTACTATATCATTATTTGTCCTTGAGGATTTTCTTCATGCCGGTTCCTTGCTCATATGGGAGACTTTTCTTCCTCCTCAGAAGCTTGTATTTTGTCCAATTTCGAGCCTGAAAATGAATCTCAACACACTTATTTTATAGGCTGTCAGGAGGGGCTGTTATAGAGGCTGAGTACTCGCATTCTCAATTGTTGGTGCTTCAGGGATCCTGTGGAAAGGTACACACTTCCCCTCTCAGTTGAAGTTCCTACCTCAAGCAGTCATCCAAGAAGTTGAAAACTGGAGCATGCCCAGTGCATACTACAGCATGAAACCCTATGACGTCAGGCCCATGCTGATGCACTTCGCAGGCTCCACTTTTTAATTAGTTGCAGCTTCTTGCTTTTAAACGCACACTTTCCCAATTTGTCACAGGGAGGGATGGGGTCAGTGATGCTCATTGATCGCACCCCACCCTTTTGACAATTTAGGAAAGACTGGCGTTATCGGCTGATTGGTGTAAAGCCCCAGGCACTGCTGGGCAGAAGCCTAAATTGCCAATGGCTACCTTTGAGTGACAACTCTGTGTCATCAGTGAGAGAGGCATGTATGTTTGTTAGCTGTCTGAGGTCAGAGCTGCGAGTTTGCAGGCCTAAACAGTCTGTTTGTTGGTTGGTGCTGGTACCCTCATGAGCCTGCCATCACAAAGATTAACTGCCCTAGACTGATCGACTTTCATTCACAACAAGATAGTCTTTTTTTTTTTTTTTTAAATTATACTAATATTGAGTAATAGTTTATTGTTTACTACCAGTAAAGAGAAAAAAATGGGCTTTAAAGAGGAAGATCATGTGTGGACAACCATATAAGTGAGCTACTCCTTGACACATGGCAGTCGCATGTTTGCATTTGTGTTATTAGATTACATATAGCACAACATATTTTTTGCTTTTGAGATCGGTTGTTCTGTGGTTATTTCTTTTAACATTCTCCGGAGTTTCTGTTAAAGAGGGTGAGAGTTGTCAGGTGAATTAAAGTTACTTTAGACTACCTTTACTGCTTTCTCTGCCTTGTCTGGGCTTCTGTCTGCACATTTGTGCAGCATGAACCTATTATAGATTCACATGCCCACCATTGCTCCACCATCTAATGGTCAAGTCCAGGAAAGTCTTCGGAATTCATTTTAATTTTGGGCTAAAACCTTAGGTGATTACGACTCTTTACTTCTTTTCTGTTGAAGGATTGTACAATACTGGCTCACCTATCATGGGCTGATACTTCCTGCAATTTACTTCTGTTTAGCAGCTTTTAATTTATGGTCTCTTAAACACTTCAAGATATTATGTTGTCAATCAAGAGCCTCATTACATTAGTTTGGAGTCACACCTGTCTGCCTCAACCACTATGTGATAGCATTCATATGCTGATAAAAACCTCAACAGAATTGTTACATTCACAGCAGCAGAGGAAGTTTCAGCTGTCTCTGCTTCCTGTGAGTAGCTGTTGGTCAGGACGTAACACCCTGCAGACCCCATTATTGCAACCAATGACGACGAGTAATATTATTTTCAGTTTGCGTATGGCTATCTTTGGCAATGAGACCATGGACCTATGCAAACAAAAAATGGTGGAATCCAGTATTTGAACCAACAACAAGAAAGATGTTTGAACTCAACAACATACCTAAATAAATAATAAATGAGACATACCCCATTTGTAAATAGTTGGACCAGTTGACTCTGCCCTTTGTGATTTTGAAAATCCCGCAGCTGACTGACTCTGCTAGGAAATCTTCATTTGTGATTTTACATCGGTGTTTTACGGTATGTATAATTATTTGTTTGTTTTGAATGATGGGTTTATTATCAGTGTTTTGTATTGTAGATAGCAGAGATGTGTGTGGGTCTAATGTGTTAGGATACATCCAGTAAATAATTTACAATAGACAGTGAGGCTGAAATAAAATAAGGTTCTTGCACAAAATTCAATTTTCTAAAATTAACCACTCCACAATACACAGTTATCTCACCTCACTCGGAGGACTATTTTACGTCTCAGTGCTCTTTGCAGTGCACTGTTTTAACCATGCTTTGTTTAATTTTTGCTCTAGTATTTGGATTCTGTGAAACCCCTGATGGATGAAACAGATTTCAGGAGAATGAATGCTCTTGCCAAAGACTTTGCCATTACCTTAGGACCAAAACTACAATGGTACTTGAAACTTAAGTCTTGGTGGGCCACAAACTATGTAAGTAACCCTATGAAAACTTTCTTGCCTTTACATTTTTTCTCCTAGTGGTAAATATTCTATTTTTGTTTATTTTGTGCATTGTGCTTCTATGCAAGAGTGCCAGTATTGCTTGTATGCTTAGTGCTACAGAATACAGAAAATTGATGGGATTTCAGTGCACTGGTAGGAATAATGTCTTTGTTTAATTTAGGAATATTTTCATTCTGTATAGGCCGGAGTTGGGGAGGCAGATTATTCATAATATGTTGTTTGGAAAGGGGCAGAGCAGTGGCAGATCTACTGCTACCTCCAGGGTATTTTCTCAGAAGGATACCTTGTTCTGTAAGAGCACTGTGCTTTTTTTAATTGAAGGTTTAGCGATTTATGGATAGAACTTTGATGTCTACCTGTTGTACCACAAACAGCTAGTGAAGGAAAGGCAAAGGGGGGATGTGCTCTGTAAGCCGTCGCTCTCTGTCAAAGAAAGACTGCGGCATTCTGCAGTCATGGCAACAAGCACACATTCAAATCTTTACTATATCAATCCTTGCACAATCCAAATGACTGCATTAGTGAAACAGTACAGAGTCGGTGGGTATACCAAGTATGACAACTTCTGTTATAACCAAAGGTCACCTACGGTTAGCTGTGGTTCCATAGATAGTCTGTGATCAAGAACTACTCCAAGATTACAGACCTGAGTTGCTGAAATCTGAAACTGAACCACATTTGCCAGTGCTATTGCAAGGTACTACTAAGGTTAAACTGCAGGTCCATCGCATTAACTTTTTACAGGTAAGTACCTGTTTTCTTACTCTGGGCTACATTTCATTGTATAGTTGTACATCCAGGTGTTAGTAATGAAATGCCCTTAGATGATGAAGATGTTAAATTTATTGGAATTTGAAATGTTATCCTCATGGAGTACTTAAGGTGGAAGTAGGTGAGAGTTAAGAAAAAAATGTGGATGAGTGATGTGAAACTGTACAGGTGAGAGAATTGAACTGTGATTTGAATGGTGGCGAGGTAATACTGCTGGTAAGTCTGAAACGGGATCTACACAAATCCTGTGCCCTTAAATGTTTGGCTTGGTGTTAGACCAGTTGACACAGCCAATGAAAAATCAAGAACAACAAAGGGAATGGTATCACCCTAGCCCACCTCTTGTGGAAAGTCATCTTAAGTTGAGATCCGGACTGATTCAGTTTTCTCTCTGTCCTAAAGCCTGCTCAAAGAAGGTTTAACCACTGATCCTTTCCAATGAATTGTTGCAGTTAGTGTACAGCCATCATCCTCATGAGCTGATAATGTCAAATACTGTAAGGATAACAATCGTCCATTGTAGTTTTCAACACAAGTTTCAGTATCAGCACATTTTAGTTGTCACAAGACCTTTATATAGTGATGTCAGTGGTGACGTAGATCTGGGGTTGCTTGCCAGCTCTTTAAAAACCTGATGATCATCACTGTTGATTGATGGAGAGCGATTTGAGATTCCTTCTTAAATTTCTGCAATTGTTGAAAAATATAGAAAATAATGACAGGTTTTGGGAGTGTCGTGTGTTTCATTTAGGGCCCACTTAGTTTGCTCTTATTTTAGTTTGCTTGCACATTTGGGCTGCTTTGTCTTGCAACACGATGTCTGAACATCTTGTACAAGGTCAAACAACACTGTGCCCAGTCTTCTTGTGATCGGTTAGCAGACGTAGCTTGGCACTTAGACACAACATACATTCACATCTGCAGTTTTCAAGAAGACAACTCATAACGTATACACCGAGACGTGCCATTTTGAAAACATAGAGAGGACATTCTAGCAGAGCAAAGGTCCAGACGAGAGAGAGATCCACTGCCTGAGATGTAGAACTACCACCTATGCATAGCAGGTATGGGGTTCGCCACTAAACCCAGAGATCTATAATATAACACTGTGTTTCCATAGTGGGGGTAGCCTGAGGCAGATAAATAATTCACCATTGTAGGGCTTCTTATTGTTTATAGTTTACTTGTAAAGCCCCTCACTCTGTTGGGATCCATATGTTTTCTAGTTGCTGCATAGATGTTTTATAATAGAGCAGGATAGGTTTTAAGAAATATTGTAAATTGTTCTTGTGTCTTTTTTGTTTATTATGGACAAGCATGAGTGAGAAAATGAAAGGTGACTATCTGTTTCTGCGGTTCCCTGAGCCGACTAGAGTGTTGTGTTCTGGCATGCTACTTACTTGTCACTCTGGGAAGGTTAGGAGGGCAGGTAATGCACTATGAGCTAGTCTGGACTGGGGCTCATAGGTAATGATGTGGTATGGTGACTCCGTCCCTAAATACTGACGTTCTGCTGTCCCAGGCATAGTTCTGTGTACACACTCTCTGCAACAGGAGACATTATGGCCTCATTGCTTTACAGGAAATGGAATTCCTATAAAATTGTAAGGAGTTATTTCTGGTGGTCACTAGATCTCTAACATGCATTTTGTATTATACACTTCTTGTTGGGTCAGATTTCAGGAAAACAGGTGCGCTGTAAATATAAAAGTATATATCCGCTTTTAGAGTGATTGCCGCTTGTGTCCCACTTTAAGGTTTTCACCAAGATTAAAATAGGCAAAAACCAAGGTACCATTTTTAGGGGGCTGTACTTGAAATGGTTTTGAACAACTTCAGTGATCCAGTTAGTAAAAGGTGATTTGAGAGTCATCAGTTTCAAGTAATCTAATTGAGTTTTGCAAGATTATGCAAATTATCCACAGTTTTAATTGCTCAATACAAGTAATAATCGTAGGTCTCTAGCACCCTATTGCTTAATTAAAAGGCAGTTCTGATTATATATGCTTTGTTTGAAACATTGGCTCACTTTGTGTAGAGTTCCTCATGTTAGAGTGCTCCTGCTACAACAAAGTTATCTCTGTATAGTGATATGCTCCAACTTGCAATTAGGTCTGCCATATATGACCCCTAAAAAAAAAAAAACAACAAAGCGTATTGATTTGATTCCCTCTTAGAAAGTGGTAAATTGGTAGCAGGATATATGGAACTTGAATAAAACTCTTCTAACCAAGCAATACAATAACTGGTGAAACGTGGGAAGCATAGAGTCAGCTTAATGGGGCGATTTGATAATCAGATGTCTCAAATAAGGAAGATAACAGCAAAAGAACCATCAATCCTAGAAACTTCCCAGAAAGAAGGTTAGATTCAATTTACCAGAATAGAAAGCATAAAACAAGAGAAGTGTGTATACATATAGATATATATAAATAGAGATAGATAGAAAGCTAGAATATATTAATGGCAACGCTGAATTTTCCTTACAGCAATAGACCTGGTATTCTGTTAGTATGTGACTGTCAGCAGGCATAACAGAAGCCTTTGGAGATGCCATCTCATCTTCAGGAGCAGATGACTTGAGGTCTGAATTATGCAGAATCCTCGAAATAGATCTCTCCTTTGGTAGGGGGTTGTTTTAAACAGCATACATAGCGACAACATATTCATAATGGGTATGACAAAGACCAGAATTGTGAATCTAATACTCCAAAGGCCCATCATCATGAAGGAATTTATCAATAAATTCTTTATTATTCTCTCCTTCGCCATAAAAGGTTCATAAACAAGTTAAATAAGAATAAAAATATTTAATTGGTACAATAAATGCAAGACATTTTTAATTAAACACATCCTATTGTACAAGAGCTAAAACAACATCCGATGAATATGGACTGTTCACTGAAGTAAGACACAATCCCTGTAAGGAATTCCTGATTTTTAATGCACTCTGTATAAAGTTTATTACAGTCATACATACGACACCAGAGTCACAGTTTTATAAGAAGAGGAAAGCTGCTCTACACTGGCTCCAATTTATGGCACATTTTATTGGTAGCAGATATGGTTTCCTAGCTGTCCCATCGAATTTGCAAAACCGCATAAAGTGCAGCATGCTTAATTTAACTGATTATCACAAGGACAACATAAAAAAGCCGAGGAGCAGACCCCACGATGAGGGAGTGCAACTAAAAAGTGCATCATGTTTAGTCTAAAACGGGTCAAATGACACCTATTTGGGGAATTGCTCAAAGAAAGAAAATAAGATTCCGTCACTGCCGGGAGTGAAATGATGGCATGGCCCCTCACCGAGCAGTTGGGAAATTCTTGCAGAGTTCTTACAATCTCATTATGTTTAAGAAACAACTGCTTGAACGTTTCCTTTGCTAAACCATTCATGGAATCAGGGCTGGTGTAAAGCTCAGGAACACACGACCAGTAAAAAGACATTTAGTTGCATGAGAGTGATGAGATATGTGACACTGTGTCCGATAGTTGACGCTCTTGCAATATAGACCTAGTAACGCTAGCTCCAGGTTTGACCCAGACGAATGAATGAATGAAATAATTTTATAGAGCGTGCATTTCCCGAGGGTGTTTTAGCGCTGAACGGATCAAAAGCCGAAAAGGGGCATCAGGCTGAGGGAATAGCATGGGTGACTCAGTTATTTAGAGTGGGAACAGCCAGGTCTTCAGCTGCCTTCTGAAAAACTGCAGGTTGGGTTGCGAGCGAAGTGCAAGAGGCAGGGAGTTCCATAGCTTACCCCCCTGGTATGCTAGCGTTCTACCTTCCCAGTTTGCTCTATTGATTCTTGGGACCATGACCATATGCGCAGAGCTAGATCTAAGGTTTCTGCTAGGCGTGTACCAGGAGAACCGCTCTTGAAAAAAAGTTGGACCTGTACTATAAAGAGCCTTGTGCAATAAACACAGCGCCTTGAAGGAGATCCTCTTCTCCACCGGCAACCAGTGAAGGCCTGCAATAAGTGAGACTGGTTTGAACTTGGGAATCCTCAGCAGAGTTCTTGCTACAGCATTCTGCAAGGACTGCAATTTTGTTATTTGGAGGTGCCTAGGTAGAGGGCATTACAGTAATCCATTTTAGAGGCAACGAGGGCCAACATTACCGTTATCTATAGGTCAAACGGAATGAACAGGAGAATGTTTTTGAGAACTCGCAGCATAAAAAAACACCTGAGGTCACCGCATTAATTGAAGCAGAAAAGCACAATTTGGTGTAAAAAATTAACTCCCAAGTTTCTTGCTGTCTGCACAGGCTTAGGTAAATTGAAACCAATAACATTTAACAGACATCATTTTATCATATCCTTCATGAACGATGTCCCAATTTCATCATGGCAGCCCTAAGTAGAGCAGCTTTGCGGAACAGCCAAAAGACTGCACAGAAAATAATTTTTCCAGATCCCGGTGTCTGAAAACCCTCACACAGCAGCATCATATGTTGCAACATCTACTTTTATAAACTGAGAGTAATTCTCGAATTGGTTTCTGTCCGAGCTTAGCAGCAGAGATATAAACCGCCCCTTTTGACCTAGAGAATTGTTGCTGCCTCATCTTCTGTAGATATTCCCAATGCATCCCCAAGGATACCTCTTGGTTTCCAAAAATAGTATGACACTGACTTTTGGTAGATTTGGGCCCACAGATGACTGTCTATAATTTTGACAGGTTTGTCTCTAGATAAAGCTGCTGCTTAAAAACAGTGCAGGATCACGTCATCTGCATAAAGCAGCTTCAGAATGACAGGTGAGACCTCTCGAAACCGTTTATGTATAATGTGAAAAAAGGGTGCCGAAACTCACCCTGGGTGAAGACCTTTGGAACTATGGTAGACTGGGGCAATCTGCTTCTGGTAGTTGCTCTAATCACAGTATTTAGAATGGGCACCCACAAGCAGATGTTACTTATGTAGACATCCATCAGGACGCCGTCCGGCCCGGGGCTTTTCCACTTGGACTTGTCTTAAATACACAAACCACCTCTACTACTTCAAACGAGGTTATGAGGTGAGCAGTCTTTGGCTCAGTGTTCCCACTGTCTCCAAACGACGGTAGCGAGTTTACTGATACAGAGAGTAAACATTACATCCAGCTTTCAGCAGTAATTCAAATGTCCACTTTTGTCATGGGACTGTCATAAAAATATGGCATGTTGACAACTTCCCCGGGAGCCCCACTGGCACGTGTCTTGCCAGCCATCATCAGGGAATTGCAGGCGCCTTTCCTTATATTTGTTCTTGCTTCCAGTAACTCTTTTTGTTACTGTTTCCTGCACGCCTGGACTTCATCTGGTATGTGAGGTGCCCTTTAAGGGCCGGCATAAGGTGGTTGTGTGCATGAGAGCAGACTGAATGGAACCATTTATGGGCATTTACCTTTTGGGAGCGCACTGGAAGGGTTAACAAGGACTTAAGGGTGCCAAAAGGGACTCAAAAAGGTTCAGCATCCTCTTGTAAGCACACCCAGCATGTCCCCATATTTAAATCAAACACGTCAGACAGGAAACGGATTGGGTTAACATCACACCATCTCAACAATATGCCATTATTGTCAGTTGACTCAAGTTCAGGTAGCCTGTTTGCTGGGATTTTAGGATTATGCCCATCCCCTAGGCACCTTGATAATGACTTATGGTTACTTGTACATTTTTTTGGTGTTACTTTAAAGGTAGACATGCAAGGCAATCATGCCTCGGATAAAAGCATGTAGTCTACTGTTCTAACAACCACCACCTTTAAAAGTTGGTGGCAGGGGCAAAACAAGGGGGCACGCCTCCGAGGCAAAAACCAAGTTGTATTTCATCAGCAAAGTGTTAAGTGTCTCGCATAGGGATCGCAGGTAACATGAGATTGGCCCTCCCCACTTGTGTTTACAAATCCACAAGATGTTTTCGTGTGGGTTTTGCATAAATGCATTAATATCAACCACCCAAATTATTGAAAAGCTAATTTCATGGTTAGCAATATAATTTTCAAGTTCTTTTTCCAGATGGGTGATAGTTGGGTCTGTGAGACGAAAATTAAAGAAGTTATTCCAAAAATGAATTAGCAGAATGTTAAGCACCCCTAAAAATTGAATGTGCATCATCTATTAATTATTAGAATCACATTAAAACCATACAACTTCCCTTTGGCTGAGGACCGACTCAAACAAAGCTAAACCAACCTTTGTCTCTGCTCATCCCAGAAGGTGAAGCAGGAGTAACAACAAGCATTTGCAATGCAATCGGTCTTGCCTTTGGGACCTTATATGTATTTAGCTATGCAGCACATTAGCCTGGGTGCTGAAACATTACTGTTCTTTAACATGGAGGGAAAGTAAGCACCAAACTGCGTGACACACCAGGTATGGGAACACATGGAGAGAAATATTGCCTTTCAGCGGAAATGGTATAGTCCAAAGCTCCGTTTTAATATAAAATCAGGGCCTTCGGTGGTCATATCACTGAAAATACAAGATTTGAAAAAAATATTGTCTACGGGTGCTTGTGGAAGACAATTTCCATGGACTGGAATCTAGAGAATTCTAAACTGATTCTGGTATTTTACTGCCCTCTGCCGGTCGTTTTCTATCAAGAAAGTTAAATAGAGGCAGTTGCCAGAAACATTTTTAAAAAAGGTCCCTCAGCAGAAAGCAATTCTGGTATTTTACTGACCTCTACTGGTCGTTTTCTATCAAGACAGTTAAATAGAGGCAGTGGAACAGAAAAAAATAGTCCCTAAGCGGAAGCAGACAAGTCCTAGGGCTGATCTCCAGAACCCACAAAGTACATACACATATAAGTATATACTAAAGTATATACAAGAGGTCTTGAATGCTCGTCCTAAAAATTGAATAACCTTCAGTATAAAAAGGTTCAACATCCCAGGTTTCCTGAACGCAAATCTTACATCTTAATATAACCTTGGAGTCCGTCGTAGCGGGCTCTGCCGGCCATTAAAGGCACATTCCAGCGTTACAGGTCCTAACCAAAGGCAAGGACCTTTGACATCCATTAGAGCCCGCTACAGAGGGCTCTAAGGCTATTAGAACATTTGCCCCTAGAGGGAAGAATGTTCTAATTTGTAAAACAAAGGCCTCACGGAGCCCAAGGGGGTTGAAATCCCCTCTGACTCCTTGAGGTCTTTGTTCACAGCATGAGCTGTGAACAAACATTGGAATGTTGATGTTCCAGGCTTCTACCAGCCATTAGAAGCCCAGAGCACTCCATTCTCTTCAATAGAGTGCTCAACATTCCAGTGTTCTAATATATGTAAGCCATTACGGGTTATTTAGTTTAGAAGTTATTCCTGCAACGTTCCATGAAACCAATTGGCTACAGTCACTCGGGTTATTGTTTAATCCTGGTGGCTGCTTATCAATGCTGCCCTTAAGAGTTTTATTTCCTGTTTGGTGCTTGGGGCTAACCTTTTCTAAAAGATCAATTGTGCAGCAGTCAATCATTCCCATCCATGCAATCCAGCAGAACAAAATAATTAGTGGTGGATATGTTGAAGGTGGTATGGTCGGCACTGTGTCTCCCTCTCCTTGTGACTACTTGCTTTGGCCTGCCGCAATCCACCGGGCAGTAAAATTAGCCCATTGCCACTGCCTTAATTTTACTATGACCAACATGTGCAGAGTTAAGTCTGTATAACAAATTTCCAGCCGCTGAAGCAGCTCCCAAGTTTACCAACGCACAGTTTCCCTCTCCTAACTTCTGACCATTTCCCACCCACAACGTTCTTCTGACCAAAATATTTTTAAACAACTGTTCACTCTGACCTATTCTCCTAGCGAGCCAATGGGTCACTTTATATTTCAAATCATATCAGTACTCTTTTTGGTTGGCGCATAGAAGGTCCACATTTTTAGGTAAACCACATATTGGGTAGTGACTGGCGGTAGTTGTAATACAACTGAGTGCTCTTTGCAAAGCCCAAGAGTTATTTGGAAACGGATTTGAACCTTGCTTCTTGGGCCTGCCCATTCCAGTGAGTGACCCTCATTGTCGAATTGAAAAGGACCTTGCTGGAGTAGCAACCCCATTCCTTACATTGCATCTATAAAAGACTCATTTGAGCATATATACTGTGTGGGCAAAACAGTGAAGTTATTTATAAAATAAACTTGATTTTGATCGGCAGCAGTGGGGTCCTATAGATTACACAAAAATGATACCGCACTATAGGAAGCTGGCTCTTTATGTAGTGGACCAAAACGAGGTACACTGTGTAAAGAGTACAGGCTAACCCCAGTTGGTTTACAGTGGCAAAAATAACCCAAATGCTCTCTTTTGTGGTAGTGCAGGCGAGCAGTTAGGCTTATCAGAGGGTAGTGCTAAGCATTTGTTGTACTCACCGAGGCAATAAATGAGAGACACACTAAAGAATAAATCTGAGAGCAATTTAGAAAAATAAGTCTTATTCTTATATAAATTTTGATACGAAGAACATTGTTATCAAGTAAGTACTTATTTAAATATTGAATTTTGCATGTAAGTAAAACAGTTACTTAAATGCGCCTTTACGCACAATGCTTTCCTATGGGAGAAAAGGCAGTGATAGCATACAGGTATTTACGATTGGCTTCTGGGGTCTCTTTTGGATCTTCAGGTCATAGGGGGCCAAGGTCCAAACTACTACCAGCAGTTACTCGTTACTTGCCCTGAGACATCCGGGTGCAGAGGTGCTGGTCAGGTTGGTAGCTCTGCCTGCTATGTCGGTAAGGAGAAGGGGGCCCAGCTAGAAACAGGCTGCAGAGGGAGACTTGGGGACAAATCCGGGAGCTCTCAACGGAGGGGCTCGAGTCACAGTGTTCCGGGGGACAAGAGGGCATAGCCGGTTTGTTGGTACCCGGATCGGGCGCTCGGAGGCAGAATGATGAGGTCTACTGGGCTCTATGCATCCTGGAGCCTTGTAGTCGTTGGTCTTGCCAGTTGAGGGTGCAAAAATCAGGACTGCCTGGCCACTCTGAAAGTGGTTCTCTGCAGTGCTGACGTCCTTCGATGGCTGCTCGGTCTTGGTGCAGTGGGAGTCTAGATTAGACCCTCATGAGCGGTGCCCCAGGTATTGGTCCTGTGCATCGCCGTTTGGTCCTGGGAGCCTCTCATTTGAAGGAGGGGCAGATCTCAGTTTCAGGAGCACAAGGTCCTCTACCTGGGCAGCTGCTTTGTCTGGCTTGCCAGGGAGCGGCAACTCGATCAGCCGGACTTTGCGTTTCGATGCCTGCGAACTGCAGGGGAGCAGCTCCTCTACTCCAAGGGAGATTTGCTGGCAATTTGCGAAGGGCTGGCAGTCTCCCGGGGATCTTGGAAGCTGGTCAGCTGCAGGACGAGTCGCTGGTCACAATTGTCAAGACTTAGTGCAGGCAGACAGGGTTTGGTACCAAAGGTCCCCAACAGTTTTCAGTTTTTTTTGTCGCAGCTCTTCTTTGTCCTCTCTTCTTGATCCGTCGAATCTAAGTTCCTGGTGTCAGGGAGGCCACCTAAATACTCAATTTAGGAGTGGTTTAGGGAGTACCAGGTAGTAGCCAATGGGCTACGTACCTTTAGGGTGTCTACACCCTCTATATGACCACTTTCTGTGGGCAGTGGGCATAACCCTGATCCAGAGAACCTAATTCTGCCAAAACTAAGATAGTGGAATTCTAAAAGTTGTCAACTTCAGGTAGCCCACCTTAGGGTTGGTACTAGAATGAGAAGGGGACATGCCTCCTGACTAGCTAATTTTCTTGCCTGTCCCGGTACCAAATGGGCCCTGGGCAGAGGGTCGCATTTACCCTGTCTGGGGAAGCCTTGGGTCACATATCAAAGGTGGTAGAGGCTTTTGTAGCCTCCTGCCTTGACATAATGATCACTTAGCCATCCTGCTTGGAGGGGGTGACAACACCTCCGGCTGGAGCAGGCATTGTTTCTGCTCTCAGAGAGCACAGGCTCCCGCCTTCAGGGGGTCAGGAACCTGTCTGTGGTGGCAGGCTGGTCTACACCAGTTAGCCAGCACACTAGTTGTCTGTAGGTTTTCAGAGGGCACCTCTAAGGTACCCACTGGGTGTACATATTAATAAGTACATCACTGGACTCAGTGTGGATTTGTTAATGCGAGATATACCAAACATATCTAGTTTCAGTGAAGCCTTCATGTATCTGAGGAACACCAGTGTACAACATATGTTCTCAAAATTGCATCCCTGTTCACTTGTAATAACCAAGAATCGACTTAGATATCACAGGGGCACATCTGCTCATGCAGATATGTCCACACATATTATAGTGCACCCTGCCTTAGGACTGTAAGGTGTGCTGTAGGGGTGACTTACCTATATTGCATGCAGTGTTTGTAGTGCCATGTTGTGTCTTCACTTTTTTCTGCATCATGGCCGGCAGCCTGCAATGGTAGTTTGCATGTTGGTGCTGAGGGGTCCCTTAGGGTGGCACAAAACATGCTGCAGCCCTAAGGGATCCTCTTAAGCCTCCTTGCCCTAGGTACCAGGGATACCATTTACTAGGGACTTGCATGGTGTGCTAAAAATATTGCCAAATGGAGAAACAATTGTACAGTTTTTAGGAAAGAGATCTGGCACTTAGGACCTGGATAGCAGGAACCAAGTGCACTTCTATCAAAATTGCATCCGATCCCAGGCATAAAGTGGGGGTGACCATGTCAAAAAGCAACACTTTCCTACACAAATGAATCATAATCATGAAAAATTGTAGGCTCTAACAAAACCCAATAAGTTTGTTCCGAACAATGCAAAAAGACAAAATAGATAATGGTGCAAAGGCTTCAAAAAGAAAAGAGGTAAAGGAGACACAAGACATAAGAGATGGGCACGAACATAAAGAAATAGGCATCTGTATAGAAAGTGAAAGCCGAGGAGAAAAGTAATAAAAGTATGATGTAAGTGCAGTGGGAGAAACCTAAAAGAGAAACAAAGGTGGGGAGTAATGTTAACAAGCATTTGCAATGCAATAGGTCTCGCATGTATGCGAGTTTAAGCTATTGGCATTGTAAATGACAATGCCTTTTATTTATGTTTTAAAAACAAAAACAAAAATAAAAGGCATAGTTATTTGCAATGTCAATAACTCAAACTTGCGTAAATGCGAGACCTATTGCATTGCGAATGCTTGTTTAATATGCAAGTCGCTGAATTGATATAATTATTGTGAATTATGGAAAACAACTGCCCGTGTGATAGTACTCCCGTGAATTTTAGGTCATGGGTACGGTGCTGTGTGCGCGCAATGAGAAATGTTAGAAGAAATGACGTAATCTCACAGACCGTGTACATCTGGTGCAGTCAGGGAGGCCATCACTAGAAAAATGAAAACATTCCCAGAGTGTGCGTTGTGTACGTCACCCACGTGCAAAAACGTGCACACAGATGCAAACATGTAATCATACAAATGCACACTGACACTCACACACAAAATACACACATACGCATAAACTTACATTTAAACAGTCATTCGCATACATACAACGATTTGTATATGCACAGATACACATACAATGATGTACAGACACCAAGCAAATGTCACTTTACATACACACAAAAATACACACAAGCAACCCTGCACGCACACAGTCACATATACATACACAGATTATACACACACACATGGAAACACTCAAACACGCATGTATAAAGGACAAGATACACATTTAACAGTCATTGTGAAATAACTTGGTACATGTTGCGTTATCCGCAATACTTTCTGACTCTGGTAAACCCGGAAAAGCTAAAAAAAAAAAGGCCGTAATTATTTGGAAAAAAGCTCAGCTGTTTGTGTATACCAAAGCCGTGACGTCAGGTGAAACAAACATAGGTTTGGGTCAGTCCCCCTTGTTTCCCTTCATCCTGATGTTAAACTTAGAAACGCAGGAAAGTCCACCAAAACTTAGGCCTAATGTGTGGTAACTTCAGCAAGTAAAAACAGTTTTCGATTTAAATAACAATCGACGGCGCGGTGGGAGGTGGAGGGTTCTACAAAAAACATACAAGTTGTAGCCGGGGACAGGACGTGCTGCCAGACACTGCAATTTTAAATGCCATGTAACTAACACAGCATAAAGTTTAGGCTAATTGTTTTACTTTCGTGCTCTTTGGAAATTATGTAGCCTTTGAAATAGGAATCGGTAAAACATTCGTGCCGGCCACTGACCCAAGGTGCAGTCGTGTTTAGAACCCGGGCGCCTGGCCTAAGACCACAGGCTCCAAGCATGGACAAGCGCAGAACGGCCTGAAACGAGGACCGGTGGTAGGTCGATAAAAGGGCCATAGGATCGGCCAGAGGTCGCACATCAAACAACTCGGACCAGACAGAGGCCACGAACTGAGCAACCCGGACTGAGGTTCAGAACTGAAGAACCAGCACCGGACAGAGGTCGCGAACCAAGCGCGTGTACAGGTGAGACCCCACTCGCAGCACGGAAATCGGTGTACACTGTGGGGGAGCCGCATAGGCCGCGTGCCGCGATGGTGGATCAGCGAAGGCCACGCACGGGCAGACACCGTTCACTTCACACCGGAGCTCTTATCCCACGGGTCGGGCGCAGAGACTCCAGAGCAGAAGCAGGGTTATATACACTCTCAATGTGCATGAAAGCATTGTTGGAAATTAACATTGTCCACTCACCGTCTAAAACAAGCTGTCGCCATTGCAAAGGCAGCTGCTTGTTTATATTTGCATCGCGCAATGAAAAAATAAACACGCGGCTGCCATTGCCAAAGCCGACTAACAAAACATAGTGCTTACCGACATGGAGACAGTGTAACGCCGCAAGTAAAAGATCCAGTCCTGATGGGCGGTCCCAAAAGGAGACAGGGCGGTAGCAAGGCGGGACTTTGATGCCTTATATTGAATCAGAAGCCAGCGTTTACAAAAGACAATGCCACCAGCCAATGAAAAATATGGGCGGGGCTTCAACACCACTTCTAAAACATACCCTAATACAGCATGCCTCGCAAAGCGAGCAGCGCATGCGCTGCAACGCTAGGCTCGACCTAAAAATGTGAGCATAAAGGGCAGAGCAGCCGGAAACGAGGGTCCACCCATGCTTTGACCACCCCACCTTTTTGTCACATTAACCACCCCAGATGTGTCCTGCCTTAGGTTATAGGTTCCTGGTCTCTCTACTTTGGTTCACTATCTATTTATAGTAAACGTTTAAGGTAGTAAAGTAAGAGGCCAGTCATTTTAGTGGGGTGTTTGGGGAAGAGATAGGATCGGTTTTAAGTACATCGTAACTGTGTTGTTTTATGCCCTTTACTTGCTGAGATACTGCCCTGGACTTTGGAAATGAGTCACATTCTCAGGAAAGGTTTGCTGCTTCTTTGTAAATAATTATCAGATCTAACCATTGGATCTGATCCGTCGTCAGCGTCTTGATGGAATTTGAGAGACTATTAAATGCACAGGTAGCAGTCAGTGGCATTACGTGTCTTCATTCTAACACTGTGCGTACATTGTGACATTCACCTTTCAACAGCAAGAATGAGGCTAGATTAAAAGTCACGGTTTCAGACAGTGACCTATGGAATTTTTGCTTTCACGTTTTAGAGAGCAGGGGAGGCGTCATCGATCCTGCCGGCTTTGAACTCATCGACTCCGCATTCTTCGGAGTTTAGATTTGTAATTTGTACTCAATTGAGCAATCTAATGGCTTACGCTTTGTTCCTCTCATCTTTGGCAGTGAAGAAAGGGCAGTAAAGTCCTGGTAAACACCTGATACTCATAAACACCCATAGACCTGATTATGCGGGGCATAATCCACTTTCTTTTGTAGGACCCAGGTCTATGGGTGTTTATGGTTATTTGTGAGTGGAGGGCGACCTGATTAATAATTTTTCCCCTCTAAAGCTCCCTTTTGTGATTAAACACCTGGTACTGCCAGCTGGCAGTCTCACCTGTCATACTAATACTAGCTGGCCCTGATCACCCCAGAGCGCTACACACAGCTGGCATGGGCCACTGTTTTCTTCAAGACGCAATGATTTAGTTGGCTCCATTGCTTGCATATATTATTCCTCTCTCACTCTCAAGATTGTGCAGCGTCCACGCTGGACTGTTTAGTACATTCCTTAGTCTCATTTTCTGTAGCAGCTGCATTGTTGCCGATTTACTGGTATCTGCTTATTGTATAGTCAATACCTGACCATTTGGAATGCATCTAACCATCTGAAGATAGTAGTAATGTCCACAAAACGTGCAAGCCCGTTTAAAACTTTGTTCTGCAGTCATTTGCAATGACTGATTGAAAGTGAAACGTCTTCTACTGTGAGCTTTGACCACTTTAATAGTTGTTGATAGCACTTCAGACACAGCATACTTAGTGATTGAAAGCATTTGTATTTGAAATACCATTAATTGATTGTTTCTAAAATGACTAATGTTTCCTAATTTATTTACATGAGCCCCTGGCCATTAATCAAAAGTTAAAGCAACTTAACTGATTTTATTTTTCTCCTTAGGTAAGTGACTGGTGGGAAGAGTACATCTACCTTAGAGGACGTGGGCCAATTATGGTTAACAGTAATTACTTTGCAATGGTAAGTACATTTCATTTTCCTTCCTTAGCAGTACCTTGAAAACTGTTGACTTTAGTGCTGCATAGTTTGAAAGCAGACTCAGTGTTATGTCATTTGTAGTTCCTCCTCTTGTCTTGTCTACTGTGATAATACATTCCAGCCTGTAAATTTACACACACTACCACTGTTCTTTGAGTTGATAGCTGCGACTTCGTGAAGTACCAGTATCAAGCAGTAATCGTTACATTTCATTGCAGTACACAAACTTCATTACAAAACAGTTTTCCAAAATGAACAGTCAGTCTTTTTAAGTTAACACATGCAAGAGAAGCATTAATACATTGATCACTTGGGGTGTGGCCAGCCAGCCAGCAAGTAGGGCCACCTCTGGGTGAATCTCCACGCCGACCAGGTCCATTAAGTCAATTTTAGGTACTAATCCTACTCATCAAAGGGAAACTACTACCTACCTTGTGGTCTGAGGCGAGGGCCAGCTAAATAAACCCTTTTGCTACCCATTAGAGACTGGCTATCTTTCCTGATCCCCATTCTCAACAAGGCTTGAATGCTTTGCTCTGTATGCCATCCGCTCAAACACGTCCTTATCACATCACAGGCAGTGTCTACCTCATTGCTAGACGTCCACATTATTGCAGCCCCGAGATTCCTTCTACAGAGCTCCATGGATCACCGGCCTCCGGTTCTCCACAGCAGATCTGCACAGCAGCCTCTGAGAAACAGTGAGTGAGATGCACATATGCCTACCTGATGCTTGTTTCAGGAGCTTGGCTGCCCACTGCTCATGGCAAGTAAACCAACACAGCTTCTTGCCAGGAGGATCTGGCATCAAGGCCTCGCTGCTCACCATCTTTTTGGAAGCTCAGTCAATTGCAGATTACATAATTTAGTTGTGCAATGCTGGCTTCCCATAAGGCTGCAACCATCTATTGGATGTAGTACTAATAAAACATCAGGGTGAAAGCACAGGTTAAAAAAAGGAAAACTAAGGATAACGGAAAAATACTAGCAAAGGAAAGCAAAAGCAAATTAACATACAGTCTGAAGCTGAAACAATTTTAGCTGAAGTTAAGCTGAATTTTAACGAACAAAGTAAAAGGGAGGTACAAGCAAATCATATGCAAGTACAAGTTAGCAAGTACAAGCACCAAGCATCAGACCTGAAGCACCAGGTACAATCATCAAGTAATTTGCAAGTACTTAGTATTAAACACCAACCTACATGTGAAAGTACTAAATAACAAGTACTAAGAAAGACCATGCAGTGGTTAACACCAACCCTTAAGAAGAGATCAAGATCTGAGGATGTATTAGACCACACACCCCCACGTACACTAAATGGAAGAAACATGGCTAATAAGGATATAACCAACACAGTAAGATTAATCGACAAAAGGTGACTTTCTTGCCTATGAAAAAAACGTATGAACCTGTGCTAACAGAAGTAATTGACTCCCACTCCTAACTCTAACCTCAGGAAAACTACAGAGTTTAGAAGGGAGGCTGAACAGCATGGAGAAGAAAATAAATGAAAAAATCTGAATTAAGAGACTCAAGTGCTTTCCGTCTAGAATACAAGAATTAGAATTTGAAGTTTGCAAACTCGACCAAGTAAGATATGTAAAACTAGAGCATGACGAGTAACCTCTAACTGCATGGTAATTCAGAAGGGGAAGAGAAGAGTGACTTCATTTCCTCTAATATCAAAAACCTAGCCAACAAACAAACTCAATTTCAGTAATGACCCGAAGGCGCTTAGCCTTCACCTCTGACTGTCAATTGCTGAGTAACACCATATTCATTAATCCTATTGTTACAACCAATCCTTTAAGAGAGCCCATTGGCTCCCACAGTTCATCTTCAGCACCTCTCAGTAATCACTAAGATGTTTATCAAATGCAACTCCTCATACTACATGGGATGAACAATCCCATTAAGAGACAGAAAATCCTTCCACACCTACGTAAACTGAGCTTGAATATCTTCTTTATTCAAGAAACCAATGTAAATGAAGAAGAAACCCTAAAGCTGCAAAAGAATTGGGTGGTAGAAGTTGTCTTCTCACTAGCCAGAAAGAAAAAGACCATGGTTGCAATTCTTATTCATAAAAACATGAACATCACAGTCCGCTACCAAATCGGATAAAAAAGGCAGATGGTTTAGACCCAAAATTAACAGTGGCTACTTTACTTTTACACCTTGATTAATATCTATGCTCCAGGTCTGGTTGTGTCCAATTCTGCAAGAAGATTCAGCAAGTCATGAGAGATACCCCTCCCAAACAAACTTGATCCTCCGAAGAGACTGCAGTACCTACCGTGACGGTAATCTTCAGCAAGATACTACCCCAACAAATTCCAAAAGGCGTTCCAGAAAATATTCAAGGGAGAAAACCTAGCAGGTGTATGGCACTTTGCCAACCCTATGAAACATTTTACATTCTATTCAAACCCTTGTAATTCACATCAGAGAACCGACTATCTCTTACATTTAGACCACTTCTCAGCACCATAACAAGAGCAATTATTGGCTCAATGTTTTTCTCCGACCGTACTCCAATCGCATTCACGTTTGAGAGCACAAGAGTTAGCAACAAGCCCCCATAGATCAGTAGTTCTTGTTGTCCTGGTGATCCAGCGCAATATTAGCCAACAACATTCATACAACATATACTCACTTGGGCCCATACATTCATACTACACTAATACTTACGCTGGGTGTCAGATGTACTCTTTTATCAAATTCCCTGCTACCAATTACCTTCTGATTGAAGAGTAATAACTTACCAATGGATCCTTTCAAATTGGGAAATTTAAAATGAGTGACATTCAATATAATTCATAATCCTGAAATAACCACTGAGTCAGGAAGTTTTAAAATATTTATCTAAAGTTTTAGCAGAGTAAAATACAGAAAACACGGTACTTGATTAAAATACCCAAGAAAAAGCATAGAAATGATTTTGCTAATAAATGACGGTGTTTAAGGAAAGGAAGAGAATAGAGACAGCAGCGCAACTAAAGGTTGCAGTATAGTTACCTAAATGCGAGAACCAAGCCCCTTGGCCAAGGAGTTGGAAAAGATAGGACCCAGGAAGGATGAAGAGCAAAGACTTCTTCCAAGATCAGGACAGGACCGGTGACCTCTCTACAACGACGCCTGCGTCATTCCCCTCTCTGATACTCGACTTCTCCTCGATTCTCCCGTGCCTTCCTTCTAATGGACTCCGCCGCCCCCTCCTCAGGACCTCTTCTGGACAGGGATTCAGTCAGCAACCGATCAGCATGGCAGTCTGGAGCTTAGAGCTCTCTCGCAGCATGGACGCCTGTTCTTCGTGAAAACATGCTCTGACTAATTAACTAATGCTATATTCTATTATACCCTTCTACGCACATGTACCTCCCCTTAATGTTGCTAAAATATGGGACCACTACTTCTGCTTGGACAGGGGGTGGATTCTCGCACCATGTCAAATTTGGCCTAAATTGTGAAGCCTATTGTTTTTAGCTTCCCGCCCTTCAAATTAATACATTCACTTTATTTCCCACCCGTCTCACGACAAATGTTATACATTTTACAGGGGAAAAGTATCATTTTGTCCACCGGAAACATAAAGTACAGCATCTTCGGCCAATGGGTCATGGCCTTGGAAGACGTCCAAGTTGACTTCACTTGGCAGACACACAGGACACATGCGCAGAACCATCTGTCTCTCGAGTTTCAAGTCACCAACCCAGGCCCAAGTTTACAAATTACTAAAAGTGTAAGAAGAAAATATTAAAATCACAAATAAAATGTTTCACTGTATGCCCACTTTCCCTACTCTATTCCCAATTAATTAAAATACTATCCTGCATTAGTAGCATTAAGAAAACGACAATTTAATAATGACATGAGAGCAAGCTGAAGCATGTGAAAACATTTAGCGGCCATTTTAGTGCACACTGCGCAGAAGCAGAAGTTTCCCACCAAGCAAAGAAAAACGTCACATCATGTGATCAGGTTGCGACATGCGCAATGAAGTTCCCGCGCTTTAGCGGACATTTTGGATTATAGACAAGCGTTCTTCATTAGTAAAACACATAGGCAAGCTTCTGTCCCTCTTGTGTTTGTGAATGCAAAGGTTAGTTTTGACAATACAAGTTTAATAAATTAATACTATGAGGAGGATTGCGTACAAGCAAGTTTCATTTTTGAAACCTTGCTCCATCAATCCCCTCTCTGATGGCGTTTCTGAGTCATCAAAAATACTACCCTCAATCAGATGCCAACTTCTAGCAATTCGTTTCATTCTCATTTTTACATTTTCTGTTTTTCACATCCCCTTTCAACTTTTTGTATAAATCACTTCTCCATTCTTCAAGTTCTATTTCATCTAGTTTTCTCTTCTTTCCTTTTCCTGTCACTTTATATGTTCCATTCTTTCTACAGCATTTGCACTATATTGTTATTGCCAATATTATTATTGCTATCCCTGCTAGGGGTACTAATACGTGACCTATAAGTCCTTTCCCTACATTAGCAAACCAGGTTCCAATTGACGAAATACTATTTGTCAATCTTTCCCATACATTATCAACTTCCAGTGGTTTAAGTTCTTTTTCAAGTTTAGTTATGTTCTGAATATACGTTCCAATTTCTGCACTCTTATCAGGAATATAAGTGCAACAATGTTTCGTCTTCAATAATTTACAGACTCCTCCCTCTTTTGCCAATAGAATGTCAAGAGCAAGTCGATTTTGCATCACCATAGATCTAATCGCAACCATCTCCGTATTAATCATTAGAAAACCTCCAGCAGTATCCGTTGATAAACGATCAACTACTGTAGACAATTTGCATATTTTCCTTGAGTTCAGAATTATTCCCACTGAAGGTATCAATGCACCAAATATATCACCTACAATTTCTGAAAAACTAGCTCTTTTACTACGTATTAATTCATTATTGTTTTCATTGCTTCCAGTGTTTCTTTTTACGTGGTATATCTTTGGAAAAACTATTCCAAAATAACAACTTCCATACCACCGTGCAGGAAGCCAAAAGTAAGCCTTATTCCCGCATACATAATAAATTCCAGGAAAAACTGAATCTGTTCCTCCTTTGAGTCCCCAACCTCCAAGAATTAAAAAATTGTGTTCACATTCACTGGTACCGATGAAAACATTGTTATAATCAGTCTTTAACCTATGAAGGCAAATTTTCCCTTTCTTTACGAAATCCAGAGCCATTGCAGCTTGAGCTTTACCAGGTGTATAACTCCCTTCCTTCTCCGCCCAAGGGACAACTGAGCCTTATGCTCTGAAGCTTTCTTTTGAAAATCATGTCTTCTATCTTCTACTAAATTCAAAAATATCTTTTCTTCTTCTAGTAAAGAACATGTTAGATTGTGTCTATGTGCATGTGTTATGTCTATCGATTTCATTGTTAAGAAAAACTCTCCCATAAACTGTGCGTCTTGACTACTAAGCACTGGGTTCATACTCTTGCGAATCGGAACCTCAGAAAATATCACATCTAAGTTTGAATAATAATACTGTAGCCTACCTGTTCTATAAAATAAACTTGTTAATACACTACATGAGATGCCATATGTCCGTGGTAAATGATGGTATGTTAATCCTTCCGCTACTGATTCAGGTAACTTCATACAGACATAACAATTACTAACTTCCATTGTGTCTACATATTGAAACAATAATTTTGTGAAAACATTTAAATTAGTGTCGTTGTCAGCTATTTCATGATGAATTTCTGCCTCATCTTCTGCCATTAATTCTACTCTATTGCCCTTCATGTTTGCTGTCCTCCCTTTTGTTTCATTATTAATCTTCTTATCTATTATCATAAGGTAAGGAACTGCTACAATCAGGACTAACCATACTATAAGCACCAATACTAGACTACATATGCAGATTGGACAGCATCTCCTACAACAATTTCGTTTTGGTCTCCCAGTAACTCTATCATCAGGCATTTTTCAACAAGGAAGATTGCTCTTCTTATCTCTTTTTCTTTTCTTTAGAGGATTCTTTTGTTTAGTCAGGGTGGTCTTGTTTCTTCTTCGTATGTTAGTTCTGCACTTGTTCCTTCGCCACCACTGTCACTTGACTCTGAGCTTTCAAAATCTTCAAGAATGATATAAGTCCAGTCAGGACCCTGGAATTTGTTATTCACAAGTCTCCGTCTTTTACTTTTTCTTTTTCCTGACTTTTTCTCTTGTTCAGTTTGACTTGTCACTTCAGGTACTTGTTCTGGATCTTCACTTCTGGTTGTTATGTGGTATTTTACTCTTTTAATGACACTTGGCCAATGATCTCCTTTTCTTGTCTTCTTGGTTGGCACTGTTTCTCTGTTTACGTCTTCAGAGATCTTGTTATTTTCACTGCTCAATACTGTTTTGTTTTCTTTGATTACTGCTTCTTTTGTTTGTTCTTTTTCAGGTCTGATTGGTTTCTCTTCAATAGCTCCACAATGACTTTCAAGATGTTGACCTTGTTCCTTTTTATTTCTTTATGTTCATTTGTATCAACCCCTTTTTCTTTAGTGAATTCTTCTTGATCTAACTGCTTCTGATCAGGGCTTATTGCACTGTGAACTTCTGCAGCCTGACCGGATTCTTCTAAACCTGTCTGTTCCTGTGTAAAGTCTATTAAATCTTCACTGTTTTGAGTCCAATTTTCTTTCCCTATCTTATTTTGTTCAGGATCTTTTACTATCTTTTCTTCTTGATCCTGAACTGCTTCTTCTTCACCTATCTGATCTTTTTCAATTTCTTCCAATTTAGTTTGATTTCTCGTTCTGTGATATACTTCAGGAACTTCTACCACTGGTATCCAATCCTGACTTGTGCTCGGTTGATCTCCGTCAGCTTCTCTCGAACCTCGATCCTGAGATTCCTCTGCTGGGCAACCTTCAGCTTCTTCAGTGATTGGCGTTGTCTGTGGATTCTCCTCTTCAGGTTCTGGTACTCTCTTTGTGTGGCTTACGTGAATCCAATTAGGAAATCTTGCACACTTCACTGCTGTATTGGTGGTCAATATAACTTGACAAGGTCTGCTCCACCTGGGTGATAGACACGTTTCTCTGGTGTGATTCTTCACTACCACCCAATCACCAGGATTCAGATCATGTTCTAGTTCAGGCTGCCTGGAAACTGCGTCTTCTCCAACCTGATGAGAGACAGAACGCACTAGGTCAGCCAATCCTTTGCAATTATCCAGAACCATATCATCAGATATATTTACTAATTTATTTGTGGGAACATGTTTGTCTCATTGCTCTTCCCATCATTATTTCATGGGGGCTCAATCCTGTCGTTCTGTCAGGTATGCTTCTGATTCCCATCAAGACAAGTGGCAATGCGTCTGGCCACTCTAATGATGTTGATGCACACATTTTTCCCAATCTTGACTTTATAGTGCCATTCAATTGTTCAACCACTCCAGAAGCCTCTGGGCGATATGCACAGTGCAATTTCTGTTTTATTTGAAATGCTTCACAGATTATCTGGATCACTTCGCTATTAAAGTGTTTTCCTCTATCTGATTCCAAAGATACTGGGAAACCAAACCTAGGTATGAGCTCACGTAACAACAGTTTTTCAACTGTAATACTGTCATTTCTCCTAGTAGGGTAAGCCTCCACCCACTTTGAAAACAGACACACTATGACTAGTACATATTTTAGTCCTCTGCATGGTGGTAACTGTATGAAGTCGAACTGGAGTCTTATAAATGGGCCCTCTGCCTTTCCAATCTTTCCAAACCAAATTATCGTTTTCCTGCCTGGATTATGCATTTGGCAAGTTAGACATCTCTGGCAAAGACTCTCTGCAACAGCCCTGAATTTGGGATTGTACCACTTTTGTCTGAACAGCCTAATCATTGCATCTCTCCCTATGTGTGTGTGTCTCCATGATGCATTCTGGCCATTTGTGAGAGTAAACAATCTGGCATGACTGGTCTGCCATCTGCACTGATCCACACTTCATCTTCTCCTCTTTGGGAGCAACCCACTTTGATCCACACATTTTTCTCACTTTCATCAACCTCATCTTGCAATTTCTTCGCCTCATTCCAAGTTTCAGGTGGCATATACAGCATAAGTTGGCAGCTGGTTCCCATTCTTTCCACCCTCTTATTGACTGACGTTCTGGTTTTGGCACAATGTTGAGCCACCAGGTCTGCATATCTGTTGCCGACTACCACCCAGTCATCTCCTGACTGTTGTGCGGCACATTTCACCACAGCTAATTCTTTTGGTGATTGTATTGCTTCTAGCAATTCCCTTACAAATTGTCCATTTTTAATAGGGGATCCAGAAGAGGTCATGAAATCCCTCTGCATCCACAGTTGGCCAAAATCATGCACAACCCCGTAACCATATTGACTATCAGTAAATATAGTTTTGCAGCGTGAATCTTTCTGGATTCACTATGCTGTGCATTATTCCGCGGTCTAGTGGTTGGGTCCGGAATCGTAGTCTTTTTTCTTTTTTTTTTTTTTGTGTAGCCCAGGTGGGCGTTGACGCCCCACCATTTGGTGTCCTTCCGTGACGTTGGCGCGCTTCCTCCGGAAGCTCCCACCCTTGGGCGCCATCTTCAGATTCTTTTTTCCGCCGTTGGGTCTGGATCGTCGTGAAGAGCTCCAGAGTTGGAAGAGGAGAGAAGAAGTAAGAGAAAAGCAGAAAGAACCGAGAAAAATTGGAGATCTTCATCACAAGAAAAAGAACATACTACCGGGACGACAAAGCTGGTGAGAGGTAGAAGAAACTTCGACGTCCAACGGAGAATGCGCACACATTCAAGTTCTGTCGTAACTGCCACCACAAGTTCGCACAGAAAGACCAACATCCAGTCTGCAACCTCTGCCTACCGATCGACCATCGAAGCGACGACTGCAACGCCTGCGCAGCATTCGCCGCCAAGACCCTCAGGGTGAGGGACAGACAGAGGACAGCAAACTACAGCATGCAGGGCCAAGGGCCACCTCCGTCGCTGCGGGACCTGGGCCTCTCCAGTGGGGAAGAGGACAACATCGCCGAGGGACCAGAGGACTGCACGGTCGTAGAGACCGATAACACTTCCAGGAAGGAGGTAAGAGACACGTCGACCCAAAGAACCCCGACAGACTCTCGAAAATCCGAGCCAAAGTCCTCGAAAGGAGCACCGAGCGTCGAAGCACTCGACGACCGAGGCTGCATCCAGGGACAAACAGCCCAGCGGATCCTTCGAAAAGGACTCCCGGTCGGCGAAAGCTCTTGACACACCCAGGTCATCGAAGCACGGTTCCGAGAAACCGCACTCGACGCCGAAGGGAAAGAGCAGAAGGCACCTCCGACGTCAACTACGACCTCGAAGAGAACTGCCGAAACTCTCGACGCCGATCAAGCGGCGGAGATGGAGAGGAAGAAGAAAAGGCTCGAGGCCGAAATGGCCAGTATCATCCAAAAGAAGAAGGACTTCGACGACCGGATGAGTAGATACACCATCCCTTCGAAGCCCTCGATGGTCGTCGAAGCGGAAACGCAAGAGGAGTTCGACAGCACCGAGCCGCCGAAAACTCCCGAACCGTCGGAACAACAGGACGAAGAGGTCCTGTACGATTATACGGAGGGTGATGACGACCAGCAGACGCACTACGGCTCGACACCCTCGGAGGCTCAAGACCTGGAATGGCAGGATCTCGACGCCGAAGACCCGGAGGAGGCCGTGGAGACCTATCCGTCGAGGCCTTCGCCGCCGGACGACATAGGAGTGTACAACATGGTCGTCGGGAACGCGGCAGCCACCTATAGAGTGGAAATGGAGGAGGAAAAGCCTAAAGCCTGTTTTCTCCTGGAAACACTGCTACCAACACAAACTAGGAGCCAATTCCTTCCTATGCTCTCTAGTGTGCTAGACCAAGGCAGGGAAGCTTTCAAGGAGCCATCTACCTGCAGATCGGTCACACCCAGAACTGAGAAAAATATAAACACTCTTCAAAGGATCCACCATATATCCAGGGATCTGTGCCAGCTGATTCAATAATAACAGCAACAGCCAGGAAGAGGGCCAACGTTCCCACAAACTCCGGTCCGCCCCCAGACAAGGAGAGCAAGAGGATAGACCTCACAGGGAGGAAAATTGAAAGGAATGTGGCAATACATTGGCGCATTGCCAACTCCAACGCCCTTATAAATAGGCACGCCTACCAGCACTGGGAAGAAGTTGGGCAGTTGCTCAGACTGCTCCCCACAGAAAACCAGCAGAGAGCGGCACACCTGGTGGAGGAGGGGGAAGAACATGGCCAACACCTGCCTAAAGTCGGCCCTAGACGCAGTTGGTACATCAAGCAGGCTGATGATGATCGGGGTGACAGAGAGGAGACATGCCTGGCTCAGGATCTCCGGGTTCAAGCCGGAGGTACAAAACAACATCCTGAAGTTGCCCTTCAACGGGGAAAAGCTGTTCGGCACGCCCGTGGACGAGACGCTGACGCAGATCAAAAAAGATAACGAAACGGCAAGGTCCATGGGAGCACTACAGTTCAGGGGTATGAGAAGGGGCACCCCCTCACGAAGACCAAACGGCAGAGGTGGAAACCAGCCGGGAACAACGCACCAGGCCTTCCAGCAAACATTTCAGGGAAGCAGCCAGGCACAACAGGGTCAGCAGCAACAACAAGTCTGGCAGAACCAACAGAGGGGCCAGTCCTTTCGTAGCCGACCAAACGGACGAGGCAATACAAGAAGAGGCGGCCAGCAGCCCGCCCCCAAGTGACTCCACACTACAATACGGGCCCGCACCCCCAACATCGCTAGTGCCGCGGCACAACAAAGGACACAGACAAAATTTACAAATTTACCATCATACAACGCCCGTAGGAGGAAGACTAAAACACTTCTCCCAGGAGTGGAGAAGATAACCGACAAGTGGATACTCAACATCATACAGTTCGGCTACTGCATAGAACTCGTAAAGAGGCCACCAAACAAAAAACATTCAACAAAAGAGCTGTCACTATTGTGGCAGGAAGCACAAGAACTCCTCCACAAACAGGCTATAGAAAAGGTGCCGTACAGAGAAAAGGGCACAGGAGTGTACTCCAACTACTTCCTCGTACCAAAGTAGACGAAACGTTAAGGCCCATACTGGACCTACGGTTCCTAAAAAATACATCAAAACTCAAAAGTTCAAGATGACGTCCTTACAAGAGGTCATACCTCAAAAAAGGCACGGGGATTTTATGTCCACAATAGACCTCAAGGATGCCTACCTACACATCCCCATAAACCAAGGACACAAGCGTCTGCTCAGATTCACCATCAGCATGACGCTCTACCAGTTCACGGCCCTAGCCTTCGGCCTCAAATCAGCGCCAAGAGTATTCACCAAATGCCTAGCTGCCGTAGCAGCACATCTGCGAAGACAGGGGATACACGTATACCCCTACCTAGACGACTGGTTGGTAAAAGTAAACTCCTACAACCAATGCAAACTACATACTCCGCAAGTCACACAAACGCTGACAAAACTAGGCTTCTCCATACGCAAGGAGAAGTCATCGCTGGAACCAGAACAAGTGAAGATCTTCCTGGGTGCGAAGATCGACACCATTCAGGGGAGAGTGTTCCCCAGCGAGAAAAGGATCCTCGCACTACTGAAGGAGACTCGCCGCTACCTGAAGGGGCAACGTCTGACAGTGAGGACAGTGAGCAAGCTCATGGGCATGATGGCATCCTGCATACATTTAGTCCCCAATATTCGGCTACACATGCAACCATTCCAGGAATGGCTGCAACAGCAATGGTCACAGTCAACAGGGAGTTGGGAAGATCTAGTGGTTGTAACGCACGCAGTGCAGGAAGAGATAGCATGGTGGAACAAGGGCAACATAACAAGGGGAAACCCATTCACACCACCAACTCCAACAGTGACCATCACAACAGACGCATCCCAGATGGGGTGGGGAGCGCACATGAAACTGCTCAAGGTAAGGGGTTATGGACACAAACAGATGCCGTCAAACACATCAACTACCTAGAACTCAAGACCGTGTTCCTTGCCCTAAAAGCGTTCCAGAAACAGCTGTACGGCCAAAGGGTGTTAGTACAAACAGACAACACCACAACGATGTTCTACATCAACAAGCAGGGAGGAACACACTCAGTGGCGCTCTCAGATCTAGCGCAACAGATATGGAAATGGGCAATTCCATTACAAATAGACCTCCTGGCAATACATCTGCCAGGGAAGGACAATGTGGAAGCAGACAGACTGAGCAGACAGACGTCAATCTCACACGAGTGGGAGCTCAACACGCAGGAGACGCAAAAACTATTCAAGAAGTGGGGGACCCCACAACTAGACCTGTTTGCAACACACCAGAATGCAAAATGCCAATACTTCGCATCCAGGCAGCCAGGCCATCAATCCCAAGGAAATGCCCTATGGATGAGCTGGTCAAAGACATTTGCCTACGCTTTTCCACCGCTACCGCTGATACACAAAGTGCTCAGCAAATGCAGAACAAGCAACATGACACTAATTCTGGTAGCACCACAGTGGGCCAGGCAGTCCTGGTTCTCACAGATCGTGGAGATGGCACAGGGACCACCACACAAGTTCCCAAGAAGGAAAGACCTGCTCTTGCTACAAAACGGAAGGGTACTCCATCCAGAACCAGAGAGCCTCAGCCTAGCAGCGTGGCTCCTGAGGACTTGGAGTTCGCTCGCCTCAAGCTTCCACAAAGCACGCTGGCAGTGCTGCGAGAAGCGAGGAGACCCACCACACGGAAATGCTATGCAGCAAAGTGGAAGAGATTCACTGAATGGTGCATTAACAAAAAGCTCCACAGGAGAATCACTAAAGAATCAACTGTGCTAAAATACTTAACACACTTACTAAAAAGTAACCTAAGCTGCACTTCTCTAAGAGTGCACCTGGCAGCAATAGTAGCCTATACAAGAGGAGAAACAGGGAAAAGCTTCTTTACATCTCAAGTAGTAAAAAGATTCCTAGAAGGAGCCAAAAGAATAGCACCGCCAAAGAGGATGCCACCGCCTGCATGGAACCTCAATGTAGTTCTAACACAGCTTATGAAAGCACCGTTCGAACCCATCCACAAGGCATCGCTACATATGCTCACAATAAAGACGGCCTTTCTGGTAGCGATTACCTCGCTACGTAGGGTCAGCGAGTTGCAGGCACTCACACTACAAGAACCCTACATTCAGATTCACAATGACAGGGTGGTAATGAGGACGGACCCACACTTCATGCCAAAGGTGGTGTCCAGGTTCCATATAAACCAAACTATACAAATTCCCAGTTTCTTCCAGAAACCATCCACCAGCGCTGAGAGGGCACTGCACACTCTGGATGCCAGGAGAGCAGTAATGCATTACATCGAAAGGACTAAAGATTGTAGAAAAACAAAGCAGTTCTTTGTGTCCTTCGCAAGCAGTTTCCTGGGCAGACCAGTGACGAAAAATACCATTGCACGATGGATCGCACAAACAATTCAATACTGCCACAAACAGGCAGGCCAAGAGCTACAGGGAGCAGGTCAGGCTCACTCAACCAGGAAAAAGGGAGCAACAATAGCCTTCCTAGCAAACACACCTATCCAAGACATTTGCCTGGCGGCAACATGGGCTTCAGTGCACACATTCACTAAGCACTACTGCGTGGATATACAGATGAACAAGGAAGCACAAGTAGGTCAAAAAGTGCTTCAACATATATTCAACAACCAACGCTCATCTTCCACCCAGCCGCCACAAATATAGCAAACCGCTACAAAATCTATGCACAGCATAGTGAATCCAGAAAGATTCACGCTGCAAAACGAATAGTTTCTTACCTGTCGGTATAGTTTTGCAGCTTGAAGACTTTCTGGATTCACTAGCGAACCCACCCGCCTACGCCAGAAAGATGAGACAGGAGGAAGATGGGACTAACAAATGGAAAACACCTTTAAAAAGGATAAACAACACAAGCACAAGACAAAAAAAAAAAAAAAAAAGAATCCGAAGATGGCGCCCAAGGGTGGGAGCTTCCGGAGGAAGCGCGCTGACGTCACGGAAGGACACCAAATGGTGGGGCGTCGACGCCCACCTGGGCTACACAAAAAAAAAGAAAAAAGACTACGTTTCCGGACCCAACCACTAGACCGCGGAATAATGCACAGCATAGTGAATCCAGAAAGTCTTCAAGCTGCAAAACTATACCGACAGGTAAGAAACTATTCGTTACTCTCTGATTCCTCCCAATTTTGCAAGCTTTTATTAATGCAATCAATTCCACTACTTGTGCAGATTTTACTCCTGGTAAATAGGATGCTTCGACTATTCCAGTTAATTCACATACCGCATAGGCAGCAGTTAGTTTACCATCTTCATGTCTTTGACATGAACCATCGACAAATAGCTCCCTGTCTGGCTTTTTAAGAGGCTGTTCCTCTATGTCTGGGCGTGGTTTTGTACATAATTCTGTAATTTGTACACAATCATGTTCATCTTCTTCGTCATCTTTATTTGTTTCATGATATGGGTCCGGCAATAAAGTTGCTGGATTTATTATCGTACACATTACCATGGTCACATTTTCAGCACCCATTATTATCCTCTCATATTTAGTCAGCCGACTAGGAGTAAGATGCTGAGTTCGGGTTCTTGTCAATAGAATCACAACTGCATGTGGAACATACAATTTTACAGGATGTCCCATCACAATTGACTCGCTCTGTTCAATGCTCAAACAAGTTGCTGCCACTGCTTTTAAGCATCCTGGCAACGCGGCTGCTACTGGGTCCAATGTAGCAGAAAAGTACGCTATAGGACGTCTGTCTAGTCCATGTCTCTGAGTTAGGACAGAAAGTGCACAATTTTCTCTCTCGACAGAATAATGCGAATTCTCTTTTATAATCAGGCATGCCTAAGGCAGGTGCTGAACAAAGTGCGTTTCTCAAATTTACAAAAGCTTCTACACTTTCATCCTCCCACTCAACAGGGTCCTTTGCTTTCTTTTTCGTCATGTTAGTTAAGGGCTTAGCTAACATGGAAAAATTTGGTATCCATTGTCGACAGCAGCCTACTATTCCTAGGAACATCCGCACTTGTCTTTGGGTTACAGGCATTTGCATTCTCTTTATTAATTCTACTCTTTCAGATGTTAATCTTCTTTTTCCCCTCTCAATTTGATGTCCCAGGTATTTAATAGCTGTCCTGCAAAACTGTAACTTTTCAGGTGAGACTTTATGCCCTTCCTCAGCCAAGAGATTTAATAATGCTATGGAATCAACAACACCGTCTTCTCTGGTGGTTGACGCCACCAATAAGTCGTCTATATATTGGACTAATACTGAGCTTCCTGGCATTACTAATTTTTCCAGGCACTTTTTCAGTATCTGGTTGAAGATGGAAGGACTTTCTGTGTACCCCTGAGGAACACGATTCCACACATAGACTTTATTCTCGAATTTGAATGAGAAAAGATGCTGGCTGTCTGAATGCAATGGTATTGAAAAGAATGCTTGACATAAATCAATTACTGTGAACCATCCTGCATTCCAAGGGATCTGGTATAGAATTACTGCAGGATTTGGTACTATGGGACAACATGGTTCCACAATCTTGTTTATTTTACGCAGATCCTGAACAATCCTATATTTTCCACTAGGTTTCTTTAGTCCCATGATTGGTGAATTACATGGGCTACTCATTACTTCTTTTAGGATGTTTTGTTCTACCATTCGATTTATTTCTTCAATGACTCCTGCTTTTACTTCTGCACTCATTTTGTACTGTCTGGTATTTGGGAAAATTGCACCTTCTTTTACCGTAATTTGAACTGGATCTATTTTTGCCATAAGTCCTACTTCTTTTCTCGTGAAATCCCATACCATGGGGTTTACTGTACCTTTTAATTCTTCTGGTAACTCATCTTTTGTTATTAACGAAAACATTTCGTCTATTTCTGTACCTTGTTTTGCAACCATAATTTTATATACATGGTCCTCATCTGGTGTCTGAACTGCCACACCATCTGGCGTGCAGAAAATTGTACAGTTCATTTTGCACAATAAATCCCTACCTAATAAATTCACTGGGCTAGAATCGCACACTACAAATTGGTGCATTTCTCTGAAATTTCCTATTTTGACTTCCATTGGTTCTGTCAGAGGTGTTCTAATTCTTGGATTAGCTACCCCTACTACTTGGATATCTTCACCAGAGAGAGGAAGGTCTGGGATATCTGCTGATCTCACCGTAGACCTGGTAGCACCAGTGTCCAAAAGGAAAGTAATATCATTACCTTTCACATTTCCTTCAACATATGGACCAGACTGATCTACCTGTGAGGATGCGCCAAGTACGCACTCCTTCTTCCCCTCTCCTAGGCACCGTCATGAGTTGAATTCACAGTAATTGACCTGCAAAAGAAATTGTGATGTCATATAATCATTCTTACCACTCCCTCCTGGGTATCCAATGTCTGTACCGTGCTCTGCTCGGCTTACATTACCCTGAACAGGTGGAGGTGGTAATTGACTCTGGGGATTTACACCCTGCTGTGAGTCATTCTGCGTCTGTGGATTTAAGTTTTGATTTGGGCCATTATTATTCCGAATCTTTTTACATTCGTCCTTTCAATGCCCCAATTTTCCGCATCCATGACAAGGAAATTTCTTTTTAGCTTCTTCTCTACTCATTCGTCCTCTAAATTTTCCACCATTTCCCGTATCACCACTCGTTCCAGAATCTTTTCCTGGATTTTCACTCGGATTTTCCAAATTAATTCCCTGCTTTTCTGCCATTTTCACCTGTGCCCACATCACCTTTTCTTGTAATTTCTTGTGTCTATCCTCAATATTGTCTCCACAATATTTTGCATACTTCAAAATTTCATCTATGGGTTTTCCCTGCCAACACAGCATGTGTTGTTTAATCATCTGGCAAATCTCTGGCTTCAGACCGTAAACAAACCGATACACAAACTGACTCATGTTTTTGTCTCCAATGTCCTCAAATCCACTATACTGTTTAAACACCTGCAATAGGCGCTCATAGTAAGAATGTACTGTTTCACTGGCTTCTTGGGTTGTTCGATCTATTTTCACCCAATCTGTTTCTTTCGGGGTATTTTCCCTTTCAGGTATGTTATCACCTGCTGATACTTTTTCATCACGTCATTTGACGGGGCACCTGTTTTCGGATCTCTGGGATACTCATCACTTGGCCAATCCACTGTGATCTTACAATCTGTCCATAAATCGGCAGGTACCACTATGTCAAACAGACCATCCAAATCCTTCAACAATACCTTTGACACCTTCACAAACCTTTCAACCTGCTTGTACCATTCAATTGGCTTTTCCCTCAGCTTTGGAAAATCATTCGTAAATGATAAAATATCCTGTCTGCTCCATGGGACATGTACATATCCTCCTCCCGCAACTTCTCGCATTGGATACATTTGATCTGCTTTTCCTGTTTCCTTCATCACATATTCAGATGCTGTTCTACTTATTCGTGCCTCTTCCTTTTTCTTGGCCCACCTAGTTCTCCATTTATCTAGGTCTCCCCATTTTTGTAAAACTAACATTAATTCTCTTATTTGTAGTCTTTTACCAGAGGCATTCATATTTTCTAAATCTTTGTCTGAAAATTCTGCTCTATAAGGTTTCTGTAGTACTTTTGATCTCCCTATTTCTATTCCCATCTGTAGTGCTAGATTGGATAATTTTTCATGAAATAACCTCACATTTCTAGTGATACTCCTGCACAGGAATAATAATTCTTCTTCATCATAGGTATTTAAGCGTTCTAGTCCTACATTTCCTGCTATTATTTCTTCTAATTCGACTTTTAATTTATGAATGTCCATTATTTTCGGAGGTGTGCACTGTTTAACTGACCCTTGTACCCATCTTTCTAGATCTTCAGGTGTTACTATGGTAGCTCTTTTTGCTCCTGATGAAGTTACTAAACTTACATCTTTTGAACCTCCAGGTACATCTTTTCTTGGAGTACTAATTACAGAACCTCGAATAGGCAAGTCCATAAGTGATATTGTGGATTCACAGTCACTAAATTGATCCTCAATTATAACTGGAGCTTCAGGTCTGGGATTACTCACAGGAGTAGGTGCAAGTATGGGTGGAGGACAATTTCCTTGAGTACCATATAATGGAACTACTGGACCAATTGTTACTGGTATGGTCAACGAATCAGGATGCACTTTTATCTGGGTTATTTTCTGTATTAATTCTGCTCTGGTCTTTTCTAGGGCTTCTTTTTCTTTGTCATGAAGTATTCTACTTGTGGTGAATTCATGCATTACCTGTGGCACTAATGGAGTTTTCGGTGGTGCACTTGGGGTGCATCCACTTGTCCCTTCCTGATATGGTGGGGGATTTCTTAACATTTCTTCCATAAATTCGTCTTCTGAATCCTCATTTCTCATTAAATATTTTGTCTTTTCTGTACATTTGCCTCCTGATTTCTCTCCTTCTGTAAATAATGGATACAGTCCCTCTGTAATCATTGCCCTTCTCCATTGTTTCATCTGACCTTCTCTCGACTCACGTAAATATCTGGGGAAAAATCCTGGGTAACTCCAATTACTTCTAGATCTATCCCGCTCAAATGCCTCGGTTTCCCATTCTTCTAGAGCTTCGTCCTGGGTTAATCTAGGTCTGGGTTCTAAATCATTCATCCTCAATCTCAAGTTTTGAAGAATTCTTCCATTGAAGGTACCATTCTCGGGAAATGCTAATACTCCATCATTTTTGGTGTATTCTATCCAATTCTCCATCCATACACAAGTATGATAACCTCTCTCCATCATCATAAATGATGCTGGCGTTTTAGCTGGTGGAATAATAATTCCTTCTCTAGTTTTGATTGGTTTGTCCTTTTTAAAATAATTCTTAATCTTTTGTAAGAATGACATTTTTCTCCTTTCTCCGTACATTCTATCTAATCTTCGGTGTACAAAATTATATTCTGCAAAACCTAGGAATCTCCTATCCGGACGAGTTCCTGTTAAAGTTGGATCGCGTTTTAACATGCAATCCTTATCCACTAAGAATTTTGCTTCTATAATTTCGACCAATCAAATGTCTGCTATCTTTTATTTCCGAGCCAATCCTTGCGCGGCCTTTTAGTGACGTATCTCTGTCAACCCCTCCTTTACAATCTGCTCTTTTCTGTTCTCGCTGGTTTAACCAATCCCAGCGCGGCACCTGTGACGTCAGTACTACTCCTGACTACTGACCCCTCCTTTACAAGAGTCTCTCCACACCCGCTATTTCAACCTACCACAGTGCGGCGTTTTTGCAACGTCAGCTCCCTCTCCGGCAACTGACCCTCCCTTTACAAAATTTACGCAAACTTATTTTCTCTATAAATCTTAATTAAATTTCAGTAACCACATAAAACATTCGCTATCGTGCCAGTTTCCACTTATTTCGAAAAAGATAGTTTCTTCCACCCTTTAGTAAAACCTTTCCGTTTAATAATACATACACTACGAGTAAAACACTTCCGTCTACTCTTCACACAAGCTCCAGAAGTACCTGTTACTTCTCCAATGTTACCCTTACTAGGTGATATAACATCAAATTTTTTATCAGTGTACCCTTTTTGCTATTACTCACACGCATAGAGTCCCTAACAAGTACTGAAAGTCCTGCTTAACTTCTCAGTACTATTTCTGCCTGACAGATAACCTCACTGCAGTATGGCTTCCACTTGCCACCCACTATTCTTTTTACCCCGGGGTATTCTGGACAACATATAACAAAACACAAAATTTAAGCGGATGTTAGTTCATAAAAATACAAATAAAATTCTCATTACCCAATTAACAAAGAGTAACCATAACCGTCCTCTGCTTACCAGAAAACTGATCCAGCGCAATATTAGCCAACAACATTCATACAACATATACTCACTTGGGCCCATACATTCATACTACACTAATACTTACGCTGGGTGTCAGATGTACTCTTTTATCAAATTCCCTGCTACCAATTACCTTCTGATTGAAGAGTAATAACTTACCAATGGATCCTTTGCAAATTGGGAAATTTAAAATGAGTGACATTCAATATAATTCATAATCCTGAAATAACCACTGAGTCAGGAAGTTTTAAAATATTTATCTAAAGTTTTAGCAGAGTAAAATACAGAAAACACGGTACTTGATTAAAATACCCAAGAAAAAGCATAGAAATGATTTTGCTAATAAATGACGGTGTTTAAGGAAAGGAAGAGACAGCAGCGCAACTAAAGGTTGCAGTATAGTTACCTAAATGCGAGAACCAAGCCCCTTGGCCAAGGAGTTGGAAAAGATAGGACCCAGGAAGGATGAAGAGCAAAGACTTCTTCCAAGATCAGGACAGGACCGGTGACCTCTCTACAACGACGCCTGCGTCATTCCCCTCTCTGATACTCGACTTCTCCTCGATTCTCCCGTGCCGTCCTTCTAATGGACTCCGCCGCCCCTCCTCAGGACCTCTTCTGGACAGGGATTCAGTCAGCAACCGATCAGCATGGCAGTCTGGAGCTTAGAGCTCTCTCGCAGCATGGACGCCTGTTCTTCGTGAAAACATGCTCTGACTAATTAACTAATGCTATATTCTATTAAACCCTTCTACGCACATGTACCTCCCCTTAATGTTGCTAAAATATGGGACCACTACTTCTGATTGGACAGGGACAGGGGGTGGATTCTCGCACCATGTCAAATTTGGCCTAAATTGTGAAGCCTATTGTTTTTAGCTTCCCGCCCCTTCAAATTAATACATTCACTTTATTTCCCACCCGTCTCACGACAAATGTTATACATTTTACAGGGGAAAAGTATCATTTTGTCCACCGGAAACATAAAGTACAGCATCTTCGGCCAATGGGTCATGGCCTTGGAAGACGTCCAAGTTGACTTCACTTGGCAGGCACACAGGACACATGCGCAGAACCATCTGTCTCTCGAGTTTCAAGTCACCAACCCAGGCCCAAGTTTACGAATTACTAAAAGTGTAAGAAGAAAATATTAAAATCACAAATAAAATGTTTCACTGTATGCCCACTTTCCCTACTCTATTCCCAATTAATTAAAATACTATCCTGCATTAGTAGCATTAAGAAAACGACAATTTAATAATGACATGAGAGCAAGCTGAAGCATGTGAAAACATTTAGCGGCCATTTTAGTGCATACTGCGCAGAAGCAGAAGTTTCCCACCAAGCAAAGAAAAACGTCACATCATGTGATCAGGTTGCGACATGCGCAATGAAGTTCCCGCGCTTTAGCGGACATTTTGGATTATAGACAAGCGTTATTCATTAGTAAAACACATAGGCAAGCTTCTGTCCCTCTTGTGTTTGTGAATGCAAAGGTTAGTTTTGACAATACAAGTTTAATAAATTAATACTATGAGGAGGATTGCGTACAAGCAAGTTTCATTTTTGAAACCTTGCTCCATCACTGGGACCCCTTGGGGTGTGCATAGCCTTCTCAGGCGGTCCTCAACTGCTTAGAAAATCAAATAATCTAATAATTAAATACTAAAATATTAAATAATAATACATAATATTAACTAATATTAACAGATTAAGAAAATGTATGTAAATAAAGAAGCAAAATGTAAAATTTTAGGCTAAAAATTAGTATCCCCAGATTGATTTGTGAGAGCAGTGCAAATCGATCAAACCAGATATAGAATGGATAATGAGTGGCCTCAATTGAATTTAAAAAGGCTCAACCTTCCCATTAAAGTAAAAATTTATATTTTTTCATCATTTGTGTATTTGTTTGATGAATACTTTTTCTGTATTTTTGTGTGTACTATTTTGCGGTTCAGATGACCAAAAATGCTTGGAATGGGCTCCCCCGCTTCCAGTAGTGACTGAGTGGGTGTCCCTGTATTCCAATAATGATTTAATGGGTGTCCCTGGGTTCCAGTAGAGATTAAGTGGTGGTCCACAGAAGTCAGAAGTTTAAGACCCTCTGCCCTAGATAGCTTAACCCTGACAGCCATTTCAAATCGTTCACCACAAAATTCTTCACTAATGACTCAAAACAATCCCCAAAGAAGTTGTCTGGGATGCCTACAGCACAACCGCACAAGGTGAGATAACAGCGCTAGTAGCTGGAAAGAAGTGATAAAAGAATTAAAAAAATACTAAAGAAGATAAAAAAGAAAATGGGAAAAATATTTCTCAAAGAAAACTGGTGATCCATCTACAATGACCACCTAAAACCAACAACCTATGTTAATTTAACACAAAATGCACCTACGATGCGGATCACATTTTTCTCAGTATCAAATTCAAATATCGTACTGCCGGAAACAGAAGTGGTAATCTTCTTGCTAATTACCTTAAAGATAGAAAGCAGAAGTCAAAAATAATTGTGATAAAAAATAAACGATGGTTACTTAAATCTAAATACTCTGAAATATCCAATATCTTTAAAGACTTCTACTAAGTGATAAACAGCACTCGAAGGAAGACCTTAAATTATTTTCCTCACTCCAGAAAAGATTACAACCAAATAGAAATTACTTAGACTTATCAACTCTGGAAGCTATAAGCACCAAAGAGGAAGTATTAAACAACATGCAAAGCCTCAAGTAATAGAAAACTCTTGTCCCTGATGGTCTTTCTTCAGAATTCTGGCAACCACACCCAGAGATACAAACTCAAAGACTCCTATCAATATTCAACCAGTGCAAACATACTGGCACTCCCTTTGGCACTTTTTCAGAAGCCACAATCATCCTGATCGACAAGGAGAAACACCCACAAGAAACAAAGAAGTGTTGTCCCATTTCGTTGATTAATACAGACTGCAAAATCTTAGCCAAAATTGTAGCCATGGGCTTTAACCCATTGATCTAATCTGTGGTCCAATCCGACCAATCTGGGTTTGTGAAGGAGAGACCTTCTGCATCCAGTACTTAATTGCTCTCCAGTGTTACATCCTAAGTTAAATCAGATGTTTACCACAGCTGGTGTGCCAGACAAGGGTGCACCCTTTCACAACCTCTGTATTTTAGCATTTGTGTTGCTATTTGAAAGAATCAGGAATAATAGATTTATAGAAGGCATTAAAATTAAGTCCAACAAGTACAAACTCTAGGCGTATGCCGACCAGTCCCGTTCATTAACAATCCAGAATGTTCGATTTACAAACTCTTGAATGGACTGGAGCTATACGAATCTATCTAGGGAAGTAAAGTGGATCAAGATAAAGCTAAAATTCTTCCCCTATCAATGTCAAGTTTGTCAATTGCAGTTTTAAATGTGCCCTTCTCAAGTAGCCTAGCAAGGAATCCTATTCTCAAATCAAATTGATGCTTAATCCAACTTAAATTAAAGGAAAGTGTGAGAAGAAATCAAACAGAAAACTTCCATATGGTTCCTTTTAAACCTCTCTCTGATGGAGCCGACTAGACACTATTAAAATGATTCTCACTCAATGACTTTGTACACCCCGACCATGGTCCCCTTAACTTCTCATCTCAACCATAAATGAGGTTCGCAGTGTGCCTAAAGCTTTTTCCTGGAAAGAGGGAAAATCACACATTTTGCTAAATAAACTCAATTTGCCAAAACCCTTTGGAGGCACTAATTTTCCCAACTTTAATATATAACAAGAAGCGATATGAGTGGCAAAAGCACATCTGTGGTCATTGTGTCCCCAGTGACCCAACAGTCTCTTTCTGGGTTAAGCTTGAGGCCTCACTCACATAGCAATTCGCCTTCATATGTTCCCCTCAACTATTAAGAGAAGAAACAATTCATCCTTTGATGTTCCTTTGTCGACTAAGAAAAAAGCTATCAAATTTAAGAAACACTGCAGGCTTACCATCACTGAATGAGAAAACAATTCCTAAAGGTTCAACATTGACTTAAGAACTACTAGTCCTCGACCATTTTCGAGATCTGGGATGGAACACGGTATAACTTTTCTCAGACAGCCATATACGCAAGAGTCCTTAATCCCTTTCCAAGCCCTCCAGCTACGTTATAACCTAGCGAACAAATAAGCAAAAAACTCAGAAGATCATGCAGCGTGTCTTTGAAGTTATATCCTTGACAAGGTTCAAAGAAAAATCTGCTTGCAAATACCTCCCAGTCATCCATCCTCTACCTTCAGCCTCATCTACCAACAAAGGCATCATAATCGCTTCTATCGGCTCAGCTTCTGTATTCCGTAAGAACCATGGGCTACTTCACTCGACATTCTGCTCCCAGAACCTGCACACAAAATCTGCATCTGTCACACAGACTATCTTCTGAGTCCTGCACAGAGCACTATGCCACCTCGCCCCAACAAACTCTTAAAAACTGGACTCGTAAACAATCATCACGCCTGGCCTGCGAGGAAGTGAACGCTAATATAGAACACATGATCTTCTGTCCTAAGTTGGCTGTCGTCCGGAGCAAAATATCTAGAGACCTAACAACGTTCATACTGCCAAACCAGGAATTACCACTTAAAGAATTCCTTCTTATTTCCTAGCAAGCTCCTGTACTGGATCAAAGTGGGGTTCCTTAATTTACTAACAGCAATTTCAAGCCAACAAATTACCTGCCGCTGGAAAGAACTGGAGCCCCATCCCACCCACAGTGGTGGAATGCAGTTTACCTAACTCCTAGGATTGAAGCTAAAAAAGCTAAAGCTGGCCCTTTGCACACACAATTAAGAGAGCTGTGGTCTCTGTTAAGTGACTATGTAAATAAACTACCATCAGTTTGGCAAAATGCACTCTGAACAAAAATTGCAAATGCCAGTCTACTGATAGTTAACAATTATGTTTCTTTTCATTTTCTTTTTCTATTACAGATGGTCACTTATGTGTTGATTTTATTTGTTTGATTGATAAGAAATGCAATAAAGATATTTATGAAAAAAAATACATCTTACGCTTGGTGTTGGAGTGAGGTGCTTTATTATAGCTGGTTAACATTATCGGAAACTAGAACCAGACCAGATATTTATCTCCTAGTTTTAACTGACTGTCTCAAAAATATCATCTTGGCTGTATTTCTATGACTTGGCATTTTCTGGCCTATTACTTCCATATTCCCTGTTGCACAAATATGTGCCTTATTCACAGCACTGAAAAGGGAGCAGAGAAGGAGCAGAAAAGAAAACAAAAAGCTTGAATGTTTCATAGGTAAATTGCTTTCAAAAGCAGGAGCACTTGGCAGATTATTTGCCATCCCATGATCCTTCAAAGGCAAGCAAGGGTTAGTTGTAAAATCTGAAGCTGCTCACTAAAGTATGAGAATGGTTGATATCGTAGCCCATAGGTAGTACAACCCACAATATATTACTCAACTGTAAACTCTGATAATCAAACCAAACCCAAAATTGAATGGCAGTCAAAGTTGTATGAAAGTGTATGAACCAAGTGTTTCTGGCAGCCCCTGTGATAATAGCTTTAGAAAATGAGCCACACTTAGGGACATTTTATAATTGTATTTCAATTACTTATGCTAAGTTTCTTTTCCGCACCGGGGGGAGGGAGCAGAAGTAGTAGAGAGCAGAGAAAAGTCATCTGGGATTGCTGAAATGCTGCCCAAGTCTTCACAGGTCACAGTACCACTCCACAGGCACACAAGTGCATCCCAGGTGAGCTCATCAGCTCGTAGGCTCAAGGGCACCTTTGAAACACAAGGGGGGGAGGGAGCACACTGCCTTTCATCTCAGCACAGTTCACTCCATTACATTCTGGTGAATGCAGTACGCTTACTTCAAAGTTGCTTTAGTTTTTCACCAAAGTTTGTGAAGGGAGTGCTGTTATCTCTAGACACTTGTTTCTGGGTTAAGCCTTTCATCAGTAGAGAGTAAAAGTAGTAGAGAGCAGAGAAACGTACGCAGTACCACTGTACAGGCGCACAGGTGCATTCCAGGTGAGCTTGTCAGCTCGTTTGTCCAGTGGATCCTTTTAAACACAAGGGAGGAGGGAGCACACTGCCTCTCATCCCAGCACAGTTCAACCCATTGCATTCTGGTAAATGTAGTATGCTTGCTTCAAAGTTTCCAGATCCACTTCCTAGTGACTGTCCCATCTCTTTTCAGACATACTTCTATATATGTGGTGTACTAACTCTTTTAAGGACTAAATTAGTAATACACCTGCTGTTTGTAAGACTGTCTGTGTCCCTGATGGCACCAGTTGGCCACAAAAGAGGGAGGGAAACCTGAAAGGGATGAGGTGGAGCCAACATCTTCTTTTGGAAGTAGCAGGGTCAGCAGTGATGAAAGACTGGTGGATTAACAAACCTGCTCTCCCTCCCTTACTACCGCCACTACGGCACTATCAAAACAAGCAACTGTGAAAATCTTGTTTTATAATCATCTGCTTGGAGAAAGGAGGAGGGAAAGGCAAGGCTTTGGAAGTTGGCAGGATTGAATAGCTGTCATATACTTAGCCTGCAATTGTTGCCACCTTTTCTGAAGTTTCTGTCTGAAAACCTTAAAGGGACCAAACGATGTAGAGGTAAAAACAATTCTCTTTACCCAAAACTGCATCTCTTAACAATCACCAACAGCAAGCATGTAAGAATGTTGCTTTATTTGGTTATCTCAACTCGGATTTTGAGCTTTATTATGACACTATTCACTGAATGGGCCCTTTAAAACCTATTGTATATAATCATGGCATATTTGGTTTGTTTTATTGTCCATTTGAAAATAGAGCTTTTCCCATCTCTTTTGGCATTCTAAGGTGCAGTGATATAAAGAATAGAACAACAGGTATTTCAGAATGCTCTTGGCAAAACACTGGGCTATAGCAACAAAAACATATAGCTCTGCACAAGTTAAAGGAAAAGACATGTTCGAGGCATATGAGCTGTAGATCATATGCTTGTGCATAGATCGCCATCTAGTGTTGGGTCCGGATGTTTGCACTTTGTTTTTCTTCGAAGAAGTCTTTCCAGTCACGAGGTAGGTGACTTCTCCTTTCGGTGATAGTGCGCATGGGCATCAACTCCATTGTTAGATTGTTTTTTTCCGTCATCGGGTTCGGATGTGTATTGCTGCGCTCCGGTTCGACACCGTTTCTCGGACCCCTTCGACGTGCAATCCATACCCTTGACGGTACTGTTATCGATCGCGGTTCCCCTTTCGTCGCGTATCGTTTCAACTTTAAAATCTTTGATCGGAAAACTCGTGGAAAGCCGTCGGGCCTACCCGCGCCGACCGCTCTAGCAGTCGATGGAACGGACTCCCTTCAAGTTATGTCCCGCGTGTCGTTCTAAATTTCCACGCACCGACTTGCACGAAGTGTGCAACCTCTGTCTGTCCCCAGGACACGACGAGAAAGACTGCAACGCGTGCCGATCGTTCCGATCGAAAAAGACTCTTCGTGATCGTCGGGCTCGACGTCACGAGATGCAACAGCAAAGCGGCTCCGCACCAGACATCTTCGGTGAAGATTCCGACTCCGAACATCAGGCCCAAGGAGCCAAAGAAGAAGAAGAACACTTCTCCGAGGCCGACTCAGACATCGAAGAAGAGGAGCAAGTTACTCCGGGTCAGCGTACCGTGAGTAAAGACAACCCCTTGCCCCCCCAACAACCTAAGATAAAGGCTCCAGTCCCTCCTCTGCCTTCGGGCCAAGGTCGGCACTGACAAAAAGTTTCCGACGCCCCGCCCTCGGGCCCGGCTCCGAAACATATAGAAAAGCCTTCCGGTTCGGGCTCGAACCGACCCCATCTCGGTGCCAACCCAACACCTTCGGCACCGAAACCCAAGTCTGAGCCGACACCACCGGCTCCAAAACTCTCGGAGGCGAAACCTTCGACGCCTAAACAGGCAACCAAGGATAAAGAGACTCCGTCGAAAGAGCCTCGGTCCGATCACTCCATTTCGGATCCGAAACAGAAAGAGTTGGTGATTCACCCTGATACAGGCCATATTCAGACTACTCTACCAAAAAAGAGGAATTTAGACCTACCAGAGGACTACCACATTCCTCTAAAGAAGAAAAGTGTCGGTACTAACCCTTCCCCTCCTTACATCCCACCTACTTCTCCTACTAATCCCAATTTACTTATTTCACCTGAAAATTCACCACCACCACCAACTTCACCTAACCCACAACATGATGGGGATGGGGATGACAATCAAGATCCCCCACAGGACACTGATCCTTGGCAGGATTATCACACTGATCAGAGCCACCAAGAGGAACTTCATCCACAACAAAATCCTGGCCAACTCCAAGGAACTTTTCAGTGTCATTCAGGAATTCACCAACCCACGCAGCGAAGCCACAGACATCACACCATCCCAGGACCTCTGCGACAAGCTTGGAACCTATTTCCACTTCAAGATCAAAAACCTCTATGACAACTTCATCGACCATCCACCAGGTGCCACAGACGGCCCCCCGCCCCCCAGAAACACCAGCCAGCCCACCATCTCCAACTGGACACCGATCACGGCCGAAGACACCGCCTCGACCATGAAAAGCATCCACTCGCGGGGGGCCCCACCGACCCCTGCCCCCCTCACATCTACCACAGAGCTGCGGCCGCCATCGCACCCGAACTACAACGCACCATCAACACCACCTTCAAAACAGGCACCTTCCCAGACGACTGGAAGCGTGCAGAAGTCAGACCCCTGCTCAAGAAGCCCACAGCTGACCCCACCGACCTCAAGAACTATCTGCCCATCTCGCTCCTCCCCTTCGCAGCCAAAGTTGCAGAGAAAACAGTCAACAGGAAACTGACACGATTCATTGAAGAGAACGCCGTCCTCGACCCGTCCCAATCCGGATTCAGAAGCAACCACAGCACAGAGGCCACCCTACTCGCCGCCACAGACGACATCCGCACCCTCCTGGACCAAGGCCACTCCGCAGCTCTCATCCTACTCCAACTATCAGCGGCCTTCGACACAGTCTCCCACCGCACACTAGTCGCCAGACTACACGACGCAGGCATACAAGGAACAGCCCTGGACTGGATCCGATCATTCCTCACTGGAAGAAGCCAAAGGATCAGACTCCCACCCTTCCTCTCCGACCCCACAAAAGTCACCTGCGGAGTCCCACAGGGTTCATCACTGAGCCCCACCCTCTTCAACATCTACATGGCCACCCTTGCAGCCATCGTCCGACAACACGGCCTCAACATCGTACCCTACGCCGACGACACCCAGCTCATCCTCTCCCTCACCAAAGACCCCACCACTGCCAAACTCAACTTCCAGAAAGGAATGCATGACGTTGCAGTCTGGATGACCAACAGCTGCCTGAAGCTCAATGCCGAGAAGACAGAAGTCCTCACCCTCGGTACCACCCCTTCTGCATGGGACAGCACCTGGTGGCCAACCGCCCTTGGAAGCCCACCTACCCCCTCAGACCACGCCAAGAACCTCGGCATTGTACTCGACTTATCACTCACCATGAACCGACAGGTCAACGCCGTCACCTCCAGCTGCTTTAACACCCTCCGCATCCTCCGCAAGATCTTCAAGTGGATCCCCCCTGAGTCAAGGAAGACAGTCACCCACGCACTCATCACCAGCAGACTGGACTATGGAAACGCACTCTACGCCGGCATCAACAAGTCCCTACTCCGCAAACTCCAAACAATACAGAACACCGCCGCCAGACTCGTCCTCGGCATCCCCCGACACGAACACATCAGCCAACACCTACGAAGTCTCCACTGGCTCCCCGTGGAGAAAAGAGTCACTTTCAAAATCCTCACTCACGCCTACAAATACCTACACAACAACGGACCCAAATACCTCAACGACAGAATCAACTTCCACGTACCCAAAAGAAACCTCCGATCTTCCAACCTCACACTGGCCGAAACCCCGCGCATCCACAGAGCCAGAGCAGGCGGAAGATCCTTCTCTCACATTGCAGCCAAGACCTGGAACGAGCTACCGGCAGACATCAGACGCGCCCCCTCCCTGAACACCTTCAGGAAGACCCTCAAGACCTGGCTCTTCGGCTAAACAGATCTGCGGACCCCCCACCCCCCTCCTCAGCGCCTTGAGACCCTCACGGGTGAGTAGCGCGCTTACAATTCCCTGATTGATTGATTGATTGATCCAGATCCAGATTTGTACCCCTCCAGAACCTCCCCACCAGATGATAACATTGGATACGTTGAGCTCCTTAATAGGGCTGCTCAATATCACGGTGTGGAGTTACATTCAGAACCATTAGAGCAGGATTTCCTCTTTGAGACTCTTAGCTCCTCTCACAGAGTCACTCACACATTACCTAGGCTCAAAGGCATGTTAAAACACACAGAACATTTTCAAAGACCCTGTCAGGGCAAGAATTATTACTCCTAGGGTGGAGAAAAAATATAAGCCCGCACCCACCGACCCTACATACATCAAAGGTCAATTACCGTTAGACTCTCTTGTAGTCTCTAATGCTCGCAAAAGAGAGCCAACTCCCAAACGTCAGGTGAAGCTCCTCCTCCAGATAAGGAGTCCAAGCTCATTGACGCCTCAGGCAAAAGAGTAGCTTCACAAGCAGCTAACTATTGGCGTATTGCCAATGCTCAAGCTTTGCTGGCTTGTTATGACAGGGCTCACTACGATGAGTTGGAGAAACCCATACAGTTCTTACCTGACGAACACAAGACTAAGGCTAACGACCTTATTCAAGAGGGTAAGCTCATTACAAATACCTCTATCAGGTGTGCCCTAGATGCGGCAGACACAGCAGCCCGTACAATTAACACCAGTGTACTCTTACGAAGGCATGCTTGGATGGGAATTTCAGGTTTCAAACCTGAGGTGCAAACCTCCATCTTCAACCAACCCTTTGATAAGGAACATCTCTTTGGACCCGCAGTTGACACCTCACTGGAAAAAATGAAAAAAGATACAGAGGTCGCAAAGTCCATGGGGGCTTTGCAGTCACCCACCAATAGGGGTTACTTTCGCCGCTCCTTTTATAAGGGTGGCTCTAAAAACATATCCACCGAGACTACCTCCTCCTCTTACAAGGATAATACTCAATCCCGTTCACCAAAATGTGATTTCAGAGGTGGTTTTAGAGGGAACAATGGCAAGGGAAGAAGCAGAGGCAACTCCACACGCTCTTCCCCCTCCAGCAACAAACATTGACTTCCATCCTGTACCCCCGATCATTCCACTCCTGTCGAGGGACGTCTCTCCCAATTTCTCCCTGTCTGGAACTCCATCACTTCAGACAAATGGGCACTGCAAATTATCCAATATGGTTACTGCCTGGAACTTACAGCCAATCATCCTTCCAAGACCACATGCAATGTCACCGGAACATCTCTCACTCTTAAAGCAAGAGGTTCTCTCTCTCCTAGGAAAACAAGCTATGGAACCAGTCCCATTACAATACCAAGGGACCGGGGTATACTCCCTGTACTTCTTAATTCCCAAGAAGGATGGCTCTTTAAGACCTATATTAGAACTGACAACTAAATCTCTACATCCAATCAGACCACTTTCACATGGTCACACTTCAACAGGTTCTCCCGCTCCTTCAACAAGGCGACTTTCTGTCCACTCTGGATCTAAAGGACGCCTATTTCCATATTCCCATTCACCCCGCTCACCACAAATACCTCCGGTTTATGGTAGACGGCCAATTCAAAGTCCTCCCATTCGGAGTAACTACAGCGCCCAGCGTTTTCACAGAGTGTCTAGCAGTAGTCGCGGCTCATCTTAGAAGACAGCACATTCACGTCTTCCCCTACCTAGACGACTGGCTAATAAAAGCCAGCTCGCAACAGAGCTGCCTACGCCACACTCGAAAAACAGTCCAACTGCTTCACGACCTCGGGTTCACTGTAAACCTCACCAAGTCTCATCTCCAACCATCCAACACACAAGTGTATCTAGGAGCCACAATAGACACTCAGAAAGCTCTAGCGTGTCCCAACCCAGTCAGGATCTGTAACATGCAGACTCTAATATCGCAGTTTCAGCCTCAACACTCATTACCAGCTAGAGTGTTCATGCAATTGCTAGGAATGATGGCATCTTGCATTTTAATCATTCCTTACGCAAGACTCCAAATGCGTCCCCTACAAGAATGCTTAGCACGCCAGTGGAACCAGGCTCAAGGTCAGTTATAAGATCTAGTGTTGGTGGATGGCCGTACCCATCGCTCTCTGCAGTGGTGGAACATACAAAACCTTTCCAAGGGGGCAGCCATTCGTCGACCCGGTTCCACAGATAGTGCTAACAACAGACGCATCGCTCACTGGTTGGGGAGCTCATCTTCAAAAACATACCATTCAGGGAGTGTGGACTCTGCAACAGAAACAACTCCACATAAACCATCTAGAACTGCTAGCAATTTTTCTAGCATTAAAAGCCTTTCAACTTCATCTAGTAGGCAAAGCTGTCCTGATTCGCACAGACAACATGACAGCAATGTACTACATACAAAAACAGGGGTGGACACACTCGCTCCAGCTCTCACAGCTAGCCCAGAGCATCTGGAGAAGGGCCATACCTCAGAAAATATATCTCCTTGCAGAACACCTCCCAGGAGTAAACAACCAGATTGCAGATCTGCTCAGTCGTCAACGACAGCAGATCCACGAATGGGAACTCCACCCTCAAGTTCTCCTCCCATTCTTCCAAATGTGGGGGTACCCAGAGATAGATCTGTTCGCCACCCACCTAAACGCAAAATGCCCAAACTTCGCATCCAGGTATCCACACCCATTGTCCAAAGGCAATGCACTATGGATGAATTGGTCAGGGATATTTGCTTACGCTTTTCCGCCTCTCCCACTCATTCCATAAGTGGTTCGGAAGCTCAAACAGCAGTACCTGACACTAATCCTAGTTGCTTCCACATGGGCCCGTCAACCCTGGTTCACAACCCTATTGGAGCTATCAGTAGTTCCTCACCAAAAACTACACCTTACTCCCAATCTTCTCACTCAGAACCGTGGAGAGATAAGGCATCCAGATCCCAGTCATCTCAACCTTGCGATCTGGCACCTGAAATCCTAGAGTTTGGCTATCTTAATCTTCCGCCAGACTGCATGAATATTATCAAAGAGGCTAGGCGCCCTACCACAAGAGCATGCTATGCAGCAAAGTGGAAGCGGTTTGACATTTACTGTAACAACAATAAAATCAATCCGCTAGATGCTTCAATTCAAAACATCATTTGCTATCTACTACATCTACAGCGTTCCAATTTAGCGTACACATCTATACGCTTACATCTTGCTGCAATAGCTGCATATCTTCAAAACAGACAGCATTTGTCTCTTTTTAGAGTGCCTGCTATTAAAGCATTTATGGAAGGACTTAAGAGTTATTCCACCCAGACTTCCACCTGCTCCAGTGTGGAATCTCAACATAGTTCTTACAAGACTCATGGGTCCACCCTTTCAACCATTGCACAAATGTGAACTACAATTTCTCACTTGGAAGGTAGCCTTCCTCATAGCCATCACATCTCTAAGGAGAGTGGGTGAGCTTCAGACACTAACCATAGAAGAGCCATTTTTACAAATACACCAAAACAAAGTGGTTCTAAGAACTAAACCCAAATTTTTACCTAAAGTCATTTCTGCCTTTCAGACCAACCAATCTGTTGAGTTGTCTGTGTTCTTCCCTCAACAAGATTCAGTGGCAGAACGTGCTCTTCACACCTTAGATGTCAAAAAAGCATTACTATACTATATAAAAAGAACAAAACCTTTCAGGAAAACAAAGCAACTTTTTGTCGCTTTTGCTCCACCACATAAAGGCAATCCAATATCAAAATCAAGTATTGCACAGTGGATAGTTAAGTGCATTCAAATATGCTACATTAAAGCTAAACGCACGTTAACAATTCCCTCTAGAGCGCATTCTACACGCAAACTGGGGGCTTCTATGGCATTCTTAGGAAATATACCCATAGAGGACATCTGCAGAGCTGCAACATGGTCTACACCACACACATTCACAAAACACTATTGTGTAGATGTGTTAGCAAGACAGCAAGCTAGTGTGTGCCAGGCAGTTTTACGTACACTATTTCAGACCACAGCTACAGGTTAGCCACCGCTTTGGGAGATAACTGCTATGTAGTCTATGCACAGCATATGATCTACAGCTCATATGCCTCGAACGGAAAATGCTACTTACCCAGTATGCATCTGCTCTTGGCATATAGAGCTGTAGAGTCATATGCGCCCACCCGCCTCCCCGGGTACCTATACCTGTTGCAGTAACATCTTACTTAGATACATGCATTCATGGACATCTCCTTTTACTACTCTTACTAACTCCATTATCACCCTCTGCGGGAAAACAATCTAACAATGAGTCGATGCCCATGCGCACTATCACCGAAAGGAGGAGTCACCTACCTCGTGACTGGAAAGACTTCTTTGAAGAAAAACAAAGTGCAAACATTCGGACCCAACACTAGATGGCGATCTATGCACACGCATATGACTCTACAGCTCTATATGCCAAGAACAGATGCATACTGGGTAAGTAGCATTTTCCTTCCACAAAATCTGTTACAGATGCACAACTTAACTCAATTTATGTGAACGTTTTGCCGCTGGTTTCAAGACGACGTTAGCAATGGTGGCATATTGATTGTTAATGGCGACCTCTGACAGTCCCAGGGATCTGAAAATCTTAATACTTGGAGATGTAGAGATGAATAGACAGCCTACGTTTTATACTCTGTTTGGCACATTAATTCTAGCATCTTCTCACAGCAGCAAGGGTTATGCTTCAGCACATAGTCACCCAACTCTTGCTGGACCTAGAGTGGGTCAATGTGTAGACAAAACAACACTGATTAAAAATAGTATAAATATTTAGCTGTATGGCCTCTCTTTTTGGACGTAGCACCACATTACCAGACCTGAACTTATTTCCAATTGTAATAGATCTCCAGAATTACGTTGGACCTTTTGTCACCTCATTCATCCAATCTAATATTTGACCTTAGAATTTGTTGCTGCATATTTTCTGCAATGCATGATGATATAATGATAGTATTCAAGCAGGAACCAGTGACTGTATTGCTTCGAACCATAATTCTATTTATACTTTCAAAAATAGTTCAAATAACTTGAAAAAAGGAGGTGAAATGAAAAGGGTAGAAAGGTAATACGTTTTGTGAAATACAATATGAACAACTTTGAAGAATGCTTATAAAATCCCTTCAAGACCACTTCTAGCCTTTGCACGGCATTGAAGACCTGCATTTCAAAGCTTTGCCAGTTTTTAGGAAGTCGTAAAGTCGGAATAGCAGTAATATGTAATTCCAGAGGTTTGTGACTTGTATACATAGGTGCCTGTCTCCAATTTGACAGTATCTAGGTAAGATATTTACTTGGATATGTCAGATTGTTTACATTCTTGTTCTTCATTTGGCTTTTAGGACTTTCTGTATGTCATTCCAACTACAATTCAAGCAGCCAGAGCTGGCAGCGCTATTCATGCTATCCTCCTCTACAGAAAAAAACTTGATCGGGAGGAAATTAAACCGGTAGGTATTTTGGTTGAATTAAACTGGCCCATCAAGCGACATTGGAATGATCTTGGAAACAAAAATGTGTCAATGTTGTGATTTTGTTGGTTGGGTGTTTTCTATATGTTAAAATGTACTTTTAGGGTACCGTTTTTGGGTTTCATTTTGCTATTTTTTCGATCTAACTGTATCAGGAGCCTTTATGAGGTTAAATGCTGGATTCTTCCTGATTTGGTTCTGGTATACATATATGCCAAATTCCAATAAAACACAGATTAATTATGCTCTTTTAGTTGACGCATTATATCCCGCAGCCCACTTCTAATTATCCTAGACGTTAAGAATAGCCTATTTTATTTTAATCTGATGATATGACGGATGAGATTTCTGTAAGATAGTCTTGAAAAAATCTGCCCAGAGTGTCAGTAAATCCCATAACTAGGTAAAAAGATTAACTGGGGCTAAAAAAATAACTGCGATTAGAAAAAGGGTTATTCCTAATAGGCTGTTAAACAAATGTACAGGACAAACTCCCGTGTTGTTTATATGTTCCCACCTTATTGTATGTTAATGATTTTACATTTTGTTGGGAAATATTACATGGAAATCAAAATGATGAGATATAGATAATGAGGTCCACTGAAAATAGGCCGAGGCCCTTTCATTTGTCCAAACACATTAGGTCTGAACTTGGGTTTTGTGTAGTGAGATTTAAGACAATTTTTTTGTGATTAGCTTCCTTTTGAGATCGTTCAAATGTGACCCCATAGAATATGGGCATCATCAGTTATAATGGAAAAGCTGTTTGTTTGAATCCTAAAATATCACTTGGCGACGTACAGCTATCTGATATATACGGCTATACAAGTAGAAGTAGACCCATGGTCTGGTGACATCAGTGTTCTCCCTGCACGCCAGGTTTATTAGTACTCATCTGGTGTAAGAAAACACAATACACCCTGCGTGGAGTGTCTTAAAAATGAGTGATTTAAGGCTTGATTAGGGGCACTCCCATGGTGCTTCATATGTTTGTTTCTAAAATTAAAAATAGAAAAATCTTCTTCCATATATTTAAATTCATTTTTATTTGGAAGCCCTTTTAGTTGCACTGATTTTGGTTCTTCCGCCAGCTCCATTGCAATCATGGTGACTGCTATAGCCAGGCTCAGACTCCTATTACCTTCAAGTTTGTCTTGTGGGTACTAAATAGTCCCATTTGAAAGGAAATTAAAGGAGCTTGTTTGGGGTGTACTCTGTTTCAGAAATAGCATGTGTTTGGCATATTACAAACATGCAAAAATCAAATTGGCATTGAGAGGGGTATTACTGCTGAAGTTGAGACACTTTTCAATATCTAAAATGGCACTGACGTGTAACGGAAATGACATGCCTTTTGCGCCACACGTAATTAGAGTAATACAAGTAAATGGATCAGATATTTACGTTTTTAAAAGCAGAATTGTATGTGCATTTTAGAAACATTTATTTACACTGGAAACATACTAACAGCTGTTCCCTACATATAATCATTTTAACAAAGCACTGATGCAGCTATTGTGGCGTTTTCTGTTTAACAAAGCGAACACCCCCGCAGTAGCCGCATAGTGAGGAGCTGTGTATGAAGTTGTATTATTAAATAACTCCATAGGTGGAAGGATTTATTGATATCTAAGATTCACAAAGCACACTGTAGCTCCACTGTTATCTTGAACACCTGACTGCTTAATCTGAAAAGGATGGCATAAGTATAAAAAATTGTTTAGCCAGTATCCCCAGATTGATCTCCGTTTACTTAATCTGCATGTTTGTCATGTTTTTCCCCTTGAATGTCTTAATTGTGTCTCTAAACACCCAATTGCTGCACATGGTTTTGGACAATTCTTCATGTGGAGTAGATTCTGCTGATGGGATCCACTGTTCCGCTTTGCTCGTCTCAGTGGGAACGGATGTTTAACACCTCTCGGATTCCAGGAGAAGAAACAGGTAAGTGGGGCCCTAAATTCAGTGACATGAACACTGGCAAGCCCAAACATCTGCAGAATATTTCCTGTGAGTTTCAGCTCAAGAACCAGTTCCTTTCATTCCTCTCCATTCAAATGGACCTTTATGTACATGAAGGGGGTGAAGAAGAGCAAGATGCCTAAGATGATCTGAGGGGCATAAAACCATATGGAGCTCGTATAGTAGCCCACCAAAATATTACATCCTTCTTTCCAGTAGCTGTCAAAGTTCTGAATAGTTCTAGCAGCAGATCAAAGCATGTGGTTCGAGGTAGCTTAAAAAGGGGTTTGTCAATTCTCATTTTAATTTCAGCAATACAAAGTCACACAACCCAATGTGGAATGCTCAGCATTGTATTTAACATTAGGCATGTTCATGATTATCTCCAAATTGTCACTGAGTGTGCCAAACTGGTAATATTACGCAGATAATTGGACTTTGAGTGTTCTCTGTGGTTGGCCCTTTAAGTTATGTTTAATGTTGCCTGTTTTCATATTTCAACATACTTTTCCCCTCTGGTTTCTCTAGGTTATTGGGATTATTTTGTTTCTGTTTTCTCAAGTATTACCGTTTCTTCTTTTTGTTTGTTTTTTGTGGTTTTCATACCTTTTGGGTTTTTGACTCGTTACTTTTCCTTTCAGCTTATGGCTCAAAATACCATTCCAATGTGTTCTGCTCAGTATGAACGTATGTTCAACACTAGTCGTATTCCTGGAGTTGAGACAGGTACAGTTTGATAGTCCTGTCCTTGATGTTACGGCCCCATATTTAATTCTAACACACTTGTACACAATGAGGGAAAACATTCAGCCCTTGGAATTGCCTAATACAATCTATTGCTTTCATGCACTGTGAATTATTTGTAAATTATTTTCCCAAAAGATAAAAGGAAAAAGCTGCATTGTTTTCAGTGTGCATTTCGGATCCCAATTCTTTGATAGATTTAACACACCGTTTTTACAAGATTATGGTGCAGCACGTTTCATAGATCAATGATCAGCATAGTTATTGTTCTGATATTTTGTAAATGACGGTGGCCTGCTTGTATGGGAAGGAGGTAGTTGCTTAACTTTTACTGATTGCTTACTCTTTCCATTAGTGCTCTCCAGTAACAGGTAGAAGGTCTGTTTGTTAAAACGTATATAAAAAATAATAGAGACAGCACCACAAACATTTGGATGTACATCCGTTTGTAGTAAGCTTCCACACTTCGACTACACAAATGTTTTGTAAAGGTATGGAAATGTTGCATTGCAAAAATGCTTTTTCTACCACATTTTAATCACACGCACCCCTCTTGAAAGCGAGCTGGATCTCTTGAAAATGTTTTCTGAAATTTCTCTATTCAACAAAAACACAATACATTTTAATGACAACTTCCTTTAGTTGCACAAAAGATCATTTCAATATATTTTTTTCATTATTTCCTTATGGCAGTGAACACCCCCTTTTCTGTGAAATTTCTGGGACAGATTGCTGAACATGACCCAGAGAGGATGTTTCTGGCTCGCCAGACCTATTTGACAAAACAATTCTTCTCAGGATATGCCACCGGCTCAGATTTGGGGGCAGTCACCACCCAGTCAAGAATCTCCAGGCTTCATTTATATGGATACTAAATTTTTTTTTTTAAATTCTTCAGTGCACTTAAGGTGGTGAAGTGTTTCTTAGTGATAGAATAAACACCTCTAAAACAAGGGATTAGGTATTCTTCTGTTCCATCAATTTCATCTGACTTTTATTTGATAATGTGTTTGTTGCACATCCCTCTTTCTTTTGTAAGTCTCTTGCCCTAGCCCACTCTTGTTAAGGATTCACCGCTTTGTTTCTATGTAGATTTGTAGGACTACTAATTCGTGCAAGGTAGGACTTTACTCTGATAATAACAGTTTCTCGATGTGCTGCCTCTGCTCTTAGTCTTTTATCTCGGTTCTGGAACTAAATACATGGTTGCTCAGCTCCATTCTTTGTATGTCTTCGTATTGAAGCCCCAAGTCATTTTGTTTTAGCTATTTCTTTCAGATCACCCAGTTCTTCAGATGATTCAAGGACTTCTTCAGGATCCCTCCTGACTTTACTGTAGATCTTCAGTTGAAGACCTGAAATTCTCCATCCCATTATGAGCTGTTTTTTTAGAGAGGGTACTTTGGTAGATCTTTGATTCTCTTCTCTTCTGGGATGTCAGGAGAGGGGCTGTCTGTAGTCAGGGTTTTGTGTTGCTAGCCTTTAGCGTCTCGTTTTGCTACAGAGTTGCTGTATTTTTGCAGGTGGAGGCTGTATCCTAATGTTAACACTAGATTTTTTTCCCCGGAGTTTCCATGATTTGTTATTATTGCCTTTTGATCACATCATCATTATTATTGGCACCCAACCAGCGATGTCCTGTATGCGTTGGCTATTTCTTTGTGGTGTTTGCACTTGGGAGATTGTGTCTTCCTCCTTTTGCCTCTTAGGTCAATGTCTTTACCTGTGTAGGATCCTACTCTTTCGCATGACCTTTTAGATCGTTTTGCATCTATTTGATATTATATGTATATCGATAACGCCTGAAAAGTTGCCAGAGGTCTGATTTGCAAGAGTTGGATGTGAACGGCAATTGTCCTCCAGACATGTTGACTAAATGTTAGCTTAAATTGCAAATGGGTGATCATTGATTCGGTTGTACTCATTTCGTATCGATGATCAAAAGCTGCAATAATTCAGTAATTTTTTCCTGTTGCCTGACATGTTATAAACAGTCATTGGCTGAATACGTTCTTGCCGCACCCATTTGTTTATAGGCGAGTGAAGGCTCAAATTTCTACTTTAGTAATGTGTATTTGCAAATTCTGCACTTCTGTATTCCCAGGTGCACCTTGTTTTGCGCAAACAGAGAGATTGTGGTAGGGCTGTGTGCCAATTTTCGAACTTTCTGATATGCCCCCATGGCTTATCATGTTTTTCAAAAATTCTTGTTTGTCTGGCAAGGATGGCTTTAAACTCTTTCAAAATCCTTTATCCAAAAAATAAATAAAAGTAGTCATCTTTGCAGTAGGTCTGTGTGATTTTTAAGAATTGGTGCCTCTGTCAATGCAACAAACAATGCAGTTTGTTTATACTGTATTTGAAACAATTAACAGTATCTTTTTTGCCAAGTGAAAATAATTTCAGTGATTTTTTTTTTGGGATTTGTTTTATTTTTTATAGCAACAGCTATTTTTGTGGTGAATATGCTAAACTCATTTCATGCATGCATGAAAATCGCTTCACATTCCCACAACTAACATATTTGTGCCCTGTCCTGCATGCGCTACACTCTGTGCCTGCTTTTTGCAATTTTCATTATGATGCTTTGAATACTTTTAAATCCTTGTCTTGAAATTACTGTTCTGTGATTGTATGGTGGGCAGTGTTTCACATATTGTCTGCAAATATATGGGTTTTCTAATTACGTGATACTGGTCACTATTTCTGTTCTTTATGAAGAGTGTGAGCTTAGTCAAATTACTAAATGGAAAAACTTCCTTTAATATAGACTAGCTTTATTTAGTGTTTTTGTGACAAAAGTGAGGAGCAGGTTTTTTGGGACTAGAGTGAGGAGCAGGTTTTGTTTTATTTTGTTTTACTTGTGCTTGAGCCTGTGTGAACTACTGTTGAGGCACGTTTTTTTCTCTCAAAACGTTAAATACATGGGAAGACCTAGACAGCAACTTTCCTAAAAAATGGTTGTACAGTGCACTCTGTCTCGTACACAGTCCTTCTGCCACTTCTTGTTACTGATTATCCTTGCTCCACTATTAATCTGATAATTGGCAAATGTTACACAGATAGGACGGCCCAAAGGATCGATATTGAGAGTAGTATTTATTTAAGAAGTTTTATAAAGAGCATACATGTCCCAAGCAGCCATATAAGCTCACTATGAGAGTTCAAAAAAGCAAGGCGTGAAAAAGAGGGTCCGAGGGAAGTGGGTCGATACTTGGTGTGGCATAATGCCTATAGGATAAGGAGAAGCAGTTAAACTGTGGGTTTTCAGCCGGTGTGACGAAAAAATGCACCTGTGAGCAAGAAGGTTTTCAAATTTTATTCTGAATTGACGAAAGCCAATGGTGTGTGCATTTAATTGTCCTTTTACGCGAGTCATTTTGGGTGCTCCCTTCTCATTTGAATTGGGAGACAATCCAGTGTCCACTTTTTTTGGAGTCTTCAGGTCTCTTATCTCAACATTCACGGTGATTTCCTTTTATTTTTATGGTGAGTTGTACATTACTGATTGACATTCTTCTTGAACTGTAGCATTGCTTGTAGGACCATGAAAGCGTTGGATCCAAATCATAGCGGATGCATTTTTCTGATTTCAATTTCTTAGTGACTTTACTGTGAGAACTTTAGAGCTATTAGCGACCTTGGAAGGATCTTGTCCGACAACTTTTGACTGACCCTTGGAGTATGTTTAAAATTTCTGGGGCACCATGACCCTTCTTGGGACTTCTATTCCAGTCCTCCTGTTTCTGAAATATTTTAGGAAGATCTTGGGACAGTGGGCATGTTTTATTGCAAAATACTGAAATTCCTTGAAAAATAAAAATAATGAAAAAAGAGACTTATAGAGTGCTCTAACCCAAAGGTATCAGGGCGCTGCATCTGAGAATTCCTGAATCCTATAAAGAGAAACCCACCCCCGAGAGAAAAGACAAAGAGACCGAGACCCCTCAGAAAACTGAGAAGGAGAAGGAAGGAGATACGAATAATCTGTGAGACCCAAAGTTCAAGCCTAGGACGAAAAGAGCCAGGTTGAAATGAAAGAAGCGACTTATAGAGCGTTCTAATTAAGACTAGCACAATCAGTCCAAAATATGCTTTGGTGAAAGATAATAATTTATTATTTGTGTAGGTGGATATGCGATGGCATTCATGAGTGATGATTACACATACAATATTGAACAAGCGGTTCACATTTGAAAGAAAATTAATTTATATATATATATATATATATATATATATATATATATATATATATATATATATATATATATATATATATATAGATATCACTAATTTATTTTCATGACACTTGGGAAAAGGCATATCTGCTGATTTTATCTTTCATATTTTACTAGATGACGGTTTAAAATTTTGAAAAACTTGACTGTTTTGGTTGACGTGCTACTCCTTACATCAGAAACTTCTCTTGGCCCTGAATACAAAACCATTTGTTTTGTGATAAATATAGTGGGCGCATGTATAGCTATAACAAGTAGCATACATTTGTGTCTTCTTTTTACTAATGTGCCAAAGTTATGGCATGATTTTGGAGCTTTAATTCTGGGCCTCGACAAAGCGTTTGAAATGTTTAATTGGAGCTACCTTTTTCTGGTCCTCCATAAAATTGGTTTCGGACATGACTGCCTGCTCTCGCCCCTCCTTTTCGCTTTTGCCAAGGAGCCACTGGCCATCCAAATGCGACTAGTGGGACACGAACGGAGCATTCCCCTCCCAGGTGCAATCCACATGATATCCTTTTAAGCGGGCGATGCCCTCCTCTATCAGAGAGACTCGGCTGGGCCTAGATGTGAGAGCCCAGATATTAGACAGATTCAGACGGGCCCCAGCACTTCAGGTTAGTAGAGGCAAGTTTCTGCTATTTACCTTGCACTGCAGCACTCTCCCTCTAATAGCCTCACTAGGAGATGAAATACTTAAGTGGGAGGACACCCGCTCTTCGATACCTGGAGATAAACATATACCACGATGATGAGAATTTGCGTGAGGGGAATTTGGAGATGTGTCTCCTCCCTCAGGAGGCAGATAACATTCTGGGGATCACTCTCACAGTCAGAGTGATACAGCGTGTCACAGAGCTTATTGCCATCTCCAAGATGGTGATGCTCTCAAGGCTCCTGTACTATTTTGGCAACTTCCAAAATTAATTAACCTGATGTTTCTTCAGGGACTCTGATGCTTTTCTGGGAGATCTGATATGAGCTGGGGGCTGCTGGAGAGTGGCATTAGCCACGCTGATACTTCCAGTGGACCAGGAAGGTCTGGGGGCCCCAATTTCGAGGCGTATTATTTAACTGCAGCGATGGTTGGCCAGATGCCTTTCATGGGTGCCTCTATAAGAGACTGGGGCGATAGATAAGCTGTTGTGGATCTCCAAAATACTGAACCTAGCTCTTCCGGGTTCCAGGCCCGCCAGTGTGTCATCCAAATTGCTTCGGGTGGCACTACAGGACCTGGCTAGGCTTCGGCTGGTCACAAAAAGAAAGTCCACCCACCCCCCCCCCCTCCCCTCCCCCCTATGCTCCTAGTATTCCTCTCCTTGGACTTTCAAAGTAGCAAGTTAGCCTTGATCAGAAGTGCCTCATACAGCAGCAGGGTTGGACATACTGGGGGCCTTATTCCAGGACTGTCTCTTTTAGTTCTTTCAATCTTTGCGAGACCAATATACACTACATGAAGGGCAGTTTTTAACATATGATCTTATATCCCATAGCCTGCGCACAAGATGGACAGTTGTAGACCAGTAACCAACCATATATCGACTGACCTAAACACTGTACACTATAGGTAATAGCCAACACTGCATCATCTGGTTATATAAATTACAGAATACCTCGCCTCCTACACCTCATCGACACCCTCACAATATCTTGGAAACCAAGTTTAGAAGGATTTTACATGAAACATAATGGGCCTGAACACTGCACTATCCACATACAATTCCTTGAAATTCCAAGTTTAAACTGACCTAGTTCTTCATCTTGCACCAGGCATACCTCTCCCCTGCCAGTATCAATAAGATTTTTCCAGGAGCTACTGCCTCCTGCTGCCACTGCAGACACTGACTCCCACCACATGCATTGGACTTGCCCATCTCTCTCGTTTTACTGGAACCAGGTCGTCCACTTGTACTGGTATACCCCTACATCCTGCATGGAAGCTGTGCATTTGCAATTTTCCAGCGACCAAAACACCACAGAGTTGCGACACGTTTCCTAGACCTCGGCCACCTTTTGGCTAAAGGAGCAATTACCTGTAAAGGGAAATCACTCTTCGCTCCTGTTCTCTCGGCATAGCGGACAGTGGTCTTACGTTGGCCCCAAGCAGAAAGCAAGGCCCTACATAGAGAAGAGAAAAGGCCTACACAAGTGCCCGATAACGGAGAGCTGTGATAGATTGTGGGCTGCTGTAGGGGAAGAACCCAGGGAAAATGCTCCACCTACCTGAATGGAGAAGGTCAGACCATGCGTCACATGTCACATACCCCGCCACACACTCTGGTTTAACCCCACTCCCTGTTTCACCCATTGTAACCAACCCCGCGGGGTTTACATAGGCAAGTAACCCTATAAACAACTCTTCGATCCTCCCTCCCCACATGACTCTTACCCACACGACTCTAACCCATACGATTGTCACTCCCCTCCCTTGATGCCCTACTGACTGATGCTTTCCAGTCGCCCAGATACAGTTGTTGCTTCCCCCCCTTTTTTCTTTTTTCTTTCTAATGTTAGAGTTTTCATGTATGCATACATTATTAATTGCAAATTTCTCTACACCACGCACGGTTAGACACTTTCAGCGTATGCTGGACTAATGGGTTATTCCAAGCCCCCCATTTGTCAATACCTCGACCTTGCTTTACCTGTGCGTTAGGGTCACACCATTTCCTATGTTTGGGATCATGACCATTTATTTATTTGTTTCAAAGATTAAACCAGCAGTTTCTCCTATGCTCGTCTTTTATCCTTTTTTAGGTCTCGCCTGAGCCAGCGCATGCGCTGCTCTGGCGAGAGTTTTAGTAAGCGGGTTTTGGAAGTGCAAACAGCAGTTTGCTGGCGACCAGCTTGCGTTCACGTGAGCGTGCACGCGCGATCAGGCGCCATATGGCTTCCCTCGCGATTACTTTCACTTTCGCGGCCGCGCGGCCATTGCTTGTTTATACTATTCTTCTGATTTCAGCTTAGATGACTGCAAAACAATAGCACTCGGGTAAATAGAGCATGTATAAAAAACAAAATCTAATCTCTTGTGGCACTAATTAAGTCCTGTGGGAGCGTCAAATGGTCTGGCTTCCATTCCAACTTTACTCCGCAAGAGTGGAAAATGAAGTTGGTACCTCAGCGGTGGCTCTAAGCACTTTCAGTGCACAACCAAAAAGCGACAAGCACGCATCTAAAAAGAATGTTAAATGATGTAATCTCCCAGATCGTTACCCCCTTTGCTCATGGCAACTGAGCTTGGTAAAAAGGATCCCATTCATATCCTCTACAGCTTAATAATGCTAATAGTAGGTTAACTTCAGTTGCACAGACAAATCGCATTTTTTTGGTATCACGGTCTATCACCGACTACACTTTAATGGTAGTAAACATGGAGTGCTGGGAGGCCAGTAGAGCAGTGGCCGATAGGGCACAGCACAAAATGACTGTGTTAGAGGCTTCTGGAAGGAAATCTAAACGTAAGTTTAATCTTTTCACCAGCACACCCTGTTCAGTTACACTATCGTTGTTTGAGCATTCTCCGGAGCCGTGAATTAGATACATCCTCTTCTTGTTTACTGTATTTCAAATGAAGAAAACAACTGTCAATTGAATAGAAGACACCTGGAAAAAAGCAACCGGTGCTCTGACCCTTCAAATTCAAAACAAAGAAAAAAATAAAGACTCTACAAAGGAAAAAAAATGGTGGAAAAATTAGTCGGACAGTGGCCAACGGGCATTGCTAAACCCCCCATCTACAAACACAGTAGCCAGAAGGAGCAATCCTATAATTGTACAAGCAACCGATTTAGCCCTCGCCGATTTCGACCAAACATCATTTGAAGCTGCAGATTATCAGGTAGTCACTTTCTCACGGTTAAACCGCTGTAAGCACCCAAAGTGAAAAAAAATTCAAACCTTTTAATTGACACATCTCCAAGTAAAATTGAGAGGGGTTGTTCATATACTGAAAAATTGGCCAATGTTTTATCTATGCTAGATTTTATATTCTGTTCGATGAGAGTGCTAAGGTTGTAAAATTGTTTTTGTTAAGCTGTTTTGCAGAGATTAACATGTTGGCATTGGTGAAAAGCAGCGACGTTCGGTCTGTTTATATTTTTCAGTCTGATCTGGAGTTATGTACAAGGGTAAAGTTTTATTTGGTGTACATAGCTAATCTTGTTGTGGGAAACTGAAATTATTTCTCGTGCAGAGGAACATATACCATCCCAGTTTCTATGCTTAGAAGTAATTCCTCAAGTCACAAAATCGCTGTAAGGGCAGGTGATGTAATTGATAAAAATTTAAGATCTGCCTCTCGATATTCAACTGGAGGAATCCCAAACCTGGAATTGGCTAGCAAAGTCATTAAAGTACAACCAGCCGCTGCCCCATAGATTTGGTTGTCAGCCCTAACTTCTGCCTAAGTGTTTCTTGGAATATAGCAAGAAATAAGATGATAGAACAAAAATTGGCCCTTTTTTATCCAGCCTGAAAGTGGATATTATTTGTATTCAGGAGACATGGTGTACCCCTGGTATTCATTTACATAATTTTCTTACAATTAATCAGCCAAACTCACCATCGAGCAATGGACATGCTAGTAGGGGAATCTCTATACTATTAAATACTTACCACATATGGCTCTTTTCCAGTTATTTATTTTTCTAATTTTGTTCAAGGTGTCAAATTTATTAGTATTTGACCTAGTCATCTGCTGCTTACAAATTTTTATAGATGAATGTCTATATTCCCCTGGTTCGAAGAACAACTTACCAGTAAAAAGGTTGCTCTCTTACATGTCACAAATGATTACTTTGGAAACAGGTGCACTGGTAGTTATATCATGGGACCTAAATACTAAAGTATCCAACAGTGCAGTGGAAGAAAATGAAGATATTGAAAGAAACGAACCATTGAATATCCCGAACCAGTCTTTCCCATTACAAACAAACTGGATGCTAGAGGCCGAATGGTTTTAGAAATTCAGGGAAAAAATGATTGCATTATCACTAACAGGAGGACTGATAATGATACTCGTGCTAATTTTACATACAAGGTCAATTCATGTCGTCTATTCTTGATGTATGCAATTGCTTCTTTTATTTCATTTGAGTTATTTTCCAGTCTCGGGGTGAATGATAGTTTGCTGAGAGATCATACCATCTTATTCTTTAAATCTGAAAGAGACACGTTAGTGACAGATTCCTTACCTTAGAATATCCCCAGGCGTCAGGCTGGATCCGGAAAGTTTTTGCGTAGCAGTACCCTTGCGCGTCGGTAGGCGACGTCGTGCGGCTCCGCGTCCGTCGTCGGCGTCGTGATCGCCGGGATGACGTTGCGGGCAGTACTTAGACGCCGCCCCTGCGCGCTGACGTCAGTTCTTCTTTTTCCGTGCCAGCAAGCGCAGATCCGGGAAGAGCAGTGCCCTAGTCATTTTTTGACTAACTTTTTGGGTGAATTTTTTCACTGTTTCTTCGAATCGACTCCAAGGTGTCGTAGGGATGCCCGGCTTTAAACGTTGCGACGCCTGTGCTCGGATGATGTCCATCACAGACCCGCATCTGGAGTGTCTCTTCTGCCTCGGCCGAGGCCACGACACGAAGTCGTGTTCCGACTGCCGTCCTCAACCCGAAAGCTTTGCGAGAGCGGTCTCGAAAGCTCCTCGAGGCCCGGCAGTCGGCTCCGCGCCATTCCAAGCCCCGGTCACGTGAGAGGTCGAGGGGTCGGTCGCGGTGTCCTCACCGGTCGTCGGGATCCAAGTCTTCGTCGTCCGGTAAGTCTAAGCACAAGAAGTCCAAAAAGCATCATCGCTCTAGGACTTCGCCTCGCCCGGTCTCACGACTCGGCTGAGGCCCCACCCGGCACCGTCCCCGCCCCGCGGCCCCGGACATGCCTGTGGAGTCGCCCCGCAATACCCGTCCTTCCCGGGTTCGGGGCGGATCCGGCCCAAATACAGGAATTCCTGTCGGCCATGGCCCGCCTCTTCGGGCCTCAAGGTCCCTCCGGTACGCCTTCGGGCCCCGCGGGCCCTGATGGGGTTGCCCCGGCGTCGCCGCCGACTCCGGTCCCGGCGTCGCTCGTGCCTCCGGCCTCGATCCCGGCTCCGGCTTCGGCCCCGGCCTCGATCCCGGCTCCAGTGGTACCGCAACCCCCATCGATGCCGGTCGACCTGACCACGCCTCCGCCGGCGCCGATGTCTCCGGTGCCGTTCCTGATGCCGCCCGGGGCTCCGGGCGGCGTCGTCCCCATGTACTCTCCGGCTCCGGACATGGAGCCGGACCGACGTCGCTCGACGCCGGTTCCGGCGCCGATGGGACCTTGGGTCCCAAATGTCCCTCCTCCTCCTTATTTTGAACCGGAGGAGGACCAAGAGGACTGGGAGGGGTCTGAGGACCCTCTGACACAGCAGTGTCAGTATGATGAGGACTGGGCAGAGGACCTAGGAGATGCCAGCGGTCTAGATACTTCCCCTGACACTGGCATGCTGTCTCCTCCCGTGGCTACGGAGGAGGGAGCCAATTTTGCAACGGTGTTGCGTAGGGCAGCTGGAGCCTTACATCTCCGACTCCCTACGGTGACGGTCAAGACTAATCTCTTGACAGAAGTGCTTCAGCCGGCGGCCTCCTCCTTGGAGACTGTGCTGCCGTTTAATGATGCACTTACTGACGTTCTTTTGGGCGCCTGGTCCAAGCCCAACACAGGGGCTCCTGTGGATAGGAACGTGTCCCGACGCCATCGCCCAGCTCCGGGCGACCCCTGTTTCTCTCTGTCCACCCCACTCCTGAGAGCTTGGTTGTCCAAGCCTCCGCTTCCCAAACCGCCTTCCCTACCGCCACTCCGGATAGGGAATCCAAACGCCTGGATCAATTTGGGAAGAAGGGTTTTTCTTCCTCCAGTGCTGGCTTGCGGTCCATCAACACCGCTTGTCTTTTGGGCCGATATACCCACTCCTTGTGGGATTCGGTGGCGACTGTTTTGCCCCAGTGTTCTGAGGCGGTCCAGACACTGCTTTCCCGCGCCATTGCGGAAGGAAGGGATGCGGCCAAATAATCCATACGATGTGGCCTTGATACCGCCGACTCGCTGGGCAGGTCTATTGCAACGACGGTGGCGCTGCGTCGCCACGCCTGGCTGAGAACCACTGGTTTTTCAGGGGATGTCCAGAATACTCTCATGGACATGCCCTTTGATGGAGTCGGTCTTTTTGGTTCCAAAGCAGACCATGCGTTGGAGCGCTTTAAGGACTCACGGGCTACTGGAAAGTCCCTGGGCCTTTCTGCTACACGCCCTCCGCTAACTTCTGCTTTTCGCCCCTATCGTGGCCACGGAAGGGGCGCCCAGTCACGTCAGCAGCCCAGCCACCGGCCCGCGCAGCAGGCGTCTTCGCGTGGCCGAGGACGTGGATACCGCTGTGGCGGTTCGGGCAACCAGCGTGCGGGTCAGGCCACCACCTCCAACCCGTCCGCGGCCTCCAAGCCCTCCTAGTCCCTCCTTTCAGGTGCACAACACGCCAGTAGGGGGCAGGGTCCGCCATCACCTTCACCACTGGCGTCCCATCACCTCGGACAGGTGGGTCTTGGACATTGTCCGAAGGGGCTACTCCCTCCCCTTCGAGACCACCCCCAGCCATGCCACCTCAATTCCACCGCATGTCAGGGGATCACTTGGTACTTCTGCAGAAGGAAGTCACGGCCCTCTTGGCCAAGAGGGCCATCGAGCATGTTCCGACCCCAGAAGTAGGACGTGGTTGCTACTCCCACTACTTCCTGGTGCCCAAAAAGGACAAGGAGGACATGCGTCCTATCTTGGACCTCCGGAACGTCAATCGCTTCCTCCGGAAGGAGAAGTTCAAGATGCTCACCCTAGCTCAGGTCTTGACTGCCCTCGACCCTGGAGACTGGTTGGTAGCGTTGGACTTGCAGGACGCTTATTTCCACATCCCCGTCCTGCCGGCCCACCGGCGTTACCTACGGTTCACGGTAGGCCTCGAGCATTTTCAGTTCACCGTGCTCCCCTTTCGCCTTACCAGTGCCCCTCGGGTGTTCACGAAAGTGATGGCGGTGGTCGCAGCTCATCTGCGCCGGGCAGGGGTTTCAGTCTTCCCCTACCTCGACGACTGGCTGCTGAAGGCGGGCTCGTCCCAGGCAGTCGTCTCCCACCTCCAGACTACGGCCGAACTCCTGCACTCGCTGGGGTTCTCCATCAATGTGCCGAAGTCGCATCTGATTCCTTCTCCACAGCTCCTTTTCATCGGAGCAGTTCTGGACACGACGCAGTTTCGGGCCTATCCTCCCGAACGGCGAGTCCGGGATATTCAGGCTATGATTCCGATCTTTCAGCCTTTATCCTGGGTTTCGGTACGGATGACCCTGAGGCTGCTGGGCCTCATGGCCTCCTGCATCCTGCTGGTCAATCATGCCAGATGGCATATGCGGGCTCTGCAGTGGGACCTGAAGTTCCAGTGGGCGCAGCACCAGGGCAACCTGTCCGATCACGTCCAGATCTCGGAGGGGACTGCAAAACAGTTGCAGTGGTGGCTCTCAAACCGGCAATGGGTCATGGGCAGATCCCTCTCCCTTCCCCAGCCAGAGCACACAGTTGTGACGGACGTGTCCCTTCTGGGATGGGGTGGTCACATGGGAGAGGCGGAGATCAGAGGCCTCTGGTCTCCGGCGGAGTCCCGGCTCCATATCAACATTCTGGAGCTCCGGGCGATCCGACTTGCACTCAAGGCATTCCTTCCCTCTGTCAAAGGGAAGGTAGTGCAGGTGTTCACAGACAACACCACCGCCATGTGGTACTGCAGCAAACAGGGCGGGGTGGGGTCGTGGACCCTCTGTCAGGAGGCTCTGCGCCTCTGGACATGGCTGGAACATCAGGGCATGTTCCTGATGGTTCAACACCTGGCAGGTTCCCTGAACGCCAGGGTGGACGAACTCAGCCGCAGGTGCATGATGGATCACGAATGGCGTCTTCACTCGGAAGTGGCGCAAGGACTCTTTCTACAATGGGGAGAGCCTTGGTTAGATCTATTCGCCACCGAAGAGAATGCGCGATGTCATCAGTTCTGCGCGTTGGAATTTCCAAGGCAGCACTCGCTCGGCGACGCTTTTCGTCGCGAGTGGAGTTGCGGTCTGTTGTACGCCTTTCCGCCTATACCACTTCTACCCAGAGTGTTGAAGAAGATTCGGCACGACCGGGCCCAAGTCATTCTTGTGGCTCCGGACTGGGCTCGAAGAGTTTGGTATCCCGAGCTACTCAGTATGAGCGTAGATCCCCCGATCCGTCTGCCTCTTCGGGAGGATCTTCTGTCGCAGCAGCAGGGGACGGTCCTCCACCCGAACCTGTCCAGTCTACACCTGCTTGCGTGGAGATTGAGCGGCGGCAGTTGATTCCTTTCGACTTGCCTCCCGAAGTTTGTGATGTGATTCTGGCAGCCAGGCGTCCCTCCACTAAGGTGGTATACGCCTGCAGGTGGAACAAATTTGTGGCATGGTGCACAGCAAAGGCTGTGAATCCCCTTTCTGCCCCTCTTTCTGAGGTTCTTCTGTTCCTTCTTTCTCTGGCCCAACAGGGTTCTGCCCTGGGTACCATCAAGGGTTATCTTTGTGCTATCTCGGCCTTCCTCAGGCTCCCTGATCAGCCCTCCCTTTTCAAGTCCCCTGTTGTTAACAGGTTCTTAAAAGGCATTACACACCTCTTTCCTCCTGTTCCGTTTGTGATGCCTCAGTGGGACTTGAACTTGGTTCTTACCTTTTTAATGTGCGCTCCCTTTGAGCCTCTACATAACTGTCCTCTTCGTCTTCTGACTCTGAAGACAGCCTTTCTGGTGGCCATCACCTCCGCTCGGCGGGTGAGTGAGCTCCAGGCTCTATCTTGCAAACCTCCCTTTCTGTCTGTTCATCCAGACAAGGTTGTTCTTCGGACGCGTCCGTCCTTCTTGCCAAAGGTGGTTACTGCCTTCCACATTGGGCAGACCATCACTTTGCCTACCTTCTTTCCGCCTCCGCATCCTTCCAGAGAGGAAGAGAGGCTCCACCGTCTGGACCCAAAACGTGCGCTCTCCTTCTATATCGACCGCACAAAACACTTCCGGGTGGATGACCAGCTCTTTGTTGGCTACGTGGGCGCCAAAAAGGTCGGGCGGTGCACAAACGAACCATTTCCCGCTGGGTTACCTTGTGCATCAAGACCTGCTATTCTTTGGCTAAGAAGGAGCCTCCTGTTGGGCTGCGTGCCCATTCCACCAGGGCAACGGCTGCTACCACGGCCTTGGGCTGCGGTGTTCCGCTGCCGGTTATTTGTCAGGCAGCTACGTGGGCCTCGCTGCACACGTTTACAAAGCATTACTGCCTTGACAGTCAGGTCCGGAGGGACGGCTTCTTTGGCCGTTCTGTCCTCCAGGACTTCCTTGTCTGATCTTTGTTCGCAGACCCACCACCGGGGTTGGTATTGCTGGGGTATTTATTCTAAGGTAAGGAATCTGTCACTAACGTGTCTCTTTCAGATGCACAAGTTACTAACTTGTGTAACGATATATCTGTAAGAGACAGTAGTTAGTGACAGATTCCTTACCGCCCACCCATCCTCCCCGTTCTGCGAACTGATTTCTAGGGTTAAGGACATCCCTTTCAGGGCCCTAGTATTTTTCAGACACCTATGTCAGCTTCTTGCATGGCTCTGCGTTCCTGGCGCGGAAAGTCGTGTACAGAACTGACGTCAGCGCGCAGGAGCGGCGTCTAAGTGCTGCCCGCGACGTCATCCCGGCGATCACGACGCCGACGACGGACGCGGAGCCGCACGACGCCGCCTACCGACGCGCAAGGGTACTGCTACGCAAAAACTTTCCGGATCCAGCCTGACGCCTGGGGATATTCTAAGGTAAGGAATCTGCCACTAACTACTGTCTCTTACAGATATATCGTTACACAAGTTAGTAACTTGTGCATTAGATATTTGTAAAATAAAAAATAAATTAAAAAAGCTACTGTAATGGAGGGCCAGTGGGCTTGAGCTTGTCCTTACGAGGATTACCGTGTGTTTACTTATGCTCACTTTCTATATTGGACATAAATTGCACATGCACTTTAATGAAGTTTTTGGGTTCTGGCCGGCCAAAACACATTTAGTTTCCATGTCATATTTATGTGATGAACATGCACTCCTGCGAGATGAATGGATTTCCTTTTACTATTTTATCTTCGAATCGAATGAAATGTACTGTATCATACATATACTTTTATGGTCCTATTGGCCGAAATAAAGTTTAAAAGAATGATATTTTTAAAAGAATCTTCCCCCCTGGAACCAATAAGGCCCATGTTTCTCCATGAATAAATGTAATGGGTATACCCACTGGAATGGGAGCAGAGTGGCTGCCTTAAATACTATTCTCAAAAATGCAATAGAAGACCTAACATGATTAATCTATAGCCCCTTAGTATAGTTTATCTACGGATGGAAAAATGTGTATAGTAGAAAACATACCTGTCAAGGGCTAATTTGGTTGTGCGAACATTTTCACAATCATTCGCCCCTCCCCCGACATTAAATAATCAGTGGTTTATCTAGGGTTATAAATCGGATGACTAGGTGTAAAAAATGATGAATTACTTAAAGAAAAAAGAAACTGATTTACAGAATCAATTGAGCAAAGACGAGCTGACTCAAAATGGATTGATCTCAGGGAGAAAGTGGTTTCTAAGAACAGTAAGTGGTTTTGAAATCTGATTGCTGAAGCATGTGCAACCAGAAAAGCAGCAATATCTATCCCCATTAGCGATTCAGTCTAGGCTCAGTATATTTAGGAGCTGTCTGCAGCTAAGAGGGCTGAGGTGTACACTCCCTTGTGGAGGCATGCAAGGTTAATCCCTCTAGTTATTATGGCCCACCTTCAGCCTCTTTGTTTAAAACCTACATTTTAAAATCGCAAGGCTCAATTGTAATAGGACTTGAATAAATGCCGATTTTGGTTTTAAAAAGGAGGCTTCCCTTTGTTTTATGTTCCTGCTCCTTATAAGTACTCTTATAGTACTCCATAAATCATGGCCGCCTGCCTGCACCTCCCCTCCCACCTCTCAGTGCATTTACCGGAAGGTGAAAGACACAGATGGGAGGAGGGAAGTTAGGCTGTATGTATTGCTGTATTATAGTCTAAATGCTTATAAGGTCCCAAAGGCGAGACCTATTGGCTATGCCAATGCTTGTCTTTTTTCTTGCTTGTCATATAGTTTGAACTGACGCACATTACTAGTATTATGTTTTGCTGGTATTTCCTACATACTGATTGTACACTATGAAAAAGTCTATAAAAAAGTGTAGAAAGAATGTTGCTATTGTATAAAAACTTTGTGTATAAGAACCCTCTGAGAATTAGGCTCCTGATATGAATGTCGGTATTCTTCACAAACTAGGCTGCTTGCTGCCTTGTTCGCAGCACATTTTTGCAGTCATTGGCGCTTCTTATTTTTTTGCACTTCTTGAAGTACAGTATTTTTGGTAAGATTGAAATCCTCCTTTTATTAAAATCTTTGCTGTAGATGCACAGAAAAAAAATCCAAGTTTTATACCTGGATAAGATTATAAAAGGTAGAATTTTGTAGTGATTTCGTTGTAGAGTACTAGAGTGGCACGGTATTTGTGATGTGACTGATAACATACATGTTATTCCATCGATGATGTACTTGATTCCTGTATCTAAACCATGTAGTTCTCACTAGGTAGAAGCAACAAGGAATGTGGTTCCTCAGGGTTTGTTAAAACATCTTTTTTAAAACCTGGCTTTCGATTCTAGACACACTCCAGCACGTGAAAGACAGTAAACACATTGTTGTGTACCACAAGGGACGTTACTTCAAAGTCTGGTTGTACCATGATGGTCGGCTGTTGAAGCCACGGGAGATTGAACAGCAAATGCAGAGAATTTTGGATGATAAATCGGAGCCTCAACCCGGAGAGGAGCATCTGGCAGCTCTGACCGCTGGAGATCGGTAAGTGCACATTTTGGACTGTGCTGACCTATGATGTAGGGGATCCAACTATATCTGCCTTTTTGTTTTGCAGCTACATCTGCCTTACTTATTTCTTTTGCTGCAATATGCTTTCATTCCGATTAGACTTACGATACACATACCAGTGTCACTTATTTTTGTGCTCTTTGAAGAGAGAAGCATTGAACACTTTCAAGTTTAGAATTGTTCTTTTTGTTACATCTCAGTCAGGTGTATCTCAAAAGCCTGGGAAAGTGGCATGAGCTGGGTGGGATGCAGGATGGGGATTGGATGTTCAGCTTGATGGTTGGCGGATAATTGTATGGCAGTAAGATTGAAAGTTCAAGAAGGGATGGTTTCAGTGGAGATGTGTTTGTGGCTGGAAGTCTGGCAGAAGACATTTGTGTTGTCATCAGGCTTTAAGAGGCGAGGAGTTATAGGGTTAGGCTTCAGCATAAGTATGAGTGCTCGATAAAGGCACAAGCTGTAACAGATTAAAACATACAACACATAGGAATGCCTCACAAACTATAACTATATGTGTATAAATACAGATATGTAAAATCACAGATTGTTTTATATATATCGTATATAGATTGTATATTGGAAAGACTGTATTATGTGTTTGTTGTCTTCATCTAATGGTTCGTTATGTAAATTTGCTGACAAATCTTACTTCTCGTTTGCAGAATACCCTGGGCAAAAGCTCGTATGGCCCATTTTGCAAATGGAAAGAACAAGCAGTCCTTGGAAGCTGTGGAAAAAGCTGCTTTCTTTGTCACTTTGGATGACACGGAACAGGGGTATAACAAGGAGGATCCTGTGACCTCGTTGGATAGCTATGCCAAATCTCTGCTGCACGGCAAATGTTATGATAGGTGCGCTATTCTTGTTCCATACCGTAGCCCCTTTATCAGTATGTGATGAAATGACAAGGTGGTGTATAGAAACCTACACTGGCTGGGGGATGTACCACTCTCAAACATACCTTTCCCCCCTCGGCATGGCAAAATGATCATAACGGTAGAATCCTGGGAAGAGCTTATGACACTATTTCCTTATTTTCAGTGCACAATGGCAGAACGAATCAGAATATGCATTGAAACCTCTGGTCATAAGCTACTACAAGCGTTCACTGCAGCTATATATAGATGTTGATAACATTGGAAATGACATGCAGGTTTACTATGTGCAGAATTAGATTGCAGCATAAATCTTAAAGATTGAAATAGCTTACATACTTACAGCATCTTGTCTTTTTTTATGGAAAAGTGAAACTTGTTTTTCTGTAAAACCTTACATCGTAGATATCAACAGTAAGTGTGTTCATAACAATACTCAATTATGTCATCCACCAGTGTCTAAGTGCCTCAAGCATGTGTTCCATCTTATACAAATAGGTTGATAACGGGTCTTTGGTAGGAATAATGATTATTGACGGGACCCCGACGTTGTAGTTCACTTCTGTGTTTTGGGCAATGGACAGTGGGTGAGGCTGGGTTCTTCAGGCTGAACTACCTTTGTGTTCTGGTAAACCCTCTGTTTGCGTTTTGAATTGAGTGTCATACCTGGTTTCCATGGATGGATTAGCCTTGCTGCTTACCTTGGGACCATCAAGAGACAACTTGAATTCAAGCCCAACACTGTTGACCTTGGGATACAGAAACATTTTGTGCTGTACAGCATGACTTTGAAAGGTGGTTTGTAACTACTAGCCTAGATGTGGTCGCTGAAACCTAATACTGTGGAGAGAAGGTGGCATCATGAAATGCACTATTTGAAATAATACGTCACACAGCTATTAAAAAGAGGGAACACTGTACCAATATCAAAGACTACAGCTGTGCTAATGTTAAAAATTACTATCCCAAGACCTAAAAGCCCTTTGTTGCTTCCGTAAAAGGAACCATCGAGGGAGGAATAAAACTAGACCGCATACAACTAAGAGCAACAGGTGTGGAATACCAGAAAAGCATCGAAGCTTGAAAGAGTAAAAGAAAATGTTACACTGAAGTAGCAATCAACACAGACAATGGTATCAATTTCGTAAGACTTTTTGACCCAGAAATACCTTAGCACAATGACATGACTTCACAGGAGCCAAAATGATGAAGGCTGACAATTCAGCATCACAAAAATTGACGTTTACAATTAAAAATCGAAAACTCACTCATATTGTAAAGAAGAGGCTGACGCTATCCCCAGAAAGTTTTCAAGCCTAAATAACATTCCAGATAGGGAAACTCTATGTTCAAAACCAAAAAAGACTGCATCTCAAACTTGTATGCTGAGAGGTGCTTAGGTGAAAACATTGCATTTTTCTTACTCTTCGCCATTTGGCCGCCTCCTTTTTTTTTTTTTTTTTTTTTTTTCTCGACCACTGGGTCGCATAAGTTCAGTTTACCAAAAGTCGAGGTATTGGACCCAGTCCTCCGCGAAGAGAGCCACCATCAAGATTTGGTTCTCAAGAATCCTATCTGCCCTGCAGGTATTTAACACTGCAATTGAAGTTCAAAGTCTTTTGCCCAGAGGACCATTATTTCTCAACCTTGGGGTTAGTAATGGGACTGCAGGAGAGCAAAGTGCAAACTACTTCACTGAAAAGGAAACACACCTTTATCTTTATCATTCTCTTTCCAGGTTTTCACAGGCAGGCAAATGTGTAGGTCACGCTGATCACAACCGGTCAAAGTAATTTGTTCATTTGAAGTAGTAGTCAACAGGGAAGGTTGGTTTCAGTGAAAGAGCAGGGATACTTTTTAGGAAGATGAACAGATATGGACCCCCTAGCGCAATAGACGGCAACAGTGTTGGGAGTTTGCCCTAGAACAAAGGACATTCAGTTATGTCATGCTGAGGACGAAAACAAGTCTACAGGGTTATCTTGAGCAAACTCGAATACAAAGTCACCAGTCATCCTACATATGGTGACCTGTTGCCACGCACAGATGCACACACATTTTCTAAACTTAACGTTAATTACACAGCTCAAGACCAGATAAATAGGGAGTCGGTACACCCATTACATTCAACTTAATGTCACATTGTTCTTGTTTAAAACCTGCCATGTACACAAACAGCAAGTGCATCTTTTTGCAAAGCATGTGACTCTATTACTATCCATGCATTAAAAGTCAGTTATTTAATAAAATTTGCAGTTTGGGGATATTATAATTCACCTGTTACAAACCCTACCTCCACAAGAATTGGAACTCTACAAAAAATTTCTCCACATACGATCACAAACATAAAAGATATCCACAAGAAACGCTTTACAGATTAATACGTGGCCCTTAACTGACAACCCACTAGATGGAACAAATAGGCAAAGCATGTGGGTCTTTAATGATTTCAAGCTACCTAGGTAACTGTTTTCATATTCTCACTGTACACAGCTCGGGGTGGGCCAAGCCTGATTTGCATATGGTTTTTCCTATCTGACTAGTTGCACCGTGGTCAAAAAATACGATGGACTGCAATGTGGCCCCAAGCGATTGCCAGTGTGGTTGAAACCTATGCAAGCTCTCCACTGGTCACCTTTTTGTTGCTTTAAATGGCTACAGTTTATGGGAAGTGTATAAGTAGGAGATTTTTCTTCAGTTTTTATAAGAACCTAAACAATTGGTGTATCCTTTGTTTTTCTTTTAGGTGGTTTGATAAATCAATTAGCTTTGTAGCATTCAAAAACGGTAAAATGGGCATGAACATGGAACACGCCTGGGCAGACGCCCCTATCGTTGGACATCTGTGGGAGGTTAGTCTTGATGCAAAACTGCATGTTGGTTTATATTGGTGGCAAATAATGTATAACTAAGTCACACTTCCACTTGAGATGTATCTACATTTGTATGACTGTGTAATTGTAGCCTCTCCATCAAGAGATTGCTGAATGATTATATAAATCTTTCTGTCTCCTTAGTTCTCTCTAGATATTTGTTAAAGTTGCATTGTACGAAAGAGCGACCAGACCTTCGTCCATTTTCAACTGGAACAGATACCTATCTGAGAGACTTAAAGGGACTAAATTGGGTTTCTTAGCCTTCAACAATGATGCTAACTGCGCAAAAAGTAGACCTAACATTTGATATATGTGATCTAAATTGGCACTAAACGGCAACACTTATTCTATACTTTTTACAATAAGTACTGAAAAGGAGTAGGACACCCCTGCAATGCTGTTAAATGCAAAGAATAATTAATAATGACTAAATGTTGGGCGCGTGTCTTAGCCGGCTGCAAGATAGCCGCCTTTAGTGGGCTCTGCCGGCCAAGCCCTGAATCTGTTAAAATCCTGCGGACCTGCGTGGTTTTTGACTCGCCACGCACAGTGATCCTGGCGCCCCACACCTAGGGGCAGGGCACTGTCTGATCCTACCGTGGACACGATCCAGCGCCGCTACGAGGGCGGATTCTGCCCGACGTGTTCGGTCTCCGGCGCGCGGCTGCTGGGCCTGTTGTGTGGCGTGGTGTCGGAGGTGGCGCCTGGCGAGAGCGGAGTGCTCCCATCGCCTGTTCGGGACCCTGCTGAGCCCACGGGCGGCGGTGCCATCTCTGCGGAGCCTGCTGCCTGACTGCCTACCGAGTGAATGACACGCTGTGCGGGGGGGTCGCTGGCGGCGAGGTGGGGGCGTGCGTGTCGCACCGCGGGGCCGGGGCCGTGAGGCCTAAGTCGAGCTCTCGCTCTGACCGGGTACGGCCTTTCATGGCGCCCCCCGGGCCCTGCGGCGTGCCTCCCGCGCTTCCTCGCTGCCGTCTGCCTCCGGCCGGCTTGCACCCATCGCGACCCTCCTTTCCCCGCTTTCTGGTGCAGGAGTGTGCAACGCATGGGCATCGGGCTACCGCAAGCCTCCTGAGCCTCATCTGCATCCGGGCCCGCCGGGCCTTAGAATCCTCGCTGCTTTGGCCCACTGCCAACCTCAGGCCCCTACTCCTTAATTGCTGCCCCCGCATGCGGGGCCTCCGCTTCCTCCTGTGTCCTGTGGGCCTGCCGATTAGCTGGGGAATTGCCTGCATCCCATTGTCATCCCCGCCGCACTCCGGGAACCTGCTGCCAGCACATCGGCGCCTTTAGGCACCTGTTCTGCGCTGGAGGACTTGGCGACCGGCACGCACTGACTCCTGCTGGGGTGGCCCTGGCTCCCCACCAGCCGTGTGCAACTGCCGTCCCAGCGGCCTGCTTCTTCACTCGTAGTGCTACACCAGTGACTCCCGGACACCATCACGTCTATTGCTCCTGCGCTTCCTGCGGCCTCGTGTTTCAGATACCTGCTCCCTCCTTTTTATTGGTCATTCCGGCGGCAGGGTGTGGGCTTGCTGTGGCCCAACCAGTGGGAAGACGGATCCCAAACAGCCCAAACTAGCGTTCGAGCAGCGCAGACAGACCAGGCAAGAGGGGGCAATGCTGGAGACGGTAGAGCTCGCCACTCAGACTGAATCTGGTGCAGAGCGGGAAGGCGACCTGAAGGCGATCATGTTCGACGTCAAGGCCTGCGTCAGTGGCATTGCTACCCAGTTGGACAAGCTGTCTGCCAGTTTATACACAGTGAGGGCCAGGGTGGACCCGCATGATGCACAGATTTCGCAGCTAGAATCGCGAGTCTCGGATGCTGAAGACACCATGACTGGGGACCGCCAGATGCTGCTCCAAATGGACAGAGTACTGGAAATAATTAAAAGCAAGAACGAAGATTTGGAAGCGCACTCCTGTAGGAGCAACATCCGCATCACAGGGGTGTCAGAGTCTTCAAACATCACAAATGGAGGATTTCATCGAACAGCTCCTGCGCGACCTCTTTGGCGAGGTCCTGTCCCCGGTCTTCATCGTTGAGGGCCCACCGCTCTCTGGGACCGAGGCCTCCCCCGGGCGCGCCTGCCCGTCCGATCATCGCTAAACTATTGAACTATCGCGATCGTGAGAAGGGTGAGGTGCGTCACCAAAGAAACACGCTAGCTTTTACCCCGACTTCACGCTGGTGGTACAGGCCGCCCGGCAAGAATTCCTCCCGGCCAAGCGGATGCTCCAGATGCACGACGTCTCCTACTCCCTGGTGTACCCGGCCAAACTGCACGTTAAGAATGGGCCCCAAACCCAAATCTTCAATGACCCTAAAGCTGTCATGGCCTTTGCAAAAAAGCTGGACAGGCAACTGCGCCTACCCCCTTCCAACTCGCAGCAGGCTGATGGAGATGGTGCGAAGTGACAATGATTAGCATGGTCTACTGCTGCTCTGGACTTCCTGTTCATTTTGTCCCCTCTGGCCACCTTCCCTGGTTATTACTGTATGGCACTGACCCTAAGCTACTCTACCTGATGTTTCCCATACTCGCCATTCGCTACAATTCTGAGTGACAGCTGAAGCCCCCACTTCTTGGCCAGATCATAGCAACATATTGAACTGCCCTCAGAACATATGGTCTCCTATTTCTTACTGACGCTGGGGCCATTCAAACTTGATGCTTGGCCCACTTGTAGGTCTGCAGCGGCATCTCCCTGGACATGGGGGTGCCTTTGTGTATCTCATTGCAATGTTCAAATGATGTCCGTACACTATCTCGGCTTGGCCACCCTGTCCTTGTGGCGGGGGTGTATGCCAGGTGGAGCCATGCCTCCTTGGGATAATTCCCTCCTCAATTTACTTTGCTCCCCCTCCAAGTTGGGGTTCCTTGGGTGGGGTGGGGTTGGATGCTCAACCTAATTGGGGGGTTGGAGTGGGTGGTGGGTTGGGGGGGCATGCTACTTATGGGAATTTCGCCTCCTAATAGAGGCTTGTTCTTTTTACTGTTTACATTTGTTTCCTGTTATATGCTGTGCACTGCACCTCACTATTTGTCGCACACCACACTACCTGCAGCTGTCACTCACCCAGCACACCCGTCACTATCCGGCATGCAACATCATTGCACCCCCGAATGACGGACACTACGCTCTGGACCTGGAACGTTAGGGGTCTAAACGACCACCGCAAGGCACGCCTTATGCACGCTCTCCTCGTAAGACACAAAGGGGACATTTGCTTCCTTCAGGAAACTCACCTTCTCCCAGCCACCTCTTCCAGGTTACATTTGAGGCACTGGGGTGAGACCCACTCATCCTTCTACTCTAATTACTCGCGTGGCGTGTCCATTCTCCTGCGTAGGGGGCTTCCCTGGCGCACCTCCCAGACCATCACTGATCCGGAGGGTCGATACGTCATCCTTTCTGGCACCCTCTTTACTCAGCCCTTAATCCTAGCGGCAATCTATGGCCCAAACTCCGACAACCCTGATTTTTTCATACAAGTCTGGCAGCTCATCTCTTCTTTGGGACCAGCCCCTCTCCTTTGGGGAGGTGATTTCAATATTACACCCTCACAATCGCTCGACCGCTCCGGACAGCGTGCCTAGCACCCCCGCGCCACCTCAATCCTACACTCCCTCATGTCCGATAACTCCCTGCTAGACAGGCGCGAGGGCACATGTGTAAAAGGCTTGCGGGGATGCTGGTCTCGGCTGGACCTCTGGATCACCACTCGCGATGCCTCTGCATGGGTCACATCCGTTGATCACATGGCCCGCACACTCTCCGACCATGCTCCCGTGCGACTGCGTTTGCAAATCCCACTCACCCCGCGACGCATGTTTGCTTGGCGTCTGCCCTCTAATGCGCTCCGCGACACGGCTTTCTGCGAGGAGATCCGCATTGCCATTGTTAACTATTTCGAACACAATGACTGTTCGGTTGAATCTCCCTCAACACTCTGGGAGGGCTTTAAGGTTGTGATCCGAGGGGAGTGCATCTCTAAGCAGTCCGGTGTGTTGCGATCTATTCGGGGCACCTTGGAGCGTCTGGAGAAAGAGATCAAGACCCTAGACTTCCAACAGTCCCAGGACCCAAACCCCGACACCTTGGCGCAGATTAGAGGCAAAATCACTGATTTCCACGATGAGGCAGATAGAGAGCTCGCATTCTTGGGCAGGGAGGCAAGAGCCCGTCGCTATGGCCCTTGCTAACCTCCTCCGGCAACCACACACCTCCTCTTATATCTCTGCCTTGCAGGACGGGGCTTCCGATAGAACAACCTCCCCCACAGAGATCGTTACCCGATTCTCCACCTTTTACTCACAGTTGTATTCCGCTGTTGAGGTACCCCCTCAAGAGGTCCTCGATCAATATTTCGAGACTATCGAACTCCTCTGGCTGAGCAACGGTCACCGGGAATACCTGGACAAGCCCTTTACTCAGGAGGAGATCTCTGCCGTTCTTGCCGGGCTCCCCGGGGACAAGGCGCCTGGCTCTGATGGCCTCTCCCTGGCCTTCTACAAGCAATATGCGCCCCTCCTGGTCCCGCACTTGGCCGCTATGTATAATGACTCTCTCGAGCGTGGGTGCTTCCCCCCCCATCTCTCCATGAGGCCCTGCTCACACTTCTTTTAAAGCCCGACAAATCCCCCGAACTCTGCGATTCCTACCGCCCTCTGTCCCTCATAAATACTGACAATAAAATCTACGCTAAATTGTTGGCCACACGCCTTCTTCCTCTCATGCCCCTGATTGCACGCCCGGACCAATCTGGTTTCATCCCCGGACGTGCCACATCCCACAACCTTCGGACCATTTTTGCCGTCCTCCACCAGATTAATCCTTCCCGGCCGTGGCGGCACTCTTAGACGCCACTAAGGCTTTCGATACCCTTGAGTGGCCTTTCCTTTTTTATCTCCTCCCATGCCTGGGCTTCAGCCCGGACTTTGTGCGCAAAATACAGCTCTTATACACTCTCCCTACTGCTCGCATTAGAATAAACGGACAGATTACTGAGCCAATTTCCATCACGAGAGGCACTAGGCAGGGGTGTCCCCTCTCCCCTATGCTGTTCCCCATGGAACCCCTCGCTGCCAGGCTCCGACAACACCACACCCAAAGGGGTATTGGCTTTGCAGCCCGCGCTCTTGTCGTCTCCATGTATGCGGACGACGTCACACTTTACATCCGCAATCCACAGGACCACCTTGCCCCCATGACCAGGGAGGTGGTGCGATTCGGATGTCTGTCCGGAGTCCAAATAAACTGGAGTAAGTCCATCCTTTTCCCCCTTACAGATGCCACTACACCCTTCATCCCAGACTAGCCCTTCGTCTGGGCAACTGGCCCCACCAGGTATCTCGGCATTTGGCTGAGCAGGGACGTGGATGAACTTTGGAGGGCCAACTTCGGCCGTGCAATGGACTGGCTGGAAACCAGAATCCAGGTGTGGCAAACTCCCTCTGTCGCTGGCGGGGCGCATCGCCATTGCCAAAATGGTGGTGCTCCCGAAATTCCTATATCTCTTCTTAAACGTCCCTGTTCCACTTACGTCTCACTTTTTCCCGTAAACTATGCTCTCGTCATTACTCTGGTCTGGGCAGGGCGACAACCTAGAATAGCATACAACACTCTCACACTTCCCCTGGCCCGCGGTGGCATGGGCGCCCCAGACTTCAAGCTATACGCGCTTTGCGCCCAAGCCAGCTTTCTCCACTTTTGGTTGCACCCCCACGCCCATCCAACCTCACGTCGCGGTTGAGGCCGACCTTGCTGCCCCAGGGCCACTTCAGACCGCACTCTTCATTCCACCTAAACCCCGCGCGGCGAGATAGACACAGTAGAGTCCCTTCGCTGGGCCTGGGATGGGCTCCGGAAATATACCGGTGCCAGCACTCTCTCCGCCCCCTCCATGCCCCTAGCCAGCAACCCAGCGTTCCCTCCATTACAGACCGCAGGCATGGCCCGTCGCGCTGCGCTTCTAGGTCTCGTCACTATTGCAGACATCTACCCCAATAATACCTTTTTCGCCCTTTCTGGAGATGCCGGCCCATTGGATAAGCTGCTATATTACCAAATTAGAGCGACCTGTCAGGAGGCCAATCCTACGTTCCCTCAGGCTCCTCTGGCGCTTGCTGCCCTTGAGCTTGTTCATGCCTCTAGCTCCCCGCACAAACTGGTCACTAGGATTTATGCTCTCACGCTTGCTGCATCCTCTGTTAACACTGATCGCGCCCGCACTGCGTGGAGTGAAGATATGGGTAGAGACCTCCCCAGGATGTCTGGCTATATTGCTGCAACCAGATCAAACGCTTATCTCCTAACTATCGCTTGCGGCTCATACATTTTAAATATTTGCATAGACTTTACCGCTCGCCTGTGACTCTGCACAAAATGGGGTTAATCGCAAGTGATAGATGTGCGCGGTGCTCAGCGCCTTCAGCTGACTTTTCCCACATTGCCTGGCTGTGTCAGAGGGTCTCTACCTTCTGGCGGGACGTGTGCGCAGCCATCAGTGACATCATATCCGAACGCGTTGCTCCCGATCCCCTGGTGTGCCTCTTGGGTTATGTGAAACATATATCTGATGCGAGCCGCAAACTGACCGCCATGCTTCTGGTTCTTGCTAAGCGCAGGGTGTCAATCCACTGGGGGCGACAACCGGCACCCAAGGTAAAGAACTGGTTGGATGACTCTGCCCACTGTCAGACAGTGCTGGGTGAATTTTGGGACTTGATGCCGGCTGCCAGCAGACCCCCTGACATCTGGGCCCCTCTCATCTCCTACCTACAACGCCAAGCTACCCCAACCAGTCAATCATCAGACTCCCCCACTAGGGCCGCTCTGGTCACCACAGGCGGTGCTGCCGACAAACCCCCATCGCCACACCCGCCTTTACATTCCCCTAACCGCCTACACTAAAATTCTGCATGGGTATCTTAGTCTAGCAATGTGCCCTTCAGGACTAACATTCTTCTCATTTCTGTTATATAATGTAAAGGGCTGTGTAATCGTGACTGCATATGTGCTGCAATGACAGATTGTAATGTGACATGTTGTTTCTCCTTCAATAAAGGTTTTTGAAGAAAAAAAAAACGGCTAAATGTTAACAAATCGATCACAAGGTTCAAGTCTTTTGTTATGACACATTTGTAGCTAATTCTTATTTTCTTGAGCTAGTATTTGTATGTATCTGTTATAGTTTGACTGTCTTTTCCTCTTTCTGCAAATTGTAGCGCCTTGAATTTGCCTACTTAGTGATTGCTGCAATCGAATTAGTAACTGTTCAATTCTATGCCCTTAATAATAGGGTTTAAAGATTACATAATTTCGTCTTTCAGAGAAGAATCCTTTTAATTGTTTCTAATTGCAACTGTTTTTAACTTTTTAATTGGATTCCATGCTTAGTTTATATTATACAAACATGATATTTCTTTGTGAAAATTCTTGATAGCCCACAATGTCTGTCTGCCTGTTAGCATACAACTGACAAGGGCACCTTAACGCCTTTACCTTTTTGATTCTCGACTTTCTCCCATATTTCACCTTTCCCTTTTTAAGCTTATTCTAAATGAATGTGTGCCAAACTTCTTCCACTCGCCTCCAATCAATTCGTTTTTGTGAAATTTCTCCCCTTACACATGCTCATTTTCCACTTCCCCGCCATCATCGTGTCTGCAGCCTTAACTCGACGCCAGTGGTACACCCCACCCTAATCCATTGAATTCTTGGAATACATATATTCTTGTCGACAAATTATTACAAATTCATCAACACCCCTTTGCTCTCCTGCATTCTTAGCATGAATGCCCTCATATTGTGATTGCCCTCCTAATATGCTTAGTAGTCCACCATTTCATGGGCCGTCCTTCCAGTATCCTCTTTCCCATTTATTTTCCCGTTGGGTCATAACGTCAGAGCACTTTATGAAAAGCTATTAGGCAGAGGCGAGCCCCTCATCAGGCTTGAAAGGAATATCACCTGTTCTGTCAGCCCTTTCCCTGATGCACACCTTTTAGGAATGCATCTTTCTTGAAACGCTTTCCAGGCTGTATTGTATGCCCCTGTGCCTCACCCTCTGCAGCTATATTGGTCCCGTTTTATTCCAGACCTATGGTCCACTCCTATCTCCCACTGATCATTTGCATCTACATTAATGCCACTACCTACTCCTGGTATGGATTTCTACTGTATCTACCCCCTGTGCACCCCTTTCCAACTGCCCACTCTCACTAGGCCACAGTGCATCTTAGGTGTCTCTGAGGGGACACCATGCCTTTACTCTTCTATTCAACTCCCCGCTCACAATCCACCCTAGAATTCACTCTCCTATTGTATCTCACCTTTGACCTGTAGAGTGCTATGGAAATATTGCATAATACTTATACAATACTTACACACCCGTCTCTTTTCTTCCCTACTTCTTTTGGTAGTTTTCAGTGGTCAGTGCTGACCTCCTCCTCTTCCATGTGCATCAGGGCATTGATAGAACTTCTGCAGGGACTTCAGCTGATGCGGTTCAAGTTCAGGGTGCCCCCATTTCCTATTGAGAGAAAAAAGGCATCCCTCCATCTCCTCCTGACATCCTCCACTTAGTTTAATGTCAAAAGGACCTCATTAACCTGCTCCAAAATAGTGCTGCTACATGCTGCTGTTTAGGGACACTGAAAGGAAGAAAATCTGTTTTCCTCTCAGCACATGTGTTGCTGATTTTGTCTGTGGCTTCTCACCCAGTCCATAAAGTCGAGGAGAAAGGTTCCCCCGGGTGAGTAGGTGGTGCTGGTTTTAGGTCTCGCCTAGGCAGCTCTTGCGCTGTGTCTTTGTGACATGCTGTAGTCAGGAAATGGGCATGAAGGTCCGTCCCATCTTTTTAATTGGCTCCTGTCATTGTCCTTTGTAAATGGTGGCTTTTCATTGATCAATAGGCTTAGTAGTCCCACCTTAGTACCGCCTTTTCGCTTCTTGTAACCTGTCATGAGGACACCCCGTTACATGTGTTGTTACTCTTGATGTTTTAATTGCAGCCTCCAGCACTATTTTCTTAAATGGTTTTTTCCTGCCTGCATCTGCAGGCGGCATGGGAAAGATGTCTGGTCGCACAGCTGCTCCCCCTCCCTTTCGATTTCCAGCGCCGATTGAAAATAGGCCTGTAAATCTTGTATGGAGCCTGCTTTCATGTTTCATTTTATTAGTTTCCTGTTATTGGTTCATTTGCACAGCAAATAATGCTCTCTGGACATTTTAGCCTTCCACAAATACACAAGTAGCTACCCAACAACAAATAAACGCGCTTACCAAGCTACCAAACAACAACAAAAACGCGCTTACCAAACTCCTTCACACGCTAAACAGACGCTTAATTTACTGCTCCTCTTTCTGCTTTATTGTTCCCCAGAACTGCACGAGAACAAATTGTCATCAAATAAAACATTGAAAAATAGGATTCTTTGAGGGAAACGGAGTTATTGAAAAATGATCAGTGCCTGTGAGTGGCATTGCTCTGCTGAGAAATTATTCATGCAATTTGCTTTCCTACTCAGAAGCTGCTTTGGGTCCCTTTCTATGTTTTCATCTTGTTTTGCAGCTGGGTGGGGAGCGTAAATTCGGTAGCGGCTTTTCCTCGGTCTGGTGCACATGTCATACATAGACAGGCTGCTGTCTCAGTAGAGACCCACCCTCCTCCCCAAGTCACTTCTTGCTGATTGCCAGGCAGGCAAGTTCTGTCCCAGCCATCTGGTATGCGTTAACGCTCAGAACAGCCCCCTCCTCGTCTGGCTTTAAAAGCGCTTCCTTTCACTTTGAAAGAAGGGTCTTGTTGTGTGTTTATCATGTTTAGGTCGAGCCTAGGCAGCGCGCATGCGCTGTCTGCAAGACCTTGTGTAATCAATAGAACAATGTTTTTTCCCACCTCTACTTACCATACGTTGACTTCAATGTCGCTCTACTTTGCTGCCTTGTAACTGGTTCCCACAGCCGTAAGGTCACTTCCGTCGAAGCCTGAAGAGCACCGGCCAAGAACAGTTTCCTTACACTTTAAGGGCTTATCTGTTGTTTAGTAGAACTCTTTTCCCTCTGCTGCCCTTCCCTGCACTATAAGCCCAGCTCGTGCCTTCGGTGCCCCTAATCTCTTTGTGCGTGCGATGCCCTCCCCCACCACCACCTCCCGTCACTTTTTTTCTTGCTCCTATGACATACCTACAGCTGCGCGCTGCACTCATTTCTCGGTCAATGAGCTGTAAAAATATAACTGCAGGAATGTACTACAAATATTTAAATGCGTTTTTAAAATGTATTTCCAATGGGCTTTTATCGTTTCCCATTCTCCTCTGTTTTCCCATGCGTCTTTATTTGATTTTCAGGTTTGGCTTGTACGTCCCACCAACCCCCTGTCCCTTCGCTGCTTGAACCGTGCCGTGGTGCTTATTTTTATGTCCTTTGTCTCTATCTACATATTTAGACAAACCCCTGCAGATCTCTTCTTTTGCATCTCTCCTTTCACCTAGAGTGTCTATGGCCTTCCTGCTTTCACTTCCGGTGCGACAGCCGTTTTATAAGCTTAGATAAGAGTACAGGGTTCAGAGAGGGTGAGTACCGTAGACATTGGTCATTGTGTATGTTGAAGTGTACACAGCCAGCATGTCAACTTGAGAATTTGAATTCTACCGGTGGAGCTTTGTGAAGATCTCATTTCCACAATCGGTGAAATTGGAAATGTAGCCCATTTGCTTTTGTTGATTTGCACCAACGGTGGGCTTTGTTCTCATAAGGGCTTTAGTGGACAAATTGTATGTATTTTTTATGTCGCACCACTGTTTTGCCAGTTGAATGCCCATCCCGCCCTACGCTATCAGATTCATCAATAACATATACATCATACCATTTGACGTGACTGGCAAATGGTCCAATGTTATGCGACAGCTTCAGCAGGCCCTGTATTTCGATTCTATCTACCTTTTTAAAGTGACCAGAGTAGTCTCCTTCATAAGGACAGCCCTTTCCCTGCCCTAAGCTTCCGTTTTACAAATCATTGTTATAAGGAGCGTTATTCGCATTATTTTATGTTGGCAAATAAGTGCTGCAGTTACCAGAACGAAATGACGAAAAGTTCCCTCTGGTCGCAACACAAAGGGGGGGACGTCTTATCAACAAGTAAAACAAAATAAATAAATAGCAGGGAGTATTTAGGTGTGTATTTAAACAAAAAACGAAGTTTCAGATCGCATTCAATTTGCCAATGATACGTTACTTGCAAGGCATTATTCACTGTCTGTTTAATTGGCATTTGGCGGTTTCACTTGCATTTTTACTAATTCCTGTTTTGCGTTTTTGTTTTTACAAATAACCCTTCATGTCTTCATAAACATCACTTATAAGAATAGCAGCATAATTATAAGGTCTCTAAATTATGTAGCAATGCACTCATTCTAAAACATAAGTGAAAATGTGTTAAAATAAAAACATCCTGTCTCCTAAGGATAATAAACAAAGGTCACCATTAATCACACAATGCAGGATAATTTACGCAGCACAGAACTTGTGCAGAAATTAAAAAGTTTATTCACCTTGAGGGCAAAACAGACTATTGTCTTCCACGTTCTGACAAATAAACGTTAGTCATTCCTTTACTAATGTTCTTCTAACCCATATTGCCAAAAATGCCCGGTTTTCAAATGCCTAGCCCATTGTTAATCATTTTGACATACCTTCCTGTAACTATCACGTTAGACAAGTATTTGCAATTCAATAGGTCTCCCATTATGTGTTTTAAAAACCTGCACGCGGTGCGTAAATACGCACTTTGTACTTGTAGTTATTGCTTACGACAAGCAAGGCTGGCAGTAACTGCGCTTCTTTTACTGACAGCCTTGAAAGTACAAAGTGCGTGTTTACGCACTGCTTGCAGGTTTTCAAAACACATAAATAAAAGGCATTGTCATTTACAATGCCACTAGCTCAAACTCTTGCAAATGCGAGACCTATTGCATTGCAAATTCTTGTTTGTTCTGGCATTGCATTGCTTCGGAAGTATTATTGAATTCTGCAGTAGTCTTCTTCCTTGTTTAACGGTAGTTACAAAGTCATTATGGCCTGACTCTGAACATGCTTTTGGAGATGAGCACAGTTAAGTTTTATTTTACCGTTAAATAGTTTTCAGGTTGTTGTTCATCCTCTGCCTCCAGCTCCTCTTATCCTATATGTAAGTAGGCATCACCCATTCGGAGATGCAAGGCAAAGTGGAAAGCCGTCTAGTTTTGCATAATTGTAGGTCTTAATCTGGGCAGTCTGAAATGGGCCACATCTTGTGAAAAGTATCTTCAGGCACCAAGGGATATAGTTGGCACTTTTGGATCATACAGCCAAGAGCATGGCTGTATGTTGTCTCACCCATTGTGATAGACAGTGCAGAGCCAGCAAAAGAGTCAATCACTAAGCAGCATATAAGGCAGAGCTGCGTGGTTATTGGCCATGTTTCAGGCCTGTCCTGTTAGTTACACTGTGTCTGAGAGATATGCCAGTGCCTTTAAAACATGTCAATAATGCCACTCAGGAGTGTTTAGAGCCAACCAGTGCCGGTAAAGGTGTGCTGGGAGCTAGGCTGAGTTGGCCAAGTGAAGGAGCAAAGGGGTGGAGGTAATTACATGTTTATTGCATTAATGGTACAACTCCTAGCATCATAGTAGCCATACTGGCTATATTTTATGTACCATTTTCTTACTACTACCCAACCCTAGCATATTGCTAGCTAGCCCCGATAAAAGCATGCCCTCCCAATTAAGTATGCTGTGGACACCACTAGTGCACCGCCACCAACTCGGCTCCAGTGCAGCCTCGCCACAGCATCAGTGCAGCACCACGTCCGTACCAGAGCAGCACCACCTGAGCACCAATGCAACATCACCTCAGCATTAGTGCACCACCTCAGCATCAGTGCAGCATCACCTCAGCACCTGAGCACCACCTCTGCACAAGCACACCAGCACAGCATCAGCGCAGTACCACCTCAGCACCACATCAGCACAGCACCACCTGAGCACCACCCGCATCTTCAAAGCATCAACACAGCACCACCTCCTTATCAGTGCACCACCACCAGTGCAGCACCAACTCAGCATCAGCACAGCACCCCTCAGCCCCACCTCAACATCAGCACAGCACCATCTCAGCTGCAGCACAGCACCACCACTACATCAGTGCACCACCACCAGCACAGCCCCACCTGAGCACCAGCGCAGCCCCACCTGAGCACCAGCTCAACCCCCACCTCAGCATCAGTTCAGCACCACTTCAGCATCAGCGCAGCATCACCTCGGCACAGCACCGACTCAGCACCACATGAGCGTCAGCTCATCACCACCTGAGCACCAGCGCAGCTGCACCACCTCCGCATGACTCGGCATCACTCAGCACCACCTCAGCCTCACTCAGCATCACTGGAGAACCACCACAGCGCCAGCACAGCATCACCTCAATATCACCATCTCATCATCAGCACAGCACCAGCGCAGCCCCTCCTCAGCAGCAACTCAGCACCAACGCAACACCACTTCAGCATCAACACAGCATCACCTCAGCACAGGACCAACTCTGCACCACCTGAGCACCAGCACAGCATTAACACCTCAGCATCACTCAGCACCAGCACAGCATCACCTCAGCATCACTCAACACCACCACAGCACTACCTCCATATCAGTGCACCACCATCCACCACAGCACCAATTCAGCACCAGCGCAGCGCCACCACAGCACCATCTCCGCAGCAACTCAGCACCAACGCAGCACCACTTCTGCATTAGCGCAGCACCAACTCCGCACCAGTGCAGCATCACCTCAGCACCAACTCCGCATCACTCAACACCACCTGAGCACCACCTCAGTATCGCTCAGCACCACCTCAGTGTCACTCAGCACCACCTCAACATCAGTGCACCACCATTTCAGAATCGGCACAGCACCACCTCAGCATCAGGGCAATATCACCTCCGCATACGCACAGCACCACCTCAGCATAGCACCATCTCAGCATCAGCTCAGCACCATCTCCTCATCAATGCACCACCACCAGCGCAGCCCCACTTCAGCAGCAATTCAGCACCAACGCAGCACCACTCCAGCATCAGCGCAGCATCACCTCAGCACAGCATCCCCTGGGCACCAGCTCAGCACCACCTGAGCACCAGTGCAGCACAACCACTTCAGCATGACTCAGCACCACATCATCACTCGGCAGCAGCTCAGTATCACTCAGCCTCACCTGAGCATCACCTCTATACAAGCACACCACCACCTCAGCTTCACTCAGCACCACGTCAATCCGACGTGGGAATCTGGCATCTGTTGATTCAGCCCTAGTGTCCGCCCGCTGCTCATGTTGTAATTCAGGTACTATTTCCCAACCTCCACTTCCCCATTGTTTATGCCCCCTCCCCCCCACACACACACACACACACACAAAAACGTTATAACTAAGAAGCATTAGTACAGACCGGAAGAAGTTGCCAGCATTGCAAGGACAAAAAAACCAGAAGACATTTTTTATGGTAATTCTTTTTTTAATCCGGTCTTTCAGTTGTATATGTCTTCTTGGTTATATATAAAGGTAACAAAAATGCTTATAACACTTTTTTATTATAACTTTTCAACATAATGCACAGCAGCTCCAATGCTCTACAACATAGCTTAAAGACACTGGCAAAGCCAATAGCTCTGGCTAAACACTTATAAGGTCCCAAAGGCGAGACTTACTGGCTATGCCAATGCTTGTTTTCTTTTGCTGCAGGAAGCCATGTCCCTTTGGTTTTTGTTATCGGTTTATTGAATTTTGTGTTACAAACATTGTATACAGTGTGCACAGTTATCAAATTTTACGTACTATACATTGATGTAACATTACAGAACTTGAGAGGCTGGTACATAGCGCTTGGAACTGAGCAGTTAACTGTTTCAAAAAGGGACATGCATACTACGTTCAGTATACCTCAGTGAAGAGGCAATTTGTATACACTTCAATAAACAGGTGAACTCAGTAAAAGGAACGAGAAATCTGAACATAAGATCAATAGGCCCTTCTTAGACTTTGACCCACCCCACAACATTTTGTTTCCCTCCGTTGTTCGTTTACAACAGTTTGTTATTACGCATCCACATGCAAGCGTTTGAGAAAATGTACAGGCACATCCACAAGGAATGGGTGTTCCAATGCAAGCATAATTGCCATACATATGACAGTCAACAAATTGTATACAGTTTCTCTGTTAGTGTAATGAGCATTACGATGCTGACTTTGGTCCATATTAGGGATGGTTCATTATCACATCCATGTTGAGCGTGCATAGGTTAGAAGTGGCTTTGGGAAGAGGGAAGAATAAGGGGTATTCAAACAAAAAGAACCAGAAAGAGCTTGGCCCATTTGTAATGTTGACTGGCCCATGCTTGCGGTAGTAGCAAACATATCACGCGTGCTCGCAGCTCCGAGCGTTAGGGAGGGGAGAGGAGGTGGAGTGTTTGGGCAAGGACTTTGGCCCCTCCCTGCTCGCCTACCTCAGTTGCACAATAGCAGATTAGGAACCTACAGTATCTGGGTCTGCTGGGGAGGCGTGGACAGAGGCTTGTGCATCGCCTGATTGTGCGCTCTGAAAGTTGTGCAGAATGGCATAACAGTTCTTTTTGCGGAGGCCCAAGGTATCCTCAGTGCGCAATGCCACACTTTCTGCCCTAGCCCACACCAGCAGTGACTGCCTCCTGGCCATTAAGGTGGGAGGGTCGGGTGATTTCCACCGTTTTATCAGGCGCTTGGCTGTCAGTATGCTCAGGTCAAGATAGCAGGAGATGACCTTCTGCCATTTACCTCTAGGGTAGAGTTGCAATATATACTCCTCTCAGTTGTGTGATAGGGTGCGGCCAGTGCAGGCAGCTAAGGCAGTGCCGACCAAGCACCAGTAAGTGTGCAAAGATGGGCAGGCCCACAGCATTTGAAGGAGATCAGCATCAGTAACCTGGCACCTAGGGCAGGCTGCATCCGTGTGGTGGAAAAATCAGTTTATTTTGGCATGGGTGAGATATGCTCTTTGAATTATGCAATGCTGGATGAGGCGGAAGCAAGCGTTGCGAGGAATATCGGTGGGGCTGCTTAGCACCTCAGCCCATTCCCCATCAGTGAAGGGGCGATGTCTGTCTGCTTCCCAGTGTTGCCTCAATGGTATTAGTCACTTGTGTGTGTTGGCGTAGCGAATCGACGAACCATATGGTGACGTGCAAATACTGGATGGTCAATTGTGTGGTGTGTTCCGTGGCCATGTCCCACCATTTGTTACCTAGGGCCACAAGCAGTGTGTTATACGGTAGAAACTGGCCAGCAGGTAAGTCATTTATTTCTGTTAGTGTGTCGTAGGGGTGTAGGGTACCATCCTGTTATAAATCGCCAAGCGTTTGAATTTCCGCCTCTAGCCAGTCCGACAGCTACGCGGCTGATGTAATGATGCCGCCTCGTGGCATGCCTTGCATGGGCAGTGCTGGTGCATATGGCAACGTCGATCGCGTAATATAGACACTCCTACGGAAGCATTGGTATGCAACCCCCAAAAGTAGCGGCTCGGGTGATCTGCGTTTAGCACCGGGGTGCAATAGCCGGTTTAAGGCCGCCATCGACTAGGGCGGGGAAACAGCGGTAGTGTCGCATAACTGAAGTCCCGCCAGCCATCTCGCTACCCATTGCAACTGCTTCACGCAGTCTAGGTCTGCAAAATTCCGTGAGTGTTTGGGCTAGCGCGATTGGGATCGATCGTGCGTCTCAGGTATATCAGAATATCGTCCACTTATAGTGAGACTATGTGTGTACCGTCTCCCAGGGGGATACCCCATTCAGCACCCCCGCTCCCGAATCGCCGCTGCGATCGGCTCAACTGCCAGGGTGAAGAATAGTGGGGACAGCGGGCATCCGTGTCGGGTCCCGCGGTGGATTGGCATGGGAGATGTACTGGCCAGTCCTCACCCTGGCCGTCGGCATTGTGTATAGCAAGCGGACCAAGCGAAGAAACCTGCCCTCAATTCCATATTTGATCAGAGCAACAAAAAGGAAGTCCCACTCCAGGGAGTCGGAGGTCTTCTCGAGGTCAAGAACCAGACACCCGGAGTGGGGCCACTGCCGAGGGGAGTAAGTAGAGACCCTGAAGAAGCACCTCAGGTTTAACAAAGTGCTACGAGATGGGATAAAGCTGTTCTGGTCAGCATGGACCAGAGCAGGAACCAGCAGAGCCAGGCGGCCAGCAAGTACCTTAGCTAGGATTTTATAATCTGTGTTTAACAGGGCAAGCAGGCGATAGGATCCCAGCTCAGTAGGGTCCCTGTCCGGCTTAGGCAGAGAGACAAGCAGCGCGTCACGTAGCGAAATGGGGAGCAGGGCAGCCTTGAACTCAGCGTTGTATAGTGCATGCAATTGCGGTATTAATGTGCGTGCATATGTCTTATAGAACTCGGAGGGTAAGCCATCGGGTTCAGGGGTGCTACCCAGTGCAAGAGCTCTGACGGCTTTATGTATTTCAAAAAGTGAAATCGGTTCCCTTATTTCTGCGATTTGCATTGGGTCGATGACGGGTAGCTGCATCTGAGAGAAAAAAGCTGCAAAATGTTCGTTGTCAAAGGTAGTGGTCGAGGCGTATAGGGCTCTATAGTGTTGAGTCAATTCAGCGTGCATTTCATGCTGCATGTGTAACAGCTGCCCCATATGATCCCATAGGGCTTGAATAGGATGATGTGCCTGCTTCCAACATATAAGCCATGCTAGAAGGCGACCTGCACCCGATGCCGCATGAGTGCGGTGGAATGCGCAGCATAATATATGCACCTAAGGTGCAGCAAGTTCCTCGTGTTTTACATCCCATTGAGGTGCACACTCCGGTCTTGTCACTAACCATGTCTCCAACCGTAGGAGCTCGCGTTCGATTTTTCCTATGGCATCATTAAGATGTTTAAGGATATTCCAGTTAATTCCCAAACATCGCCCCCTGATGGTCACTAAAGGCTTGCCATTCAAATGAGTCTGTTATTTGTGGAGCCCTCATAACCTGTATAACCTGTGGGGCTGATTCCCATTGTTGTTGCAACTATTGAGGATTATGATCCGAGTGTGTGCGGCCGATGTATGCAATTTGACCGAATGTTGGAAAGAGTGCTGGCGATCCTATTATGCAGTTGAGGCGGAAGTGCAGACCATGAGGTGCTGAGTAATGCGAGTACACTCTTGTTGTGGGGTTATGTGAGCTCCATATATCTATAAGGATGCAGCCAAGCTTCATTTATCTACCAGTGACCAGTGGCTTAACAAGTCACCCAATGCGCGAGCATTTGATACGGAGGCTGTGCGTGACGGGGGGGGGGGGGAATGATCGAACCAGTGTAGTGTTGAGGACAGCATTGAAATAACCACCTATCAGCCATTGGGTTTTGCTCCACTTTGCTACGTGGCAGATAGGCTATGGAGAGGAGAAATGTCGCCTGATCTGAGTTAGGAGCGTATATCGCCCCCAGCACTAGCTTTAGCCCATTGAGGCAACATCTTAAAAGTACATATCTTTCACCTGGGTCTACCTTCACCACCTCTGCAACAAAAGGGGTTCCCGCCCGCACCCAGATCAGTACCCCCCTGGCATAGGATGAGTAACCGCCAGCAAACACCTGACCATGCCAACAACGGCAGAGCCGATCAGATTCCGGGTGTGTCAGGTGGGTTTCCTGCAGGAGGGCCACATGATCAAATCTGCATTTCAGATAGGAGTAGATCAAATATCAGCGTGAGGGTGTATGCATGGCCCTTACATTCCACATGATAATGTTAGTCTGAGCCATGCCTGGGTTAGTGTTTGGTGCTGCTGGCAATGTAGCTTTTCATGATAATAAGGGCCTGTTGTGCTCTGAATGCGGCATACATGGGGGGGGGGCAGTGAACACAAGGCGATATTGCTTAGCTGAAAAATAATAAAGGGAAAACAAGTTGAACATGTAGAACATTTTTGGGGTAGTCGTGTGGCAGGGATCCGCCCAAACAGTATGGCCAAACATTGGCAACTTATCAAGAATCTCAATCCGAGAGAAAGGAGTGTGTATAGCAGAGCAGGTTTTTAATCTTCCCTGCACCCCTGATGTAAGGTGTATGATGTACCAGCTATGATGCATGTCAGTCCGAGCAGGAGGCCTGGACCGCAGCAGGATTGTGTCTCGTCCTGCGCTTCTGGGCGCTTGTAGGTCCTATTGGTTTTGTTCCTGGCGGGTATCTCCCGCGGGTGTCCATTGCAGCAGATGTCATCATGAGTCACCCAAGGAGTGGAGACTGAGTTTTGGTGATTGCCCAGCCGAGTCAGATGACTTAATCAGCGGTCTGCGGTGTCACGTCGGGTGGAACCGGTGATCCCGTCCTGACCGAGCTCGTGTTTGAGGAATCGTCTTCGTTGGAGGACTTCGCAGAGTCATTGTCTGGATCCGAAATTTGGGTTTGAGTATGCAGTGCAGTCGCCGTCTGCATAGCGTCTCCTTTCCGATATGACCTGCTCTAGATTGGGTACAGCTTTGGGCGGCAAGGAGCGGTTAGGGCTCCTCCTCCTGCCATGTCGGCGGACTTTGGTGTCTCCGGCCAGTCTCTCAGTTCCAGCTGGGCAAGGACACATGGATGTGTGACCTGCACCCTCCGTCCAGTCCCACGAGTCCTCGGGGAGTCAAAGAAGCGAACATTGTCTTTGTCTACTACGCGAAGGCGTGCCGGGAACAGCAGGGAGTATCATTGTTGGAAAACGAGGCAGTATCTGTGAGGCCTGCACAAATAACATGACTACATTTGTCCTTCACTGGGAACCAAACACCCAATTGTAGCGCCTGACTCTCAGAGGGTAGCGTTGCAGAGCAGTCTGAGGCTTACTCAAGGGAGGTGGTGTGGGCTAGTAATCGCCATTTGCAGGTGTGCAGAGAACACTCAATAATTGATTGTCCAGTCTGTACTTTGCTTTATAAAAGTAAGAGTACATTTATTAAACACACACACTACTCAATACTATGCACCAATTTACAAATATACATAAGCTATTGGAATTACTTTGTGACATTGCATAACATCTCCACCCCTCCCGCAGGGGGGGGGGGGGGGCTAGTACCACCACTCCCATGTATGCACATCATCTTTCCCCCTAATGCAGTGTGTTGAACATAACCTGGAGCGAGGGCCCTGCGCACTGGCACCATCCCAGTGGCGACCCCCCCCCCCATTATCTCAACGAGCATTAAAAATAGGTGCACCTGCCCTGGTGACACATAACCCTGACTGAGCATCTCATATTGTCCATACAGTATGCACCCTTACATCTTCAGGGCTAACAGTCTGGGTTGTTCTTCACTTAAGCGCAGCAGCAAGAATACATGTTTAAGCATCACTTTAGAATGACAGTACTCATCACATTTGTGGATCATTAGAATGCATTGCAATTACAGCCCCTAAAGGCATCACAGATGAAATCACAGGATTACGCATATACAGCCAGACACCCTAGCAGGAATGTCTGGCAACATAACCCCACTTTGCTTATGACATCACCTTTCACGAGTACTTCACATTACACAGGTGGCCTTCAGTCCCTCTAAAAGAAATAACATTAGTAAATGCACTACAGGTGCAATTACACCTCTTCACCTCCAGGGGATGCCCTTCTCCAGACATCCCCAACTCAGTCCTTCACTCCTTGACGCACTTCTCCTTGCACCCTCAGCTGTAGAACAAAAGGTCCAGCCCAGAAGGTGTTAAAATGCTGGCTGAGCCCTTGAGGGGTTATCCTTTTCTAGTCCCCATGAGACTTAGGGAGGGACTTTTCTTCGTGCTGGGGGGGAGACTGCGCTTCTCCAGCAGCTCCCCCAGCACCTTTTTCACAAATGAGTGTGACCCCCCTCCTCTGGGGGCCACCAGGCACCAAAAACGATGATTTCCCCATGCCTTGCAAGGCATTATGGGGCGCTTCAGGCTCCTTTCCTTGCATAATATATTAGCGGCTCTCCCGCTGTGCTGGGGAGAGCCGCGATGCCGCCGGCGGCCTCACGCCGCTTCTGCCGGCCTCGGTGGGGGGCCCAGTCCCACCCGGACCCCCAGGTGAGTTAATTACGGCTCGGGGAGCCCACCCCCAGCCGCTCGTGCCACTGGTGGGGGGCCCGGTCTTACCCGGGCCCCTGGCGCTAACTCCTCTTCCCGGGGCCCCCGGTTCCACCCGGGGACCCCGTCTGGCCTCTGGGGTGGAGAGCTGCTCGGGGAGCCCCCCCCCCCCCGGCGGCTCCCGCCGGCTCCCCGCTCGGCCCTGCACACCTCTGGTGCGGCTGCCGGGATATCCTTTTCGGTCTGCCCGCTCCGGCGGGCCGACGTGCAGTCTCCCGTCGGTCGAGGCAAACCTCGGGGGAGTGCGACGGCACTCCCCCCGCCTCCCTCCAGTTTCGGGTCCCGGAGATGGGCTCCTGGGCCCCTCCTCCTCCTCTTCGCGGGGAGCGCACTGGCGCTCCCCGTCTCGTCCGTCTTCGCCGGGGGCCGGGGTGGGCTCCTGGCACCCCGTGGGGAAATCTTCATGGGGAGCGTGACGGCGCTCCCCGGCTTTGCTTCGGGCCCGGGGATGGGGTTCCGGGCCCCTCCTCTTCACGGCGCGCGCAACGGCGCTCCCCGTCGGTTCTTCTTCGGCGGGGGCCAGGGTGGGCTCCTGGCTCCCCCAGGGGGGATATCTTCACGGGAAGCGCGACGGCGCTCCCCGGCTTGGCTTCGGGGCCCGGGGGTGGGACCCCTACAGACCTCTTCGCGGGGGGGGCGCGAAGGCGCTCCCCCGCCTCCATCTTCGGTGGGGGCCAGGGTGGGCTCCTGGCCCCCCTGAAGGGCACTTTCACGGGGAGCGCGACGGCGCTCCCCGGCATCCCTTCTCCTGGGGACAGCCCCCGGGGACCTGACCCACCCCGGGGGCATCTCTGAGACCGGCGGCGGAGCCCCACGTGCTTCGTGGTCGGTCTTCTTAGGGGTCAAAGGTCGCCTACCTTCTGGGGGCCATATCTCAGCCCCCAGGGGTCCGATCTTCTCCATTTTCGCGTCCTCTTGCTCCTGGTGGCGCCCCCCAGCCACTGGGAGCACTTTCCTTCACCCTCTGGGTCTCTGAGAGGGGGGATTCAGTAGGGAGCTGTCTTCACTGGCTCCCTGCGCCAGCCTTTCACCTGCTCTCCTCCTGGGCCTCTCTTCTCCCTGCGCAGAGGCCCCTGCTTCTGCGCACTGGTCCTGGACTCTTCTCCTGGCGCTGTTCAGGATCCTGGGGTCAGTCAGGGGGTTCCTCCTTCCAACTGCCCATTGCGCCAGGCTCCAGCACCTTCTGCCTCAGCAGACCACACCCCAGAGAGCGCTTCTCTTCCTGTGCAGGTTCTTTTTAAAAGTTGAGTAGGGGGCTGGCAGGAAGTCTGTTTGTCCTATCAAACAGCGACACATCACTTCCCTGCCCCTGCTCCCTCCTTCCTGCCCAGCCTCTGGGTTTGTTCAAAATGGCGTCGTCCAGGGTCTCTTGCCACATGGTCTCTGAAAAGTCCCCTTCCCCCCTCGCTGCCTGCCCTCCTTGGTGCAGCCTGGTGCCTGGCACCCAGTGATAGCTGCTGATGGATGAGCCTGTAGCTCCACCCATCTTCTCTTCCTTGGAGAGGAGGCCTTAGCTCGTGGAAGAAAGGTTATCAATCCAGCCTACTGAGGTCAGCCCCCAGCCAGTCCCTGGTTATGGCAGACCAGAGAAATATGACATTTCTGGATGACCCAAAAGCAGTACAAATATGACTTTGGATTCTGCAGAATACTTCTTCTCACACCTGTTACAGTGGACTTTAGTGCGTGTCTGGAATCTGTAGGCCTTAGGAAAGTGACACTAGCCCATGGGCTCCACTTCCCCATAGGGGAATAATGAAGTGAAAAATACAGTAAAACACACTGACTTTCCCTGGCATGTTTCTTCCCAGTGTATAAAGCCTATTCCGTGTCACCACCCAATTCTGCATAAGTCCTGCCACACCATTCACTTTGTAGCTGCTCCTGGACTGCGCACGCCAGGAATCTCCCCTGCACAGCCCCTACACGTGTGCACACGCATGTACACCGGTGTCTGCATGTAACCAGCCCGGTGCCCCTTACTCCAGCTGCTGCGCAGCGGCCTAGTCAAGCTAGGGGGATACCAGTAAAATCCACATGCAGTCTTTCATCATGAGTTCACTGTGGGTGAGTCCCAACTTATGAGGCTCTCCCACAGTAAAAGCTCAAGAAATAGGTGCTCAAAAAGTGAAAAATCCGGGCGGCCCATAGTGTCAGAACCACCTTCTGACACACGCCGCGCCCAGCTGATTCCTACAGGGAAGAAGTAGCCACTCTACATGGGTACACTTCCCGTAGTCAGCGATAACTAGTTATAAGGGGTTCTGACCAGACCCCCCCCTTACTCACCAGTTATCCGCTCAGACCACCTACTCCTCCCATTCATGAAATCTCCCCCCATGACAGGGATCCCAGACTACCGTAAGAACCCTCCGGGCTCTAGGTTAGATACTTCTAGGTCACTCATGGTCTACATTGACTCAGCCTAACTAGGCCCACCTTTGCCCTCGGGCATGCAACACTATGCCTACCACTTCTCTGGACAAGGGTACAGTGCCTCAGCACCGATGCGGTCTTGTGGGATAGGTCTACATCCCATCCCCTGGGTCACTAGCTGGTCTCCCTTCTGGAGTTTGTTCCAACCAGTACCCTCTCTCCGTTTGGTCCATGCACCCCAAAGATGCAACCTCTCTGGACCCTCACCCTGCTGCTGAGGTCATTCTGCTGCCGCCACCCTTTCGGGATGACTGGCTTCCCTAAAGAAAGCACAGCCACTTGTGCTTTCCCCACACAGAAAAGCACCCTTTGGCCACTGGCCTGGCTCCCTGATAGGACCTCAGACCGGCCTCACTACCACACTGGCAGTGCCAGGGAGGAACACTGAGGGTGCCTCGTCAGACATCCTACAGCTCATTCCCCCTGTCAGTAGTTCCACACGGAAACTACCCCGGGAACCTAGACCCCTTCCTTGTTCTCCGCTGCGAGAACAGGGCCTATGCACCCTTCCCTCCGAGAGGCGCGCTCTCCTCTCGGAGTACCCTTAGAGAGCCTGTGGGCCCTGAGTTAGCTACACCCAGGCCCACCTCTCATGACTCTTTTCCCGGTCTCTCGGCAGCGCCTTGGGAGACCGTCCAGGGCCCCGTATGATCCCTGGATGGCCAGCACTACTCCTTCTGAAGAGCAGGGTCCCTTCACTTAAGATAGGCCCCACCTGCCTTCAGGGTAGTACTACCACACTCAACCAGGGACCCTAAGGATCCCGGCTAGGCCTGCACCACCCCTTTGGGGAAACACAGGGTCCCTTCACTTAAGATGGGCCCCACCTGTGTCCAGGGTGGTACTACCTTGCAGAAGTCCACCTCCTGCATCGAGCTGGGGAACACCCTCATGCTTCCGGTCCTGGGATTCAAGTCCCCTAGAACCTACCTGACTGGTCACCTGGCCAGGCATCACCCCAGCCACCACCTCAGGCTCACCACACTAGCTCCAGGGTGACATCCAAGCTCGAAACCTACCCCTCCTTTGGAGCCACCCATCACCATGGGCCACCCCGGGGTAACCACCTACCCGACCCTGACACCTCAGGGTCCACCACTAACCCTTCACCTGGAATCTAGGGAGTACATCACCCCCACTCAGATCTCCACTGGGTCAGTTACCTAGCCCACCTAGTGGCCACCACTACACACCCTCGCTCGAGAACTACCCTCCTTTGGGGCCACCCACTACCATGGGCCACCCCTGGGTTGCTCACCTCCCCACCAGGTAACCTGGGGGGCCTGCCGGACACACAACTGTACCACACCCTCCTCCCACCGTGGGAAAAGTTTCTTGGGGTCCCCCACCATGGAAACCCCTGGGGTGTTACTACCCGGGGTAAAGAAACCTCCTGCCCCACCCTTCCAGTGGTTTTGGCCTGCGCCAATGGCAAGAAAACGGTCAGTGGGGAAGGATACCTGGGGCCCCTGCTGTGGAAACCCTCCCTGCCCTTAAAAAGCGCGGGAATCTCCCAGGACCCCTACTTCTCCTGTCCCCCACAAAGGTCAATCCACCCCTACACCCCAATCTGTGATGTAGGTATCAGTTGCTGTCCCTATCTCTTGAGGAGACACCCTCCTCATGCAGGTGTAGTGTATGTAGTGTTAGGGTTCAAAGGTGTACAATATGGCTTAGAACATTTGTATGCAATCATTTCCTGGAAAGCACCATCCCGCTAGCACATGATAATCAACATAACTCAGTCATATCAATACAGTTTACATTTAAACCATAATATCTTCACATGACATATATGTGCGCGGGGCTTTCCTTTCTCATACTTATAGTTCACATAACCAAAACTTTGAACCCTTCTCAGAGCCTTGCGCTCTTCCATTTGCTCATTACTGCATAGGTAATGCGTGGAAAAAACTGGACTTATCAAATGCTATAAATGCGCACCAGAATGGGATTTCTATGTTTCCCGCCGCTAGACACCAATGTTGGAAAACGAGGCAGTATCTGTGAGGCCTGCACAAATAACATGACTACATTTGTCCTTCACTGGGAACCAAACACCCAATTGTAGCGCCTGACTCTGAGAGGGTAGCGTTGCAGAGCAGTTTGAGGGCTTACTCAAGGGAGGTGGTGTGGGCTAGTAATCGCCATTTGCAGGTGTGCAGAGATAACACTCAATAATTGATTGTCCAGTCTGTACTTTGCTTTATAAAAGTAAGAGTACATTTATTAAACACACACACTACTCAATACTATGCACCAATTTACAAATATACATAAGCTGTTGGAATTACTTTGTGACATTGCATAACATCTCCACCCTTCCCGCAGGGGGGGTGGGGTCTAGTACCACCACTCCCATGTATGCACATCATCTTGCCCCCTAATGCAGTGTGTTGAACATAACCTGGAGCGAGGGCCCTACGCACTGGCACCATCCCAGTGGCGACCCACCCCATTATCTCAACGAGCATTAAAAATAGGTGCACCTGCCCTGGTGACACATAACCCTGACTGAGCATCTCATATTGTCCATACAGTATGCACCCTTACATCTTCAGGGCTAACAGTCTGGGTTGTTCTTCACTTAAGCGCAGCAGCAAGAATACATGTTTAAGCATCACTTTAGAATGACATTACTCATCACATTTGTGGATCATTAGAATGCATTGCAATTACAGCCCCTAAAGGCATCACAGATGAAACCACAGGATTACGCATATACAGCCAGACACCCTAGCAGGAATGTCTGGCAACATAACCCCACTTTGCTTATGACATCACCTTACACGAGTACTTCACATTACACAGGTGGCCTTCAGTCCCTCTAAAAGAAATAACATTAGTAAATGCACATCTGATAGAGACTACTAGCCGCAGATTCCTTAACGTAGAATTATCCCCAGGCGTGAGACTGGATCCGGAATTTTTTTTGCCACAGCATTCCCGCGCGCCGGGGGGGAGGGGCACCACACGACTCCGCCCTGATGCTGTCCGCGGACGTGACGTCAGCGAGGTCACATAAGTCCCACCCCGGCGCGCTGACGTCAGTTTCCTTCTTTTCTGCGTGCAACGCGCATCCGGAGTGAGTTCCCTTGACCTGTTTTCAGGCCTCTTTTAACGCCTTTGCGTTGGGAACAGTGTGCTATGCCTTCGGGTTTCAAGACGTGTGCTTCTTGTACGCGTCAGATGTCGGCGACGGACCCTCACCCTATTTGTATGTGGTGTTTGGGCGAGCACCATGATTCTACGGACTGCGACGCTTGTCAGCATCTCAAGCCGAAGTCCCAGCGGGAGCGCCGCATGAAGTTGCTTTCGGCCCGCTTGTCCAGATCGGTCTCGTCACCGCGTCCGTCCCCTACCTCGGAAGGGTCCAGAAGCCGCCGATTCCGGTTGCGGCATCGTCCTTCACCGAGGCCCCACGGGCGTCGCTCGCCCGCCGGTAAGTCTTGCAGCTTGTCACCGAGGCCCTGTCCTCGTTCTGCTGAGGGCGCGGGTTCCTCTCGGGACGTGCGCCCTCGCCCGTCGCCACCCTATCCGCCGTTTCCCGGCATTGGGGCGACAAGGGCCCAAATGAAGGCCTACGCTACGGCTCTGCAGGCTTCTTTGGGCCCCCCTCCTCTTCCTGAGACGTCCGCGGATCCCTCGCCATGCGCGGGGCCTTCCGCGGACTCGCCGGCGGATTCGCCCCTGGCGCCGACGCATTCGGCTTCAGGTTTTGGAGGTGTGGTGTCATCGAAGTGTGGCCCTACGGGGTTCCCCTCTTCGGCCCACGGCATCCCTGCCTCGCCGTAAAACCCCGCAGGGTTTCCTGTGGTGTCGCAGGAGATCGCCGGGACTCACGGCTCGTCCCCGAGTCCCCCTCAGTCCTCTGGGCAGGCAGCTGTCTTACCAGAGGCCGAGCCGACGCCTTTCCGGCGCTGACGCCTTTCCTCCCCGGCGGCACCACGGGTGGAGGCCGGGACCCGGGCCGCCTCCCCGAGTCCCTCTCGGACCTCTGCGCAGGCGGCTGCCTCGTCGGAGGTCGAGCCGGCGCCTTTTCGGCGCCGATCATTGGCCGCTTCGGCTCCGCCCCCGCCCCTTTCTCCTAGGATGCATGTGGTGGTGGAGGTCGATTCGGTACCCCTGGTGGACACTTCGGCGCCGATCGAGGACACACCGGTGCCCATGGCAGACTCACCGGTGCCGTCCCGGCGTCGGAGCGTCGACTCTTCTCCGGATGTGTCTTCCTCTCCGGAGGAGTGTCATCTCCTTGTCTCCTCTTCACCGGAGACTGGACGCCGCATCGTTGCCTTTTCCCCGGCGGCTTCCGGGGCGGGTTCTATGCCGTCCCCGCATCCACAGCCCCCGGACCTGCTCTTCCGCACCTTGCAGTTGGTTGCCCCGCAGGCTTCTCCGCCTTCTCCGGAGACCCCTCACTCGTCCGTGGGTCCTCCATCCTACAGGGGCTGGCCGTTTCTTCCTCCGGCAGGGCACGGGGACGGGCGGCTTAGTTTGCAGCCTTTGCCCACGGAAGAGTTGCTCTCTCCCCCACGTCGCCCTACCGAGGCGAGTGTAGCCTTTGTCCGGGCCATCTCCACGGCCACTGGCGTTTTGCAAATGGGCAACCCGGTCGCTCCACTCCCCACGGATCACTTGTTGGAGGTTCTCCACCAGGGCTGTGGTGGAGGGGAACCGCTTCTTCCATTTGAAGCTTCGCTCCACAACTCTCTTCTGGGGGCCTGGGGGCGTCCTGCTACGGGGGATCCGGTGCCTCAGCCGCTCCTCCACCGCCATCGTCCTGCCCCGCACGATCCAGTCTGCCTTTTTTCCCACCCATCTGCCCAGGGCCCTGTCCTGCAGACTGCTTTCCCTTCCTTGCCTTCAGTGTTGCTCCCTCCGTCACGGGAGGCCCGGTGGTTGGACTCCTGGGGGCGTAACTTTTTCGCTTCCACTAGTGCTGCTCTGCGCGCGCTCACAGGGCTACCTCTGACCTCTGGGATTCCGCGGAGTCCCTTCTGTCTCGCACCTCCCACGACGGTGTCCGCGCTGATCTGCGGCACCGTGTGCTGGATGGTCGGGAGTTAGCTGCATTTATTCTCCGTTCGGCCTTGGATGGCTCTGATTCTCTCGCCCACGCTATGGCGAGTTCTGTGGCCCTCCGCCGCCATGCTTGGTTGCAGGATAGCGTCTTTCCCGAGAATATTCGGGAGCAGCTTGTTGACCTGCCCTTTGATGGGATTTTTTTATTTAACACCCACGCGGACTCCGCTATTCAGCGACTCCTTCCGGGGCTCCGTCCTCCTCCCCCTCCGTAAGCTTTGGCTTGTCGGTCCTCAGGTGTCTTATGGGAGGCGTTTATCCCACCTTTCTCTTTGGGCCTAGTGTTTCGGTTGGCCTCTCTGTGTGCTGTGTGTGGCTGGGAATGCCTTCAGGGTCCTTAAGTGGGCCCCTCTGTCCTTTTGGCTGCGGGTACAGCCCTTTAGCTTTTGTGGTGTGTGTTTTTTGGCTGTTAGTGAAGCCGTATGGGTCCTCAGGTTGGCCCATCTGTGTCTTCTTTTTTGGCTGATTGGTAAGCCGTCTGTGGTGATACCCACAGGTCTTTTCTGTTCTTGACCTCTGCTGCGGGTTTTCCCTAAGAGGTGTTCCCCTGTTTTGTTTTGGCGTGTCATACCCTAGGTGGGGTACTTGTTGGCTATGGTATAGCTCTGTCCTAAGCTGGGCGGTTGTGGATCCCTTCTTGGGTTCCTCGCGTTTCCTGGCGTCACTGTATTCCGCTTGGTGCGGTCTTTTTCTTCAGCCTTAGCGCAGCTTCCGCTGCTCCATGTTCTGTCCTGCTCAGTATCCGATGGTGTTTCGATCCTTCTTCTACAGGGCTTTCCTGTCGTTTTGCCCTTTGTTCCTGCGGGATATCTGCCTCTGTGTGTTTTGCCTTCCCTCTTCAGCCTCTGGATCGCCAGACCGACTTTTGTCATGCTGTCTACGGCTTCGTGTCTTGGTGTTTCCACCTTATTATCCGACGTTCGGCCTGGTCCTCTACCTTGTGTTCCAGGGGGGCCAGGATATTCCTGGTGTTCTCCTGTGTTCTGGTTGACGGCTTTAGGTCTGTGCTCCATATTTCTCGCTTCTCCTCTTTTTCTTTTGGCAGGTCCCACTTCTCTTCGTGGGCCGGGTTGTGCCACTGGGACGGTCCTTCTCTGGGGCTTGTTCTGGGGTTCCCTTGCCTCTGTCTTAATCTTGCGCTCGGCTTGTTCTGGGCACACTGCTTCATAATATGTACCAGCTGCCTGCTGCGCACGCATGGACGTTATGGTCCGCCCCTGTGGGCCTCGGCGTGTACCCGTGTGCTCCTGTCCATTGCTCTGCTGGAGCCTTGCACGACTGTGTCTTCCTTCTCATGTATGCGCTTCTCGGCTGTGGGGCCGTTCCTGCCTTGTCCCCGGCCTCGGGGCTGATGCTCGTTCAGCTATTTCCTTAGCTGTTTGTGTTCTCCTGAGGCGGGCTCTGCCTCCGTTTCCACCTCTTCTCCTTGGATTTTGCGGGTGGTTCTTTTCTTCTTTTGGTACTCTTGGTGCCGTCTGTCCCTCCGGGTTCTCTGGCGGACGCCCTTTGCCCCTCGGGTAGGCTTGTGGTATCCTGGCCTTCCCTTCTCCTTGTTCTTCTTTACTTCTGCTTGGTGGGGGCTGGGCCGTCCTTCCTGTCCCCATGACACATCCCCTGTTGGGGCCCTGTGTTCTTCCAAGCTGGTGAGATTCTCTCGCAGACCCTCCTCCCCTCTGGGTATGGCTAGGGTATCTATTCTACGTTAAGGAATCTTCGGCTAGTAGTCTCTATCAGATGTACAAGTTACTTACCTTCGGTAACGATCTATCTGGTAGAGACGATTCTAGCCGCAGATTCCTTCACGGCCCGCCCTTCCTCCCCGTTCTGCGAGGACCTTTAGTTTGGTCTTCTGCACTCGCCTCCCTCCGGGTGGCTTGTCTTCTGCGAGTGTCCTCTTTCACTTCTTCCCTGGCGGGATGCTTCGTTCTGTTTCTTTGTTCCACCCCTTCCTTTCTGGTAGTTGGACGGTGGGTTCATGTGTACCTCTGCGTCCCTCCACCCTGGTTATTCCAGTGTGGGGCCTACTCATAAATCTTCTCCCTTTCTCATTGCTTGGGGTTTCTGACTCCTCTGCAGTCCTCTGGGTTGGGGTCTCTTGACTGTGCCTCAGCCCTTGGCTCTTTACAGGGGATACGGCACTCCTTGATGGTGTTGTCTTGGGGTAATTTCTCGTTACTCCTCTGTTCCGGCTTGTTGCCCTTCACTGTTATAGATTGTGGGTGCAGACTTTGTCATCTGTTATGGCATTTTTCACATGTTTTACTGCCTCCAGGGTGGATATCGCCTTCGCTTTGCAGGGTTGCTTCTCCGCAGCGGTGCTCTGCTCTTTCCCTTCCATGACTTTCAGTAACACAGTGCCTGGCACTGTCCCTCATGGTGCTGTTCTTCACCATTCGCTTCTTCCCTTTCTGTTTCACTGATTTTTTCGCACACTGTTCCCATGCTCTCCCAGTTTTGTTTGTGATGGCTCCGCGTTGTGGCGCGGAAAAGTTCTCCGAGGAAAACTGACGTCAGCGCGCCGGGGTGAGACTTATGTGACCTCGCTGACGTCACGTCCGCGGACAGCGTCAGGGCGGAGTCGTGTGGTGCCCCGGCGCGCGGGGATGCTGATCCGGAATTTTTTTTGCCACCAGTCTCACGCCTGGGGATAATTCTATGTTAAGGAATCTGCGGCTAGAATCGTCTCTACCAGATACATCGTTACCGAAGGTAAGTAACTTGTACTACGGGTGCAATTACACCTTTCACCTCCAGGGGATGCCCTTCTTCAGACATCCCCAACTCAGTCCTTCACTCCTTGACGCACTTCTCCATGCACCCTCAGCTGTAGAACAAAAGTTCCAGCCCAGCCGGCATTTTAACAGAAGGTGTTAAAATGCCGGCTGAGCCCTTGAGGGGTTATCCTTTTCTAGTCCCCATGAGACTTAGGGAGGGACTTCTCTTCGTGCTGGGGGGGAGACTGCGCTTCTCCAGCAGCTCCCCCAGCACCTTTTTCACAAATGAGGGTGACTCCCCTCCTCTGGGGGCCACCAGGCACCAAAAACGATGATTTCCCCATGCCTTGCAAGGCATTATGGGGCGCTCAGGCTCCTTTCCTTGCATAATATATTAGCGGCTCTCCCGCTGTGCTGGGGAGAGCCGCGATGCCGCCGCCGGCCTCACGCCGCTTCTGCCGGCCTCTGTGGGGGGCCCGGTCCCACCCGGACCCCCAGGTGAGTTAATTACGGCTCGGGGAGCCCAACCCCGGCCGCTCGTGCCGCTGGTGGGGGGCCCAGTCCCACCCGGGCCCCTGGCGCTGACTCCTCTTCTCGGGGCCCCCGGTTCCACCCGGGGACCCCGTCTGGCCTCTGGGATGGAGAGCTGCTCGGGGAGCCCACCCCCGGCGGCTCCCGCCGGCTCCCCGCTCGGCCCTGCACCCCTCTGGTGCGGCCGCGGGAGCCGGGATATCCTTTTCGGTCTGCCCGCTCCAGCGGGCCGACGTGGAGTCTCCCGCCAGTCGAGGCGGACCTCGGGGGAGTGCGACGGCACTCCCCCCGCCTCCCTCCTGCTTCGGGGCCCGGAGATGGGGTCCCGGGCCCCTCCTCCTCCTCTTCGCGGGGAGCGCGCCGGCGCTCCCCGTCTCGCCAGTCTTCGCCGGGGGCCAGGGTGGGCTCCTGGCACCCCGTGGGGAAATCTTTGCGCTCCCCGGCTTTGCTTCGGGCACGGGGATGGGGTCCCGGGCCCCTCCTCCTCCTCTTCACGGGGAGCGCGACGGCGCTCCCCGTCAGTTCTTCTTCGGCAGGGGCCAGAGTGGGCTCCTGGCCCCCATGCAGGGCACTTTCACGGGGAGCGCGACGGCTCAGCAGGGAGCGGTCTTCACTGGCTCCCTGCGCCAGCCTTTCGCCTGCTCTCCTCCTGGGCCTCTCTTCTCCCTGCGCAGAGGCCCCTGCTTCTGCGCACTGGTCCTGGACTCTTCTCCTGGCGCTGTTCAGGATCCTGGGGGCAGTCAGGGGGTTCCTCCTTCCAACTGCCCATTGCGCCAGGCTCCAGCACCTTCTGCCTCAGCAGACCACACCCCAGAGAGCGCTTCTCTTCCTGTGCAGGTTCTTTTTAAAAGTTGAGTAGGGGGCTGGCAGGAAGTCTCTGTTTGTCCTATCAAACAGCGACACATCACTTCACTGCCCCTGCTCCCTCCTTCCTGCCCAGCCTCTGGGTTTGTTCAAAATGGCGTCGTCCAGGGTCTCTTGCCACATGGTCTCTGAAAAGGCCCCTTTTCTCCTCGCTGCCTGCCCTCCTTGGTGCAGCCTGGTGCCTGGCACCCAGTGATAGCTGCTGATGGATGAGCCTGTAGCTCCACCCATCTTCTCTTCCTTGGAGAGGAGGCCTTAGCTCGTGGAAGAAAGGTTATCAATCCAGCCTACTGAGGTCGGCCCCCAGCCAGGCCCTGGTTATGGCAGACTCAGAGAAATATGACATTTCTGGATGACCCAAAAGTAGTACAAATATGACTTTGGACTCTGCAGAATACTTCTTCTCACACCCGTTACAGTGGACTTTAGTGCGTGTCTGGAATCTGTAGGCCTTAGGAAAGTGACACTAGCCCATGGGCTCCACTTCCCCATAGGGGAATAATGAAGTGAAAAATACAGTAAAACACACTGACTTTCCCTGGCATGTTTCTTCCCAGTGTATAAAGCCTATTCCGTGTCACCACCCAATTCTGCATAAGTCCTGCCACACCATTCACTTTGTAGCTGCTCCTGGACTGTGCACGCCAGGAATCTCCCCTGCGCAGCCCCTACATGTGTGCACACGCATGTACACCGGTGTCTGCATGTAACCAGCCCGGTGCCCCTTACTCCAGCTGCTGCGCAGCGGCCTAGTCAAGCTAGGGGGACACCAGTAAAATCCACATGCAGTCTCTTTCATCATGAGTTCACTGTGGGTGAGTCCCAACTTATGAGGCTCTCCCACAGTAAAAGCTCAACAAATAGGTGCTCAAAAAGCGAAAAATCCAGGCGGCCCATAGTGTCAGAACCACCTTCTAACAATCATATATTAAGCTCACGGAGGCGACCCTTGACAGCAAGGAAAAAGTTCAGGTGCTTCTGCACGGACAGCGTGTTATCCGGTAATAGCATGACTGAGGCGCTGTTCACATTGATTTCTTTTAGTTGACTTGTTTTTTGTAGTGTGCTGTCCCGGTCTCTGTAATTGAGGAGGCGAAACAGGAAGGGTATGAGGTTAGACCCTGGCGGCGGTCTCCGTGACGGCACACGGTGTGCCCGCTCAACTGCAAAGTGGGGGGACAGCGTGGTGGAAGGTACTAATTCGCAGATCTAGGCTTCAACATATGCCACAGCGTCCCAACCTTCCGTTCCCTCTGGAAGTCCCACTACCCGAATGTGGTTGTGGCGGGATCGGCCTTCACCGTCTTCTATTCGAGCCTCCAAGGTGTTCATGCGTCCCATCAGCACCTGTAATAAGATTGTATTTTCTTGGGTGACGGGTTGCAGTTCCACCAGTGTAAGTTCAGTGTTGTTGTTTGTCAGCTAGTTTGCGCTGATCTGCCTGCAGTAAATTGAAGTCCGTGGTCACTTTATCTATCTTTTTTTTTTTTTTTTTTTTTTAAACTTTTTATTGATGACAGTTTTACAACAGTACAGGCATCACAGTGATTATTCATGCAAAAATTGACTTTTCCCCATTGGGTTATATACTTGTTCACCAATTGATTATAACTTCTAGAGTTCATTAGTTCGGTCTGGAAGTCTCTATGCAACAGGTGAGGGGGGGAGGAAGGGAGCAAGGGCGGAAACACAGATTTTCCTCTATATACATTCCATTTACCCCAAATTTGCATCCATTTTTTCGGGCATCCCCAGGCTACATATACAGTTTTTTATCTTATCATGCACCAGTCCATGTCTTTTTCCATGTGTTCACCGTTGGCACTGTTGACGCCCCCCACATTCTAGCGATATTGCGTTTGGCGACAGTCCAACCCAGTGTTACCCATGTTTTTTCTTTGCTCTTGAAGTCTGTGGGTTCCCAAATATTCAACAAGCATGTTTTGGCTTCAGGTTTTAAGTTCGACCCCATAACCTCCTCCATGCAATGGAGTACCTCCCTATAGTATCCGCTGATATGGTCACACTCCCATATTATATGCAGAAACATACCCACCCGGCCACACTGCCGCCCACACTCCGGATCTTCCCTATAGCCCATCTTGACTAGTGCTGGCCCAGTGAAATATATTCTGTGAAGTCTTATTAATTGTACCAGCTTAAGTCTGCAAGAGATTACCACTTCTTTGGGAGAGGCTAGTGCTTCCTGCCATTCATCATCGCCCATTTCTGAAATATCCGTTTCCCATTTCCTACAGAGTTGCGCGAGGGGGTCAGGAGTATGGTTAATTAGCTTCTGATAGGTCCGGGGGATCGCTTTTTTGGGCATATATCCATCTAGGAGTCTATCTTCCAGTGGAGAGGCCTCCGGGGGAGTCTCCCCCTCGAGATTTGCACCTGTAGGGCGTGTCGCACCTGCAAGTATCTAAATCATTCTGTATGTGCCATTTCGTATTCTTGTTGCAGGAGCGAGAAGGATATCACCTTTCCTTTCTTCCATAGGTCTCCTACCCTGGAGATTCCAATAGTAACCCATCTTTCAAAGCCCTTTGTCTTTCTTAGCGCCCCCAATTGTTGTGAGTCCCACAAAGGAGTGGCATGTTTGATTCTTTTTGCCCAGACTCTTATTGGCGGTGTACCACAACTGGACAGAGTGTCTTGTGGGTCCTGTAAGTTGAAATTTTGTGGGCTTGCAGTAGAGCGCCCCAACATAACTCCCGCCCGGTAAGAGCCATCTGTCCATTCTGTATCCTGGATCATCGATAGGCTGATATATGCAATGATTAATGGCTGTTAAGTGTGCCGCCCAGTAATACTTTTTGATGTCAGGAAGTCCCACTCCCCCGTCGTACCACCCCCTCACCAATTTTAGGAACGATAATCGGGTTTGCCCACCCACCCAGAGTAGCTCTCTCTGCGCGCTTTCTACATCCTTGAAATATGTAGAAGGTACAGGATTAGGGAAATTGTGCAGAGCATACAAGAAGCGTGGCAGAGACATCATTTTAAGTAGTGCTGCTCTAACCAGCAGTGACACGGGAAGGGCCCTCCAATGCTCTACATTGTTTTTTAACCGCTGCAGCGGTGGCTGGAGATTGCGGTCATAGCTCAACTTGGGATCAGTGGTGATGTATATTCCTAGGTATTTGAATCCATCTTTGGCTTCTGTCACTATGCATCCTTTAGGCAGGGGAGGAAACCTCCCCCTCAGTACATAAGTCAATGATTTGGCCCAATTAATAGTATATCCCGAGTATTTGCTGAAGTTTGTAGATATGTTTAGGACCCTATGTAGTGAGACCCTAGGCGACGCCAGGTATAACAAAATATCGGCGTAAAGGGAGATGCAGTCCTCCCAATCTTCTGACCATCTCAAGCCATGTATGATGGGGTCTTTCCGAATCCATGCAGCAAGGGGCTCCAGTGTCAACGCAAAAAGCAGCGGGGACAGAGGACAGCTCTGCCTGGTCCCTCTTTTAAGAGCAAAGACTGCAGATTTTTTATTGTTTACAACTACTTGTGCCAGTTGGCCCGTATAAAGGAGCTTTATCCAACTTGTAAAGTTGGGTCCGAATCCCAACCTTCTCAGGACAGCAAAGAGGTAGGGCCATTCAATTGTGTCGAATGCCATAGTGGCATCCAAGGATACCACCACCGCATCTTCTCTCAGCGTGTTTATTCTCCCCAATACCCCATGCAGTCGACGGAGATTTAGTGATGTATTTCTGGTCTTCATAAAACCTGATTGGTCAGGATGGGCCAGTTTGGAGAGAACTTGGATCAGGCGAGAGGCCACTTTATCTATCTTGCTTTTAAGTGAGGTCTGTGTACATTCCAGCGTTGCACCAATTTTCTCCACTGCTAGAAGGACATTGTCCAGCTTGGCGCTAAGCGTCACATCAGGTTGCAGCGTCTCTACCCCCAAGCGTGCTCCTGCATGCTCCACAGCTTCCGGGGCAGGCCATGCCGGGACAGAGGGAGTAGTTGAACGCAAGCATCCCATCACTATCTGCTAGGCAGTGGGCATCTATTGGCCTACGGTCGCCTGTTAGTGCCTTTCGCACAGGCCATTCAGGATAGAAGCCTATGGCAAAAACAGAAATCAAGCGGTCCCCGCCCCTATGAGGTGTAAGCCTGTTGGATAGGCAATCCGGTGGATCTCCAATGTGTTTACCGAGGCTGTGGGTGTGCTTATGTTCTCCTGATGCAGTCAATTGGGGCACTTCTCTTCCTCTGTGTGCAGCGGGACAGGCAGGATCAGGCCTCCCACCCGACAGCTTCCAAAACAGCAGGGGGAGGCCCAGTCGGTGGGCAGCGGCCCCTGCCCGACGTGGGTCCGGGTCCAGCCTCCAGGGTCCCGCAGCAATCCACGCCACTGCCTAGAAGGATGGTGGCAGGGAGCGGTGCAGGTCCTCCGGTTGCGACTCCGCTGGCTACGCTGTCAATTAGTCTGACAGCCTTGGCCTTCCAACAGGGCCGGCAGGCACGCCCCACCTATATCCGCCTGCCAAGCCCGTGACGGCCGCGGTCTATGTGTCGGGCTCCAACAATCCGATCAGCCCCCAGCTCAGTGGGGGAGGCAGGCACCACTGGTTCAGCCCCACTGAAACCGCCTCCAATTTGCGCGGTTTAGAGCCCGCACCGCTCACCATGCCATGACTGGACACAGCGAGGACGCAGGCCCCAGTCGCCCATCCTCAGCTTCACTCCGACAGCAGTGGCAGCAGATAGGTGAGTTGACTGCCTATCATTCTGGTTTGCGGGATGAGAAGATGATCACAGCTGGTCAGGATACATGCCAGATTAGGGGTTCGAGACATGGGGCTTCAAAGGAATGCGTCCGCCATCATGGCCTGCTAGCCACACCACCCCAAGCCCTTCCCCTTTGTTACTGCATAGTAAAGATGGGCGGAAGGGAGCGTCCTCTTAAAACACAAATCATAGGAGAGGAGATGAATTTCAGAGGGCAGCTTGAGCAAGTAGATCCTGTGCTGTTAGGTTTCAGCTGGTATATGGTATGCATTGTCAAATGGAAGCTGGAACAGTTCACTCCGTGGTGTCATAGGGATTCTGCACACACAGAGCTATGCACAGGATAATAGAACCTCGGAATATAGTGGTGAGCCAACCATAACCCTTAGCACCTAAAACCCCAACCCAACTAGCCTTAGCGTCCCATTAGCACCAATGTACCAATGATTAGACAACCCAGAACACGGTATCTCTCTCTCTCAGGACTCGCAGAAGCAAGAACACTCTTTCGTCACTCACTCGTACCTGTCCACAACATGCGTAAGAAGAGACACTGTATAGGTTAAAATGTTTATTTCAACTTACGTGCTCTAAGATACAGTACACGTGTCAGTACTACTAGCATAATACATATGAATAATATAATCAGCATAGTTACAACTCCATAGAATACGAACGGGGAAAGCATCTCATAAAGCAGTGGATATATGTCTAACTAACATTACCACCCTCCCCGTGCTGGAAGCCAGTTGATTATGAAAATAGAAGACCTCTGGGCTTTGACTAGCGAACCCCCATACCTCAGTCTCTAGATGCAAAACTACATCAGCAGATAATCACAGCTCTTCTCTCTGGAAAGGTTGTCTCCAAGTGTGTCTACCGCGGGCCAACCGCAATATTAAAAGCACACTAATTGTTCCATGACAGCTGTACCTAGTGTTATGTCTAGGTGTGAGGGACTGGCCAAATCAACAAGACAAAGAAACGTTGTTATTCGACCTTGTACATGTTGTGCAGTCTGAGCCCAAAGCGAACAGGAGAAAAAGTGAAAGATAGAAAATGCAGACAGTGCAAAAAGAACTTGGCAAGAGCAGAAGTCGATAGAACAACGTTTCAGAGTAACGTGTGCAAAGGAAAGAATTATGGCAGCCAGGCCCAAGACAACGTAGCGAGGCAGGCCAGGGCCAGGAAGCCACAAACCACATGACAGTGGAAAGCAAGTTGTTTAGGATCTTAAAACCTTTGAGTTCAGGATCCTGGTTCCTTAACCATTTTAGTGGTGATATGGGCCAGCGTTGTTCAGTTTGTCCACACTTCACCATGTCATGGGACACTTAGATATCGTTCTGGTAGTGATGGTTTCAGTTGGAGGATGTCACTAGGTTCCTCAAACAGTTAGTTTTTTTTAGGCAGTCCCTGAGTTCCTCAAACATTTCAATGGTGACATGAGGTGGGAGTCTGGTTTCCTGAAACATTTCAGTGAAAAGTTGGGGCAAATGGTTGTGTTTTGCACACATTGCAGATGTCAGATTAAGGAGGTCCTTGGTTTCCACAGACATTTCAGTGGGGGTCTTAGAGCCGGCTTCCTTGGTTCCTCAGTCATTTCATGGGTGATGTGAAGCAGGACTTTTGGTTTTATCAGACATTAAAACGAGCAACTTGGAACAAGTCCCTGCGTTCTGCCAACCATCAGCGTCTGAATTCCCCAGACGTTTCAGAGGGTGTCTTTGTGAAGGCCTCCTAGGTGCCCTAAACATTCATGCAGTGACATGAAGCAGGACTTCGGGTTTCTTGAATATCTCAGGGGGGAGCTGGAGTAAACTGCAGGGCTTCTAGTGTTGAGTTGGAGTTGGTTATTTGTTTATTAAAAGCATTGCCCATAGAGGTGTGGTAAGGACTTTCACTTAGGCGCACCCAACACAGTTTGTTGTCTTTACCTGAAACCAAATGATCATAGCATGTGTGGCTATAGATACACATGCTTTGCGTGCTCGTGCCATCTTGGTCATTTGCAAATTGTTTTCCCTCAAAGAAGTCTTTCGATTCACGAGATGTGCTGTGACTCCTTCCTCAGTGAGGAATGCCCATGGGCACTGACTCCATGTTGGATTGGTTTTTACTGCCACCGGGTTTGGATGTTTATTGAGAGGGCTTCTCATGTGTCCTGAATATGTTTTTTGGATCCACACAGTTAGTTTCTGATAGAGAACCATTGGAATAATCAGTCCTCTTCCTAAGACCCTTTGTCACATCTCCTTCTCGCATTCCTCTGAAGACCAATGCTCAACAGCGTGGACGCCGGGGGCCTCTACGTAGACCACGTGATCTTCTTCGGCCCTCACCACTAGACAATGCAGACTAAAAGGGGTTGATGGAATGGACTCCCTTCCAACATTGCCCCAGTGCAATTTTTCTCATCAGTGGTTGAACCATAACAATACCTTCTGTGAGCTCTGCCTCACCTTCCATTTAGAGTAAACCCTAAGGTATCAAAGGGAAATACTGGGCTGATCCCAAGATGCCCCATCAGACATCCTTTTAGATTTCAGATATCTTTGGGGAGGAAGATCCCTTTGGTGCTGAGCGGGGCGAAGAGGCCGCCCATCAGTAATTGGACCATGAGGAAGTACAAGACGTAGAGTGGGCACCGAAGACCACTGTCCCTCGTAGGAACACCACGCGCAGGGCCGTAAGCCCTACATGTGCCAAGGGTGGTGAGCATTCCTATACTCTCTCCAAGAGGACGCCAAAGGCATTGATGACCCAGCGCCGAACCTCCCATCCACCCCGAAACCCTTGTCAGCCCGATCTGAAGAATCGGAGGTCCCGATCTTACGGTGGGTCCAGGATGAGTTTGACGTCAGGTACAACTGTCATTTTAATTAGTCCGTCATCAGGAAGATTTTGGCGAAATCATGTATGCTAGGACCATCAGACACTTTCCTGCAAGAGGAGACTCCTCTTCGAGGGTGAACCTTCTTTGAGGCTCCCTCCTCTGAGCTGGCAGCAAAGAGAGACAGAGGCAGGCACAAGCCCTCTTCCTCCACCACCAACTGCACCGGACACCCTCAGCCTTCGCCAGAGTCACCTGAGGGATCCCACACAGCATCTCTAGCCCTGGCAGTCCATATGATCCCTTCGACCCTTATGACCAGCCCTGGTCTAAGAACCCACTGATGATCTCGGGGATGACTATAGCATTGATCCCCCAGGCAACCTTGATATGGACCACTACCCAGTCAAAGCATTCCTTCCAGACAATATTATGGCCTACCGCAAGATCATACAACAGGCCAGTGTTCCATTAGGTGGATATGCACGTCATCCAAGAGGGAGACTACTTCCTTTTGGATATGCTCTCAAAGTCTGAGCAGACTGTGCAGTTTTGCCCACATTCAAGCGTATGCAAAAATCTGCCCTCATTAATTTTGGGGAGCCAGTTATGGCATGGGTAGTTACACCAAGGGCAGATAAAAAGAACAAACACCCACCTATTGACCCTGTTTTCATGAAAATTTAAGTTTCCCCAGGCTTCCTGTTAGTTCATACTGCCAGTAAACAGACTTCCACCCTGGTGACAAGTGAAGACCTTTTCTAGGATCTTGGCTGGGTATGGTAGGAGGAAGATTGGCTGATAGTATGCGAGCTTGGCTGTATCTGCTGAGTGCTTCTTGAGAAGAGCGTTGACAGCTGCATGCTTCCAGGCTTCAGAAAAAGTGGCTGTGTGATGGAGATGTTGAGGATGAGAGAGATGGATTCACCGATTGGGGGGCAGGGAGGTGTCCTTTGTTGAAGACGTGATGGGGGCATGGGCCCGATGGGGCCCCAGAGTGGATGGACTTTATGGTTGTGGCAGTCTCGTCTGTGGTGATGGTCAAGATACGTTCTTTGGCAAGAGATTGGTAGACTGGCTTCAAGGTTGATGGAGTAAGGTTTGGGTTCGAAGATTTTGTTGCTAAACATTTATCAGGCACTATTGTGTGGACATACTGGCCTGCTATGGTTGGCCAGCCAGTCTTAAGGACTTCTTTCAAACAACTGCCTTAAACACACACTAGCCACTGCTTTTTTAGGGTACTCTTTTCAGTCTATACAGAGCATTTGTATCTACAGCCAAACATGGCTTCGAACAGAAAATGTTACTTACTCTATAAGATTCTCTCTGTAGCTTGTAGTGCTGTAGATTCACGTGCATTTACCCTCCTCTCTGGAAGCCTGTGTTCATCGCTCATGTCCTACTATTAACTAGTTAACACTTGACAATGCACATAGTGTACCACGCTAGGCTCAATTGATACTCCATACACATTCTTACCCACTGTACGAATAAATTAGCCAACATGGAGTTGGTGCCCATGCGCATACCCCACTAAGGGAGGAGGAGTCCCAGCACCTCTTGTAAATCGGAAAACTTCTTTGAACAAAAACACTTGTAAAAGTCCAAGGTCAACACTGCTTACAGGGTAAGTAACCTCTTCCTTTCTATCTAAAAGTAAACTTGACAGTGAGAGGGGACAGGGTATGGCCCAGGTTGCCTGTACTAGAATATAATTTTTACTGTTTTTGCATGGTGAGAGCCTACTCAAAAAAGAGCTGCTCTGTGTTAGGTAGGTGTGAAAAGCATTCAGGGCTCCTCTTTAGTTTGGCAGCTAAGACTTTGGCAAGGTAGAAAAGATAATAACACATATGTTCATTTCAAAATGTATTATCAGTTCACAAAGGGAACTAGGTGTAGCGGTAAAGCCAGGGTAAAATCAGAACTTAATCATATACTTGGGTAATGCCAGGTAGCAAAATAGGCCAGTGTGTTTATTTCTTCAGTCACACTTTAGGTATCTCAGTGTGAATTGCCTCATTATACCTGCTCTTTCTACTGTATATGTATGATTAAACAACATCATATTGCCTCCTCCTGATGCCTGAGACCAGGCCACATAAAGTTATGAAAATATGTGTTCTTAGCGCTTATCTTTTTCACAGTAACGTCTGTTTTGCTTCATTGTTTGCAGTATGTTCTGGCCACAGACAGTTTTCAGCTTGGATACAGTGAAGATGGGCATTGTAAAGGAGAGACAAACTTGAATATCCTACCTCCAGCTAGATTGCAGTGGGACATCTCAGCAGAGGTGAGTGTGTAACCATTTCATAGTTATCTACATAGCTTACTCTAAACCTTGTGACCATGTCAAAAGGTTTTCAGTTTACAAACATGTTTGTATTTGGATACCGTTTGGCAAAATGGCACATACGGCAGATGAATAGAAGTTGTTTGACCTGCAGGTGGCCTGCATCATGTTTTACGTGGAGCATAAAGTTATTTAGTGGTGACTATGAAACTATGTGCAATGACTTACATTTTGTCTGCTATTAAGTTCCGTGATGGTTTCCCAGTCACAATAACCATGATTAGCTGCACCTCCCAACAGTCATAATGTACCAAAGTAGGAGCCCGCATTTGCACGCGACTTCACTGTAGGGTTTTTAAAACTGTGTTCGAGGCATGTGAGCTGTAGATCACATGCTTTGCATACTCCTGCCATCTAGTGTTAGGTCCAGATGTTTGCATGTTGTTTTTGTTCGATGAAGTCTTTCCAGTCACGAGGTAGGTGACTCCTCCTTTCGGTGATAGTGCGCATGGGCGTCAACTCCATTGTCAGATTGTTTTTTCCGCCATCGGGTTCGGACGGGTATTGATGCGCTCCGCTTCGGAATCGATCCTTGGGTTCCCCCTCGGTGCGTACTTCTCTCTACCTCGACGGTATTGTTTTCAAACGCGCTTTCTCTTTCTGCGGTTCGATTCGAATTTCAAGACTTTGACATTTCGACCGGAAGATCTGCGGGCGGCCTTCCGACCCATCCGCGTCCGTTCGGCTCCTCGTCGATGGAACGGACTCCCTTTAAATTCTGTCCCCTGTGCCATGCGAAATATCAGTGTACGGACTCTCATCCGGAGTATAATTTGTGCTTGTCCCCCGAGCACAAAGAGCAAGACTCACTGTGATTGTCGGGCCCGACGTCGAGAAATGCAGAGGTTGGATGTCACACCGGACCTCTTCAGCGAAGATTCCGAACAAGAAGAGGCATCAGTGGCAGAGGAAGAGCTGGCCTCAGCTGCGTCTGACTCCGGATCAGACTTACAGATCGATCTCGAGGACGATGATGTGCCGCAGGGACAAGGGGACGTGAGTACCGAAGACACCTTCTCCCCCTCTCCCTAAAAAAATCTAAGGCTTCGGTACCACCTCCGCCTCAAGGCCAAGGTCGGCACCGAGAAGAGGTTTGTCACGCACGTTTTCATGGCTTGGCACCGAAACACTCTGAAAAGCCTTCCGGCTCGGGACTGAGTTGGCAAAAGCCCACTTCCGAGCTGAAACCTTCGAGCTCTGAATCCAAGATGGGTTCCGAACCGAAACCTTCGGACCCGAAACCTTCGACACCGAAACCCAAGAAACAACCCTCGGAGTCGAAACCCTCAGCACCGAAAGGACATTCTGGCTCGGCTCCGAAAGCTTCGGTGCCAAAAAGCAAAGACTTGCCTACAACACAACCGTATCCAAACATAGACACTGTACCTCCTAAATTGGATCCGAAACAGAAAAAACTGTATATTCACCCTGACACAGGGCATATCCATGCTAAACCACCAAGATAGCACAAGCTTTCTGATGATGACAGCCCATGCAAAATTCCTTTGAAGAAAAAAAAGTGTAGGCACTAGTCCTTTCCATACACTTACATCTCCTCCTCCTCCTCCCTCTCCACCACAGCTTGATCCATTACATGTTACACCTAATCAGTCTCCTCCACCTCAATCTGACGACGATGATGCACATTTACCAGATCCTTGGACGGACTACACAACTGATCCTCCACAGGATACAGACCCAGATCTTTATCCTGCCAGGCCATCTCCACCTGATGACAATCTGTCATACCAACAGCTTATTGCTAGAGCAGCAGAATACCATTGGGTGGAGCTACATAAAGAGTCTTTAGAGGACGATTTTCTAGGATCACATAAATCCAGTCAGACACTGCCTATGCTCAAGGGTATGTTAAGGCACACAGACGATATTTTTAAAGATCCTGTCCGTGCCAGAATCCTTACTCGTAGAGTAGATAAAAATATAAATCTTCCCCCACAGATCCTATTTTTTATTAAGGGTCAGTTTCCACTTGACTCTTTAGTGGTATCAAATGCTAGAAAGAGAGCTAACTCTCAAGCATCTGGGGATGCCCCTCACCCAGATAAAGAATTGAAGCTTATCGATGCTTTGGGCAAACGTGTAGCTGTGCAAGCAGCTTATCAATGGCGTATTGCTAATACGCAGGGCTTACTAGCAAGATACGATAGAGCCCACTGGGACGAAATGGAACAATTACTTCAGTTTTTCCCAGAGGAGCATAAGGCAAAGGCTCAGGATTTAGTCCAAGAAGGCAAACTAATTTCTAATGCCTCTATCAGATGCGCTCTAGATGAAGCTGACACCGCAGCTAGAGAGGTAAATACTAGCATCTTACTACGATGACATCCATGGTTACAGATATCAGGATTCAAACCTGAAGTCCAACAATTCATCCTGAAAATACCTTTTGATAAAAAACATCTTTTTGGCCCTGAAGTCGATCTAGCGCTCGAAAAAATGAAAAAGGACACCAATGTAGCAAAACCGATGGGAGCGCATCAATCTCCCTCAAATGGAGGTTCCTTTCTGCGCTCTTTTTATAGGGGAGGGTCTAAGTCCACAGGCACTGACCAGAACACTTCCTCCTACAAAGGCAATTCCAATCATCTTTTACAAGAGTATTTTTCAGAGAAGGTTATAGGGAAAATAGTCCCAGGGGCAGAGGTAAAAACACCACACCTCGCACTTCCCCTTCCTCAAGTAATCAGTGACTTCCCAACACTTCCCTCAGACTATTCCACACCTGTCAGAGGAAGACTTCAAGACTTTCTCCCCATTTGGAAATCAATAACAACCGACAAATGGATGCTTGGAATTATCCAACATGGTTATTTCCTGGAGCTTATCCACAATCCTCCAAACATTCCTCGATCTCACAAAATGTCACCAGACCACCAGCACTTGCTTCAACAAGAAGTGCAATCTTTATTACTCAAAGGGGCTATAGAACCAGTCCCACTTAAGTACCAAGGGTCAGGGGTTTATTCCCTTTACTTTCCGATTCCCAAAAAGGACGGCTCCTTGAGACCTATTCTAGATCTCAGAGAGTTAAACAAATACATATTGTCATGGCACTTTCACATGGTAACTCTTCAACAAGTACTTCCCCTCTTGCAGCAGGGCGAATTTGTCTACACTCGATCTAAAAGACGCCTACTTTCATTTTCCAATTTATCCCGCTCATTGCAAATACCTCAGGTTTGTGATAGCAGGCAAACATTACCAGTTCAAGGTACTTCCATTTGGCGTCACCACAGCCCTCAGAGTGTTCACCAAATGTCTCGCAGTAGTAACCGCTCATCTCAGAAGACAATGTATACATGTCTTCCCTTACCTGGACGACTGGCTTATCAAAGTGGGCACTTGTCAGAACTGTAAACTACACACTGACAACAGTACACCTACGTCATCAGTTGGGTTTCACAATAAATGCACAAAAATGTCACCTGTGTCCGGCACAAGTGCAATCTTATCTGGGAGCTTCCCTCAACACTCTCAAAGCTCTAGCCACTCCTAATGTAGCCAGGATTCACAATATTCAGGCCACAATATTACAATTTCAACCCAATCAATTATTACCAGCCAGAGTCTTAAAGCAACTGCTGGGAATGATGGCATCCTGCATTGCAATCGTACCTCATGCAAGGCTTCACATTCGTCCCCTGCAAGAATGTCTAGCGCGTCAGTGGAATCAATCACAGGGTCTATTAACCGATCTAGTGTTGGTAGACAGCCGCACCCATCGCTCTCTGCAGTGGTGGAACACTCAAAACTTAGCAAAAGGGGGGCCTTTCATAGACCCGATTCCACAGACTATACTGACAGCAGACGCATTGTTAACAGGTTGGGGTGCCCATCTTCAACATCACACAGTACACACAAACGTCTCCAAATCAACTACCTGGAACTTCTAGCAGTGTTCCTAGCACTCAAAGCTTTTCTCAGCCATCTTGTAGGCAAGACTGTCTTAGTTCGCACGGACAACATGACAGCAATGTACTACCTACAGAAACCGGGAGGGACACTCCAGCTGTCGTGCCTTGCACAAAGCATTTGGAATTGGATGATTCATCACAAAATCTATCTCCTAGCAGAACACCTTCCAGGAGTAGACAATCAGATTGCAGACCTGCTCAGCAGACACAGGCAGCAAGTACACGAGTGGGAACTTCATCCACAAGTTCTTCTTCCCTACTTTCAAAAATGGGGATTTCCACAGATAGATCTGTTTGCCACAGTACACAACGCAAAATGCCCAAACTTCGCATCCAGGTTCCCACACCGAGCATCCAAGGCAATGCTCTATGGATGAATTGGTCAGGGATATTTGCTTATGCTCTTCTGCCTCTCCCACTAATTCCATTACTGGTTCGGAAGCTCAGACAAACGTCCCCTCACACTGATCTTAGTAGCCGCCACATGGGCTCGTCAACCTTGGTACACCACCATGTTAGAACTCTCGGTGGTTCCACATCAAAAGCTACATCTCACACCCTGTCTCCTCACTCAGAGCCATGGAGAAATAATCAGACATCCAAATCCCACAGAACTCAACCTAGCGATTTGGCTCCTGAAGTCCTAGAGTTTGGTTATTTACAACTACCACCAGACTGTATGAATATTCTCAAAGAGGCTAGAAAGCCTACTACTAGAGCATGTTATGCAGCAAAATAGAAACGGTTTGTTGTCTATTGCAACAACAACATCTATCCACTAGATGCTTCCGTACAGAACATCATTTGTTATCTGTTGCATTTACAGCAATGTGGATTAGCTTACACATCCATTCATTTACATCTAGCAGCGGTAGCTGCATACTTGCAAAATAGACAACACTTCTCTCTATTCAGAGTACCAGTGATTAAAGCCTTAATGGAAGGATTAAAAAGGGTCATACCACCAAGAATTCCCCCTGCTCCAGAGTGGAACTTGAACATAGTCCTTACAAGGCTAATGAGTCCACCTTTTGAACCAATGCACAAATGTCAGTTACAATTCCTATCATGGAAAGTTGCTTTCCTCATAGCGATAACCTCACTAAGGAGAGTTGGTGAACTTCAGGCATTAACTATACAAAAGCCTTTCTTTCAACTTCACAAAGATAGTTGTTCTTCGTACCAATCCTAAATTTCTCCCTAAAGTAGTTTCTTTTTTTCATATCAATCATTCAGTTAAGTTACCTGTGTTCTTTCCTCAACCTGGTTCTGTAGCAGAACGAGCTCTACACACACACTTGATGTTAGACGTGCTATACTTTATTACATAGAAAGAACCAAAGAATTTAGGAAAACTAAGCAACTATTTGTTGCTTTTTCTCCACCTCACAAGGGCCATCCTATATCTAAGTCAAGTATTACAAGATGGATTGTAAAATGTATCCAAACATGTTATGTTAAAGCAAAGAGAACTTTGTTAGTACCCCCTAGAGTGCATTCTACTCACAAAATAGGGGCTACTATGGCCTTCTTAGGAAATATTCCCATAGCTGATATTTGTAAGGCAGCAACATGGTCTACACCGCACACATTCACCAAACACTATTGTGTAGATGTGTTAGCAAGACAACCGGCAAATGTGTAGGCCAAGCAGTACTTGAAACACTGTTTCAAACAACTACAACCACTACAGGATAACCAGCGTGTTGGAAACTTACTGCTATATAGTCTATGCAAAGCATGTGATCTACAGCTCACATGCCTCAAACGGATAATGTTACTTACCCAGTAAGCATCTGTTTTTGGCATGTAGAGCTGTAGATTCACATGCGCTCACCCACCTCCCCGGTCTCATGTAGTTGTTGTAGTTCTTAATTCACATTCATACGCATGGACATCTCTATTCTACACATACTAACTTCATTCTCACCCTCTGCGGGAAAACAATCTAACAATGGAGTCTATGCCCATGCGCACTATCACCGAAAGGAGGAGTCGCCTACCTCGTGACTGGAAAGACTTCTTCGAACAAAAACAACTTGCGAACATCCGGACCCAACACTAGATGGCAGGAGTATGCAAAGCATGTGAATCTACAGCTCTACATGCCAAGAACGGATGCTTACTGAGTAAGTAACATTATCCTTCTGCTCCTTGTGATGTGTGTTAATAGTGGGCAAACTCCACACGATCTGACATGTTCTCTTTGTGGCGACTTCTCGCCCTTTCAATGCAGATTGACTAGTACAATAAGAAATGTGCACACTTTATATAGTGCATCATCCATTGCGTTTGCTGTTTCTAAATGCTGTGAATAGCATTTTATTTCTAGCATGTTGTGGCCATAGATACATATGCTAAGCGTTATCCTGCCATCTAGTGTTGGGCTCGGACGATTACAAGTTGTTTTTCTTCGAAGAAGTCTTCGAGTCACGAGGTATAGTGACTACTCCTACGGTGTGTATTGCACATGCTGCTTGGCTCCTTTGTTAGGTTGTGCTTTTTCCGCCATCGGGTTTGGATGTCGATATAGCAGCTCCGGGATCAAAGCTTCATTCCTCACTGAGGCCTTTGCTGGCGCTCAGATTTTTCTCTCCAGTCAAGACCTTTCATATCCGAACGACCGCAGCGGGTGCTATCAATCACTTCACGACCGGGCTCGGACCCGGCCTTCACAACTTCGGCTCCATTCTATAGGACTATGTCCACGAGGAACGGAAACTCGCCCTTCAGAAAATACTTTGGCAGTGGAGGGAGTGTCGAAAGGCCCACAAGATGCACCTGATCTCTTCGGGGATCAGTCACCAAACCCCAGTCAAGAAACGGAAGACACGGAGGCACAGACTGTGCCACCAGACGTGCCGATACTGCTGGCTAGGAGTGGGGACAGCTCAGACTTGGAGCCAGATTCCATAAGGGTGCTTGTGAGTACCTCGGTGAAAGCCGCCCAAACCCCTACTAACCCACTCAAACTGGCTTTTGGAGCCCCGCTGCCTTCGAGCCAAGGAGGTCTCCATCAGCAGGCACACAAACCCACTCCGCCTGGAAAGCCTTCCACTAGTGTCTAAAAATATTAAAAAGCGAAAGATGGTCTACAAAGCCTTCGGCATCAAAACTGGCACATAAGCTGTCCGCATCTAAACCACAAATGCAACCAGTACAAAAGGCTTCTTGACATCTTCCACATCTTCGACGTTGAAAAACACTAAAAGTAGCACAGAGCCACAGCAAAAACAATTGCAGCTCATTCTTGAGCGCTCGCAAGACAAACTAGACAAAAGACACGTTGCACACCCAGACACTGGGGAACGAGGCACTAAGCTACCACCACCTGTTTCCCTTACGCTTCAAAAAAGGAAAAACCCGTTTGAGGAGGACATTGCTGGGCCTCACCCAACCCACCAACCAAAAAGAAAAGGAAGGACAGAGGCACAAGTCCTATTTGTTTCTCTTCTTCTCCTTCTCCTTCTCCTCCTATTCCTTCACCTCCTATTCCATCTTCCATCTTCACCTATTCTACCTTCAAGGCCAGTGCAAACACCCTCTCCAGAACTTTTGCGTTCAGAGGAACCACTTTTTTCACCAAATCAATCACCTACTGGTGATAATCAACCTGAAGAATACAATAGCTCTTATTTCACAGACCCACAGGGAGATCCCAAATTCTGATCCTGACCCATGGGGCATTTATGATGCCGATCTGCTGGATGATGCAGATCCTAGTATCTACCCATCCAAACCCTCACCACTAGATAATACATCATCCTATCATGACATTATCAGTAGGGCTGCTGCGTACCACAAAGTAAGCCTACACACTATCCCACAAGAAGATGATTTCCTGGTTGAAATACTTAACAGGTCACGAAAAATAGCTCAGTCGCTCCCTATGCTTAAAGGTATATTATCATCCACACACAACATATTTAAGCAGCCGGTTAAATCTAGGGTAGTCACCCCTCGTATTGAGAAGAAATATAAGGTATGCCTATTGGACCCTGAATAAATTAAGGGCCAAGTCGCACCAGATTCTTGGTGGTACACACAGCCAGGAAAAGAGCAAATTCACACGGCCTCCTACAGATAAAGAGAGAAGTAATTATGATGCTGCAGGTTGTGTTGCAGCACAAACAGCCAACCACATGCATATTGCAAATTCTGTGGGGCTACTCTCCTGATACAACTGGGCCACATGGGATGAAATGCAGGAACTACTGCAACACCTCCCTGATCAGTACCAACAACGTGCAACACAATTGGTAGAAGAAGGCTGGGCTAGATCTAATGCCACTATGCAATGTGCCTTAGAGTCTGCAGATGCATGTGCCCGCTAAGTTAACTCCAGTATCCTCATCAGACGCCATGCATGGCTCAGAGTGTCCGGTTTCAAAACGGATGTACAACAACACCTGCTCAATTTCCCTTTTGATGGGCAAAATCTCTTTGGACCACAGGTGGAATGAAATGGTAGAGAAGTTAAAAAAAGGACACTAAAACCTCTAAAGCAATGGAGGCCCTACAAACATATCAACACCGTGGTTCCTTTCGTAGGGGTCAATACAGGGGTGCAACCAGAGGAAGTTCCCCCACAGACTCCGGCAGTGGCAATAAACAGCACTGCTCCTATCAGAGTCAATATACCAGGGAATCTTTCTATAGAACAAATTATAGAAATAAAGGTAGAGGCCATGCAACCACTTCCAAAAACCCATCCCTCCAAAACCGTGACCACCTACACCTCCCCAACCACATATAACACCAGTCGGGGGAAGTACACAACATTTCTATCCACAATGGCAACACATCACCACAGACCAATGGGTGTTATCCATAATCAAAGATGGATATTATTTAGAACTTAAACAAACTCCACCCACAATTCCACCAAAACCACAAAATATGCCAAAGGAACATCGTACACTTTTAGAGGATGAGGATCTTTCTCTCCTTCAAAAAGGGGCAATAGAAATAGTACCCTTACAACATCAGGGACATAGAGTATGTTCTCAGTAGTTTTTCTCCTTCCCAAAATGGACAAAACAATTGAGGCCTATCATATATCTCAGGTCATTCAACAGGTATAACTCATCAGAACACTTTCACATGGTCACACTACAAGAGGTGATACCACTGCTACAGCAAGGAGATTTCATGACTGCATTAGACCTCAAAGATGCATACTTCCATATCCCCATTCATCCAGCACACCACCGTTATCTACGTTTTCAACTAATCGGGCAACTATCAATTCAAAGTGCTACCCTTCAGGGTCACTAGAGCTCCAACGGTTTTCACAAAGTGCCCTGCAGTAGTGGCAGCTCATCTCAGAAGGAAGGAAATACGTGTTTTCCCCTACCTAGACAATTGTCTCATCAAAAGCCAAAGCTACCAACAGTGTCTTCAACACACTCAAAAGGTTATCAACCTTCTGTACAAACTAGGGTTTACCCTTAACACACTAAAATCCCATCTGCAACCATTGCAAATTCAGCCTTTCCTAGGTGCAACTCTCAATTCAGTTACAGCCAAAGCTTATCCCAGTGCAGAAAGAATGAAAACGTTTGCAGAAACATTACCTCTTTTTCAACCACAAGCTCATCTCACAGTAAAAGTACTGATGGGGCTTTAAGGCATGATGTCTTCCTGCATAGCCATAGTACCACACGTTCATTTACATATGTGAACCCTTCAACGCACTCTGCAATCTCAATGGTCTCAAGCGGAGGGGCATCTACAAGATCTAGTGTTGGTAGGACCAGGAACTCATCCAATATCTGGAGTGGTGGAACAGCAACAACTTGTTGCAAGGCGGCCCATCAAAGCCCCAATTCTGCAAATTACCAGAGATGCATCCTTTCAGGAATGGGGAGCATATGTGCAAGATCTCACAGTTCACGTTCTAGGGACAATAACTAATACAAATCTTTATATCAATCATCTAGAGCTACTAGCAATTCAGCTAGCCCTCAAAGCTTTTTGCAGTCACCTACACCAGAAAGTGGTACTTTTAAAGACAGACAATATGACTGCAATGCATTATATTCAAAAACAGGGGGGACACACTCCTCACAGCTATCCCTCCTATCAGAGCGCATCTGGCACTGGGCAATTTATCACAAAATTCACATCCCAGCAGAATACTTAACTGGGGTGAACAACAATTTCAGAGATATGCTCAGCAGGTGCACGAGTGGGAGATCAATGTGTCACTACTCCTACTTCAAAAGATGGGGGACTCCAGACTTAAACTTGTTTGCCACTCACCTCAGCACCAAATGCCAAAATGTCGCCTCTAGGTTCCCCTACCTCCAATCCAAGGGCAATGCCCTATGGATGAATTGGTCAGGAGTATTTGCTTACGCTTTTCCTCCTCGCCTACTCATTACATATGTAATTCAGAAGTTAACACAAACATAACTAATCCTAATAGCCTCAATATGGGCATTTCAGTCATTGTTCACAACCTTACTGCAACTATCTTTAGTGCCACACGAGAAACAACCTCTTTGGCCGCACATACTAACTCAAGATCAAGGAAGAGGAATGCACTCCAAACCCAAGCAATTCAATCTAGCGATTTGGCTACTGGAATTCTAGAATTTGGGCACTTAAAATTACCACAAAAATGTATGGATATCCTTAAACTCGTAGGCCTACAACTAGAGCATGTTATGCTGCAGAATGGAAACGATTTGCACATTTCTGTGCCAATAAACAAATTCAGCCTTTAGCACCTACAGTACAAGACATTATAGGCTATCTTTTCCATCTGCAGCAAACATGGTTTGCCTACACATCTATCAGATTACACTTAGCAGCACTAGCAGCCTACATGCAAAATAGGCAATAAATGTCCCTGTTCAAAATACCAGTAATCAAAGCATTCATGGAAGGACTTACAAGAGTTATCCCGCCCTCCACTCCACCATCCCCAGCCTGGAACCTAAAGATTGTCTTTACCAGGCTTATGGGGCACCATTTGAACCTCTTCTTCATGTCAACTCCAGTTTCTAACTTGAAAGGTGCCTTTCTAGTGGCAATCTTTTCTCTCATAAGGATAAGTGAATTACAAACACTCGGCAAGAACGCTTCTTTAAAATGTACCCAAACAAATTAGTTCCACAAACTAATCCAAAATTTCTACCTAAAGTGGTCTCAACCTTTCATACAAGTCAGATCATAGAGCTACCAGTGTTTTTTCCTAACCCAGCAGAGGGGGCCCTACATACATTCAATGTTAAAAGGGCTATCATGTTCTACATTGACAGAACAAAATATTTTCGAAAGACACAACAGCTTTTTGTTGCTTTTAACAAACCTCACCAGGGGACACCAACATCCAAAGCAGGAATTGCTAGATGGATAGTCAGATGTATTCAGACATGTCATCGGAAAGCCAAAAGAGTGCTTACCATACCACCAAGGGCTTATTCCACACGTAAACAAGGCGACACTATGGCTTTCCTAGCAAATATCCCTACAGAGGATATTTTTAAAGCAGTAACATGGAGTACCCCACATGTTTTTATTAAACACTACTGTGTTGATGAATTCACCCATCAACAAGTAAGAGTGGGTCAATCTGTATTGAAAACATTATTTCGAACAAGTACTTCAAGCAGTCGATACCTACCGCAAAGAGGAGCACTGCTTTACATTCGATGCTAAGCATATGTATCTATGGCCAATACATGCTACAAATGGAGTATGTTACTTACCCTGTACGCATCTATTCGTAGCGTGTAGTGCCATAGATTTATATGCAATCACCCTCCTCACTGGAAGCTTTTGGTTGCATTACTTCATAATTTTTTGAAACATAATGTTCGAGGCATGTGTGCTTGTAGAGACACATGCTGTGCATAAGTCCGCCATCTAGTGTTGGGCTCAGATGATTACAAGTTGTTTTTCTTCTAAGAAGATTTTCGAGTCACGAGGTTGTGTGATTCCTCCTGATGGTGATAGAGTGCATGGGCCTCAACTCTATTGTTAGATTGGTTTTTTTTCCGCCAGGGGATGTAATCTCTCATGCTCCGGTTTGAGATCCTTTCGGGCTCCCTTCGATTCGCCAGTAGATTCCTTTCTCAAAGGTATTATTTCAATCGCATAATCCTCCTTGCGTTCTGAGCAAAACAACTATTTTGTGCGTCAGGTTCTTTGACTCTCATCCTCTGCCTTCGAGCCACGCCCGGTTGGGCCTTTTTTCCGCTTCAACGGCTCTATCCGAAAAATGAACTGCTAATGGAACATACTCTGTTGTGTTTCTGTCTCAATAGTCATTCTAAATACACTCACACCGACCTCGACTCGGTCTGTATTTTATGTCTACCACCCGAACATCAAGAAGACACCTGTGAGGCCTGCAGTTCGTTCCGATCTAAGAAAAGTCTTCGGGATCGACACGAGCGCCAATTAGAAATGCAGCGCACACAAGCAGACGATGCATCCGATATATTTGGTCGACAAGATGAGGCAGAAGAGGAAGCCTTGTCAGCCCAGGAAAAATCAGTCTCCATCCATGAGACTGATTCCAAATCAGAGGATGAGCAACACCCAGTTATCCAACAATCTTCGGAGAGGCTTTGGACCGGGAGTACACCTGCCCCCAATCCAACGCCCAAACAAGCAGCTTCAACCAATAAAACTTCTCACGGGCTGCCACTGCAGAAAAGCCTTGCTGCGCACTGAAATTCAGACTTGGATGCCCCACCCTCGGGCTCAGCAACGAAACATAGGCCTACAGCAGAGGCCTCCACCTCCTCTAAATCGGATTCGGCACCGACACATCGGACTGTAGGTTCGGTTATGACACCTAAAAGCCGTGATATTTTGGCTCTGACCACACCGGCGCCAAAATCGAAACATCTGCCGGCACCAAAATGCTACACCTTTGGGCTGAAAACTCCACCTGAGCAAATTCTCGAAACTATGCAGGAATGGCTCAATCCGAGGCAGAAAACTTTACAAATTCAGCTTGTTTCTAAAAAGATTGTCCTTCAACCTGCAACTCCTCAAACTTCAAAGAGACAATTATCTTTTGAAGACGCTATTGAGGCTCCAATTCCTAAAAAGAAGAAAAAGAACATGGCCACTAGCCCTTTAAACATTCCTCAAAGAAGAAGAAGGTAATTTCTCTCCACATTCAGCCATATTACATGATGATGATTAAACAGGAGAGGATACACAGCCTAGGGATCCATGGGATGCATATGATATAGAGACACAAGGGGACCATGATCCAGACCTTTATTCTACACAACCATCTCCACCAGATGATGCTTCAGCTTATCTGGACTTAATAGCCAGAGCTGCAGCATATCACCAGGTTCCACTACATAAAGACCCTATAGAGGATGACTTCCTCTTTGAGACCCTCACTACTGCACAACGAGGGTCTCAATATTTACCAATGCTCAAAGGAGTATTACGTCATGCTGACGATATTTTTAAAGACCCTGTGAAAGCACGCATAATGACACCAAGGGTTGACAAAAAAAATAAGGCAACACCATCTGACCCTATATATATTAAAGGGCAATTAACACCTGACTCCTTAGTAGTAGCCAACACTAGAAAATGGGTAAACTCTCAAAGAACTGGGGATGCACCTCCCCCAGATAAGGAGTCAAAACGTATTGATGCTGCCGGGAAACGGTTGGCAGCCCAATCTGCTAATCACAGGCGAATTCCAAACAGCCAAGCGATTCTAGCTTTCTACGACAGAGCACACTGGGACAAAATGGAGGAACTCCTCAAACACCTCTCAGAGGAATGCAAAAAAAGGGGGTATGAAATTGTTAATAAAGGAAAGCTAATTACTAACAATTCCATTGAAGTGTGCACTAGATTCTGCTGACACTGCAGCAAGGGGCATAAATACGAGCCTTCTCCTCTGTAGACATGCTTGGCTTCGTGTTTCAGGTTTTAAACCTGAAGTACAGCAAGCAATACTAAATCTCCCATTTGACGAAAGAGCATCTTTTTGGCTCACAGGTAGATACATAAAAAAAGACACTGAAGTAGCAAAATCTATGCAGGCTCTACAATCTCCCACCTATCATGGGTCTTTTTGTCACCCAACTTACAAACAAGGAGCCAAATCTGCTGTTACAGACACTGCAGGATCCTCCTACAAAACTCAAGTACAGTCATCCACCTCTACAGAGGCTCATATAGAGGTAGCAATTACCTCCGGCCATGGTTGAGGAAATTCAGCCTGTACCGCGAATACAAACACCAAGCAATGACTTGCTTACCATTCCCCATGAACATTTAACACCTGTTAGGTGACGCCTTCAAAATATTTATCCAGCATGGAAATCCATCACAACAGATCAATAGGTGTTGGACATTATCCAACATGGTTACTGTCTGGAGCTCCTTACCACTCCTCCAAAAAAACCACCCCGAAAACACAAACTATCCATACAACATCAAGCTCTCCTCAAACAGGAAATTTCAGCTCTCTTACTCAAAGGAGATATAGAGCCAGTCCAACTTCAACATTAAGGAACAAGAGTATATTCCATATACTTCTTCATTCCCATTCTAGACCTCAGACCTCTAAATCACTACATCCTATTGGAACATTTCCATTTGGTCACTCTTCAGTTAGTGATACCATTGCTGCAAAAAGGAGATTTCATGTTTGCATTAAATCTAAAAGACGCCTACTTTCATTTACCCATCCATCCCTCACACCACAAACGCCTCCGGTTTGTCTTCCAGGGAAAGCACTATCGATTCAATGACTTCCCTTTTGAGTCACAACCACCCCACGGGTATTCACAAAATGCTTAGCAGTGGATTCATTGCATCTACACAGACAGAACATTCATGTATTTCCATATCTAGATGATTGGCTCATAAAAGCAAACAGCTTTCAAGTTTGCAGCCAACATGTACAAGAAATACTAACCCTACTACATCAACTAGGGTTTACTATCAATCTGCAAAAATCCCATCTAAATCTATCGCATGAGCCATACTCAACCTAGGGATAGCGTACCCAAATACAGACAGGACACACAACGTTTAACCCTAATCTTACAGTTTCAAACTGGACATCAGGTCACAGTGAAAACAGTAATGCACTTTTTGGGTATAATGGCATCATGCATCGCAATAGTCCCTCATGCCCACTTACATACGAGACCACTGCAAGAATGCCTCTCTTGTCAATGGACACAGTCACTGGGTCAGCTACACAATCTAGTGTTGGTAGACAGCTGCACACATCACTCTCTGCAGTGGTGGAACTCACAAAACCTGTCCAAGGGTCGGCTGTTTCTAGACCCAGTTCTTCAAGCCATTCTCACAGTGGATGCTTCACTAAACGTTTAGGGAGCTCACCTTCAGAATCTAACAATTCAGAGTTTATGGGACTACAAGCACCAGGGTCTCCATATAAATCACCTAGAGCTTCAAGCAGTTTACCCTTCATTGAAAACATTCCTACCTCACCTCAAAAACAAGGTTGTCCTAATCTGGATAGACAATATGACCACCATGTACTGTATACAAAAGCAGGGGGGGGGGCACTCTCTACAATTATCGCTCCTATCTCAAACCATATGGCGCATAACAATCTTTACAACATTCATCTCCTAGTGGAACATGTACAAGGGACAAACGATCAAGTTTCAGACCTCAGCAGGACGCAGCAGCTAGTCCATGAATTGGAACTTCACCTCAAAGTCCTCCTACCATACTTTCGCAAGTGGGGATTTCCACAGATAGACTTGTTCGCAACCCCAGAAAATGCACAAGCTTTGCATCCAGTATCCCACAACCACTATCCAAGGGCAATGCTCTATGGATGATCTGGTCAGGGATATTTGCATACGCTTTTCCGCCACTCCCAATACTTCAATTTTTTGGTGAGCAAACTCAGGCATACCTCCCTCACCTTAGTTCTCATAGCTACAACTTGGGCACGTCAGCCGTGGTTCCTAACGCTACTGGACCTCTCACAAGTTTCACACGAGAAACTTCCACACAACCCTGACCTTGTCACACAGAACCATGGTGAAATCAGACCTCCCAATCCCAAGGAAATGAACCTTGCTATATGGTCCCTGAAGTCATAGAATTTGGCTATTTAAACCTACCACAAGAATGTATGGAAACTTTTAAAAAAGCTTGTAAGCCTACAACTAGAAAATGCTACGCTGCCAAATGGAAAAGGTTTGTTTTATACTGCCACCGTCAAAAAGTAAACACTTTTAATGCACAGATACAATTATTTATCTGTTACATCTTCAACCCTCAAGTTTAGCCTGCACTTTTATACGCCTACATCTTGTTGCCATAGCAGCTTATCTTCAAAACAGACAGCATATGTCTTTATTCACAACTCCAGTATTTAAAGCATTTATGGAAGGACTCAAGAGTCATTCCCCCTATACTCCCACCAGCACCAGTATGGAATCTAAACATTGTACTAACAAGGCTCATGGGGCCTCCATTTGAGACACTACATTCCTGCCATCTCTAATACTTATCTTGGAAAGTAGCCTTTTTAATAGCTATCACTTCACTCAGATGTGTCAGTGAGCTCCAGCCACTATCCTTAGAAGAGCCTTTCTTTCAACTCCACAGATATAATGTAGTGCTCAGAACAAATCCCAAATTTCTCTCCTTTTCTTATTAATCAATCAATAGAATTGCCTGTATTTTTTCCACAACCTAACTCTTTTGTGGAAAGACCTCTTCATACTCTAGACGACAAAAGAGCTTTACTTTATTATATAGACTCTACCAAAGTATTCAGAAAAACTAAGCAATTATTTGTTGCTTTCTCACCTCCTCACATTATAAACCCAATATTTAAAAAATGGTATTTCCAGGTGGATAGTCAAATGTATTCAAACCTGTTATGCTAAAACAAAGAGACCCTTACTTGTTCCCTCTAGGGCTCACTCGGCTCGTAAAATAGGATCCTCTATGGCATTTTTAGGGAACATTCCCATTGCTGATATGTGCAAAGCAGCAACATGGTCCACATCACATACCTTCACAAAACATTACTGTGTGGATATTTCGGAACGCCAACAATCCCATGTTGGACAAGCAGTGCTTCGTACTCTCTTTCAAACAAATGCTATCCCCATGGGCTAGCCATCACGTTTGGAGAGGGACTGCTTTACAGTCTATGCACAGCATGTGTATCTATAGCCACACATGCTTTGAACAGATTATGGTACTTACCCTGTAAACATCTGTTCTTGGCATGTAGTGCTGTAGATTCACATGCATCCACCCCCTCCCTGGATGCCTGTGTAGGTTGCAGTTCACTCATTAATTTACCTGAATTCACATTATTAGCATGGATAGACCATCACTAGTATTCTCTATAACTCCATTCGCGACTGCCTGCGGCAAAACAATACAGCAATGGAGTCGATGCCCATGCTCAATATCACCTACAGGAGAAGTCACACGACCTTGTGACTCGTAAATCTTCTTTGAAGAAAACCAAATTGTAATCATCCGAGCCCAGCACTAGATGGCAGACTTATGCACAGAATCCGAATCTACAGCACTACATGCCAAGAACAGATGCTTACAGGGTAAGTAACCTAATCCTTACACACACACAATTATATGCACTTTTGTTTGGTCCTTCACTTTATTGCTCTTTTTTTTTAATGCTCACCCGATGAGCCAATAACAATCTAACAAAGGAGCCAAACAACATGTGCAGTACACACCAAAGGAGGAGGAGTCACAATACCTTGTGACTTGAAGATGTCTTTGAAGCCGAGCCCAACACTAGATGGCAGCATAATGCTAAGCATATAAATCTACAGCACTACATGCTACAAATAGATGCTTACAGGGTAAGTAACCTATTCCTACTAATACTCAATTTAATGATACAGTTTACGGATCTCGGGAGGATAGAAGGTTAAGCTACTTTTATCGGAATTCACATTGGCTGCCTAACCATCAATGCATGTTTCAGCTCACTAAGGTATCCTGCCATAAACTAGAGCCAGGAGTTTAATGAATGCATGTAAGAAAGTGGCTCTGTATATACTGAACCAAAGTAAGGTTCAGTGTGCACATAGTCCACAGTCCCCAGAGGTTTGGCAGAGGCTAAAGTTAGATATAACCTTACTCTCTAAAGTGGTAGCTTGGTCGAGCTGTAAGGCAGTATCAGAGGACAGTGTAAAGCATTTGTTGTACACACTCAGTCAGCAAATGAAGCCACACACTCAAGAACTGAACTCTAGGCCAATTGTTTTGTATATAAAAATATGGTTGTTTTATTTTAGAACCAACAATAGGTATCAAAATATACTTTCTCAGAATGAGATGCTTTAGTTAAATACTGTTCAATAGGCAATAGACTTTTGAATGCAATAGTTACAATTGTTGCAATAGGCAACACAATTTCAAACACAATTATACATTGAGCTCAATGGGAATTTCTGGTTAAATGCAATAGATTACTTTCTGGATTACTTTTCTAACCACAGGACTGGATCCTAGATTCAGTCCTGGGACATCTCCTGTAAGCAGTTGAGTAAAAACGTTTTGGTTACAGTTGTGATTTTTAAGGAATATTATTGTATTTCAAAAGTGGGCACTTAGAAACTTTTTCACATAGAATCACCAATGTTATCCTATGGGAGGAAATTCACTTAGCAGGTAAGTAGTGTTATCGTTACTTTTTCTTACTCAGTGTTGGATCCTGGATCCAGCACTGGTGCATCTCCTGTAAACAATTGAAAGAATGCGTTTGTCACACAGGCGATTTTTAGCAAATATTTGTAAGTTTCAAAAATCGACACTTAGAAACTTTTTCGGCAAAACTCAGGCAATGTTATCCTATGGAAGGAAATTCAAGTTACCGGTAAGTACAGTTCGGATTACTTTTCAGGGTCAGTGCTGGGTACCTAGATCCAGCACTGGGATCTCTCCTGATGCCAGGTGAGTAAATTCGTTTTCGTACTTCGGCGGATTTTAGATGAATATTTTAAAGTTTCAAAACTCGACACTTAGAAGAATTTCCAAGTGAAACCAGTCAATGTTACCCTATGGAAGGAAAGTGAGTTATCGGCTTTTGGGTAAGTACTCGACTGGCAGAGTTAAGGTTCTGGGCATAGACTCAGGGGTCCCCCATGGTCAGGTAGGCACAGTTGTTACACCCTCAGCGGCGCTGGGGCGGCCGGGTGCAGAGTGAGTAGGCCCAATGTTATCCTATGGAAGGCAGGGGGCCTTTGGTTGGTGGCTGCTGGCAGGCAGGCCACGCGGCTGTGGGAGCTGGGCTCCTGGTCACTTGCTCAGGGCAAATGGGGAAGTAGATTAGAGTAGAGGTTGCACTGCCAGGGGCACTCGGGCGGCTGGGTGCAGGGTGCTTTTGAGCCGTCGGGCGCTCAATGTTATTCAATGGGAGACTTGGAAGTTGAACAAAGGCTGCAAGCTCGGGCACGGAGATTCTTCAGGTGCGACCACCACTTCGAGGGGTAAGTTGGGTAGTTGGAGGAAAGGTAGGCACCCCGGAGTGGGGCACAGGAGGCCGCAGGGCGCTGGGTGCAGGGGTGTCTTTTCGCATCGGGAAATCTTACCCTCTGCTGGACGCGGTTGGAGGGGGCCTAGGTTCTGAGGCTGCAGGCGTCGTCAGGAGGGTCGAGGAGGGCCCTTGGGTGCTGGATTCTGGGTCACAGTCGCCGGGGGGACGTCCTCTATTCCTTCCACCCTGCATGCTTGCCTCTACTGCTTCCTTCGTTTTCGCTCGCTTTCACGCTTTATTTCCTCAGTCTTTATTCTGTCACTCCTTTTCTGTTCTCCCTTTAAACCCCTTCTTCCTTTTATCCCTCTCTTCTCTCATCGCCCCTCCTCCTTTCTTCTCATCTTATTTTCTTACCTCCTCTCCTTTCTTCCCTCGTCTTCCCCTCTCTTCCTTGCTTCCTCGGTTCCTCGGTTCCTTTCCGTATCCAGCCCCCTCTCCCTGGCACCTCCGACCTTTCCCGCTGCCTCCCGACTGCCCTGACAGTTGGGAGCCGGTGCCTGCTCGCCGTGATTTATGCCGTCGGTATAACAGCAGACACACTGCAGTCCATCACTGCAGTCCCCCTGATTACAATTCAGCTCCGGCCCCGACTGCAGCACTCCACAAATGGAATATTGTACATCATTTCCGAAAATGCTTGTTTATGGCAGTCCTCGTGGTCTTGGTTCACTCAGGCACAGGCCGGGCTCGACGGGTGCAGAGTGTGCTGGATTCGCGGTCTCTGGCTGGCACCAGGGGTGTTGCTTGTTTGAAAGGCCACTTGTTTTTTAGGTCGAGCCTAGAGTAGCGCGCATGCGTTGCTCTGAGAGACTTTATGTAAGGGGCTTCCAAAAGCTGACCACACGCTTGTGCACAATGGCCTTTTCCATGCGGTTACCCGCACGGCCGCCATGTGTTTTCAATTATCGCGCCCGGCGGCCGTGCGGGTAACCGCAAGTAATAGGCCAGGGTGCACGCTCTCGCGCGCGCACCGCTCGCGGGCTTCTTTCACTTTCCTTCCATTTCTATCTCCTTCGTCAGTCAGTTGCTTTTATTGTTTTTGTTTTCACTTTTTCTATAGATCGTTCTAGGTATACTTATTTACTTCTCGCTCCACTTCTTTCTTGGTTTGTGCTCTCATTGTTTTCCTTTCATCTCTACTTTGTGTCCCTTCTGTGCTTCCATCCTCCGCTCCTCCCTCTCTCTATTTGTGTTTTCATCGTTGAACTCTTTGTCCTCGCCCTGCCCTTTCTCTTCCCCTCGTTTTCCTTTATTGCTACTGCTCTCACCACATTCCTCCTCCTTCGTTTATTCCTCTTTGTCAATTATCCTGTCTCCCATTCTTCATTCATCTTCGATGCATCTTTTATTTTCTTACATGCTTTTGTGTACTTTTTCCCCTTCCTCCATATTTTCTACCACTTTATCGCCTGTATTCTTTGTCTTCTTCTTTATTACTGCCTTCCTTATTTGATTTCCTCTTCTTTATTCCACCTTCCTCGTTCTCGCTCCTGTTTTCTCTCTTACCTCATTCCTCGTTCTTTGCAACATTGCCCCATCATCTTCAGTCGTTTTCTCGCTGTGCTTCTGCCTTTCTCCTTTTGCTCGTTATTTCTTATTTCCTCCATGTGCAGCTTCCCGTCTTTATTTCTTCCATTCTCTTCTTTCTTCCCTGTCGATCTTTCCCCTCTATTCCTTCCACCCTGCATGCTTGCCTCTACTGCTTCCTTCGTTTTCGCTCGCTTTCACGCTTTATTTCCTCAGTCTTTATTCTCACTCCTTTTCTGTTCTCCCTTTAAACCCCTTCTTCCTTTTATCCCTCTCTTCTCTCATCGCCCCTCCTCCTTTCTTCTCATCTTATTTTCTTACCTCCTCTCCTTTCTTCCCTCGTCTTCCCCTCTCTTCCTTGCTTCCTCGGTTCCTCCGTTCCTTTCCGTATCCAGCCCCCTCTCCCTGGCACCTCCGACCTTTCCCGCTGCCTCCCGACTGCCCTGACAGTTGGGAGCCGGTGCCTGCTCGCCGTGATTTATGCCGTCGGTATAACAGCAGACACACTGCAGTCCATCACTGCAGTCCCCCTGATTAAAATTCAGCTCCGGCCCGACTGCAGCACTCCACAAATGGAATATTGTACATAATTTCCGAAAATGCTTGTTTATGGCAGTTGGTACAGTGAGCGCCAACGAAGTGGGTGTTTGTGACTCGCCCATGTTTTTCTCACTTCTCCCGCTTTAAAACAAATAGTTGTGAGCGGCGCAGACAGTTTCAACGCTGGGTAGTTGAGGACAGGCCTTTAAAGATGTGCAAGAAATTTAACACTTTTACGATGAAATTAGGTAAATTATCCAGCTACTAAACTACAGTTTCGACTACAGCGTATTTGTCAAAGCTTATTTCACCATGGGCCTTTACGTCTATTCAGCGGCCTTCACTGTTGCATGATGTCAAATCTGCTCTTCTAAAATTACAAGCTACAGTACAGGCTGCTATAAAATGTGCAAAAAGGTTTAAGATAACAAGCATTGGCATAGCCAATATGTCTCGCCTTTGGGACCTTATAAGTGTTTAGTTATCCAGCACAATATCCTTGGTGCAACAACATCAACTGTTGCATGGCTAAACACTTATAAGGTCCCAAAGGCGAGACCTATTGGCTACGCCAATGCTTGTCATGTTTTGACACAGCTTGAGGGTGGGGAGGTGCCAGTCAAGGGTATGGCATTTTGAGTACAGTTATGTTTTCCCATTTTGTTCACCGGTTTTGGTGATGGGGAATGGACTAGTCATTTTATCAGACTGCAGGTTGGACATGACCTGTAGCTTTTAATTGAGAGCAGCTATACAGTGCTAATCATTTATCTCCCTTGCAAATTGATTTGTTTTACTCTACTGCCATGATGGTATCCTGGTTGTTTTATACCTAAAACAACGGTGCTAATACCTAGGTCCGATAAAGCTGTTACACAAAGCTTTCTGATGGATACTTCGAACTGTGAATTCCTCACCTTTTGAATGTTCCCCAGGTGTCAGACTGGATCCAGAAAATCTTTAGCGGTACCCCTGCGACCTGGTAGGTGGCGTTGTGTACCTCCATGCTGATGTCATTCCGCTCCAGAACTAATGTGTGTAACTGCATATAGGTGCCACCCTTTAACATTGGTGTTAGTTCCTTTCTTTCTGTGCCACCAGAGGCTGATCTGCAGCTACCCCTCATCTCTACACAAGACTACTGTTCCAAGATATGTTGATACCCTACTGCTGTGCAAGTGAAAATGGCCCCCCCTAAAACCACAGCGTTTAGGTCTAGCTGATGTGTTGCTTTTTGAGTTGTCTCTAGCCCAGCAAAGAATTGTTTTGGGCACAGTTAGAGGTTATTTGTTGGCTCTTCCAGTTTTTTTTGTGGTTGCCGGACCAGCCCTTTTCATTTAAAACACCTGATGCGTTTTTTTGAAAGGACTGCAACATTAATTTTGCCCTTTCTCTTCGTTAAGCCCCAGTGTGACCTGAATCTAGTTCTCACATTCCCAGCATTCTTCGCTCCACCTCACCCTGCTAAATAAAAGGAGATAATCAATCAGTTGGATCCCAAAAGAGCACCCAGCTTCTACATTGATTGTACCTAGGAACATAGTGTGGACATTCAACTCTTCGTTGGATTCGCTAGAGCAACGAAGGGCAGAGCAGTGCAGAAAAGAACCATTTCTCACTGGATTGTTCTCTGTATCAAAACCTGCTATGCCTTGGCTAAGAAGTAGTCCCAAGAAGGCTTGAGAGCTCACTCTTCTAGTGCTAAGGCTGCTGCTGCTGTTTTGGCAAGTGGAGTGCCTGTTATGGACATTGGCCAGGCTGCTACATGGGCGTAGTTTCACATGTACACAAAGCACTACTGTCTGGACAGCCAAGTGCGACGAGAACGGCATTTTGCCAGCTTGGTCATGCAAAACCTTCTGGTCTAGACTAGTTCACATACTCACTTCTGGGGTGGTACTGCTTTTTTATCTATTCAAGAGGTGCGGAATCTGCTTTCAGAAGTGTCCATCAGAAGAACATGCTACTTACCTTAGTAATGATCTTTCTGGTGGACACTCTATCGAGCTCTCCCACCTCCCCGTTCTGTCAGCTGGATTATTTTCCATTAAAAATATCTAGACATCTGGTCAGCACTAATCTGCTGTTGAGCTGGTGACATGGATAGCCTAGAACTCAAGTGACGTCAGCATACATGGGTGGTGCCTATATGTGGCTCTGCATGTCATTTCCAGAGCGGTACAAGGTTGGCACTGTGCCTCGACACCACATACCGGCACGCAGGGGTACTACAAAAGATTTTCCAGATCCAGTCTGAAGCTGGGGAATATTCCAAAGTGAGGAAAATAAGGTTCAAGACATGTGAGCTGTAGATCACATGCTTTGCATACTTCTGCCATCTAGTGTTGGGTCCGGATCTTTGCAAGTTGTTTTTCTTCGAAGAAGTCTTTCCAGTCACGAGGTGAGGTGACTCCTCCTTTCGGTTATAGTGCGCATGGGCATCGACTCCATTGTTTTTTTCCTCCATCGGGTTCGTTGTGTGTTGCTGCACTCCAGTTCGAAACCATTCTTTGTTCCCCTCGACGCGCAACCCTCTCTACCTTGACGGTATTGTTCTCGTACGCGTTCCCACTTCTCCGCGTATTGTTTCGGTCACGAAAACTACTTTTGATCGGAAAGCTTCGTGGACGGCCTTCGGGCCTAGCCGTGTCGGATCAGCTCTTCGTCGATGGAACGGACACCGTTCAAATTTTGCCCTCAGTGCCACGCGAAGTATCCGCGCACTGATTGACACAAATTGTGTAACTTGTGCTTCTCTCCGGAGCACAAGGAGGAAGACTGTGATGCCTGCAAATCATTTAGATCAAAGAAAACTCTTCGCGATCGTCGGGCCCGACGTCGAGAAATGCAGCGTCAAAGCATTGAAGATACGGTGGCTTGAACGGCAGAGCTGATGGCTACCTGATTCCGTCTCTCTGTCGGAATGGAGATGTGATGCTTGTTTTTCCAGGGTTCATATGATCAGTGAGTCACTGCGAATCTAAATTTCGCTTTTCGGAAGGTGCGCTCTACAAGCAGATACCTTCGTTGTGAGATGCGGTGACCCAACTGGAGCGAAATCTGCGTTTGTTGAAATCGTTGTGAGCCGATGACCGAAGGCTTAAAATGGCGGCTGACCAGCATTTAGGCTGATATGACCTCGGATTGCCGCTCCATGATATCAAGAAGATTTCGTAAGCACCCGCTATAAATGAATGAGGCAATCTCCAACAATCGACATGGTATTTGAACATTTTCTTATCAAGCTTCGCGCGGTACAGCGATGCCGGCGTCTGATCCCCTGACCCGTTAATGGCGGCTAACTGGGACATGGGAGAGTCACTGTTATCGATAAGCATCTAGTTCCTCAACTCCAGCGGGACACATATCTGATGCAACGTGCACTACATGGTTTGTATGTAGCGCGTCTCATTAGCAGGATCAAATGCCACCCGTCATCACTCTCCGCTACTATACCTGCACGTAAAATGGCAGCTACCGAAGTACGCTGGTAAAGCTTATGCATCGATTAATGTGAGGCCAGTTATTGCGGCTTTAACAAGGCTATTCTGCAGCAAAGTGCAACGCTACCATATATTTGAGGTGTTCATTTCATGTTTCATCTCATCAGCAGTATGCGAGAGCGCATTCACATGAGGAAATAATTGTTGCTTGCTGCTTAACCTAGACGCTGAGCCTGCAATGTAAATGGTGTCTGCTTAAGAAGTCCAGGTGAAACAACAATTGTTCTGTGCTATCGCTCACTGCAATCTCAACGCGACGCTATGGTGTCCCGATTTAGCGCTAATCCTATTTGTAGCGTTTCAAGTTTGTCTTCACTCAAGTTTATACAGTGCTTTCTAACAAGAGCTGCTGTCTGTGCTTTTCAGCAAGAGTTGCTGACTGAGCTGTTTTCTTCTGGTTTCTGATTTGTAGCTTGCTGCGGGGTGAGTCACAACCCTCCAGCTTATCACGTGTATAACCTTTTTGGGCATCAGTGACCTTGGGAGCTGCAAACTTGACAAGGTCAATATTACTTTCCAAGCTTAAGTCTTACTGCACACGTGAAGCGAAGTAAGACATTAATTCAGCTTACATTGACTATACACAAACATAGGCCGCCTAAAAGAAACGGAGTTTAACGGCACCGGAGTGTGTCATCTCACTAATCACTGTCGTGCTGATTGTTACTTGTTGGGGGGACCTCACCTCCTTCCTATATATCGTCTGTGCGATTGCTGATGCGCTAGCCCCTTGGGATCTGCCTGCATTATAGCGTATACTCACCTATCAGCCGCATAGTGGTTTTAAGTGGTTTCTGTCACTCCACAGTAATTTCAAGTGCGGTTACATCCTTTTACGCTGTGAGGTTCTAGGTGAAATCTGCTGCTAAACGCTTATAGATCTGCAAAATGGCAGACAGAGTCTAAACTACAAAACAAAAGAAATAAAAGTGAACCCTCACCCTCTGATTCTCGTATCAAACTCAAACCGGACATTAATATCACATTGGACATGATCCTTAAAAAATTGGCCGATGTCCACGATCTGGCTAAGTCCACCAAACTAACTACAGACGCTATTCAACTTGAAATAACAGCCATCAGAGCAGACATGAACACAGTTAACACTAGGTTAGCAGTAGCTGAACAAAGAATTAGCGATGTGGAAGACATTTCTAATGAATCATGTAAAGAGTTGAAATCCCTAAAGAATTTGACTTCCACACTACAAAGACAGCTGAGCTTGAAGATCATAATCGGAGGGGCAACATCCGAATTCTTGGTGTTCCAGAGGGTTCGGAGGACTCTACAGGAGCATGCTTAGCATTTCTCGAGGATTGGATCCCTAAGTTTACTAACATAAAGTTCAACCATCACTTTGAGCTGGATCGAGCACACAGAATCCCATCATTTAAATCCTCCTCAAGACAAACACCCCGTCCGATTGTCTGCAAACCTCTAAGATATCAACATACAGAAGCTATTCTTAGCCATGCTCAGAAAAATCATCAACTTATCTGGAACGGTCACAAGATTATCTTTACTCAAGACTACTCGAAACCTACTGTCGACACTAGGAAGGGCTTTCTTGCTCTACGTGACAAATTAAGGGTCAAAAACATTCAATTCTCCTTTGTTGGTCCAACCAAATTCAGGATCATAGACCGTGGTCGTCATTACTATTTCAATGACCCTAGAGACCTTGCGAATTTTCTGGAAGGCCCAACTACTCAGGAAATGGACGCTTCGCAATTTTCCACCAACAAAAGGAAATCATCTCCATATCCGGTTTAAAGGTTGAGATTGTTTTGATATCCTATGTAGCTAATGGTTAAATGCCTTTATCTACCTCTGTTTTCAAGGTCGCTTTTGAGAATAGTTATATTTGGTTTGTTACATCATTATTAGTGAAACTGATGCTGGCTTCTTTTTTGCATTTTCATGGTTTAAAAATGCTCTACCTTTTGGAAGGTTTATATTTTTCACAACGAGACTAGAATTGCCTAAATGTTTCCCTTTGACTTGATTTTTCTATGGAGTGTAATTTTCCCACTGCCATATACTGGTCAGTCTTTGTGTTACTCTGGAGAATTGTGATAAACGCTAATCTGTGCTGCTAATTCTCCGTGAGACGGATTGACGCTCCTGCCGTCGCACCTCCTACATTCGAGGTATTCAGGGAAGGGTGGGGAGGGAGGGGGGTGTGGGGCGGAGGGTTGAGGAACCCCAGGGGTTACAAGATGTTTCCTTCAATTACCTGTTTTGTGCCTTGGGCTTTCTCAGACTTTTCTTCTGTTTTCCTTTTTATCTTTGTCCTTTTTTCCTTTCTCTTTTCTTATTCTCGATCCTAAATCTTGCTCTACTTAAGCTTCTTCGTGAGCTTCCTATGCAAGAGTACCTGAAATTTTTGATTCTCCTTGATATAATGTACCTAAATCTTGTAATTATATTGATCCTTATTGGGGGTTACTCAGTGTTTAACAATGTCATATTTTTTCTTCAATGGTCGGTAATTGTTGACCTGTTAATATGTTTGTGGTGTTACATGTACGATTTTATCCGTGATAGCTCATAATGGACCACATACCTTAGCAGAGGATCTTAACATTGTGTCCCTAAAGGTCAAAGGACTTAACCACCCGATTAAGCGCCGCAAAATCCTTGACTATTTAGCTAAAACTAAGGGAGATGTAATATTGTTACAAGAGACAAAGCTATTTAAGGATGATACTAATTTTATTAGATGTAACTGGATTTTGCAAGTGGCCTGTTCCCCAGCTGAGCATAAAAAACGGCGTGTGATTACACTAATCTCAAAAAAATCTAACATCTAACATCTCGCTAGAATCACAATCACATGATGATGAAGGAAGACTGTTAGTGACCCAGTTGAGGAAAGGGGAGGATCTAATTCATGTGGTTAATATATATGGCCCTAACTCTGATGATTCGACTTTCTGGACTGGTGTATCTAGCACTCTAGAGGGTCTTCCTCAAGAAGATCTTATTGTAGTAGCAGGGGATTTCAATATTCCATTAGACCCGATAATTGATAGACAGTCTGCCTGTCATTATCATCCTACGAGCTCACATACTATAATCCAAACTATTTGTTCCAAATTTAACCTCAAAGATTCCTGGCGCCTTCAACATCCCGACACCAGAGACTACACTTTTTACTCCATTCCACATAATTCTTACACCAGGATAGACTATATTCTTATCTCCGGTTCCTATACACGATTAATCAAACACTCAGATATAGCCCCCAGGTTGGTGTCGGACCATTCGTGCATCAGCCTTAAACTGGCGGGTTGCCACGATGAACCAGTGCCTAAAAGATGGCGATTTAATAATGATGTTTTATCTGATCCTGAGGATAAAAAGAAGATCGAAGAAGCTATTTTGGAGTACCTTAGACATAATGATACTACCGAAGTCAATGTAAATACTCTTTGGGATGCCTTAAAAGCCACCATTAGGGGAACAATAATTGAAATTAAGACAAAAATAAACAAACGTATGAACCAGGGACTAATACAACTAGAACAAGAGATTAAACGCTTAGAATCTCTTCACTTTACATCACTACAGGACAATGAAATACTTACATCATTAACACATACGAAATATGAATATAATAAGATATTAAGTGCAGGTGTTTGGATCAATAAATTTAAAGCCCTTAACTTATGTGAAGCTAATAAGGCAGGAAAATTACTTGCATCTTATCTCAAACATAAACAGAATCAGAATGTCATCTCATCTATTAAACATTCTAATAACCTAATACACACGAAACATAAAGATATTCTTAAGACCTTTAAAGCATTTTATCAGGAATTGTATAAGAGTGATCAGAAATTTAATCTGGAGGAATGTACCAAATCTCTAAATAGACTCAATTTGCCTCAACTTACTGTAGAAGACACAATTATGCTAGGGCAAGAAATTACGGTCTCGGAAATTGAAAAAGTCCTGTTAAATCATTGAAAGATAATAAGGCCGCTGGGCCTGATGATTTTACAGCTTCGTTTTATAAGTCTTTTTAGAACAATTAAAGCCAACTATGAAACAAGTTTTTAACCATATTGCAACTAATGGGATTACATCAGACTCATCCCGAAGGAAGGGAAAGACCCAATTTTGCCAAAAAATTCCAGACCTATATCTCTCATCAATGTGGATTGCAAAATCTATGCAAAGATTTTAGCTGTTAGACTCAATTCCGTTCTCCCAAAACTAATAAGTAACTCACAAGTGGGTTTTCTTCGCACCCGTATGTCTAATGATAATACCCGCTTGTTATGCCATGTTTTAGAAAATGCTGCAACTAAATCAGAGCCGTCTATCGCTATTACACTAGATGCCGAGAAGGCCTTTGATAGGGTCTCTTGGGATTTTTTAGACCGTTGTATACACTCGTTTAATCTAGGGAAGAATTACATTAACATGGTTATGTCTCTTTATTTAAAACGATCAGCCCGTATTGCTGTTAATGGTGCTTTATCTTAATCCTTTACCCTTCAACAGGGGACCAGACAGGGATGCCCATTGTCTCCATCCTTATTTTTAATAGCACTGGAACCCCTTATCCAGAATATTAAACTTAACTCGAGAATTAAGGGGGTGGACATTAATGGCATTCAAATCAAATTAGCCGCTTATGCAGATGACATCTTAATAATGACAGAACAACCGGAAACATCAATTGCTGCCCTGATGGATACAATCACAGAATATTCAGTTCATTCTGGATATAAACTCAACAGAGACAAATCAGAAGTTAAGTCACTAAATGTACATTGCACTAGAGAGATTCTGGGGGAATCTGGTCTAGCGTGGCAACCAGGATATATAAAATACTTGGGAGTCGAATTTGGTAATAACATATTGGATACTCTCCATCAGAATGAGAAAGTAAAATACTAGAAAAAATTAAAAAACTTTTGGAATCTTGGTCGCCGAAATTTATTACATAGTGGGGAAGAATTGAAACTATAAAAATGATGATTACCCCTTTAGTTAATTATCTTATCAGCATGCTCCCAATCATTTTGACAGACGATTTCCATCATAAACTAGATATTCTTCTCACTAAATTCCTTTGGCGCGGAAAAAAAGCACGAATTAGCATTAAGAAATTGAGGCTCAATAAAACACTAGGTGGTGTGAATTTGGCTGATTTCAGATTATACCAGTCGGCTTTTTTTAGCAAAACAAGGTTCATATTGGATCTCACCCCCCACTGGCTACATGCCTGTAGGGTTGGAGGTAGAGAAGGCTATCCTTAACAACTTAAATCCTCTTGCACTTCTTACAACTAATCGGCTTTATCCATCTAATTCTAAGTCCATCTTTAAGAACACTAAATTGGCACTCCTGAAGATAGATAAGAAATTAGAGTACAGTATTAAAGGCTCTAAAATGGAATCATTATGGTACAATAGTAAAATACTTTATAAAGGTAAAAGTTTAACTTTTGACTCCTGGATTAAGAAAGGTATCTCTTTTCCCTGTCAACTGGAAAATGCTTCTTACCCAGTTACGTTTTCAGACCTTCAAACTCGTTATAATTTAGCTGATATTGAATTTTGCAACTTTCTGAAAGTAAGAACTGCTTTGTCTAAAACCAAATTATCCCTTGAACAACCATCACTACCAATGTTTGTGTCAAAAGTAAACAAACTGGGCCATCAGGTTTCTCAGATATATAAACTTCTTCGTCCTAAAACCTCCAATCTCAATAATAAATCTGTCGCTTGCTGGGATTCACACTCCTCTGTCCCGATATCTGATTCTTTATGGTCTACACTGTGGAGCTCTGTCTCATGCAATAAGATATCCCCGGTACTATCTCAAACCAAGTATTGGCTATTACATAAAGCTTTTTGGACTCCCGCTCGATTATTTTCTTTAGGAATTCGAGAGGATGCACTGTGTTGGAATTGTAATCAGGAAACGGGCGATTTAGCCCATCTTATTTTACATTGTAAGTCAGTGAAATCTTTTGGGATAACATTTTTTATTTTTTAATGATTTTGTTTAACTGTACATTGAACAAAGAATTTTCTACTTTAACTATGGCTTTTCTAAGGGCGGACTTTAGTTCGGATTCTGATAAAGCTCTCCTTGATCTTCTGCTAACTTCTGCTGTGAAAATGGTTCTTACTAACTGGAAAGACACGAGTAAGACATCCTATAAAGGATGGATTAATTGGATTACTCACCTTAGGGGTGCAGATAACATTACTTTACAAAACTCGCCTTGGAAACCCTCATCTAGATCGATGTGGAATACACTGGACAATTATTTCGACTCTCATAAACCTCCGTGAACTTACAAACAATTCTATGGTATTGCTTTGACTACCTCTTAGATTCCGACAGTATTTTTTGTATGTATCTATATTAATATATAAGGTCACTTTGGATTCTGGAGTCCATTACAATCTATGTATTATAGGTGCTTTATATGGTACATAAGTTTACATTGGGGTACTTCACTATTCACAACTGTATAGACATTTCTCAATATTTGTCTCTTGCTCTTCTAAAAATGTTCAGTTTATGCTTTTTTATTTGTGAGTGGTTGTTCTATCTATGTTATTCTAACCTTGCCATGTCGATCATTATTTTTGTTATGTTTCTTTTTGAAAATCAATAAAGCATTTGAACAAAAAAAAAAAAAAAAATCATTGAAGATGCACCGGACATCTTCGGTGAACATTCCGATCAAGAAGATGTGGGGGCATCAGCGGCGGAGGAAGAAGAAATCTTCTCCGGTCAGGACTCCGTATCGGACCTCGAGATCGACCTCGATGAAGTTCCGCAAGGACGGGGTCACGTGAGTACCGAAGACCCCGTGCCCCGCCAACTTCCCCAGAAAAAAGACCAGGCTTCAGCACCACCTCTCCCATCTGTCCAAGGTCGACACAGAGACGACGTTTCCGACGCCCGCCTCCAGGCTCGGCTCCGAAACACACTGTCAAGCCTTCCGGTTCCGTACCTACTCACCAAAAGCCCTCTTCGGATCCGAAACCATCCGGATCGAAGCAAAAATCTGGCTCGGTGCCGAAACTTTCCACGCTGAAATTGAAACAGCCTTCGGAACAGAAATCTTCCGCATCTAAAGAGCATCACTTGTCGGCACCGAAAACACTGGCGCCCGAAAACAAAACATGCCTCCTCCGATCCGACTTTAGACGTTGTACCACCAAAAAAGGATCGGAAACAAAAATAACTCTATATTAACCCTGATACAGGTCGTATACACACTAAACTACCTCAAAAGCACAAACTTCCAGATGAGGACACTTCTTACAAAATTCCTTTAAAGAGGAAATCTATGGCCACAAGTCCTTTTCATTTACCGCCGTCATCCACTCCACCACCGCCCTCTCCTCCTTCTGATCCTTTACAGATTACACCTCAGGATTCTCCACAATCTCACCATGATAATGATGACATTGATGATGAGGGTACACATTTGCCAGTAGACCCATGGTCTGACTACACTATTGATCCCCCAACAGATAACGACCCGGATCCTTATCCTGCCAAGCCATCGCCCCCAGATGACAATGTAGCCTACCAAGAACTCATTGCCAAGGCAGCACAATATCATGGAGTGGCACTACATAAAGAGGCATTAGAGGAAGATTTTTTGTTTGAAACCTTAGGGTCCACAGACAGGTCGTCGCAAACACTTCCCATGCTTAAGGGCATGATGAGACACGCAGATGACATTTTTAAGGATCCTGTGGGTGCTCGTATATTAACTCCTAGAGTTGATTAAAAAAATATAAGGCCTCCCCCACTGATCCAGTATTTATCAAGGGGCAATTACCATTAGATTCACTAGTTGTATCTAATGCTCGCAAAAGGGCTAATTTCCAAACATCTGGGGACGCTCCTCCACCGGATAAAGAGTCCAAATTAATTGATGCTTCTGGCAAACGCGTAGCGGCACAGGCGGGCAATCACTGGCGCATTGCAAATACGCAAGGCCTTTTAGCCAGATACGACGGGCCCACTGGGATGAAATGGAGCAGCTGCTTCAGTGTCATCCAGATGAGCATAAAACTAGAGCCCAAGACTTAGCAAAAGAAGGGAAACTAATTTCCAATTCAGGTGTGCGTTGGATGATGCTGATACCGCAGCTAGAGAGGTCAACACCAGCATTCTTCTTAGAAGACATGCTTTGTTAAGGATCTCAGGATTTAAGCCCGAGGTCCAACAATTCATTCTGAACACACCCTTCGACAAATAACATCTTTTTGGACCTGATGTTGATCAGGCTTTAGAAAAAATGAAAAAGGACACCGAGGTTGCCAAATCTATGGGAGCTCTCCAGTTCCCTTCCAATAGAGGTTCCTTTCAGCAGTCCTTTTATCGAGCAGGGTCTAAGACCACACCCTCAGACCAAAATACATCCACCTATAAGGGTAACAACCAGTCGTCCCCTTCAAGAGGATTCTTTCGGGGAGGTTACAGAGGGAACAATTCTAAAGGTAGAGGAAAAGGCAGCACGCTCCGTAATTCCCCTTCCCCAAATAAACAGTGACTTCCCCCCCGACTATACCACACCTGTCCGGGGAAGACTACAACAATTCCTCCCCATTTGGCGGTCTATAACTACAGACAAATGGGTGTTAGGAATTATCCAACATTGTTATTGCCTGGAGCTTACCACCAATCCTCCAAACATTCCACCTCGTTCTCACAAAATGTCACCGGAACATTTACACATGCTCAAACAAGAAGCACAGTCTCTTTTACTAAAAGGAGCCATAGAGCCTGTACCGTTACAATATCAAGGGTCAGGAGCAATGTTCCCTCTAATTTTTTTCCTCTGTGTGCGGCAGTGTAAGGTCTCTGTGCACTGCAGCCCAGGCTATGTGCGCCGGGAACCAGACCGCGCGTAAGGGTGCAGCGCCAAATATCACTCCAAGTTTTTGCTTAAAAAAGTGAAAGGACGGTGCATTTCCACACCTGTAGCACCACATGAAGGGTCTAAAGGCAGGTGTTCAATTTAGATACACACGCCATGACATGAATTGGTTACACAGGCAAGTACACTTCGGGTTTAGAAAAGCATAGGACTCCAACGATGGTACCTTAAGATTTCACTAAAGATCCTCAACTCGAGCACTGTTCATAGGGTGGGAAAATGTTGGGAGCCTATACAAGATCACAGATATACAATACACATGGATATGGCACTAGATGAATCTGGCTGTGGGCGGCTTGTAGAAGCCTTTAAATACACAAAGTGCAAGCACTGGGTCTAGCCTCACAATGACCCCGGCACCTTTTCTTATTTTCCGGCTCCTGAAACTACTGAGCTTAAACACGGAGTTGCATAAAACCGTGTTCCAATTCTGCCCCGCGCATTGGCTTGCAATGCCAAAGGAGTGTGTAGTAATTACAAGGAGACTGACCCAGCATCACCCAGCTTGTCAATGAGGTGCCTTACACAGTTTTTGGTTAAAGATAGAACATCCTTTCAAGCAATAATACAGTAAATTACCTTTGACACAATTCTGTCCCGAGTCACTATCAGAGAAGTGTATTTGTTGTGCTTGATCCCATTAAAATGGAAAAGGTTGAAAGAGTGGCGGATTTCAGAAAGGAAAGAGTCTATTGTGATTTAATGTAGTTCTCTGCTCATATAGTTTGTTTTGCTTAATTTTGATTCTTCTTGAATCTGTACATTTGTGAGCGATAAAAGGTTCACACCTTTTAATTTCTGCCTAGTACCAGTGATCACTCATGTTCAAGTGTTAGTAGTTGAATAGTGGTTATTGGAGGTAGATGTGAAGACGTCTTTTTCAAAGAAAATCCTGCAACACGTTGTATTGCAAAGGAATTGGTTACTATTCGGTATGCTTGAAGTGTTATGTAGATACCTTTTTAATTTCAGAACAATTTTATATGTAAAAAGGAAACATCATGAAATGCAATACAAGCTTTGTAAAGTATACAAAGGCAACACACACTAAAATCAGATGTGAAATCACAAGTTCTACAGTTTAAGGTGCAGTGCTAATAGGGATTAAAGACTATGTTAATTAATTCACTGTTATATTGGTTATGGATCAAAATGTTGTTGGGAAGCAAAATATTGAGACGCATCAGACATAAGAATCGAAATGTCACACAAACACAAGGAAAATATGAAAATGTCACATAAGGAAAATGAAACTTGCCAGCTATTTTTTGCTGGAAATAAAGCGTCACTCATAGTTGTTGAAATGTCACTAATAATTACACTGAAATCATGAAAAGGTCACACAGAGCAATGTGAAACCTTGACAGCTATGCATGTAATTTCTATATACGTTTCCCTCCTCTTTATGGCTTGATTTTGCTGGCGAAAGTATTACTCACAGCCCTGCCAAGGACGACGCATCAGGTGTTAGACTAACGCATTTCAGCCTTGGCTGTGAAGCCATAACGCCGCTATGCTGAAACTGGAGTGGCAGCAGGCCTGTGCGAGAGCGCTGCTCCTGGTAGGCTTTGCGGGCTGCTGGCTACAATGTATTAGTTAAAATAGGAAGTAATCCTCATGGCTGTGTGCGGCATTACGCTGGACGTGACAATGCCAGGGCAGTGCTTCCACCGCAGCGCAGTAATTTAAGCATAATCATGAATGATCCCTGCCACCGCCGAGACCCAATCCCAAGGACCCGTGGCGGCCGCTGGAGTCCAGAGCACGCACTGTGCAGCTGCTGAGTCTGAATGCAGCCCGGGTGGCACGTTTGCTGAGGGAGTCATTCGTTGTGGCCAGGAGGACTCTAGTTTCTATGATTCGAGAGAGGGCAAAGCTCTGGTAAAATAGGCGCATCAGTGCTTGTTGGTAAGTGTGCTCGCTTTTAAGATGCATGCTTTTAATAAATATGCATACTTAAGCTCATGGTATTTAGAGAAAAAACGTGCCTTGGAGTTGAAAACATTCCCGACTTCAGCCTAATCTATATCTAATCACGAGTGTATGATTTTTATTGATCCAGCTAGCTGTTTAGTGGGGTGATCAGTGCCCCAGTTGTACGCCGGCGGAGCCAGAGGGCAGGGCCGCCAGTCACTGACTCTGTGCCCCCTCCCGTGGAGAGCGAACAAAGACTTTAACATGCGAGGGTGCTCCCTTTGACCTTTTGCAGTAACATTCCTATACCTGAAGCGGAGACAACCTTTAACAGTATTTAACATTATTTCTGCACTGGTGAATATTGTATTGTCTTTCTATATCTCAAATCTTGCTCCCCACAGCCCACTTTCTCCACCAGTGGCGCCAGCAGAACCCCTCCAGGAACCCTCTCCTCTTATGCTGCAGTCTGGCTGTTTTCGGCTGCCTCCAATGCCGCCTCATTGCAAACACGTCTCCCGGCTGGCAATTACCAGAACCCCTCGGGGTGATCCAGGCAGGCCCCTGTGTTATGACCGATCGCCTGTCTTGACCGCAGCGCAGCCAGTTCTCGCCAGGGGCACTTCAGCCCCCAGGGCACCCCCACAAAAAGACACCGCCCTCCACTGGGTCAGCCCTCCTTCACGCAGCCTCCACTTCGGAGTCTTCTCCTCAGAGGCCTCCGCACCAGTGCCTTGCTGCAGGCCTCACACAACTTTGTTTCCGCCGTTAGCCCCTCTTTCGGCTCTTTGTCCTAACCCAGGTGGCGGGGACTGCAGGATTCAGCGTTGGATTAAAAATTACAGTTTTGTGTCCAGGATGAAGCACTTCTTGTCGACATCTTGCCGGCCATGCCTTCCCATGTGTGGGCATTTCAATGCCAAAATGAGTGTTTCTACTCAGGGCCGGCTCTGGGGCGGTGCGATCGGTGCCATCGCACCGGGCGCTGACTTGGGGTGGGGGTGCCATGTTTATTGTTTTAGAGGCAGCTGGTGCCAAGTTCTTGGTTCCAGCAATAAAAATCTCAAGATAACTCATCTGATTAATGTTCTTCCTGGAGAGAGACCGGAGCTTTGTCTAAGAAATGTTGACTTGTAGTGCAGAGGGTTAATATGTCTGCTGCAAATAACGTGTCCCATTCATATCACAAAGTGCATAAAATATAAATTGGTCAATGGGTTACCGCTTTTGACAGAGAGATCCTGTTGTTACTTGTATAAGTTAAAATCCTAATATATTCACTGTCATCAAAGAGCTGCATGCAAACTGCAAGGAATGTGTTAAGAGCTATGTGTGTTTTTGCCAGTCTTTTGTTATCCTAATATTGCAAAAAGGGTTCATTTATGTAGAAATCAATTCTTATTATTTAGGAAAACCCCCAACATTGGTGTAACATTTTTAAATTCTGAATTTGTATTTTTCAAGACCAAAGACTCAAACTATACTGCCTACCAGAATGGATGACATTATACTCCTACACCTTGTAGGCCTTTGTCTTATGTAACATTTCCTATACACTCATTTACACATGGGATTGTCTCTGTGCAATGTGTGTGTGATCTAAAGTGTTCTGACACCTTACTAACTGGTATGAGTCGCGCTATAAAACGAAATTAATCTAAGAGACGGTGGTTATTGAGACTTGAGGAGCACTGTCAAATGGTGGTAGTGTGGGAATCTGTGGCGGAGGTGGTCATTGGGGGGCGCCACAAAACATTGTCGCACAGGGCGCCACCATTGCTAAAGCCGGCCCTGTTTCTACATATGCCTTGTGCAGGCGAATGCATCAATAATGTCGCCTTGCACCTAATTTGTGTTTTGACTCTAAGGGGAAATGAAGTGGAACTTAGTCAAGACCTATGATTTAGTGATTTTGTAAATGTCATGAAAAAGAGTCCACCTCACAGTTTCTAGTGGTCGATAGTTTTCACGAACAGTGCAACGTACTTGCAATAATACAGCACCCTTGCTCACTCCGCTGCTGCCCGGCTATGTGTGCCCCTCAGCCTCTCTTGCACCCCAATTAATGCCCCTTAGCTGTTTGCCGTGGCGGTTGTTAAACCGTGAATTTGAGTGTGTTGATTTTGCTTGTGAGAAAATGTCACTCATATTACACTGAAACATATGAAAATGTCACACATAGCAATCTGAAACCCTGGCAGCTATGAAGCACACGTCCTGCGTTACATTTGCTACATTCCTTTTCCTACTAGTGGGCAGCTGCGGGATTGAATGTGGGCCTTTGAGATAATAATCATGTTAATTGCAGCGCACGTGTGCACTGCAATTAACAAGAATACTATCTCAAAGGCCCACATTCAGCCACGCATTCTTAACAAAAGAAATGCAGGGTCAAACACGACATGTGATTCTGAAAGCACAAGTTGTGTTTCACCCTGCATTCGCTTTGCTAATAGTGCGGGGCTGAATGTGGGCCTTTGAGATAGTATTCTTGTTAATTGCAGTGCACACGGGCGCTGCAATTAACAAGAATACTATCTCAAAGGCCCACATTCAGCCCCGCAGCTGCCCACTATTAGCTAAAGACTGCAGGGTCAAATACGACGTGTGCTTTCAGATGATTCTGAAAGCACACGTTGTGTATGACTCTGCATTACTTTTGCTGATAGTGCGGGGCTGAATGTGGGCATTTGAGATAGTATTCTTGTTAATTGCAGCGCCCGTGTGCACTGCAATTAGCATGAAAACTATTTCAAAGGCCCACATTCAGCCCAGCAGATGCCCACTATTAGCAAAGGAATGCAGAGTCAAACACGACGTGTTCTTTCAGAATCATCTGAAAGAACATGTCACGCTTTAGATTGCCGCATTACTTTTCCTAATAGTGCACGGCTGCGGGGCAGATTGTGGGCCTTTGTAAAAGTATTCATGTTAATTGCAGCGCATGACGACGCTGCAATTAACATGAATACTTTCACAAAGGCCCACAAACTGCCCCGCTGGCGTGCACTATTAAGAAAAATGCAGCAAGTGCAGGCCCCACTTGCTTGTAAACCCGAGCCCTCCCTAACCATACAGGACTATAAGGGAGACACTTTCCTGACGCTCGACTGTGTCCTCTCCTTTTGTCTCCAGCTCTGCCTCGTGCAACCAGGAAATTGCCGTTTTCGCGCCTCTCGCGTTTTAAAAGCGGTGGCGCGAACGGACTTACCGGCTGTGTTGTGTGTGTGCGCGCTACAATTGGGACACTGCGCGCTCGGGGTGACTTCAGTGCGCGGGCGCGCACCCGCGCACGTTCTAGGGAACAGTGGTCAGGAGTATACTCCCTGTATTTTCTAATTCCCAAAAAGGACGGCTCTTTGAGAGCTATTCTGGATCTCGGAGAACTAAACCTCTATATACTGTTGGAACATTTCCACATGGTGACACTTCAACAAGTGCTCCCACTCCTACAGCAGGGCGACTTCATGTCTACTCTAGACTTAAAAGATGCACATTTCCACATTCCAATTCACCCTGCTCGTCGCAAATATCTCAGATTTGTGATAGCAGGACAACATTACCAATTCAAAGTACTACTGTTTGGAGTCACCACTGCTCCCAGAGTATTTACCAAATGCCTGGCAGTAGTCGCAGCTCATCTGAGAAGACAGCACATCCATGTATTCCCATACCTGGACGACTGGTTCATCAAAGCCAGCGCTTAACAGAAGTGTCTCCAACACACTCCAGCCACAATCCATTTGCTACACCAACTAGAGTTTACAGTGAATGCCCTGAAGTCACATTTGCAGCCTTCAAACATACAGACTTGCCTGGGAGCCATCATAGACACTCAAAGAGCTCTAGCCTCTGCCAATGCAGCCAGAATTCTAGGTATTCAGTCTCTTCTCACTCAGTTTCAGCCCAACCAATCATTACCAGCAAACGTCTTCATGCAACTGCTAGGAATGATGGCGTCTTGCATAGTAATTGTTCCCCTACTATGCAGCAAAATGGAAATGGTTTGTTATCTATTGTAACAATAACAATATCAATCCTCTTGATGCTTATGTACAGAACATCATCTGTTACTTGTTACATTTACAGCAATCTGGACTAGCCTACACATCCATTCGCTTGCATCTGGCAGCAATGGCTGCATACTTACAAAACAGACAACACTTAACTCTATCCAGAGTACCAGTGATTAAAGCCTTTATGGAAGGATTAAAAAGAGTGATACCACCAAGAGTCCCACCTGCACCAGTGTGGAACTTAAACATAGTCCTTACAAGACTTATGGGTCCACCATTTGAACCAATGCATAGGAGTCCGTTTCAATTCCTATCATGGAAAGATGCTTTCCTCATAGCAATAACCTCACTGAGGAGAGTTGGTGAACTCCAGGCATTACCTATACTAGGGCCCTTCTTTCAGCTTCATAAAGACAGTGTGGTTCTTCAAACCAATCCTCAATTTCTTCCTAAAGTAGTTTCTGCCTTTCATATCAATCAATCAGTTGAGTTACCTGTGTTCTTTCCTCAACCTGATTCTGTAGCAGAACGAGCTCTACACACACTTGATGTTAGAAGAGCTCTATTATATTACGTGGAAAGAACAAAAGAATTTCGTAAAACAAAGCAGCTTTTTGTTGCTTTTTCACCACCACACAAAGGCAATCCCATTTCTAAATCAGGCATTGCAAGATGGATTGTGAAATGTATCCAAACATGTTATATAAAAGCGAAAAGAACTTTGATAATACCCCCTAGAGCGCATTCCACTCGCAAGATAGGGGCTACTATGGCCTTTTTAGGGAATATTCCCTTAGCTGACATTTGTATGGCAGCAACATGGTCTACACCGCACACATTCACCAAGCACTATTGTGTAGATGTGTTGGCAGCAAACTAATGTAGGCCAGGAAGTACTTAAAGCACTGTTTCAGACAACTGCAACAGCTACAGGTTAGCCACCGCTTCGGTAGTATACTGCTGTATAGTCTATGCAAAGCATGTGATCTACAGCTCACGTGCCTCGAACGGATAACGTTACTTACCCAGTAAGCATCTGTTCTTGGCATTTAGAGCTGTAGATTCACATGTGCTCACCTGCCTCCCTGGGTACTTGTAGTTGTTGAAGTTCTCACTTTACATACATACGCATGCACATCTCTATTCTACACTTACTAACTCCATTCTCACCCTCTGCGGGAAAACAATCTAACAATGGAGTCGATGCCCATGTGCACTATCACCGAAAGGAGGAGTCGCCTCTCCTCGTGACTGGAAAGACTTCTTCGAAGAAAAACAACTTGCGGACATCCGGACCCAACACTAGATGGCAGGAGTATGCAAAGCATGTGAATCTACAGCTCTACATGCCAAGAACAGATGCTTACTGGGTAAGTAACATTATCCTTATATAAAATATCCACCAGAAAGACTTTCACTGAAGGTGACTAATTTGTTCATTAGGTCACCTTCTTTATTTTAAACAGTAAAGCAAGAGACGTTGACTATATGTTATCTTTCCCTATCATGGTCCTAAAGATCTTGTAGGCAACAGTTAGACTTTGTGAAACGTACACCAGAATTTGCGTTTTGTTTAAGTATCACTGCTATTGCGACCTTTTCATTTGTGATTTTATTAAAAAGAAAACTAAACTCAAAAATGTAGTTCGTTTTTAGGTCTACCTTGATAGTCCAGCTGTGTGCTTGCCCTATTCTTAACATTTTTTTAAAATATATGTAGAGTGGGCTTTGACTCCACCCAGAGGATTGCATCTCTTCCACCTCATGTTGTTGGTTATTGGGTGCATCATTTGGTTTCCTATGTGGGACTATTTTACGCATTAAAAGTACACTGAATCATCATGTTATTATTATTATTATTATTATTATTATTATTATTAATACTTTCTTAATATAGCGCATGGCTATCCGTAGGCCTCCCAGCGCTCAAGCCATCACTGTAGATATTCACTCTTACTACAAGTGCTGAAATAGCCACGTTTTCAGTTCCTTCCTGAATTCGAGATGATGGGTCAATTTCCTCATTTTGGTGGGGAGCGAGTTCCATAAGACCGAAGCATTGAATGAGAACATCCGGCCTCCCGTTCTAGATCTCTTGATCCTTGGAACTGTGGCTTGCAGTTGGTCAGCTGATCTCAGATTCCTGGAAGGGTGGTAGAACGACAGCATGCTCTTGAGGATTTTGGGGCCGGTTCCCCCCAGTGATTTGTGTGCTATACATAACGCTTTGAATTTTATACGTTCCGTGATAGGCAGCCAATGAAGCGCCATCAGCGCCGGTTTGGCAGACAGATTTCTAGGGACATTGTATAGGAGCCTAGCAGCGCAGTTCTGTACTATTTGTAACTTGTTAGTGGTGGTCTTTGGCGCCCCCAAATATAAGGAGTTGCAATAGTCCAGCCGTGTAAGCACCATCGATTGTACCAGTGTTCTGCGTGAGGTTTGTGGGAGTAGAGGTAGAATTTTTCGAAGTTGTCTAAGCATGCCATAGCATGTAGCCGCAGCTTGAACTGCTTGATATTCCAGATTTAATGAAGAGTCAAGCCAGATTCCCAGGCTTTTAATTCTGTCTTTCGGTTTAGGGGGAGCTCCTAAGAGGCTAGGCCATTGTACTGGAGGGGAGGTATCATGTTTATCCCCGAGGATCATCAACTCCGTTTTCTCTCCATTCAATTTTAGAAAGCATTGGTCCATCCAGGCGGCAACCGACCTCAGACATGCCTCTAAGTCGATTACCGTTTTCTTAGGGTGGTTGAGGGCCAGAACAAGCTGCGTATTGTCCGCGTATGTCACAATCTGTACTCCGTAGGGGAGGACTATGTCGGCCAAAGGTTTAATATATATATTAAAGAGGGTCGGGCTCAACGAGGATCCCTGGGGTACCCCGCACGCAAGAGGAATTGAACTTGAGGCGTGTATGCCATCAAAGACCTGGAAGGTTCTTTCCTCCAAAAAGGATCTGAGCCAAGCCAGGGCTTTACCTCTCACTCCTTTCTCCTTGAGTCTATCCAGTAGGGTGCTGTGATTTACGGTATCGAACGCTGCACTTAGATCAAGGAGGATAATTGCCACCGTCCCTCCCTGATCAAGCAAGCGACGCGCCTCTTCCATTACCATGAGCAAAGCTGTTTCCGTCCCATGCTTGGGGCGGAACCCAGTCTGGGTTGGGTGTAAGATCTCATGTGCTTCTAGAAAATTCGTAAGAGTTATGTTTATATCTTTCTCTAAAATTTTGCTCAACATAGGCAATAGGGAGACTGGTCGGTAGTTGCTCCAAACCTCTGGATTAAGGTTAGGCTTTTTAAGAAGTGCTTTCACCATTGCATGTTTCCAAGTTTTAGGCACTTGGGAGGAGTAGATGGATGTATTAAGCACATTAAGGAGAGCCGGTAGAATGACTTCTCCCACTTTCTTCAGTCGGTACACTGGGGCTATGTCGCCAGGGGAACCTGATTTAATTGAATTCCATAATTGTGCGAGTATGGCGGGGTCTAGAAGTGGAAAATCTTCCAGTACCGCCTTGTTCTCCCCATAATTTCTACGGTATCCAAGGTCTGGTGTGGGCTTTCTCGTGCTTTGGGTGGAAAGGCATTATAAATATCCAAAATCTTGTTATTAAAAAATTCTGCCAGCTCTCTACATCGTTGCGGAGATGAGTCCGCTGATGAATCTGCCTGAGGGAGGCTGCTGAGTGTTTTTACTATCTTCGCAATTTCCTTAGGGGCATTCGCTGACCCTTTGATTTTCTCCTCATAGTAGCAAGCTTGAGCTTTTATAATCTCCATTTGATAATTTTTAATCGCCTCTTTGTAAGATTTTCTTATTGGGGCAATAATCTATCCTCCACGCCCTTTCAAGCTTTTTACATCTCTGTTTAATTTCCCGAATCTCCGGTGTATACCATGGAGATCGTTTCCCTCTAGATTTCTTCGAGATCCATTTCTGAGGGATAGTGGCATCCAGAGAATCCTTGATCCAATTGTTAAAATTATTAGACGCAATCTGGGGATCCGGATCTGCTGTGGGGTTGGAGTTTGCTAATATATCGGCCCAATGTTCCGGATCCAAATTGGCCCATTTACGCTCCCAGCTCTTGGTGGAAAGGGTATTAGAATTTAAGTCTGAGGCTATCCACCAGATAGGGATTATATAATGATCTGACCAGGGGATTGGGGATGGGCAGCCAGTTACCAAATTATCTGCATTGGAAAATACCGGATCCAGAATATGGCCTTTTTCGTGTGTGGGGCTAAAAAAAATTTGGTACAGCTGAATGGTCTGTAAATTCTGGGTGACCCTCTGCCCTTCGGCCTTGGTAGAATCTTCAAAATGAAGGTTAAGGTCCCCCAGAATGATAAAATTTGCGGCTGAGCATGCCATAGATGCTGCCGTGTTTGTAAGGGAGTCAATAAACATCCCGCTTGTCCCTGGAGGGCGATAAATCAGGATACCTGTTAGGGTAGAGGTAGGGGAGAAGGTGAGAGTAAAACCCATACTTTCGCAGTCGAGAATAATATCGGGGTCCACCCTTCCCTTTATGCTTTCCTTCAGTATAATTGCAATCCCTCCACCCTTCCTGTCCTTCCTATCCCTCCTAAGGATAGAATATCCTGCGGGCAAAACCTGCACAATGTCCGGATCGGCATCTTTGTGTAGCCATGTTTCCGTTAGGAACAGCACTTCTGGCTGCTCCTCGCAGAGTAGCAGACTAATTTCTGCTATGTGCTTTGGCAGTGACCTACAGTTCAAAAGGAGCATTTTGATCTTAGTATTGCTCTGTCTTATGTGAGGTCCCTGCTGAGGAAGTTCTAGATTAAAAAGGCAGTTTGTGCAGGTTCTGGGACCCTGCGCTAGATTTATACTATGGCAACATTTCTCAGGGATTCTGTCTTGTAGTGCCAGTAGTTGAGGCCCTGAATATCTAAGAATATTCATGGTTTGAGCACAATTCCTAGCCCTTGGTCCCGTTCGTGCGCGGACGGGCTTGCCTTAGGCGCGCCTTTGGCGCGCCAGCGGCGCGTCCGCTGCGCGTCCGCACTTGCAGGCGATTCATAAAGGCAATGGCTCCGCCTCCTGCCCTTGTGACCGCTTCCCTGTCCCTCCTCCTGCCACAATTCCCTCCACTCAAACGGAACAATCCGTGGTGGACCGGGGAAATGGCGGAGAAGGCGGGAGGAGCGCTGATGGAGGTCTAAGATAAACCTCCTCGCTTCTGCTACCGTAAGTACAGCAGAGTACTAAAGTGCTTTCAGAGTGCAGAGGCAGCCGTTAAAATCGCGCGTACCCTAGCATAAAACTTTAAAAGCAATTTAAAAGAGTTTGATTAAAAGGTGACACAACACAAGCTTGCTGATCAGTTTCAAAGTTGGCTAAAGTGTGAGCGTCTGCTCTTCACGTACCGTTGCAGCAAGAGTGATACAAGTGTGGGGTTTAATGTTACATTCTTTATCTCATATATGCATTGTATATAGAAAGCAATTGTTTATATTTTGATCAGGACTCAAAATGCAAGCCAGTCCTATTGATTACTAACACTTGTGTAGGAAAGTGCCCCTTTTTGACATGGTCAGCCCCACTTTTTGCCTGGTAAATTATGTGGTTTCGACTGAAGGTGCACTGGGTTCCTTCTAAACAGGTCCCCAGTGCCTGAGCTCTTTGTCAGAGCTTTACAGTTTTTCCCTCAATTGGCAAAACCTTTATCACCCTCTGTAAGTTCCTAGTAAATGTTACCCTGGTACTCGGGGCCTGAGGTACTAAAGAGGGTCCCTAAAGGCCGCAGCATGAATTGTGCCACCCTAATGGACCCCTCACCAGTGTCCGTTATTAAATATGAATCTGTAAGAGCCCAGTCACCTATGAGAGGGTTCATACAGGGCACAGGGTAGGAAGATTCTTGCAAGGTAGTACGTTTCATCAATCTTGCAGTCCTCTATTTGTATGCAAGACTGCCTTTGCAGGCTGCGTGTCTTGGTGCAGATAAAAGTGAAAACACAACATGACACGTATCCCTGTGTGCCATGTCCTAACACTACATGTAATATTTGTAAGTCACCCCTACAGCCGGCCTGACATCCTTAAGGCAGGATGCTGAATATTACATTTGAGGGCATACCTGCATGAGCAGATATGCCCCTGTGCTGGTTAGTCCTATTACTGCCAGTAGAAATGACCAGGGAAGCCATTTTAAACATGCGCTAGTGGGGTCTCCAACCTTTTCTGTACTGAGAGCTACTCATGTTCAATTAAACGCATTGACGGCTTCTAATATTATTAGTGCTGTATAATTGCAATTTTTTTTTAGGTATCATACTTCAACCTAGCAAAAACTTACTAATTTAATAAGCTGGGCTGCACACAGGTGAGCTACTCGGAGGTAGCTGGAGAGCTACAGTAGCTCACGAGCTACTGGTTGGAGACCCCTGCTCGGCGGACACTAGTGGAAACGAGTTCCCCAGCTACATGATGGCCTCACTGAAAATAGGGATGTTTAGTGTCAGACATCTCGTATTGGTAAACCCACACTAATGCCAGTGTTGGATTTACCAGTACATGCACCCAGAGGGCACCTTAGAGGTGCCCGCTGAAAACCTACCAGCCTCTGGTGTACTTGCTGACTGGTTTCTGCCAGCCTGCCACCTGAGACGCTGTTGTGTACTCCTAGCTCAGGAGATCCAGAACAAAAGCCTGTCCAGTAAGCAGGAGTAACACCCCCTCCCACAGGATGACCTGCTGAGTAAACTCCTTAAGCCGGCAAGCTCCAAAGAAGCTGCCGCCTTTGGGATGTGGATCTGGCTCCCAACACAGGAGAGGGCCCCACCCCCCATCTCTCCCCCCATTCAGTGACCCTTTGGCACATGAACAGCTAGTCAGGTAGGCGTGCCACCTCCAGGCTAGTACCACCCCTAAGGTTGGTTGCTATAAGGTGGACATAATTTTTCAGAAGTAGTCATCTTTTTGATGGCATACTTAGGATTTCTGGGACAGGGTTATGCCCAGTTCCCAGAGGAAGTGGTCATATCAGGGGCATAGTGCCCTAAGGGTCAGTAGCCCATTGACTACTACCCTACACTCCCCAAGCCCCCCTCAATGCTGTATTTAGGGGAGCCCCTGCCAACAGAGAAGCCGATCCTGGCGACCTAAGAAGAGAGAGGACACTGAAGAGCCGCAAAAGCAGAGAGGAGAGAAGAAGCAACTGACCTGGTACCAACCCTGCCGACCTGTTTGCGTCCCTCATCTAAAACTGCCCCAAAGCTGACTCCTGAAATTTGGGAGGACTGCCTGCCTTCAAAAAAGACTCCAGACTTCCGTGAACAGCAGACCTGTTTTGATGAAACTCCACAAGAGAAGACTGAGGCCTCCGGAACCGCCAAAACCCGACACCTAAAGCCACCACTGCACCCATCACCACCAGCCCGAGTTGAAGTGGGCCAACGGTGCCAACAAGGTTCCCCAGACCTCCAGAGCTCGAGTCCATCGTGGTTTCACCCCTCCTGGACTCCCAGATGTCACCTACAGCCTGTGCACGCGAACCCCCTCAACCGTGACTGCTCCGGTAAGGAAAAACCCGAATCCTAAGGACACCTCTGCACCCGTCGCCCCTGGGCCTTGGAGAAGAGGACCAACAGTGTCCCCCCCTAGTCCTGAGCATCACAAGGCTTGAGCCCACTTGCTGGTTCAGCTTGGCTGGCTTCCCAGCCAGATCCCGCAGTCTCTTTTTAGTGATCGATCGCCATTGAAATGCATTGGGCTCCCGACGCTGATTTGCACCCGGCCGCCCTCGTGCCGCTAGTTGTGTACTGCTGGTGCTGCCTTGGACCTTGCCCACCATTCACCTTAACTTGGGGAGATTGGTCCTGTATGTCGATGTAGTGTATCTGTTTGCAGAACTTGTTCTTTCTTCCATAGGATAACATTGCAGAAATTGCACTAAATGTCCACTTCCTAAAGTGAAACCTGAACGATTTTTCTCTGGTAGCTAAACCTATATAAAGGTACTTGGTATTTTTATAAATTGGTGTGGATCTCCTTCTTGGGTCGTGTGTGTTATTATCATTGTGTGTATTTGCAAATGTGTTGCACTTCTCTGTGATCAGGGATAGCAGATTTTTGATGTATCACATAATGAGCCAGCTTCCTGCAACTTGTTATAACAAGACCATAACACAGGTTTCTGAAAATGCACCAAGAACTGGCATTTTGTCAAGGTTTCTTAGAGATTTTCCCTGCTTGCCCATACATCTCCTAACAATAACCCTTACTAAAACTTTCCCTGCACCTCTCCCAGTCAATACCTTTTCCAGTTGCAACGCTTCCCCTTCATACCGCTCCCTGCCTATGATGATGGAATGCAGATTCTTTTGCATCATCTAAGGATAACACCCAGCACAAAGAGCAGAACGGAAACAGCATTCAGAATATCGATAGTTTTTTCCTAAATTCAATTTCTTTATGTATGGTTTTAAAAAATAAAAGAAGCATTGTTTTTTAAATTATTTTTTATGGAAAAGTTGTATACAAAATACAAACAATAACAAGCTATTACAATATATTACGATATAGGTAAGCGCCAGAAATACCTTATATTTAATACATACTCTCCTGTTGTTAAATAAACCAAACACACAATAGATGTATTTAAATGGGCAAACGAAAAAATTCCCTTTTGAAAGTACAAATGTATGAGTGACTAATGATTCCCAGATTACCATTAAATGATGGTATTAATTATTATTTTGTACAATTGACATTTCAAGTCCAAATAAATGTATACCAGCATTCATTTTGTTCATCGGACAGTTATGCCTCTATATTTTACAGAAGCTAGCAAATCTATGAATGTGATCAAGTTCATATGTTAATCTGAACTCAGTATGTTCATGAAATAATCACGTAGCTACAAGTATTTTAAAAAAAAACAAAAAAAAACCTGTATTTGGGTTTGAGTAAGAAAAGACAGTGTAGAGAAAGATTGGAAAAATAAATCCTTCAAACAGCCGTCCTAGAAATTGGAGATTTGTATGTGACCAGACCTGTACCAAAGAGTTGTGTGAAAAGCTTGGTAAGGATGGAATATGCCAAAGTGGTGTGTAGTGAGTATGAGTATATTCACAAATTTGAAGGTAATGAATGAATGATACAACTTATAAAGTGCACGAATACCCGGAGGCGTCTTGTGGCTATACGGAGCAAAAAGGAGCAGACGAGAACAAAGTAATGTCAGCGAGGATCATTGATTAAATAACCAGGTTTTGAGGCTGTTTCTAAAAACCGAGAGCGGAGACGCTGTTTTCAGTCCAGGTGGCAAACGGTTCCAATGAAGAGCCGTAATTCTGAAAAAACCTCTTCTCTCTCTCTCCCCCCCACCCCCACCCTCCCAGGTGGCGCGTTTGAAGGAAGCAATCCTCAAAAGACTAGCTGAACAAGAGCGCAACGTTCTACCCTGAATATACCGCCCAATCTTTTTCTTGAAGTAGGCTGGGGCTTTTAGATGTATGTTTTGTATGCTAAACAAAGCCTTGAAGGTAATGCGATGGCAGACCGGAAGCCAGTGCAAATGTCTAATGGCAGCCCTGACTGACTGAAATGTAGGAATTCTTAGGAGAAATCGTGCGGCCGCATTTTGAATGGTCTGCAGTTTAAGTGAACCTTTTCAAAGGCTGATATAAAGACTGTTACAATAATCCAGTCACAATAGAACTAAGGCGATAACCACCGCTTTCAGTAAATCAGCTGGAAGAAATCTTTTTTTTTTTTTCTTTTACAATTCTAAGCCAGTAGAAGGAGGAAGAAGTAATCAAGTGGATTTGTTCTTTGTATTTTAGCTCCCTATCCAGCAGAAACCCCAGGCTTATTACTTTGGATGTTGGTGTAGGAGCCATACCCAAGTCAGAAGGTCTCCAGTTAGATGACCAGATGGCTGGATTATTGCCGTACTGAATAACCTCTGTTTTTGAGGAGTTAAGCAGTCCGGGAATTGTTGGCCATCCAACTACTCACTGCACGCATACAGTTGTTAACCGTATTGCCAGAATAACTTTCACTTATTGCCAGTGAGACTTATTTGTGTGTCATTGGCATAAGACGCCAAGGACAAGCCAAAGTATTTAATCAAATCGGCAAGCGGTGTAACATAAAGTTTAAACAAAGTGGGGGACAATGAAGACCCCTGAGGAACCCCACAAGGCAAGCAATATGGCTCTGAGTTAAAAGTACCAAGTGATACCACTTGTTGGCGCCCTGAAAGGAAAAAGTTTAGTAACACCAGTGCTGAGTCACCAATCCCTAAATCTTGCAGACGGTCAACTAGTAAATCATGGTTGACTGTATCGAAAGCTGCTGAAAGATCCAGCAGGATCAAAACTGCATTACCCCCACTGTCAAGAGATGATCTAATTTCCTCCGTAGCTGCGAGCAGAGCAGATTTGGTACTATGATTTTCTCTGAAACCGAACTGCGTATCATCTAAAAGATGATTAGCCTCAATAAAGGAGCAAAGTTGAAATTTAATAATTGTTTCTGCTAATTTAGCCGGAAAGGGAAGTCTTGCAATGGGTCGGTAATTGTTAGGATCTAGAGTGTTGAGAGTGGGTTTCTTTAAAAGAGGAAGAACTGATGCTGCTTTCCAGGAGGTGGGGAAAATGCCAATGTTGAACATGGTGGAAAAAATAATGGAAAGATGACGTGCTATGGCTTCTGGGACCAGGTGAACAATCTTAGGGGGGGGGGGGGCACGAGTCGTCTAGGATCCTGCTTTGATCTTTGGAATAAGTTCCACAATCTGTGCCACCGAGGGGGTACTAAAATGTCTAAAGTAAGCAAGCTTAGGGCTTGAATTTGTGGATTTATTTAACGAGCAACTGTTAGTAAATTTGTTTAAAAATATTCAAAACTTTTTCCTGAAAGTTACTGGCAATGGAGTTGCAAAAATCTTCATTATTGATTGCCGTATCTGCTCCCACAGGGGTAGTCAGTTTTTTTATAGTTTGAAAAAGAGTTTTAGAAACGTAGTTGGCTGAATTTATTTTTTATATGTAATATTTGGTTTTAGCATCCAAAAAGATTTTTTGTAACTACCTAGACAAGATTTGTACTTCTCTCTCTCCTCTCTATTGGATTTAGACCACCATTTGCGCTCTTGTCTTCAGCATTCCTGTTTGATTATTCTAAGAGAGTCATCGAACCAGGGCTGAGATATCTTTCTATTATTCATTTTCGAACCTCTAACAGGAGCAACATCGTTAAGGCCTGAAACGATCCAGTTATAAAAATCCTCTGCCATCTGATCTGGACTAGTCTCCTTGATGAAAGGTGATTGAGAGAGTCTAGGTCGGAGATTTGGATTTTGTGTTATGCACGATTCGTCTGGTGAGGTTTTTGAGCCCTGGGGAGAGAGTTATGTAGTTTTAAATTCCACATTGCGGCATAATGATCTGTCCAGATTAATGACAATGTATAAATCAAATTAATGTTGGGGTAATTAGTAAAAACTCCATCCCCAGCAAATGGCCCGCACTATGAGTGGGCCCCTCCACTATCTGGGCTAGATCGAAGCCTAACGGCGTGTCTACAAGATGTAATGTTTCAGTGTCGGACCGATTTTCCAAATGGAAGTTGAAGTTCCCCATGACCGTAAAATAAGTATTCAAAAGAAGTGTTTCCAATACTTGGTTGATTTTTTTCTACAAACAATGCATTTGTCCCAGGACGGCGATAAATAAGCAGGCTATTGAGTGATTTGAGACTTTGATATTGAAAATCATTACCTCTATGCCTTCGATGATGATTGGAGTGAACAAGGCTTGCACATGTCCTCTATAGAATATCTCCAGCCACCCACCCCTTTTAATAGATCTGTCAAAATGGAACACGATGTATCCAACAGGTGTAGCAGCGATGATTTCAGGGCCTGAGAGGTCATCTGCCCATGTTTCTGTTACAAATAGCAGATCTAGGTACTGATTGGAAATACAATCAGAAACCTCCAAGTGGTGCTTTACTATCTGGAATTGATAAGGACACAAAGCAAGGTTGTGCGATCGACTAGAGGGTCAAAGCTATTGTCAGAGGTTATGCAAATAAAGCCCAACCTAGGTGAGTGCACCTTTTGGAAGGTTTTGTTACAAGTAAAGCAGGAGATAGATGCGGATTCTGACAAGTCTGAAAAGCTTAGTGGAGGACTTGTGGCTGACTCATTCACGGTATTAAAGTTAAGTAAAACTTCACATGAATATCTCAGCTGCTGAGGAAAATTTGGGCGGGAACAACCAGGTGGGGCCGGCACTGGGCGCGGTCCATGCGCGGACAGGCGCAGACGGGCTTGACTTTGGCGCGCCCGTTGTGCGTTGGCACCATCGTCCGGTGTAGGAAGTGGTTTAAAGGAACAACTAGACCGCCGCCCTCCCAAGATGGCGTCTCTGGATGGGAGGACGGAGAAGAATAAAACTACTACCCCTCCCTCCACTCAATACGCATGTGAGTGCTGCGGTGGACCGGGGAGGAGTGGAGACCGGCTGCTTCCTCAGACAGTCAGCAATACCGGTAAGAAGGAATAGCCCCGCGCTTATTGTTGTAATCCCCCTAAAATACGAACAACATCAGTGTATTAAAATGTTTTAATCCCCCTAAGATACAAACATCAGTGTATTTAAATTCGGCGTCAGTGTATTAAAAGGGGTCGTAATAAAAAGTCACCTCATCTGCAGCTTCTACCCCTAATGTGCAATTGATTACCATATTTGTGAGTAGACTGCAAGTTTCAAATTGTTTTTCTTTTTCTTTCTTTCAAATATTCAAGTTCAAAAGAGCAGTGTTTAAGGGTTTGGTCTTTATATAACTCACGAAGAGGTCATGGAGTGGTGGAAAGTCTACCACTTGTGATCCCCTGGATGAATATTTTGACCAATAATAGAGCTTTAGGCATGGACTGCCAACACTTACATGAAGAGAGCTGCAAATGGGTAATTGACCTGTGAGGTTTCTTGAACTGCTAAATAAAACAATATCATAACTCTTCATCCTTATGAAAGAAAGAGCTGGGAATGAGAAGAGAGATAGCTTGGGGGAAAAATAAAAAGTTTGGGAACAGAACCATTTTAATATCATTGCATCTTCCTTGAATACCACGAGGGACTAAATTTCATTTTTTAAGCTAGTAAATGTAGTAATGTTAGTTCGCAAGGCTGCATAGATAAGCTGGAACATTTCTGTAACACTGGTGTAAATTTTAACCCCCTAGGTATGTGACTGCTGATATCTAACCAGTGTGTAAGCTGTCTTCTTGTTTATAAAATGTGTGTTTTACTAATATTCAAGTGATAACCTGAGACAGCCCCAAACTGCTTGGCATCATTTAAATTCAAGGAAGTGCGATTGTGGGATTGGAGGTAAACACTACAATATTGTCAGCATAAGCTGCAATTTTGTGGAAGGCTCCATTTAGACGAACTAGCATTATGTTGATAGAGTAACTATTATGTTTTATACACGATTCTGAAGATGGTGCAAACAGCTGCGGTTAGAGGGAACAGCCCTGCCAATTACCTCTCAATATAGAAAAATTAGATGACCGGGTACTCAAACAGACCACATTTGCCATCAGGTCTTCATATAGTGTTTTTACCCGGCTGATCATCATGGAAACAAAACAAATATTAATTGGGGCTTCCAACAGAATTATCCCTGCAGGGCATCCCTGAATTGATGCTGTATTGAATACAGCAGCCACCAGATTAGTATGAAGTGTGGTGTCATTTTGGAATCAAAAAGCATGTCACATCGGATCAATCCACTGCCCAGTCTAGGGAGATATCCCATTTGCCTTAATTTTGGTGTAAATCTTCGAATCCAAACTTAATAATAAAATAGATCGATATGATCAACAGTTTAATGGGTCCTCCTCTTTTTTATGGAATAGAGCTATATGGGTTTCCTCCTAAGAGGCGGCAGTTTTATATTTATTAACATCAAAAGAGTTGAAAAGGTATAGTAAAAGAAAAGACAAGAGTAATAAAGGTTTTATAATATTCTAGAGGAATAGAATCAGGACCAGAGGCTTTCCTAACTCTTTCTCTGTTATGCGTGTTTATAAAATTTGGCACTGTATAGGACCTATACAGTGCCAAATTATAGAAACACGTATAGTATAGGTGTAACACCATGAATAATAGATTGATATAATTATGGAGCTGCGAAAATATGGGTACCTGTTCCTCTTGATAGAAACGCATGTAATACTTCTAGAAATGTGGTGCTTATCAATTCTTCCTCCTGAGCAATATTACCCTGTGCATCACAAATAGCTGCTATTGTGTTTGTTTACCGATTGCTATTTCACTTGTAAAGCTAAGTTGCTTCTCATATTTTCACTATTCTCAAAGTGCTTTAACAAATCTTGCTGGTTTCAGTGAACTGTCTTATCCCGACATGAGTTGATCACATCGTTTTGCCAGGGAGAGTGCAAACTAATTTTTTTTTAATAAAAGCCTCTTAGGTCATCTTTTCCAGATCTATCATTTCTATCTCTTCAAGAAGCGAGTTGAGCCCCTTATGACAGGTTTAATACAATTTCATACTACATTGGGAGATGCAGAGTACTCATTATTAGGAACGTATTTCTCAACTGCATTGGTCTTGTGAGCCTGATAATTTGAGTTGGTGGGTGAGGATTCCCTCTTTGTGTAAGTGGAGTATGATCAGATACTACTTGTGGGTGTTTCTCAGTGGTCATGTAAGGAATTAGACTCGGTGATATTGGAACGCATCTGTTCTGGAGCACAATCTATGTGGGGCTGAATAAAATGTAAAGTTAGATTGTGAGTGTCGATGCTTACACCAGGCATGTACACTACCTAAAGAGATTACATGCAGAATGGCGAGACCCTGGAATGCCACATACGAGAATCAGTGTGTGGTCACTTCGAATCTTTACTAGGATCACTAGCAAGGTTGCTATCACCTCATAAAATTAGTGGAACTTTCCAGTTTGGTAATTCCTGCAGCATTTGTTGAAATATCTCTGGATCATCTGTTAGCTGCATAAATGTTGCATATTGTTACTGAAATTGATTCCTTAGAGATCCTACCAATGAGTCAACGGCCTTTGGAATCGCATTTAATCCTCTGCACTTGCCAAGTATTACATTTCACAAGGAAGGCGTTCCCTTGCGTTGAAAGTTTTTGACGTGTGGCTACTAAAACTTTGAAACGCAAAAGTGAAGTGCAGGAAAACTACAAATGGAGAGAGGGGAGAGAAAGATGTTGAGAGGGTGTCAAAAGTTTTCAGGTCGATAACACGCAAAGGACAGAGAGTGCCTCTCTGGCATTAGGTTGCACATGATCTTAGTTCCCTTTTGGGAAAGTAGCATAGAGTTCCTAATTTAGTGGTGGGATGTTAACAGGAATCCTCTGATACCTTGTGAAAGTGCTAAATATGGATTCCAGCGGTGGAATTTCCTTCATTGTTGGCTCAGTGTGGTGAAGAAACGACCCAAAGTAGTTTTTCCCTCCTGTTGAAATATTTCCTCTTGAAATAGATTTTCCGTTACCACCGACCTTTTCTTTTTTTTTTTTTTTTTTTGCACTATCACTGTTCCTCCCTCCTAGTCCAAAAATATTTCACCAGCACAGGGACCCAGGTGTGCACAGTAGGAAGAACATTTTAAATACCACAGCCGCAATACTGCCCATGCCATGGTAAACAAGCATTGGCCTAGCCAATAGGTCTCGCCTTTGGGACCTTATAAGTGTTTTGCCAGACCTATTGGCTTTGCGAGACTCTTTGTTTTACCCTATGGTCACAGGTTTGAAATCTGATGGGCCGTTCAGCTTTTCATCCCTCCGAGGTCGATAAAGCAAATATCAACTACCAGTGACATTGGATTACCAGATCTGACAAATCCATAGGATGCTTTTACCGGTGTTGGTTTCTACAACAATATGTTTTCTATTGAGCCCTGACTACACAGCAGCATGTTATTGTAAGACAAATAGCTAATCTGTGAAAGGAAATCCTTCTTTTTATTCATAAATTAAAACTGTAACACCTGTGAAACAAGCGTGAAGCGCCGAAGACGTATGTGCGCATTTCTGGTGGGGGGAGGGGTAAACAAATGTGAGTTAATCCCAATTGGCGCCCGCGCCAGCTGTGATCATCTGGTGACGTAACAGTGTGAAGCAGAAGTTGTATTTTAGTCTATGAGAGAAGTATTGAAAGTCACGGGCTAGGTGTGAAGACGTCTACACCAAACAGGGTTTTCCACCAGATTTTGTAGGCGGAGAGCGAGGCGGCCGAGAAGCGAGAGAGGATTGGATAAACGCTGACCTCGTTTCTGCCGCTGCCTATGAATTAAAGCTGTGAGTGAGGACTAGTTTGGGCATGTGTTACCGCGCTTACAGCAACTGCTGCCAGGGAGCCAGATTTGTGTTTCTAAGGAGATTGAACAAAAGGGAACGCTTTAAAAGCCGGTTGCTGTGACAGTGTAAAAGTGTTTGTGTTTAGACGGGGCGGAAACGAAATGCGTTTTTTTTTAAACTTGATTTCCAAGTGCATACAATTGTGGGCATTAACAGAGCTCCTGCACTCTCCAAAATTATAAACGCTTAACTGGAAAAAATCAGCCATGACCGGTTGCAGGCATGTGATTCTGCTGTGCATGACGGGGGCTCGCTGTTCCCCTGGGCGCTATGAGTAACTTATGCACGAAGGAGGAATTCGCAAGGAAGGGCATAGTTTTGCGAGGTATCTTTAGAATGTGTTCCGAGCCAAGCAGGGGACCAACCTTTCGTTCTTTCCACTTATTTCAGGGTTATAAATACCGGGGAATGCGAAACCGCTTTGCATGCAGTCATACGCTTGTAGCATATTACAGGGAGATTCTGGCCAGTGCAGCCAAGCCCTGTTAGAGAACAGAACCACAAACTCAACGTCAGAGAAATATGACTGCTAAATTTACGCGGCCGCGAAAGTGAAAGCGACCGGAAAGAAACATGATCAAGAACAGATGGCACCATGCGCGCCACTGCTCGCTCCCGCAAGCTGGAGGCCGTGGGACACGCACGAGTCTGTAGTGATTCCAAGAGGCCCTCTCCTAGAGCAGCGCATGCGCTGCGCTAGGCTCGACCTAAAAAGGGATAGCTGAGTGACCATGCATAAGAACTTAAGAATATGACAGCGATCTTGGGACTTGCAGTTTCTGTACTTGTAGAATCCACCAAAAGGTGAATATCTGATATTTAAAACATGACATTAACTGCTTGGTTCTGATCACTATAAAATGTCACTTAAGGTGCCACTTTTAAGGCAGTGAAATGTCAAACATAAGCAAATTGAAAAACTGTGTAATGTGAAATCTGAGCAGTCTAAAACCCTAGCAGTTATGATTAAGATGACCCCTCCCACTTTACATGTTGTGGGAGATTACATGGACATCTGTCTGAAGATGCTGGAACCCTATAGCACATGCAAAATCTTTACAAATCTGTTTTTTGTTTTTTTTATCCTCTGAGGGATTTTATAAAGGCCTTAGTGTGGCCTCTTTCATTTGTGGCGAACCTACTTTGTGTGTGGATTTGCTTCTTGTGAAAGAGCAGAATGCAGTCACTCACAGTGAAGTTAGCCAATGCCTTAAAGCGGCTAACCTATTCTCCAATGATGTATGCTGTAGTGGGCAGAAGAAACCTGAATGACACAACAGACCAATGGATATATATTTATATTCTACTTTCAGTGAACTCTAAAGGTGTTGGCGAACACCAGACCTTAAAAAAGAAGGGATGGGTGAGAGAGAGAGTGTTTTTATCCTTTGCATTGACACTGTTTGTCTTTTTCTTTAGTGCCAAGAAGTAATCAGGAACTCCTTATATACTGCGTCTGCTTTGGCTGATGATGTAGATTTTCACTCCTTCCCATTTGATTCATTTGGCAAAGGGCTAATCAAGAAAACCCGAACTAGCCCAGATGCCTTTGTGCAACTCGCCCTGCAACTCGCACATTTTTGGGTAAGAGAAATAAGGCTTTGAAGTTGGTATGTTACATTTAAACGTTTATTTGTGTACTGGATTGATAGTGCTATTTAAAACTCTTTTGAGTACTCCATCATGTTGACTATGTTGGAAGGTAAATTATATCTTCGTGATTTTGTCATTGTTGTTTACTATATTGAAAGAATGCTTTGGAAAGGAGCACTAAAATGTGTATAGTTCTCTTTTGAGACTCCTAATGACACAATATGACTCAGCTGTTGTGCAAATAAAATCAAGTAGGGGGAGAAGCGCAAAACATGTAAAGGAATTTTTGGAGATGTTTTAGTCCTCTTTTGGGAGGCATAATTACTTGAAAAAACAATCAGTACTAGTCATCTTCAAGAAGATTTAGCCAGAGGAAAAATAATGTATGAACATCTTCAAAGATGCTTTTTGTAACTGATGAGAACTTCTCCGACGCTGGAAATGAGCACAACACTTTTCTAGCTCGTGATTGAAGAGCAAATAATCGTTGGACTTGAATGGCAAAAGCCGAAGGTCTGATGAAGACTAGGGTCTGACGATACCATAACAGACCAAGGAAAATGCAGTAACGTTGGACCTAGCAATCTCCTGTTCTACCACCAGTTTGTATGTAATTCTGACAGTAAATCTAAACATGAGAGATGGCCACACAAGTCTAATGGTTATAGCTACAGAGTAGACATCTGCAGATAGCTCCGTTGCTGCACTCAAGGTGCAAAGTCGTTTTTTGACTTTTTCATTTCTGGTGTTTCTCAAGAGTGGCCCGTGCAGGTAAGCGCAGTGGGGGGAGGGAGTCGACAGACGATGACGAGGAAAATTAAATTAAAAAGAAAGAAAACCACTTACCTTGTGCTCGCTGAGTTCTTTTTATTTTTTAAATTCAATTTTCCCTCGTCGTCTGTGGACTCCCTTCCCACCCCGCCTCACCGCTCTTACCTGCATGGGCCGCTCCTGGTGTTCCTGGGAAATGCACTTCATTTTTCAGGTCATTTGATTGGATCTCTTCTGAAGCTAAGAGAGGCTTGGAATAAAAAGTGTTTTTTAATTCTGATATGAGTATCCAGCTTCTGCTTGATTTGCTATGCTTCTGCGCAGAATAGATGTAAGAAAATGTGTCTCTGTTCTAATTATCTGTGATCAAAAATATAGTGTTGCGTTGTTATTAAATGCATGTATTATAAATAGTACTTTGCAGTCTACTTTCTCACATTTTCGATTCTGGTACTCCTCTGCCACCTAAAAACTGTGTGTTTAGTAATTAGTGGGCGAGAGAGCATATACACACCCAGATATATATGTGTGCGTGTGTGTGTGTGTGTGTGTGTGTGTGTGTGTGTTTCCAAACCACTTCCTTTGCTGCACAAGAAGTACCGCACTCAAAAAGCAGCCTGAATATGTTTTGTTCTTGGCTCTGAAATGAACATAACTACATGTTTCAACTAAAATAAAGCCTTGATGACAATTTGGAAGATTTCAAACGGGAAAGGCGGTCACGCCAACTTACTGAGCACCAACAACGGTTTGGAACCAGCAGCTGGCTGTAGATAAAAGCCAACTTGCAGGGAGCTGGCGACAAGGCCACTGGTACCCTGGGGCTTCCTCTGCGGCCACTTGCTAAAAAAACAACAACAAAAAACGTTGGGTATTCTAGGTGGGACTGGGACATCCATAAAAAGCAAAAAATGAATAACAAATGAGCGGCCACTCTTATTATTCACTGCTCTTTCAGAGCGCCCTGTAATGCCTGTGAGGGCTCCTAGAATGTTGGGGAGGGGTGGTGGTTGTAAGGACTTCTGCAGCCCCTCAGCAATACTAGAAAAACACAATAAGTCTCCTGGGTCATTGAAACCTTGACTCTAAGAGAGCTTACCATATTTTTTTAAAAGCTCTTTCCGAGGCTGGAGCTTTTGCTATATAACTGGTATTGCGTTCCCACCTAGGGGCTGGTTGTATGGTTGCATTTTATGTGTCGAAGCAGGCATCAACAAATCATAAAAATGTTACTGGACCTGCAGGTCGAGTAACTTGAATAATCTACTCGACCTAACTGCAATGTACTTAACCCATAAACTGGTCTCAACTTGTGTGATCATTAGCGAATATTTTAGTTTACAGTGTCGCTTTTTTCTTCATTCTGACATATAAGTGCACCTTCAAAATGTGAGTTCAGCATTTCTGTTCTACAAAACAAAACACATTTGTATGATTAAATAGACTAAATGTTTGCTCGATGTGTAATAAGAATCTAGCCCATAAATAGGGTACACATGATCCCTGGCTTGCCTCTCAGTTTTCTGATAGCATTGCCATCGGGGCAGGAGTGTTTCTCAGTTCATGTTTACATTATAGTAGGGGACCCCCTCTAAATAGGGTAATTTGAGGTCAGGGAGAAGAGGGGGAAACAACACGTTATAAAGAAACTCCCTCGTGACCTATCTTATTTTATCCAATCTATTGGCTACTCTTCAAAATGGGCTAACAAAATTGTGCTAAAACAACAACAAAATATGAAAAGAAAAACATGGATACATATAGATTTTTATTTAATTAATTCTTTTCAGTATCAAAAACATTTTTTTCTTACTTTTTGAAATTTATAATTTTTTTGAGAATATAAGAATATTGTTTCAAATATATACATACAATTGAACACAGCAGTTTCATACAATGTTAAATACAAATCATGTTCAAATTAATATCCCTGAATGCAAAATCATGAAAAGGAATAAAAAAATGTTTCCTTCATACTATACTCTACACATACAACCACACACATACTCATACATACTGTGTTTTAAAATATATCTGGAAAGTGAGAGACCACAGATGACATAATCTCTATGACCAAAAACATGGAATGCATACAGCAAGATCTAAACAATATTGGCACCTAGGGGCTGGTTGTATGGTTGCATTTTATGTGTCGAAGCAGGCATCAACAAATCATAAAAATTTTACTGGACCTGCAGGTCGAGTAACTTGAATAATCTACTCGACCTAACTGCAATGTACTTAACCCATAAACTGGTCTCAACTTGTGTGATCATTAGCGAATATTTTAGTTTACAGTGTCGCTTTTTTCTTCATTCTTACATATAAGTGCACCTTCAAAATGTGAGTTCAGCATTTCTGTTCTACAAAACAAAACACATTTGTATGATTAAATAGACTAAATGTTTGCTCGATGTGTAATAAGAATCTAGCCCACAAATAGGGTACACATGATCCCTGGCTTGCCTCTCAGTTTTCTGATAGCATTGCCATCGGGGCAGGAGTGTTTCTCAGTTCATGTTTAAACACTCACTTTTAATAAATATATTACTAAAGCATGATGTGGTACCATACTGTTATTTACAGACAGTAAAATTCCTAGAAATGTGCAAAAATCTTCCCACTACCTTGCAGCTTCACTGATGAAACTATATAGTGTGTTAACAATAATCTATGAAAATTGGCTTTCAGAAAACATTTATCATTTGCACATCACCAAGTAAAGTGTTTTGATCTGTTTTTCATCCTATTAAAAAGATTTTCATAACACGGAAGTGCAAAAATATGGGTTTACACAACTGCTGAAAAATATTTTGAAATGTTTGTTGACTTATTAGTTATATAAATGTGTGTTAGGAAAAACCTGATACCCTACAGCTTTTCATTTCACACTTCGTACAGCATATCAGACAGTACACTTTACAAAATCCTGGAAGTCTGCAATCAGCGAAGGAAAAGTAATTGTAAACTGACTTCTGACCTGTGTCTCTGAACATAGAGCAAATGAGAAAAGATAAAAACAAATTTAAAGGCATCTTTAGTGCTCCTCCACTTTCTGACTGAATAGAACACCTGTTCTTTGTCAGCTCTCCAGAATAGGCGAGTAGGCCCTAAATATAGCTGGATCTTGATAAAATCTGACTCCCGAGAAAGGTCCTTAAAAAGGATGGTCTCCGGTTGTTGGACACAGTAAGATCGTCAGGGGAACTTTTAAAGCCCAGTGTTCAACACCAGTTAATATCAACGACCTTAGGAATGGAGCCATATTTGACATTTGTACCTGGCGTTTTTGATAGATTGTTATTAACCAGGCTTAGGCTAAGTACTGTCCATAGACTCGTGACCTTTCCTAAAATGAACGACTGGTCACGATTGCTGCAATTGTGTCCTTGTGACAATCATTCTGCCCAATCCACTATTCATTTAGTTTTTTTCTGTAAATTTTATTCAGAATTAAGGAAAGTGTGGTTAATTCCACTTTTAAAATCTCAGGGGTCGAGGCAATGTCGCCCAGCACTAATCAAACTTCAGTTCCTGGAGAATGAACACATAGCATGGAGGCTAGCTATGTTCTTGAATCGAGTACTCCACTTAATAAAAAGTTTTATTACTGATGAATTTTAACTGCTTGGGAACTCCCCCTTCTCCCCCTTCCTCTTAGATGGTTTTTATTACAGTTATGTATTTTTATGTTAAATTTCAAATTGTTTCTGTTTATTGTTCTTAACTTATGTAATTTAATGTAAAAATGGTCTATTTTATGTGCTTTTATGATTGTTAAAAAACAGTCAAATAAAGCTTTCCTTGACTTGACTCATCATAACAAGTGGGCGAGTAGATTTTTGAGGACTGGTTGAAGATGTATCACATAAAATACAAGGCCTTGATGTGGTTATTTTTGCCATTGCATTTTGTGGGGTGTAAAATGTTAATGGGTAAAACAGAGACCTGTTTATTTTATTTTTTTTCTTAAAGAAAAAATAATATATCTCGATCTATTTTCACTTTTTCAATACCTAAATGTAATAATAATAAATGTAAAAAGAGAATCACAGATGTATAGGTAAAAAAAAACGTTATAAAATATTTTGAAGTCATTATTGGAATATACATTTGATTACAATTATTGGTAATTTCTAGAGAAAAAGAATAAAAAAAATTATATGTAGGGTGGGTGTTACGTTTTTTTTTTCAGTGTGTGTGTATATATATATATATATATATATATATATATATATATATATAATTAAATGGGCCTCTATCAGATAGGGAGAGCAAGAAGATGGAGATGGTGTGAAAAATGGAGATGTTGATAGCCACACAATGGCGCATTGCCAGCTCTGATCCCCCTGCTCAGCAGGTAATGCCATGAACAATGGGAGGAGGTGGGGGAGTTAATGACACATTCCCCAGAGAAGCACAAGAAGAGAACAAAGGCGGTCATCTAGGAATGCAAAACCATATCCAACACTAGCCGAAAATCAGCACCAAAAAGGAGGTTGCCCTCTAGAGGGGATCTCAGCGTATCAGTCCCCCATGCTAGCTTCACCACACAGCTTAGCTCACAAAGTGTGCCACGACAGTAACAGTATCTCAACACACAAAAGCAGTCCTTTCAAGGAAGAGCCAGAGGGATAGTTGGACGTGCATTGCTGGCATTCTTGAGGCTTGAGTGAGGGACTTAAGCATTGAAGTGGGGAAAGAGGAGACAGCCACCCCTCAGAGAATTTCTTTTGCTCCTTGATTAGTCTCCCTAAGTACTGTCATTTAGTGGATGGCAATGATAAAGGGAGATACTTTAGTTCTTGTTAAAATGTGTGTAAAGGCTCCCTTAGAAGTCATCAGTCGTTTGTCTCTCTTACTGATGGCTATCATTTGTCTGTGATATCCAGGTGCAGAATGCTCCTACATTTTTGTGCGTCTCTTGTGTGTACACCAACCTGTTGACCCTGCAGGAGGCGCACCACTTTAGATAAAGGCTGAGTCGGGAAGACAGCCAATGAAGCACACATGAAAGAAGAACCTACACATACCTCTTCTGGCAGTGCAGATAGAGTGTACATTCCATGTCTGCTGTACCTGTATGAATGAGAGCTTTTGACCCATTTGTTGTTCCAAGTCTGAGTTCTCTTTAGCCAAGGAGGGGGTGCGTCACAGAGTCCCCAAAGGACAACTATGCAATCAGAGCTGATCTCTGCCTCACAGCCAGCTTCCAGGACGTGAGGAGACTTCACGTGGAGTCTATCCTGGAATAATAACTTTTCTTTGCCCTGGACTGTCTGGAGGATCCTCCCTGAGGAGGCGGGAAGGAGCTTGCCAACCCTTCAGGAGGAGTATTGGACCACTGGTGTAGGTAAAAGCTGTTACCCTGGTGCTGTGGGTCAATTTGAAAGAGAATTGTGGGAGCTCGCCTGGAGTGCTCTACGCTCGGTACCAGTCATCACCATTGTAGTGGACAATTTGAGGCACTGCAGGAGTGTGCCTGAGCGAATCACCCCACTAACTTGAAGCTGTGGCACTTGTTCCATCAGGTGTGCCCAAGCCGTCTGTGCCGTTGAAGAAGAGACATGAGTAAACCCGTGGCACGATCCCCAATGGCTACCCCCGTGGCACGCGCCATTGTGTCCTGTGCGGACTACATTGTGAGAAAGGAGCTACTCCCCGGAGGCACTTGCCAGTGTGACTGTGCATTCCCTAAGGTAGTGACTGGAATTGGGCCTGATCGTAACTTGCCAATCGCTACCTTGAAGTGACTCAGCTGTCGTGCCTGACCCAGGGCCAGAAGTGAACTGCATTCTGGCGTCAACCAGGGAGGAATAAGCCTTTGACGCGACCTACTCACCCCAGTCCAAGAGGAGGCCCAGTCACAATCTTGTGGGCCTATGTGCTGTGGTCGACGGAGAGCCCAGAAGAGGGCTGCCATTGCTCCAAACTCTGCTGCGGCCCACTTCTGTACCAACCCTGAACCTACTGCAGGCTTGCCTTTCCCTGACCTCGATTAAGCCAAGACTGAAGAAACCAGACCTATGCAAGCCCTGCTACGATCCTTAACTACAGGCAGGATGAACATAGAGAGACTGAGTGCTGCTAATGCTTTCCACACCAAGGGAGAGCACTGCACCTATGCTGAAGCCCTCACCAGGTCACCTTTAGATTAAGGGAAGGTAGAGGGGGCATCCTCACCAAGGGGGTAGACTCTTGAGTATGTGAAACTTTTCTGTAGTTTTACTGTGTATTAAAGTCCTTTTCTTTTTGCAAAGATAAACACTGGGCTGGACAGTTAGTAATTGTGCTCTTCGGTGTCTGTTGTTCCTCCTACATTAACCTTCCAGAGAAGCCTGGCACTGCTCTCCATCACTACCATTGAGAGCCAGGTGCTGAAAGGGTTGTTACTTAGTCCAGTTTGCCAAGCAATAGTAAAACCAAGCCAGGAACATCAAAAGCAATCAACCCCAGCCTCCTTGGGTGTGGTGCAGTAGCCCCCTCTTGCCCCATGAACACGGTCTGACAGTATATCCACACTGTGCATGGATATCCATTTAAATGGGGCAGGGTGTTAGAATGCGCTAAATGACATGAACATGAAGTTAGCCTTTTTGACAGAGCTTTAGGGCACTTACTTATCTGTATTAAGAACTCACAACTACATTTTATTTCTAAACACAAATGAATGGGCCATTCTTCTCTCTTTTACTCTGTTTTTCTGTGAATTATGTTAAGAGATTTTATGTTCTAAATTGATTTTGTTTCTGTTTAATCTCATAGGACAAAGGTAAATTTTGCTTAACATATGAAGCTTCGATGACACGACTATTTAGGGAAGGAAGAACTGAAACAGTGCGATCATGTACCAATGAATCATGTGACTTCGTTAAATCCATGGCAGATCCAACCCAAACCGTGAGTTTAACTTTGAAAAAACTTTGCTCAAACATTTTCACTACAGGTTAGCCTTTATTAATAGAAACACATTCAACTGTCTAAACGTAAGTATACTATTGAATTTCTTGTCTTTGTTGCTGAATGTTTGTTTTGGACATAGACAATATTTTTGACACTGCGTTTTTGGTACCATTGAATTAGTCAAAGTTGAATGCGCTGTGAAGTGATTCAGATTTTATTTGCAATACTTCGAGTGCCAACTTTACAATCCTACGAGGTTCCCAGGCTGATAACTTCATCACTGCGATACTGAAATGATTAAAACACAAGATAAAGGATGAGGTAACTAAAATGTCCATTGATGGGTGTTCTTCATTACTTCTGCTTACCAAGCACAGTTCACTCTTATTTATGAGAGCCAGTCCTGCTTTCTTTTTGCCCCTGTCTTCACTAAAAAGCTCTTATTGTGTAAGTGTCATATCATATGGAACACCTTTTGTCACTCCTGGTTTTTATAGCCAACTACAGTTGTCATGCTGGAATTTCTGAGCACATAACTGCATTGTTAGAAGCAGAACTACAGGTACCATAATGGTTTTGTGTAAAACCAAGAATGGGCACCTATATCTGAATCTTTTTGACTTCTTGGCAATTATCTTTATCTTTGCAGTAACAGTTTTTCGGTCATGGTTACTGAGAGTTGAAAACAAAAACTTGTACAATGAAGAGCCTTCCCACATAAGATGATTTCAAACTAAGCACTGTATGAAAACCATTACAGTTATACAAGTTAAACAACAGCAACCATACATTTGCATCACATTTCTTTCATAGGTAGACATGCTTTATATTGTTCTGCCAGTATGTAGCTGGATACAGTATAGTCCTGTTTAAAATAGCCCAAGGGTCTCATCTTTAGGAGTGTTTGGAAACTTCAAAATCAGGCCTTTGTTTAGCATTGTTTTGTTTGATTGACAAGTCTATTTAGCAATCCTATTTGTGGTTTTGTTTCTGATGGATACTTCTAACTGCAGATTCCTCACCTTAAAAAATTTGGCAGGTTTGTAGCAATGCTCCTGCGTGCCTATAGGTGGAGTTGGGTGTCTCCACGCTGACTCCATACCACCCCATAAGTGATGGAGCAGAGCCACATATAAGCACCACCCCTGCATGCGGACCTTAGTTCCTTACTTTCTATTCCTTCTGATGCAGATTCTGACCTCCACTCTCACCTTGTCTTCCATAGACTCCTAAACGCAACTCTAGAACAGTGTACTAGGAAAAGAAGTCACACCAAAAACAACAGGATTTAAACCGTGCCGTAACTGCAGGAGGCAGATGTTGGTCATGGGCCTGCATCAGGAGTACCTTTGGTGCCTGGGCACCAGACACGACTCTAGTTTGTATGATAAATGTGCCCTAGTGCACCATAAAGAGATTCAAGACCGAAATGCGAAGTTGTATCTCAGCGAATAGAAGAAGTTGCAGTCTTCACACAGGTTCTGCTACAACAGCCACTGCAAATCATGTTCCCAGTCATGGGGCCATTCCCATGACCGCTCTACTTCCCGCTTGAAATCTTAAGTTAAGTTTAATATCTGAAAGAGACACGTTAGTGACAGATTCCTTACCTTAGAATATCCCCAGGCGTCAGGCTGGATCCGGAAAGTTTTTGCGTAGCAGTACCCTTGCGCGTCGGTAGGCGGCGTCGTGCGGCTCCGCGTCCGTCGTCGGCGTCGTGATCGCCGGGATGACGTCGCGGGCAGTACTTAGACGCCGCCCCTGCGCGCTGACGTCAGTTCTTCTTTTTCCGCGCCAGCAAGCGCAGATCCGGGAAGAGCAGTGCCCTGGTCATTTTTTGACCATACTTTTTGGTGAATTTTTTCACTGTTTTTTCATCTTTCAAGGTGTCGTAGGGATGCCCGGCTTCAAGCGATGCGGCGCCTGTCCGCGGATGATGTCCGTCACCGACCCGCATTGGGAGTGTCTCTTCTGCCTCGGCCGAGGCCATGACACGGAGTCTTGTACCGACTGCCAGGCCCTCCACCCGAAAGCTTTGCGAGAGCGGTCTCGAAAGCTCCTCGAGGCCCGGCATTCGGCTCCGCGGAAGCCCCGGTCGCGTGAGAGGTCCAGGGGTCGATCGCGGAGTCCACACCGGTCGTCGGCGTCGAAGTCTTCTTCGTCCGGTAAGTCGAAACACAAAAGTCCAAAAGCATCATCGCTCTAGGACTTCGCCTCGCCGGTCTCGCGACTCGGCTGAGGCCCCTCCCGGCACCGTCCCCGCCCCCGCGGCCCCGGACATGCCTGTGGAGTCGCCCCCGCCATACCCGCCCTTCCCGGGTTCGGGGCGGATCCGGCCAAAGTGCAGGAATTCCTGTCGGCCATGGCCCGCCTCTTCGGGCCTTCAGGCCCCTCCGGTGCGCCTTCGGGCCCCGCGGGCCCTGATGGGGTTGCTCCGACGGCTCCGGCCCCGGCGTCGCCCGTGCCTCCAGCCTCGATCCCGGCTCCGGCTTCGGCCCCGGCCTCGATCCCGGCTCCACAACCCCCATCGACGCCGGTCGACCTAACGACACCTCCGCCGGCGCCGATGTCTCCGGTGCCGTTCTCGGCGCCGCCCTGGGCTCCGGGCGGCGTCGTCCCCCAGTTCCTTCCGGCTCCGGACATGGATCCGGACCAACGTCGCTCGACGCCGGCTCCGGCGCCGATGGGACCTTGGGTCCCAACTGTCCCTCCTCCTCCTTATTTTGAACCAGAGGAGGACCAGTTGGACTGGGAGGGGTCTGATGACCCTCTGACACGACACTGTCAGTACGATCAGGACTGGACAGAGAGTCTAGGGGAGGCCAGTGGTCTGGATACTTCCCCTGACACTGGCATGCTGTCTCCTCCCGTGGCTACGGAGGAGGGAGCCAATTTTGGTACGGTGTTGCGTAGGGCAGCTGGGGCCTTACGTCTCCAACTTCCTACTTTGACGGTCAAGCCTAACATCTTGACAGAGGTGCTTCAGCCGGCAGCCTCCTCTGCGGAGACTGTGCTGCCGTTTAACGACGCCCTCACTGACGTTCTTTTGGGCGCCTGGTCCAAGCCCAACACAGGGGCTCCTGTGGATCGGAACGTGTCACAACGCCATCGCCCAGCTCCGGGCGACCCCCTGTTTCTCTCTGTCCACCCCACTCCTGAGAGCTTGGTTGTCCAAGCCTCCGCTTCCCAAACCGCCTTCCCTACCGCTGCTCCGGATAGGGAATCCAAACGCCTGGATCAGTTTGGGAAGAAAGTTTTTTCTTCCTCCAGTGCTGGCTTGCGGTCCGTTAACACCGCTTGTCTTTTGGGCCGATATACCCACTCCCTGTGGGATTCGGTGGCGGATGTTTTGCCCCAGTGTCTTGAGGAGGTCCAGACACTGCTTTCCCGCGCCATTGCGGAAGGAAGGGATGCGGCTAAATACACGATACGTTGTGGCCTTGACACCGCCGACTCGCTGGGCAGGTCTATTGCAACGACGGTGGCGCTCAGACGCCATGCCTGGCTGAGAACCACTAGTTTTTCAGGGGATGTCCAGAATACTCTCATGGACATGCCCTTTGATGGAGTCGGTCTTTTTGGGTCCAAAGCAGACCATGCGTTGGAGCGCTTTAAGGACTCACGGGCTACTGCCAAGTCCCTGGGCCTTTCTGCTACACGCCCTCCGCTGACTTCTGCTTTTCGCCCCTATCGTGGCCACGGTAGGGGTGCCCCTTCACGTCAGCAGCCCAGCCACCGGCCCGCGCAGCAGGCGTCTTCGCGTGGCCGAGGACGTGGATTCCGCCGTGGCGGATCGGGCAACCAGCGTGCGGGTCAGGCCACCACCTCCAACCCGTCCGCGGCCTCCAAGCCCTCCTAGTCCCTCCTTTCAGGTGCACAGCACGCCAGTAGGGGCAGGGTCCGCCATCACCTTCCCCACTGGCGTACCATCACCTCGGACAGGTGGGTCTTGGACATTGTCCGAAGGGGCTACTCCCTCCCCTTCGAGACCACCCCCAGCCATGCCACCTCAATTCCACCGCATGTCAGGGGATCACTTGGTGCTTCTACAGAAGGAAGTCACAGCCCTCTTGACCAAGAGGGCCATCGAGCGTTTTCCGACCCCAGAAGTAGGGCGTGGTTGCTACTCCCACTACTTTCTGGTGCCCAAAAGGACAAGGAGGACATGCATCCTATCTTGGACCTCCGGAACGTCAATCGCTTCCTCCGGAAGGAGAAGTTCAAGATGCTCACCCTAGCTCAGGTCTTGACTGCCCTCGACCCTGGAGACTGGTTGGTAGCGTTGGACTTGCAGGACGCATATTTCCACATCCCCGTCCTGCCGGCCCACCGGCGTTACCTTCGGTTCACGGTAGGCCCCGAGCATTTTCAGTTCACCGTGCTCCCCTTTGGCCTTACCAGTGCCCCTCGGGTGTTCACGAAAGTGATGGCGGTGGTCGCAGCTCATCTGCGCCGGGCAGGGGTTTCAGTCTTCCCCTACCTCGACGACTGGCTGCTGAAGGCGGGCTCGTCCCAGGCAGTCGTCTCCCACCTCCAGACTGCGGCCGAACTCCTGCACTCGCTGGGGTTCTCCATCAATGTGCCGAAGTCGCATCTGATTCCTTCTCCACAGCTCCTTTTCATCGGAGCGGTTCTGGACACGACGCAGTTTCGGGCCTATCCTCCCGAACGGCGAGTCCGGGATATTCAGGCTATGATTCCGCTCTTTCAGCCTTTATCCTGGGTTTCGGTACGGATGACCCTGAGGCTGCTGGGCCTCATGGCCTCCTGCATCCTGCTGGTCAATCATGCCAGGTGGCATATGCGGGCTCTGCAGTGGGACCTGAAGTTCCAGTGGGCGCAGCACCAGGGCAACCTGTCCGATCACGTCCAGATCTCGGAGGGGACTGCAAGACAGTTGCAGTGGTGGCTCTCGAACCGGCAATGGGTCATGGGCAGATCCCTCTCCCTTCCCCAGCCAGAGCACACAGTTGTGACGGACGCGTCCCTTCTGGGATGGGGCGGTCACATGGGAGAGGCGGAGATCAGAGGCCTCTGGTCTCCGGGCGGAGTCCCGGCTCCATATCAACCTTCTGGAGCTCCGGGCGATCCGACTTGCACTCAAGGCATTCCTTCCCTCTGTCAAAGGGAAGGTAGTGCAGGTGTTCACAGACAACACCACCACCATGTGGTACTGCAACAAACAGGGCGGGGTGGGGTCTTGGACCCTTTGTCAGGAGGCTCTGCGCCTCTGGACATGGCTGGAACATCAGGGCATGTTCCTGATGGTTCAACACCTGGCAGGTTCCCTGAACGCCAGGGCGGACGAACTCAGCCGCAGGTGCATGATGGATCACGAATGGCGTCTTCACTCGGAAGTGGCGCAAGGACTCTTTCTACAGTGGGGAGAGCCTTGGTTAGATCTATTCGCCACCGAAGAGAACGCGCAATGTCATCAGTTCTGCGCGTTGGAATTTCCAAGGCGGCACTCGCTCGGCGACGCTTTTCGTCGCGAGTGGAGTTGCGGTCTGTTGTACGCCTTTCCGCCTATACCACTTCTACCCAGAGTGTTGAAGAAGATTCGGCACGACCGGGCCCAAGTCATTCTTGTGGCTCCGGACTGGGCTCGAAGAGTTTGGTATCCCGAGCTACTCAATATGAGCGTAGATCCCCCAATCCGTCTGCCTCTTCGGGAGGATCTTCTGTCGCAGCAGCAGGGGACGGTCCTCCACCCGAACCTGTCCAGTCTACACCTGCTTGCGTGGAGATTGAGCGGCGGCAGTTGATTCCTTTCGACTTGCCTCCCGAAGTTTGTGATGTGATTCTGGCAGCCAGGCGTCCCTCCACTAAGGTGGTATACGCCTGCAGGTGGAACAAATTTGTGGCATGGTGCACAGCAAAGGCTGTGAATCCCCTTTCTGCCCCTCTTTCTGAGGTCCTTCTGTTCCTTCTCTCTCTGGCCCAACAGGGTTCTGCCCTGGGTACCATCAAGGGTTATCTTTGTGCTATCTCGGCCTTCCTCAGGCTCCCTGATCAGCCCTCCCTTTTCAAGTCCCCTGTTGTTAACAGGTTCTTAAAGAGCATTACTCACCTCTTTCCTCCTGTTCCGTTTGTGATGCCTCAGTGGGACTTGAACTTGGTTCTTACCTTTTTAATGTGCGCTCCCTTTGAGCCTCTACATAACTGTCCTCTTCGTCTTCTGACTCTGAAGACAGCCTTTCTGGTGGCCATCACCTCCGCTCGGCGGGTGAGTGAGCTCCAGGCTCTATCTTGCAAACCTCCCTTTCTGTATGTTCATCCAGACAAGGTTGTTCTTCGGACGCGTCCGTCCTTCTTGCCAAAGGTGGTTACTGCTTTCCATATTGGGCAGACCATCACTTTGCCCACCTTCTTTCCGCCTCCGCATCCTTCCAGAGAGGAAGAGAGGCTCCACCGTCTGGACCCAAAACGTGCGCTCTCCTTCTATATTGACCGCACCAAACACTTCCGGGTGGATGACCAGCTCTTTGTTGGCTACGTGGGCGCCAAAAAAGGTCGGGCGGTGCACAAGAGGACCATCTCCCGCTGGGTTACCTTGTGCATCAAGACCTGCTATTCTTTGGCGAAGGAGCCGCCTCCTGTTGGGCTGCGTGCCCATTCCACAAGGGCAACGGCTGCTACCACGGCCTTGGGCCGCGGTGTTCCGCTGCCGGTTATTTGTCAGGCAGCTACGTGGGCCTCGCTGCACACGTTTACAAAGCATTACTGCCTTGACAGTCAGGTCCGGAGGGACGGCTTCTTTGGCCGTTCTGTCCTCCAGGACTTCCTTGTCTGATCTTTGTTCGCAGACCCACCACCGGGGTTGGTATTGCTGGGGTATCTATTCTAAGGTAAGGAATCTGTCACTAACGTGTCTCTTTCAGATGCACAAGTTACTAACTTGTGTAACGATATATCTGTAAGAGACAGTAGTTAGTGACAGATTCCTACCGCCCACCCATCCTCCCCGTTCTGCGAACTGATTTCTAGGGTTAAGGACATCCCTTTCAGGGCCCTAGTATTTTTCAGACACCTACGTCAGCTTCTTGCATGGCTCTGCGTTCCTGGCGTGGAAAGTCGTGTACAGAACTGAGGTCAGCGCGCAGGGGCGGCGTCTAAGTACTGCCCGCGACGTCATCCCGGCGATCACGACGCCGACGACGGACGCGGAGCCGCACGACGCCGCCTACCGACGCGCAAGGGTACTGCTACGCAAAAACTTTCCGGATCCAGCCTGACGCCTGGGGATATTCTAAGGTAAGGAATCTGTCACTAACTACTGTCTCTTACAGATATATCGTTACACAAGTTAGTAACTTGTGCTTCAAGCACAAGCATAACAAAGCAAAGCAGGACTCGACCCCATCCCAACACTCTGACTCCAAAGAGAAAGCAGGACAGCGTCAAGATTTAAGTCTTACTCCCTCGAGGTCACCAGCCATATAACCGATTCCTCAGTTGATTCCGATGCCTCCGCTGAGGTCCTAGGTCGTTTGATCCTCCAGCAGATTGAGGCTTTAAAAGCAGCCATACTAATAATCTTTAGTGCACTTAGGGCTTCCCCTGGCACGCCTCCTGTCCCCCACAGAACCGTAGGGGCCTTCAGTCGGGTTCCTGCTGGCAGGCCCTTCTTCAGTGCCATCAGTCCCCTTGGATCCTTTACCAGGCCTATTTCTACACCCGGTACAGACTTCCGTTTTGGCCAGGGACCGGTGCTGGTCCACGCCACTGACACTGGTTGGGGACATGCCCAACCAGTTGGGGGCAGGATCCTGCACTTCTTCCTGGATTTGCTACATCTGATATTGCAACATGTTATCTCCTGTGGAAGGTGCACATTTTTACTTGCTTGACGTTTTTACCTGTATTATTGTGCCAATTGCTGTAGATTGGATAGGCACATTTTATGCGTTTACACAAGTAATGTTCCTGGTACATACAAACCCCGTACTGCACTCTGATTTGTAACGTTGTCATATTGGTCCCACTGCTGCCATCTCGAAATGTATTGTTGTCTGTGTGTACCACACATATATTGCGAAATATGTAAAAAGCAATAAATGGATTTAAACTAAAAAACAGATAGGTCTTCCAAATTGTTCAACAAGTCTATGCCCTATCTTTACTCTCCTCTATGCCCAATATACGTCCCGCACCAGAGCGAATTTCGGAATAGCATATATCCATCGTTCTACATGAGGCTCACCTGTTGCTCTCCAATGGAGCCTTAGAAAGGGTAATGGACTTGGAGAATGGCATTGTTGTTATTCCTACTACTGTCTCATCCCGAAAAAGGGCAAGGGCTTCAGGCCTATCTTGGACCTCTGTCCCCTGAACGCCTTCCTGTGGAAGGACAAATTCAGAATGCTTTAATTGGCTCAGATCCTTTCTATTCCGGACTAGGGCGACTGGATGGTGTCCTTAGACTTGCAAGACATGCATTTTCTTGTGCCCATCCTGCAGTCCCAAAGGCCTTAACTGCAGGTCAAGGTGTGCTAGGAGCTTTTTCGGTTTGCCATTCTCCCCTTCGTTCTCACCAGTGCACATTGAGTGTTCATGAAAGTGATGGAGATGGTCGCCAGAAATACTTGGATGTTAGGAGTTCCTGTATTTCAGTACTTCGACAACTGGCTGCTGAAGGCGGGCTCGCCACAGTCTGAAGTGAACCACCTCCCGACAAATATGAAACTCCTAACATTGTTGGGATTTCCCATAAACGAGCCAAAGTCCCATCTGAGTCCAGGACATTTGGGCATTATTCCTCAGGTTTAAGGCCCAATCCTAAATCAAAGTGAGGGTGGAACTGAGGCTTCTTGAACGTCAGCCTCGTACATTCCCCTTGTCAACTAGGCGAGCCTTGCAGTGGAACTTAAAGTCCCATCCAGGTCTCAGAGAAGACAGCCCATGATTTGCAGACAATAAATCTGTTCTGCGGTAGACCACTCCCGGTCCCTTACCCAGAGTGGTAATTAGTTATGGACACATCGCTTCTGGGTTGGAGGGGTATTAAATAAGGTGGTGGAGATCAGAAGTCTCTGGTCTCCAGTGAAGGGCAGTTTCGACATCATCCTATGGGCCATTTGTCTGGCCCTGAAGCTTTCCTGTCATCTATCGGGGGAGGCTAGTGCAAGTTCTCAGGTACAACACCACTACTAAGTGGTACTGCAACAAGCAGGGCAGTGTGGATTGGGCCAAGATAATCAACTTTTAAGCATGTGCATTTGTCCTGTGATCTAGCTACCTCCTGTGTCAGCAGCAGGGCCAGGTCCACAAGCTGGATTTATGCGTGGAGATTAAGTGGCGTAATTGACTGCTTTCAGTTTTCTGCCTGATATCGTTGATGTCATACTTGCCACCAGATGCTGCTCCATGAAATCCATCTATGTTGGGTAATGGGACATATTTGTAATCTGTTGTGGTGCCCTGGACACTGACCCCTTGCAGGGGAAGCTGTCGACTAATGTTTGTTTGTTTTTTCCTTAGCAAAGCACTACTGCCTTGACACATGAATGTTTTGCAAGACTTTTTGGTCTAAGCCCTCTCCACAGACTCTCGACTTTGGGAAGGTACTGTTTTAGTATCTATTCTAAGGTGAGGCATCTGCAGTTAGAAGTATACATCAGAAGAACAAGTTACTTACCATTGGTAATGCTCTTTCTGGTGGATGGTCTGTAAATGGGCTTCAACACCTCATCTGTGGTAGTAAGCACTATATAAATCAAATTACAATAATTGGATTACTGTAGAATTTTAGCTGTGGTGCATTGTGCCTTTATCTTGTCATCCACAATTAACTAGCAAGTCAAAATTTCAGTCTCAAGGTTACGGTTGTTGAATACTTGTGGTCAATATTTATAAACATCTGGTTCCTGGTGTTTATTTTGTATAAGCTGATGATTTTGTATTCTTTAGCTCTGAAACATCATTCTGATCTAATCTAGAGACTTGCCCCGTATTTCGTCTCAGTAGTCTTTCTGTTTTTAATGTATTTCGTTTGCCTCTGGGATAAGAAACAAATATCTTCCAAAAGAATTCTAGAAGAAATAGGTGATGAAGGAAGTATCAAGGCCAAGAAGAGAAATGTGAATATTGATATAATTTCTGTTAGTGCTATATAGTTTAATTGCAATTGAAAGCAACTGTCGGCCTATAATGATTCTTTTCCACCTTTGGATAGATTCACTTCCATGACCGAAGAGCAAGTCAAACCTGCTTTGAGGATAGCCAAATCCGGCTCGCCAATGGATGTCTCTCACGCCCCCCCCCCCCCCCGAACATTTGCTACTTTGTCAGCTGAACTTGCCCTGGCGGTTCAATTTTTACTCACTGTCTCTTGAATTCACCACAGTAGCATTGGCTTGGAAAACAGCTCTGGTAGTCCCTTTACAGAAAAAACCCAATATTGATCCCACAAATTTGAGTAATTATTGTCCGATATCCTTACTTCCTTTACGGGGAAACATTCTTGAGATCCATGTAAACAAACCGCTTATGTCTTTCTTAGATGACTGTGCGATCTTGTGTCCTTCTCAGTTGGGATTCCGAGCGGTGCATAGTACTGAGACCACACTTGTGGCAGTGACTGACTCTGTCCCTCTTTATTTGGATGGTGGTGCTCCTGCCATGCTTGTTTTATAAGACCTCTCTGCGGCTTTCAACACAATTTCTCACCCAGTTCTGATTAGCAGACTACATGAGATCGGTGTCAGTGGGATTGCTCTGCAGTGGATAGCTGATTTTCTAAAAGATCAGACCCAAATGTTTTACACTGGGTTCCTTTAAATCTCAGCAGGTTCCTCTCTCCAAGGGAATGCCTCAAGGCTCATCATTGAGCCCAACGTGTTTAATATATCTATGTGGCTCCCTTGGCGCAGTTGGTGAGAACGCATGGTTTAGAAGTTCTCTCGTACGCTGATGATACGCAGCTAATCACTATAGGACAGGACACTGAGGACTCGGGGCATCGCTTCCAAAACTGCATGTAAGATATCACTGCTTGGATGGTTAAAAATGGTCTTCAGCTTAATAGTGAGAAGACTAAGTTTGTGTTATTTGGCAAAGTGCAACAACTTTGGTCGCCGGACTGGTGGCCAGTGAAGCTGGGCACTGTCCCAAACCCTAGCCTTTCAGTGAAAGATTTAGGGATAAAAAGTGACCCTGATTTGACAATGAAGGATCACGTTGCCGTGATAAGAGGGACTTATTTTGCCACTATGCGCACCTTGAAGAAGGTTTTCCCTTGGCTCCCTTCCTCAGCCAGGAAAACGCTGATCCAGGCGCTGGTTATCAGTTGCGTGGATTACAGTTCAACCCTGCTGTTGGCAGCCAATGGCATTCTTTTGACAAAACTGCAGGTCGTACAAAATACGGCTGCCCGATTGATCTGTAATCTCCCAGCAGGTTCACCTTCAGCTCCTATCCTAAGGTCTTTGCCCTGGCTGCCAGTTAGGAAGCGTATCTTTTTTTAAGACCTGCTGTCTTGTCCACCAAGCCCTCCTAGGAAAATCCCCTCTTTACCTGATAAACTATGACATTACTGCCTGGTAGGTACCCTTAGATCCAGTCGCATGGCGCTCCTTTCTATCCCTCGGATTCAGCTCTCCCTCGGAGGAAGGAAGATCCTTCTCTTACACTGTTCCGAGGGCATGGAACCAATCCCTGCCGGTCTACGCTGCTTTGCAGATTTTGGTCAATTTAAGAAGCTGATGAAAACTTGGCTATTTTAGCTTAATGTCGATGGGTCCTGTTGAGGCTAGCGCCGATATACACCTTCAGGTGTGATTTCGCTGTGCTCTACAAATGGATATCATCATCATGCACATGGTAGTTCACAAGACTTCCCTGTGTTTCATAGAAATCCTTACTGAATAATTAGGGCTTAGTAAAAAGAAGCCAACTTGACAGTCAATAAAAATATTATGTCATGCTTCGATAAACTGCAATGTCAGAAGAGAAACCCGAGCCAAACTGTGGTTATAGTACATAGATTAATGAGATAACTAAACCACACAAACAAGTTAGTTACCTTCGGTAACGGTCTTTCTCGTAGCTACTGTATCTAACCATAGATCCCTTACCTTAGAGTATCTCCCAGGTGCCAGACTGGATCTGGAGAATTTTGTACCAGTTCTTTTGTGCGCCAATATGTAGCACTGTGCGGCTCCATGCTGACTCGATATGGGATGGAGCAGAGCCGTATATAAGCCCCACCCCTGCAGGCTGACATCAGTTTACTGTCTTTTCTATTTTTGAGCCCTCACATGCTGCGTGAATGCTTGTCAACAGGGTGCTGAGTACTAAACTGGGACCTCTTTAGCTGTTAAAAGGAGACCAGATGTTAAAAAGAGACCACTCCAGAGAATAGGGAGGTGGGAGGGCAGTGAGTTATCTGCGGTTAGCGAGTAGCATGTTACTCTAGAACCCAAGGTTAGCGGTTAGTCCAGTGGTTATTGTGGTTAGTAATGTGCTATCAAGAAAAATTACATGCATTTACTATGTGATATATTAATATCAGGTAGGTGTGATCATTATAGGGGACTTTGTGGTTTCAGTTGAATGGTTGGTGAGATAGGCTGGTGGAGATTAGGTAATGTTAGATTACAGAGTTCGCTTTTAAAGAGAAGTTGTGATCCATGAAATAAGGCATCAACCAATTGCAGGATTACAGTAAGAAGGATTGAGGCAGACATGCATGAGACTGAGAGGAAGCTATTCTCAGAAATAGAAGGTGTGCAGAGGATGGAAGGTAAGAAGGTCAGTTTTTCACACAGGGTTTAGGAGTATATTGGGAGAACATTTTCTTACTTAGCAAGCAGTCAGAGAATGTAGGCTGTACAGATAAACAACATTTTACATAGTGCTTCGTATCAGGGGCAGACAGCATAACATATGATTCTGGGTATATACATTTTTTAAACAAGAGCCCTAACCTGTTGTGTGCCAAGCCTAGAACAGCTCTTTTAAGCATAGTCTGGAGTATCTCACCCTTAGACAGGGTCTGTATGCTGCACAAGCGGAATTGGCTCAGAAAAGGAACATCCTACTTAAAGGTCTTCCCTCACTATTATGTAAATAGAAGGTTTTTTCACTCAGTCACTAAAATTGTGTTATTTGGCACTGGCTGAGAGTCTCGCCAATGCCCAAACAGATTTATACCTTGTTTTGTCACCTAATCCCGTCCAAGTGTATATTGTATGTGTGTGACTATTGTAGCATATGCTGTTTGTGTATAAATGAAGCAAAGTGATAAAGGCCTAAGGGTTCCTTGTTGGAACATGGACATGTAGCGACAGTCTATCGAAGAAACTCCCGATATCTTAGGCGAAGAGGCCGAACAAGAAGAGATGGAGGCGTCGGCAGCTGAAGAGGAAGAGGCCTTTGCCGTTCAGGACTCAGTGTTGGAGATCGAACTCCAGTCCCACGACGTTCCATCTGGACAGGGTGCCGTGAGTAACAAAGCCCCTTTGCCCATGAAACACACTCCAATCAAGCCAAAGGCTTCTGGGCCACCACTGCCATCAGGCCATGGTAGGCACAGAGACTCTGATTCCAACGCCCCACTTTCCGGCTCGGCACTGAAACAGAAGGTCAAGCCTTATGGTTCGGGCTCAAACCAAGATGATATCCCCTCCATGCCGAAACATTCGGCATCGGAAGATAAAATAAAAGACAAATCCAGCTCTGCACCGAAAATTTCAGCACCGAAAGGCAAAGATGCTCCTTTGAAGCCTCCGGAGCCGATTCTGGAGAAAATGCAGCACAGGCTGGATCCCAAACAGAAGATAATCCACATTAACCCTAAAACTGGACACATTACCACTACCCCAGTGATACCACCTCCAAAAAGGAAGATAGACACTGAGTATAGAATACCTCTGAAGAAGAAAAAGGACATAGCGACTAGTCCTATTAATATTCCTCCAACCACTCAACACTCTCCACCACTACATGGCATACCTCCATCAGACCCATTACACCTCGAGGGTCTCCAGACGTAGATCCGGATATAGCTGATAATGAAGACAATAAGGATCAGCTACCTGACCTATGGGATGACTATAACATTGATCCACCGAGAGACACAGATCTTCATCTGTATCCTGCCAAACCTTCCCCTCCTGATGATGATAACACATATCAAGAGTTAAATGCCAGAGCAGCCACTTATCATGGGGTCACTTTACATAAAGAAGACATAGAAGAAGATTTCCTTTTTGAAACTTTAGGAAATACACACAACATCTCAGTCTTTGCCCATGTTAAAGGGCATGATGAGGCATGCAGACGAGATCTTTGAAGATCCTGTTAGGTCAGGTATCCTCACACCTCGATTAGATAAAAAAATACAAAGCTCCTCCATCTGACCCTGTATTTATTAAGGGTCAGTTGCCTTTGTATTCCTTGGTAGTTTCAAACGCACGTAAAAGAACAAATTTGCAAAGCTCAGGAGAAGCATCTCCTTTCTAAAGAGTCAAAGTTAATAGATGCCTCTGGAAAGAGAGTAGCTGCTCAGTCAGCCAATCATTGGAGAATAGCCAACACTCAAGGGCTGTGAGCTAGGTATGATAGGGCACATTGGGATAAAATGGAAGAATTATTACAATATCTTCCAGAAGAACACAAGAAAAAAGGACAAGAAATAGTGCAAGAAGGCAAGCTTATTTCTAATTCATCCATTAGATGTGATTTAATTGGTGCAGATACTGCAGCTAGAGGACTCAATACCAGCAGTTTACTAAGGAGGCATGCATGGCTCCGAATTTCTGGTTTTAAACCAGAGGTTCAACAGACTATTCTTAATGCACCATTTGACAAAGAACACCTTTCTTTTTAGACCTCAGATGGACCAATTGTTAGAAAAGATGAAAAAGGACACAGAAGTCGCGAAATCAATGCGTGCCTTTCAGTCTCCGTCAAATAGAGGTTCCTTTTGTCGCTCCTTCTACAGAGCGGGCTCCAAAAATAATACCACAGATGCCTCCACATCTTCATATATAACACAGGCACAGTCTCCTTCCCCTAGAGGATTTTATAGAGGTGGATACAGAGGTAACAACTTCAAAGGCAGAGGTAGAGGTACACCATCACGTACCCAACCCGCTAATAACAAACCGTGACATGATATCAGCTCCCCTCTGAACATTCATCACCTGTGGGGGAAGACTACATCAGTTTCTACCCATTTGGCAGTCAATAACAACAGACAAATGGGTGTTGGATATTATCCAACATGTTTACTGCCTGGAACTGACTAACAACCCTCCCAACATCCCCCCTCGTGTTCACAAACTGTCTTTAGAACACAAATATCTACTCAAACAAGAAGTACAAGCTCTTCTAACAGAGCTATAGAACTCGTCCCTCGACCGCTCTACATTGACAGGAGCCGCGTCATGGCTGTTCCTGTTAATGTAGAAAAGGTTTGGAAGACAGTACCACTAACCATAACGGTCAGCTGTCTGTTTTCAAAAGTTTGTTGTTTTTCAAAAACAAACTCCCAAGTGGGAATTTGTTTTTGAAAAACTAATGACACTCACACCCTGGGAGGTTTTTCACATTTGCAATACGCGGTCTGCAAACTCTAACCATTGAATGAATGCTACTTCCTGTTCACACAGTTTGTAGCATTTGTCCATTTTCGTATGATTGTCTTCCCTGGCAGCTAACTTTATAGTTTTTGTGTACCTTACATTGATTCTTCCAGAAAGATGGGTTGTTGTTTATGCCTTACATTTCAAGTGCCCTAGCCTCTGGGTTACTATGAATATTGTGGCCCTAATTTGAGAGTTCTGCAATTTAGTATGTTGATCTGGGGTCGGCCATTCTTATATTCATTCCGCCTGTCAGTTTATGATTATGCAATGCTGTTGTGACCCCTGATTTACACCAGGTCATATTTGCAGTGATTCCAACCATATTTCCCCTAGTGTGAATGTTATGGATGGTTGATATTATTGTTGGAATGGAGAATATCTTGTTATCCAATTTAGTAAAACATTATTATCAGAGTTTTATGTGGAGAAATATCTGTTAACCTCTCTCTGCTCTCCTTGGTTGAGGTCAGTGATCTCATGACACATTGACTTGTACTTCCCCTTACTTGTCTGCCTTGGCCTATCTCTTCCCACACACTCCACTGGCAGCTGACCCAGAAGAAGACTGTCAATAGCTTCTACTTTTCCTTGTGTCGAGCAGTGGGATGGTAAGGCCTACCCCTCACTTCTACATGGCTAACTGCTTTAGCACGACACCTCTGCCTAATGTCTCCAGCCACCTCCTTCTGACTTCTACCTGGGAAGCTGTCCTGGGAACAGTCATTTTGGTGAGCTTTCGTCCCACAATCCAAGTTACATGACGAGTGAAGAGGCACTTCGTTTGAGAGGGGGGTCTATATGATTTGACTTGACAGCGCAGTTGTCACCAGATTATTTGAGCATTACTATAGAGGGACTTCAGCTCCGCCCATATGTTGGGAGCCAGGAGTGCATGTTTTAATTGGGCAGATGTTGTGTGTTTCCACAGAAAAGATAGCGCAGCTGTCACCATACAACTATGTGAGCATTACTGGAGAGGGACTTTGCCCCCGCCCACATGTTGGGAGCTAGAAGTACATGTTTTGATTGGGCAGAAATTGTCTGCTTCCACAGATAAAAGTGCTTGCCCTCCACACAGCTGTGATTATTTAGTTCATCCAGATACCCGAGTTTGAACTTTTAGGGGCACACACATTCCACTGTAATGCTATTAAAGTGTTTTATAGCTAGATAATTGATGTTGTTTTTCTCTGGCAGCAACACAGATGGGAGGAGGGCATTCATTAGTCTACATAGATTTTTAGGTCTGGCTTGACAGTGCAGCGGTCACTTGATATTTGAACCTACACCAATATTAACACACAGTTCATTGCTTCTACACAAAAACATATTCATTCCCATGCTATTTACCTATACTGCTTCACATTACCATACAATATTCTTTTAAAGCCAGACCTACTGGCATTTCCAATGCTTCTTTTAAAAAGCTAAAATGATTAGCCACGGGTTGTTAATCTGCTTTACGATTTGAATTGGAAATATTGACCTTGGAGAATTCAAGACCTCGACAGCCACAGTTGCCTTTCCCAGTGATTAAATCTTTCAGAGGTGAGGTAAATAATGTAATGTACAAAACATAAAATGTATTTCTGTTTTTTAATCGTTAGGACGAAAAGAGGTTGAAATTGTTCAAGATTGCGTCCGAGAAACACCAGCACATGTATCGCCTTGCCATGACGGGTGCAGGCATCGACCGCCACCTCTTCTGTCTTTATGTGGTATCCAAATATCTTGGAGTGGACTCTCCATTCCTGAAAGAAGTAAGTTATTTCCTGGAAAGTGCACCTTCAACTGACTTATCTTCTAGATGCATAAAATCGACAATGCAATGATTAATAATTACCGTTTGCACTTAGCTCTGGTTTATCTTTAGAGCAAGTTACGGTGAGGCCCTGGTTGTTAAACTACAGATAGAATTCTTGTTAATTCCACATTTCCTGCTGAATAATGGGTGGAAGTTAGCCTCATCCCTCATATAGATTGTTATCAGTATTACAGTTCTCGCACTTGTACCTGGGTAACATCGGCTACAGTGGCCTGGATGACGAAATCCATTTTTATTGAACTGACTAAGTAACAACATAATAAAGTTTTCCTTCCCAGTGAAACAAATGAGGGTAGGGCCTGCCCTTTGTGCCATACTGTTATCACCCAGTTGTGACATGGGATTTTCATTATATCGTGTACATTTTAATACATTGTGACATTGCTATGTTATAAAATATATGCAGTGTGTCGCAGAATGAGTCTCGGGCGTATGTTTTCCTTTTAAGAACTTTTATTATAATATTTATGGTTTTGGAAATATAATGAGACTTGGATTGGTGGACTGTAATTGTTACATAAGCCTGCTTTTTTTTTTTTTTTTTTTTTTTACAACGTCACACTTTGAAAATAAATTTGCATTTCGTCTGTATTTATATTAAATATTTCATATTGTAACTTTTATGGTTCTATGGAACCGAAATAAAGGAAACATGATGATGATGAGTCTCAGGAGTATTTCCAACAATCTCGAACTTCAGGTCATCCACCTTCTCGTGAGTACTATGTCTGGGCACACAGAGGCTAATACTAGCCAATGGGGAGGCGTGGAATGAGTATCATTTTCCTTACTCCTATGATCTGCATTCCGTTTTCATTGGCCCATATTGGCACATATTTAGAAATACATTTAAAAGACAATGTAAAATACTTCTCTTGAATGATGATATTCAAGACCCTGAAGCACAGCACGATGTATGGACTGAATAGAGCTCAAATTCAAATTGTGATTTATTTGTAGTCCAGATGAGAAGACGTCTCACCATGCCTGTGCAGTTTCTAAATTTGTGACAGTGAAACAGCATTGAGGTAGTGACATCCATTTTTACAACCTTATTCCTGTAAGCGCTACTTGGTGAATTTCCTCTTGCTCGCAGTATTTCTCAGGTTTCAATTCACCTCTCTCATGCACTGGAAACTCTTTAGAATGGTGTCCATTATTGCTTTGAGCTGTCCTCGGCATTAGGTAGTAGTCATAGTAGTTTCTCTTTGGCGTGTAGAAGAAAAGGCATCATGCTTTTCTTCCATATAGTTTGGTCCTGGTAATGGTATTTTTAGTCTTGAGTTTGAATCGTGCCTCTTGGAGCGGATACGCGTATGAGGTCAAGGCTTAAATTCAGGGGAAATAAATCACTGCATATTAACACCGCATGCAGTGCTTCGAATGGTCATTAAATAAAAAAAACTTGAGCATTAGAAGTTACATTTTTTAATTGAAATAAAATCTCAGTGCAAAGATTTGCCTGAACCCTGCCAGAAGTATAGTTTTACTGTGCAAATCTTTTTCTTATTATGCAATGTAACATCTGTTTGCTCTAAGAGCTAAAGTTGAGTTTTATACTGTCACCTTCATGATAAACATGTTTCAGTCATTATTCAACAGGTTGTCAAGAAATGTGCCTGCATAAATGTTACTTAATAATTTTAAGGGTTATCACATCTCCGTATATTTTTATTAAGATCCTGTCAGTGAGATGGCTTAAGACAAATTTACTCTCGAAGGAACGCGGTCTGCAACGAAGAAAATAATTACTGTCTTACAAAAAGTCAAACTGTAAACTTTAAGCAAAACAACAAAAATATGGAAACAATCCATCTGCAGTGTTAGGAGAGCTGCAAAGGTCGCAGTTCAGTCACAGCTCACATTCGATTTGATTCTCTATCCAGGCCTGTTCTATAGAGATGCTGACAACATATTTTACTTAGATTATTTGCGGTCTCGTTGTGGCCTCAATATAATATGTATTATCTTCTTTACATTAAGGCTTCATCACATAATATGACTTTGGTCTTTGACTCTCTGTTAGAGGGTTATGGCCAGGACTATACCATTAATTAAGATGCGCAATTCGACATCATAACATCTCTGTCAAGTGTGAGAAGTTATTTACCTTCTCCTTTGGAACAGTTTGCAATTTTAAAATGTATGTAGTACTACTAAAACAAGCCTTTGCAATGCAATAGGTCTCGCCCTTGTGAGAGTTTGAGCTATTGGCGTTGTAAATGACAATGCCTTTTATTTATGTTTTAAAACCCAAAACATAAATAAAAGGTACTGTTATTTAGAATGTCAATAGCTTAAAGTCACGTAAATACGAGACCAATTGCATTGCAAATGCTTGTTATTGTTCCAGCATTTTTTTAACCCCGAACCTAATTTTGTTTTTTGAGGTGCTGCAGCCCCCCTACTTCCTTTGCCGATACCTAGTGTACGTAGCTTAAGCCTGCTCTGGAGGTGCCCCCTTCTTCACAGTAACACGCAGCAGGCACCTCTCTTTGCTGTCACATTAGAGTGTTACAAGTTTCCTCCGCTCTCTCTTCCTTGAGGCTACTTCACGCTGTCTCCCGCTCCGATACATGCTGACTTTGCTTTCCTGCCTCAGTGCCGTGACGGTCACTGTCTCAAAACCGTTTAGCTCGGCGGCACGCTCTACTCTGTGTTCTTCAGCACTCACAGGCACGCACACTCCTCTTGTCTCGTTGGTGCAGCACTCCTATTCCATTCCATGAGCCTCACTTTCCTGGCCCTTTCCCGGCAGGCGGGGTGTGAGTGGGGTGGAGTCTTGGGTCACTGTAGGCCAGTTTTTGAAGGTCGCTGACCGGTGCCTCTGTCCACAGCTCCCCGGGGTATATGGCAGCCGGCAAAAAGAGAAAGCGCAGAAAAGACACAGGAAGAGAGAAAAAGAGACAGGAACAGAGAGAAAGACAGGAATAGAGAGAAAAAGACAGGAACAGAGAGAGAGAAAGACAGGAACAGAGAGAGAGAAAGACAGGAACAGAGAGAGAGAGAAAGACCGGAATAGAGAGAGAAAGACAGGAATAGAGAGAGAACGACAGGAATAGAGAGAGAAAGACAGGAATAGAGAGAGAAAAAGACAGGAATAGAGAGAGAAAAAGACAGGAATAGAGAGAAAAATGCAGGAATAGAGAGAGAAAGACAGGAACAGAGAGAGAAAGGCAGGAATAGAGAGAGAAAGACAGGAATAGAGAGAGAAAGGCAGGGAAAGAGACAGGAAGGCATCGTCGCAGAGCTGTAGTGCCAAGTGTTTGAATTTGGAAGACACTGTTGGAAAACAGACTCTTATTGCGAGTGTCCACACACGAGCGTGGCACTACAGAGCTGTAAAAGGAGCAGAGAGCGAGGGCCCACGGAAATGAATTCCCACATACTTAAGACATGCTCGTGATCACTGCAGGGGCGGCGCGCACCACAGAAACAAAACATACCCAATTCTGAAAATGTCTAAGGAGGAAGAGCAACGCGCAATATATCAAATTGCAAAATTCAAAGCAAAGTAATGAGGAATAACTGATTAGCTTGAACCTCCACCCTATTTTCTTCTTCCCGCCACCTCTCCTGCCTCCCCCCCAAACCATGGCCTGCGCACCCATGCCTGTACTGCGAACTTCTCTTTTGCAAGCTCAGCTTTTTATTTTATAGATCATAACGTGCCACTTTCCCCACAGCTGCATCACTAGCGATTGCTACTGAAACAACCGAAGTAAACGTCATTGTTCGCGGCCAAAACACTTTTCACATTGTGGGCCGAGCCCAGTTCCAGGCTAAAAATCTGAGTGCACTTATGAGGCACAATCGCCGAGGACGGATTGGCCATTTATATCAGCAGGCATTTCCCGGCAGGCGGGGTGTGAGTGGGGTGGAGTCTGGGTCACTGGAGGCCAGTTTTTGAAGGTCGACGACCGGTGCCTCTGTTCACAGCTCCCCGGGGTATATGGCAGCTGGCAAGAAGAGAAAGCGCGGAAAGGACACAGGAAGAGAGAACAAGCGCAGCCGCGAATGCAGCTGCAGCGTCCCGCGAGTGGTGCGCGCGCATGACAAGCGAGAGCCCATTCAGTCTCATGCCGTGAAAGCGCCGTGTAAAAAATATAGTGCGTCCATCTCACGCTGCGAGTAAAGCATCCAGTCCCCGCGTGCACATCTTCTGTCCCTCCGCGTGCACATCTGGAATCCGTATGGATTCCAAAAGGCCCTCGCATGGCGAGAGCAGCGCATGCGCGCTGCTAACGCCAGGCGAGACCTAAAAAGGGTTAATATTGCTAATTTGACGCCAGTATTGAGCTGATAAGGAACATTTTGAAGGTGGTTATAGTTTGAAGAGCCAGGTAGGCAAATTAAATATTCAGTAATTATATTTCTTTGCACAGAAGAAATATTGTTGTCCTTTGACTTTATCTGTGGAATTACATTCGTTGTTTCTTAAAAATGTGGCAAAGTATGCCGGGATATCATTTTCCTTTTACCCATGTTCAATTTTTATTAATTTAGACCTCAGAGATCAACAAATTGAGATAAATAGATGAATCGTGTAATTTTTAATAAAAATTCTACTATAAACATGTTAATAAAAATGTCCTTCTAAAATACAGGTAAAGATTTTACAAATGTATACATATTATAGCAAACAAATTCAGTCGGCGGAGATTTCAAGAAGGCAATCAAACATTAGGGGTAGAGAGATTATACCTAAAAGATATAGATTTTAAGAAATGATTCCTTCATCGACCTCCTCTTTAATAGAACAGGAATTTTAAAAAAAGTGGATTAAGTCCTGGACTATTAAGTTTATCACAGACTCCTGTGCTTTCAGCTGAATCGCTCCAGCTCTTTGTATAGGGCTTTAAAGGTAATGTCCCTAGTCGAAACATGATGATGCACCTCCGAATACTATGTTCCAAAGTGTATGTCACATACTTGTGATGGATCTTAAACTCAAGAGTAGATACCAAAGATTTATAATGGGATAATTGGGAGCAATGTGCCCTATTAAGATCAAAGCTTAATCAAGGTGTCATAGTTCTTAGAAATAGCTTCAAGTGTGCTGGAGACCAGGTTTGTAGGATACTTTCGGTACATTGAAAGTATTCTAAGGCTGCCTTAAAATTTCTATTAAAAGTGTGTGATTTTTTTACTGGCCTTAAAGGTTTTGTATTTTAGTAAGTCCCTTAAGGAGCCTTGTTCCGCATGCAAAAGCTTAAATGCCCATCTAATTATGTTGGCCAAGGCTATTAAAAATGCACTAACAATTGAAAGCTTTAAGCGAAGATCTGAATGGCTTGGCTCAGTAGCGTTATTTTGCGTAGTAATTTACCTTCGCATATATTAAGAATGTTCCATCTATCAGTGGGAATATATTCTGTGGCATAAATTAGTGTAGGGTTTTTTTTTGCACAGTAGTTTTCTAAGAGAGAATGAAAAATACCTCTTACCAGAAGTGGCATAAAGTCTCTTTAGGGCGTTAATATGTGCTGCTGCTTTTTGATCCATATGCTGTAAATGGGAATGAACTTGAAGGGATTGTGTGAAATCTCGCCCTAGGTAGGTGTCCGCTTTTGCCACATCAATTGATGTACCATCTAATTTCCACTCAAATTGGGTATAATGTTTCATTCTCCTAAATGGGACTACCTTTGTTTTGGAGATGTTTACTTTTAGAAAGTTTTCTTCTGAATACTTAGTAAGGGCATCTATTCTATGCTGTAAACCAAACGGAATGAGGTCGAAAAGTACCACGTCATCGGCATACATTAGCACATGTATGTTTACGGAAGCTACATTAGGAGGGAAATTCTTTACTTTTAAAAAGCTCTCTGGTAAGTAGCTTAGAAAGAACGAAAATAAGAGGGGACTAATAGGCAAACCTGCTTTAAGCCATTTGAGGTGGATATCGTATGGGTCAAACCTTTTTCTCCTCCCATCTGGACTTTGCGCCATGTTGAGTTGTAGAGGGTGACAATCAACCTAAGATGTGCATCAGGAATGCCCATTTTCATTAATTTCCTCCACAGGGTGGGTCTGTCAATCCTGTCGAATGCTGTATAGAAATCGACAAAAAGACTATAAACCACCTGTGATTTGGTTATTACATACTTGTCGATAATTGTCTGCAAGATACCAATATTATCGATCACAGAATGGTTATGGCGAAATTCCGCTTGAAACATCAGAATTATGTCCCTAGATGAAGCCCAGTCTTTTAGGTGATCGAGGATACTTGCTGCGAAGATTTTCCCTGTGGTATCCAAGTGCAATTTGGCGATAATTCCCAGGATTAAGACGAGAACCTTTTTTTAGTATCGGGATAACGATACTTCCTGTCCATGAGTTAGGAATTTGGCCAGTAATAGCAATGAGAGCAAAGGGGTGATAAAAACTTGCTCCATTTTTCCGGATTACTTTGAAGTATTTTACTGTAATCATATCTGGGCCCAAAGCCTTCTTGATATAAGACTCAATTTGTTTTTCTGAGGGAGATGGTAACAGCTGTTCGGATTTGTAGGAAGGCCTCAGATTGCAGATTTCACTGATGTTAGAACTAACTGGATTGATTTTATAGAGGTAGAGGAGACACCTTTCCCAGTCATTCTGTGAGACCGGAGTAGCCTTTAGCGATTTATGGCTTCCGATTCTTTTGCGATGAGGCGCCAAAATTGTTTGCTGTTTTTTTGAATGGGTGCCGTATGTAAATCCATCCAGTTTTTATCTATGACGTCTCTGCTTTTTTTCTTCTTTATTCTTTGCAGATTTTTTTTCAAGGAAGCTATTTCTGTTTTCCTATGGCCTGAAAAGGTGATGAATTGCCGTCTGATTAGCTGGTTTCTTCTTTTGGAGATGGAAGTGTATTTTCTCCATTGCTGAAGTCTTCTGTATATTCACATGCTTAAAGTACTTCCCAGCCGCAGTAAAGGATGTAGTTAAACATAACAAGTAATACATTTGTTTGTAGCCTCTCCCAATCTCAAAGACTGTAAAACACAAGCATTGGCAAAGCTGATAGGCCTCACCCATGCAAGAGCTATTGGCTTTGTCAGTGTCTTTTAGCTATGTTGTAGAACAGCGTGGCTTCTTTGCATCCTGGCTAAATGATAGAAAAAAGCATTATGACGGGTGGGAGGAGGCAACATGGACAACGGGTGGAAGGGAACGAGATAGAAAAAAAAGCACTATGAACTGGCCAGTGCTGGCTGTGTCATAGCACTTTTTTTCTTATGGTGATGGAGGGGGCAACACAGACAGTTGGAGGAAAGAAGCAACAAAGACGACAAAAGTTTGGAGGTGGGAGGGAAGAAGAAACACTGAAAGGGGGTGGGAGGGGAAGAAGCAACACAAACAATATGGGATAGGAGGGCCAAGAAGCAACATGGACAGGGGGGTTTGAAGGGGACAAAGCAACACGGACAAGGGGGTGGGAGGAGATGAAGCAACACTGACAACAGGGATGGAAGGGGCAGAAGCAACACGGACAACAGGGGTTGGGAAGGGGTAGAAGCAACACAGACAACTAAGAAGCAACACAGACATGGGTGACAGGAAGAAGAAAGAAAAATAGCACCTCAAACACAGCACGAGCAGCGGAAGGACACTAATCAAGATGACGCCATCAGTACTTGCTCCATGTTCCACACAAAAGAAGAGGAAATGAAGCCTGTACTTGCTGGCCAAATAGGAGGCAGCAAATAAGAGTGAAAATGAATACAATGCACTGGGTTCTAGAACAGTCTGCACTATGTTCATGTTGTTCGACCTGCAAGTCTTGCAGACATTGCAGTTGTTTAAATGTTATGGTACTCCTGTCTCATATTATTCTCTACAGGTATTTGTAGGGCTCCGGCCCAAATTGTGTCAAGAAAACCAAATCAAATTTATTTTTAAAAAAATGAATACAATGAATGGTAAAGCAATGGGTGGGCTCCAAGTCCCTTGTAGTATACAGTATCGCTCGCAATCGACTGCATACATGCGCCGTTTTAGGCAAGACCTAAAAACATTGCTGGGGTCATTTTTGTTTACTTTTTTCCTGCATCACAGGAGAAATGTTACGCTTAATGAGCCTTGAATGCATGCCTTTGTGATTTCTTTTACATGTGCATCTGTTTAGAATCTGTGTAGTTTAATTTCTTTGTACCAATTTCTTCAATGCTGATAAATTTGTTTTGCTTTACCCATTTCCTACTTTTGTTAAAACCCATTGATAAATACCCTTGTTTTCTTGTTGTATTTTTTTCTCATTTAAGAACTATATAATTTCGTGACACAGCATTATTTTTTGCAGGGAAATACATAGCTGCCAAGGTTTCAGACTGCTTATTTTTTTTTTAAAACATATTTTATTGGCATTTAATCCATATCATCACACACAGAACATCATGATGTTCATGTCCTCGACCCACATGGTACATGGTCTGTCAACAAGCACAGAGCCTTACACACAGGAAATAAAACAGACCCCCCACCCCCCCCTGGGTTGGGTTAGAACAAGTAGTATATATAGGCAGCTATCTAGCCGCCCCAAGCAAATGTAGGGCTCAGCGGCCGTGTATGGTGGTAGCCAGGATCGTGTGTGCTAAGTTGGGTGGCCTCCTTGGTCATTACCTAGTGGCTCGTCAGCTGCTCTAGGGGAGCCCACCTCTGCCATTTCTTCCTGACCAGAGGCTATCAGTTCATCCACTAAAGTTTCCCATGCTTTGGCCCTGTCCATCTTGCCAATCCCTCGACTGGCCTCCCTAAGCAGTAGCCTGCCTTCCGCACCTGCCCATCGTTCTAGTTCTCTTCTCCAGGTGGCGATCTGTTGGCCCCGTGGGGCCTTCCAGTTCCTGGCTATCTCCCGCTTAGCTAGGACGTAAGCAAGATCCTGAAACCTCCCCGTCACCCTGTTCTTGGCTGTATGTGGAAACCATCCTAAGAACCATCTGGGGACTGTGGAAGCTCTTTATCAATCAGGTCGCCTATTATCTGCTGTATGTCGCCCCAGAAAGACCGCAGTATAGGGCAGTCCCAAAACATGTGGAGTATGTGTGCCTCCCTCTCCCCACATCTCGGGCAGGCCGCGGAGTCCGCACCAAAGTACCGCCTAATGCGGGCCGGTGTTAGATAGGCCCTATGCAAGACATAATAGTTAATTAATTTAAAACGCATGTTCCTGGACGCCTTTGGTACCCGTTCCAGAATGTTTCCCCAGTCCTTCTCTGGTATTGGCTTACCAAGGTCCTCCTCCCATTGTAGCTTCAGGCGCTCTAAGGGCCGCCGCATGTCTGTCTGTATGGCCTTGTATAGGCAGGACACCGTTTTAATTCTACCCGCTGAGAGCGCCACATATCTGCACCCCGCCAGTGCTCGCGGTTCCCCGTCCCCGCTCTTCCAGTGTTCCCTAATCTTGCGAGTTAGGGCCCCGTGCTTCAAGAAGTGACCCCCCGGGATGTCATATGTAGCCTGCAGATCCTCGAAGGGTAAGAGTGCAGAGTCTCTGTACAGGTCCCCCATGTCCCTCAGTCCCGCTTCCACCCAGTCTTCCAGCCCTGCCCAGTGTTCTCCCTGTGGGAGATACCGCAACATTGTCAGAGGTATGTCTGGAGAATAGGGAGCCACCGTGCCCACCTTCCTCAGGTATCTGGACCAACAGCGCGTTATCACCTTAGTAACACCCGTGTCCGCTGACACATTGCGGCGGACTCGTAAAAGGATTTTTGCTAAGTTGACAGTGTCCGGCGCATCCGGGCAGCTTTCCCTGTCTGGATTGCGGTCTGCTGCTAGCCATTGGATCAGCCAGTATAGCTGAGCAGCTAGATAATAGCTCTCAAAGTCTGGGACCGCTAGCCCCCCTCTGCTGTAGGGCGTCGCAGTGTTGACAGTGCTACTCTCCGTCTGCTTGTACCCCAAATAAAGGAAGTGACCATTGAGTCTAGTTCCTTAAACAGCGCCCGTGGGATCCACACTGGCAGTGACCCAAAATAATAGAGGAGGCGTGGTAACGTTACCATCCTTAGGACCGCCACCCTTCCAGCGACGGAGAGCGGGAGTGTGCCCCAAAAGTCCATTGCCGCTTTCGTCGCCTTCACTGCCTTGCCTACATTACCCTCCAAAAGATCAGACGCATCATGATAGATTTTTACACCCAGGTACTGTAGGCATCTAGGTTCCCATCGCAGGCGCTCCAAAGTGAGCGGTGGAGGGGTGTCCTGGGTTAGCAGAAACAAACTGAATTTTTGCCAGTTAACCTGGAGTCCAGATACTGTACCAAATTGGGCCAGCATAGTACGCGCCCCATGGAGTTCACCCGCAGTGTCACGCAAGAAGATCAGAAGATCATCTGCATATAGTGCTATCCGATGGTGGCCCGCCGGCGTCTCCAATCCCCTATAATGCTGGCAGCTTCTGGCTCTACACGCCAACGGCTCCATGGCCAGGGCGAACAAGAGGGGGGAAAGGGGGCATCCCTGCCTCGTTCCTCTCTCCACCCTCTGCTTAGGTGAGATGACTCTTCCAGTGCGCACCCGGGCTGAGGGGGCTGTGTACAGGAGCTGCACCCATTTCAGGAAACCCTCCCCCAGGCCCATCCCGACCAGGACTGCATACAGAAATTGCCACTCCAGGATATCTAACGCCTTCTCCATGTCTACTGCGAGCACTGCTGCCTCCTGCTTACTGTACCCGTCAGAACCCATTACCGCTAGGAGGCGTCTGATATTCGTGGCAGTGTTCCGCCCTGGGATAAATCCCGCCTGGTCAGGGTGGACAAGGTGAGGCATATGTGGCAGCAAGCGGGACGCGAGGATCTTACTCAAAATTTTGTAGTCCATATTCAACATGGACAACGGTCTGTAGGCCTTGTAACTCATGGGGTTCCTTCCCCGGTTTAGGTATGGGAATAATAAGGGCCTCCCTGGTGCTGTCAGGTAACTGTCCCAGTTCGCGCGCCCCCTGGTACATTGCGGCCAGGCGAGGAGCCAATTCTTCCACATATGTTGCGAAGAACTCGGCGGGCAGGCCATCTGTGCCCGGCGTTTTATTATGCGCCATTCCCTTGATGGCCACCCGAATCTCCCGCTGTGTGATATCTGCCCCTAGAAGCCCCGCAATTTCTGGGGTCAGGCGCGTCAATGGTAGATCCGCCAGATAAGTCCCCAGGTCTGCCAACTCGCAGGTATACGTTCTGGTGTAAAGTGAGGTGTAGAAGCGCGCGAAAACCTCGTTAATCTTACCCTGAGCAAAGTGTCGGATCCCCGTTTCGTCCTCTATTTCTACAAGGGGAGAGCCCCGGCTCACCGGATTCGTCAGCCACGCCAGGAGTGATCCAGATTTGTCCCTCTCAGCGTGAGTGCGCTCCAGGTATTTTTTGTAGTCAAAGCTCCTGAGCCTCTCCGTTTGCCTCGCTGCCTCCTCCTTGGCGTCCAGGAGCTCTCTTTGGAGCTCCGGATGACCAGGCCTCCTGCGCGCCACTTCCCGGAGAGTTGACTCTGCCCCCTCCACCTCTCTCATAATGACCTTCCTGACTCCTGTGGCTCGCGCAATGCACTGACCCCTCAAGACCACCTTAAAAGCGTCCCATTCTGTGGTGAGGGATGCCGTTGTCCCAGTGTTGAGTCTGAAATAATCCCCTATCTCACCCCTGATCTCCTCCCTAAAGACTTGATCCTCCAGTGTGTCTGGGCGGAGTCGCCACGTGGGGATCGCCGCTGGCGGATGCGCCCACTTCAGAGACATAATCAACGGATTATGATCCGAGATGGTGCGGGCCAAGTATTCTGCTGACGTAACCTGCTGTTGCGCATCCACGGAGCACAGTAAGGCGTCCAGCCGCACGTGCACCTCGTGAATCGCCGAGAAATAGGAGTAGTCTTTAGTTTGCGGGCTCAGGGTCCGCCATGTGTCCAGCAGTCCCCAACTTTGTCTCCACGTGAGGAACGCGTGGGAAGCACGCGCTGCCTGGGAATTCGGCAACGGGGGATGGGACCGGTCCATAAGCACGTCATCTACACTGTTGAAGTCGCCCCCCACGATCACAGTACCAGCAAGATATTGTGCTAATTTGTGGCTTAGTGTCGCAAAGAATGCAGGCTGATCTACGTTAGGAGCATATAGATATATCTCGGCCCTCCAGTCTTCCCTTGATGGCTACATAGCGGCCCTCCGGGCCCCCGTCTGGACCCACACTAACGCCCCTCGCGCATATGCCGAGTATGTAGTGTAGAAGAGCTGCCCCCTCCACCTCCTGTGTAAGGCCTGCCCTTCCTTTTGTGTTAGGTGCGTTTCTTGTAGAAGGGCTATCTGGGCCCCACGTCTTTTGATATATGAGAGGACTTTGTGGCGCCGAGCCATAGTGTGCATGCCCCTAATATTCCAGGTCATGCATTTGTACTGTCGGTTATCAGCCATGACCAACTATTATCGTGATCTGGGCACCTCTCAGGCCGGGCAGTACCCACCACACCCGTCCCCCATTTGGGCCCACAGGATATCCAACGCTCTGCAACCCAGTGTTACCCCCCGAACCCAACAACAAACTTGCCCTCGAACTCCCAATCCCCAGGATAAGTAGGAAAAAACAACCTCCCATCCAAACTAGTTTATAAAGACTGCAAGTGACTGCTTGTAGGGTAAACAGTCAGTCCCAGGTGGTGGCCAGCTGGCAAAGCTCTCCCAGCCTCAACAGCCGCCATCGATCTCCGCTCCATCGGCGGTCGGCCCCGCAGTTCTATTCCCTTGGTTCATCCCAGTACCTGAATGTAACAGCAGGTGCGCCCCGCCATGTTCGCGTTCTGCGCGACCTAGTCCTCCAGATCTCACCGTCAGATGATGCCATCCGCCGTCTGCGGTGTGACACTCTGGAGCAGCTCGCTCTGTGCCTCAGAGTCGCTAGACCCTCCCTCAGAGCCAGTGCCCCCCGCATGATCGCTGTCCTCAGGGAGTTCCGAGCTCTCATCCCCCCACTTATCTGGGCCACCACTTGCATCACATTCAGGCGCTCGAGCTGTGCCTCTTCCTGCGATGGTGCCAGAGAGTCCGGTCTTGCCCTCTGCTTCCTGGGACGTGGTCCTCGCCGCCCTTTTTTCGTCAGTCTGTGATGAGCCACCTCCTTCATGGCAATCCAACCAGTCAGACACCTCCTGTGGGGTTTTGAAGAACTCCGTCCCCCCTGCTGTCACCACTCGGAGCGTAGCTGGGGTACTGCGTCACATATTTGTAATTCAGCTGGCGAAGTCTCTGCTGGATCCCCTCCGCCGTTGTATCTCCCGCGAAAAATCTGGGAAGATGCGCACCGTCGAGTTGTGTATTTGTGTGTCTCCCATGAGACGCTCTTGGGTCAGAATGTGGTCCCTGTCGTTATAGTGTAGTAGTTTCGCGATCACCACTCTCGGCGGAGCTCCCGGGAGGGGTGGTTTCGCAGGGACACGGTGCGCCCGCTCCAGAGCGAAAAAGTTTGACAATCCCTCAGGCGCTATCTCTTCTTTGAGCCACTTTTCAAGATAGGCCGTCATATCACGACCTTCGATTTTCTCCGGCAGGCCCACGATCCGCAAGTTACTTCTGCGCGATCTATTTTCGGCATCCTCAGCCCTGTCCTCCAGCGTGCGCACCTTCGTTTCCAGTTGGGACATCCGTTGTTGCATGGCAGCGATCGCCGGCATAGCCTCCGCGAGCTCTCCCTCGGTCGACTTGACCCTGTCTGCTAGCTTCCTATGGTCTTCACGTAGCAGCCCCATGTCCAAGCTTAACGAGTCAATTTTATTTTCCAGGCGCTCACTGGAGGTGGTGATGGCCCCCTCTCTACAGGATATTCTACAGGCTAACGGTTGCATTTCCTGTTGCGAGGTCTGCCCGGTCTCCTCCGCAGGCGCAAGCATGGTGGGGTCTTCTCTTTCCTTCTTCTTGAGGGGTTTCCCCATGGCGTCGTCGCGTCCGATGGTGCTCCTAGTAGTGCGCGCGCTCATGGGATGCCACAGATCTCCTCCGTCCGTTATGCGCATAGCCGCTCCAACTCGCGTACACTCGAGTGGCTTCGTCTCCCCAGGACAGTGATAGTGCCAGACGTTGTGAGGCTCGCTCAAAGTCACAGGCCCAATCGCTGATTCCCGCTTCAGGCCCCTCCTGCCCCCTACTCGCGGTGACCGCCAACTCAGGCAAAGGCCCGGCCTCAGGATATGTAGCAGTAAGCAATGTCCTCTTCGTAGACCTACACCGTCCCTGGCCCCGCTCCTCGAAGTCTTACCGGGGGGGAGACAATGCAGTCCGCAGCTCCCAGCGTCTCTCTGTGACTTGCTCCCGCTTGAGCCCACCTCACCGCCGCTCCAGGTGCCTCACACGCTGCTGCGGGTCGTCTTTGTCATCCAGGCGTCCACTTCAAGGGAGTCCCCAGTAAGCGCCGTCGCTCGCTCTCTAGTCACCCATCTCCCAGAGCCGCATTCCTGCACGGGCCCAGCGCCCTGTCCCGCGTCGGACGTGAGAAGGAGAGAGCACCAGCAGGGCAGCTGGGCAGCTCAAGGCGCAGCTATCGGCGCATCAGATGTGTTTCGCCGTCCTACCGCCGGGCCTCAGAACGTTCAGCGGGCTTAGGCGCGCGAACTGTAGGGGCCCGTCCAGACGCCTCCGGCCCGTGGAGCTGCTCCCAGTAGGGAGAGGGGGGGGGGGCGCAAAAGACAGAACGCCCCAGTGCTGGAGGCTATCTGGCGTCCGAGGTGGGAAGGATGGGACACCCCAGGCCTCCAGTGTGGTCGCGCCAGCCAGGCCGTGCAGGGCGGGTCAATCGCCGCACAGGATTCACACCGCCATCTTACCGCTGGGTGACGGTGCGGTTGGCGGGCTCCGCTCTCCAGTGATGGCAGCAAGAAGGGTCCACTCAGTCCGCTGTGCCGCCCCCTGCAGAGATAAGGGAGGGCCCCCCGCTGCAGGATGCGCACACCTCGCACCACCACATCTTGGATCAGCGCGCGGCACACCGCAAAGTCTGGCGGAATTCGGGTGCGTGGAGGGTTTATTTCACCACCCGGGCATTCCCGCTGTGTCCCTGGATGCGGGGGAGCGCTGCAGGGCCCCGTGCCCTAAAAAGGGGTTCAGGATGACTTGTGATGGCGGCTGGCCGACGAGGAGCCCGCGAGTCGTGCTGCTCACTCCATCGGCGCCAAGCCACGCCCAAGGTTTCAGACTGCTTATGTGTGACATTTTCATAATTTCAGTGCAATTATGAGTGACATTCAACGACTTTGAGTGACACTTTCTAGCAGGCAAAATCAAGCAATGAAGACGAGGGAAACGTATAAATACCGAAAATTACACCCATTTGAGCAACGAGAAACTCTAAGATCTTAAAACTGCTGCAAAACACTAGAAATGGAAGGGCACTATGGGACCAAACTGTACAAACAGGATGCGAGAAGCCAAACTGCTTGCAAAAGAGCCTCGTTTGTGAAATTTTTATGGTTTATGTGCACTTATAAGTTGCATTCAACTGCCAAATGTGCAACACTTTAACACTTTCTCATGAGTAAAACCAAGCAATGAAGTGCGCAGGAAGACATAAATATCAGAATTTAGACCCTTTTGAGAAATGAGAAGTTCTGAAAGTATATTAACCCCGTTCCTACACTCTCAAGACAACGCCCCCATTGTACAGATCAGTAAGTGCCCTCTTGCTGGACTCACGTTTGCAACGAGAAGTAAGTCCTCCCCGCAGTGCCAGACTGAAGCAGCGAGCCTCTTTGGCCCGTGTTCTTGGATTGGAAGGCAAGAGAGCTTGCTAGTGGTGCTCCTGTAGTCTATAAGTGGCTGCAGCTCGCCATCTCAACTTTGGTGCTAAGCGTTTATTTTCAATATGAAACAACGTGCCTCATAGTATATTGGCCCTGTCTTATTCCAGCAAGTGGAAGCAGAGACTCACAATGGACTTTGTTGTCCCTATCTGCATCACGCTATAATTCAGTCATGCTTCATTTAGCCCTGTCTTTTTTGTATACTGACGAGGCATACAGCTTATTTGCCATTTAGAGTGTTATATGGTATTATTGCAATATGCTGGTATTTAGAATTAAAAGTTTTATGCTATCATTCAAATGCTGGCACAAATGCTACAGATTTATATTGCTTCCGTTGGGTGTCCATGGCGTTTCACACTGTCTCTCAGGCAGTGCTTGCCTGGTTGCTGCATACTTCTCTGGCACCACACAGGGGGCCCGAGTTGGCAGGATTTTGCAAAATATACAATATCTTGAGGGCAGCAGGTGTCGACAAGACTTGAGCAGCTGTTTTCTATTGATTCATTCCTGCAGGTCTGCCCGGGTGGCAGTGATGACTTCTTCGGGTCCGGGCCTGCAGGATTTTGAAATAAAATAAAAAGCTCCTGGTGGCAGTCAATGACGCCGACTCTTTCTAGGCTGGCTAGCACACAGTGTACTGCCAATGAGGCTGGTGTCACGCCTTGTGGACCAGAGTTGCTACCCCTACTCACTGAGTCCCGGCCTGGACTGAACTGGTGGCTCAGGGGCACCGGACACTGTGAGGCCTAGTCAGGTGTATCCAAGAACAGAGAATGCTAAGCAGTCAGCAGACCTCCAACAGGCTCTCAGCTGGTATGATCATGCTGTACTAGCTCAGGTCATGACAGACATCTGATGACGGTAAGGCTAGCATTGTCTCCACCTACACGCACTCCAATAAAAAGAGTTTACTTTTTACATTGTGCCAGATTGAGTTCACGATATAGTCTGTGTCTTTGCAGTTGCTCCGTGCAGACTGCCATTAACACTGACGGTTTGCCTGTAGAATGCATGCTGCGAGCCTAGCCTCGGTGTTGAGGCCGCCAGTGAATGCATAGCTCGGTCAGTGACTTTGCGCTCAGGATACCCGAGCGGACAGTGACTGTTGCCGTATACACTTTGCCCCTGACCAAGGAAGGGCTGAGCAAACGCAACACACAAATTGCTTGTTTGTAATTATCCTGCCTCCATCTCATTAAAGTGGGAATCACTCTTCTCCGGGTAATATTCCTTTCACTCATCATTTAAGAGCACCCTAAACTGAGTCTTCAGTCACAAGACTCGCGGAGGGCAGACAACATTCTGACACGATTTTCATGAATTATTTGTTTTTTGTTGCAAAGAATCATGCTCTCCCTTACCTTTGCTAAAGATTGCTTGCAAAATTTTAGCCCTGAGCGAGTATAATTATCTAATTGTTTCACTTCGATGTATAAAATGAAATATCGTTAGTATTTACATTACCTGTACTAGACAGTCAGTGGCAGTCTTCTGGCAGCTAAACACGGTACCGCGGGGCACGCCAGCTCATGAGAGGCTCAGGCCCCAAACTCGACTCCCGCAGCCGCGGTCCGGACTCACGCAGCATCATTAAGAGAGGCTGCAGCACGCACCAGTTAAGTCTCCTCCGGCACTGCAGCGGCTGCGGTCCAACTCTGGTGTCTGGACTCGAGCTGCTCTTTGATAAGAGGTTGCAGCATGCACCATACTGGCCAGCACCAGCAGCACAATAGCGGTGCGTGCAGCGGCGGGCTCCACTCCAGACAGTTAAACTTTGAAACAATCTTATCTGATGAGTGCTGCCCCTCAACTCGTGCTATGGGGGCCCACTCTATATTATCAGCCCTGTCTTGGCATTACGCGAAAGTTGCGTACATTGTTGCATTCTCCATGTCACGTGAATGCTGAATCGAGCCAGCAAGCCGAACGCAGCTGAGCCAGCCCCCAGGCCTGCAGTCAGTCTGTCAGTCACATGACTCATTCTGTGGCTGCCAGAGCAGCGTGACCGTGCCTTGCTTTCCTCTGTGCTAATTATAGCGCTCCGGCTTGACAGCTTCAGGAGGCACTATAAATGCGTGACTTCGCTTTTTAGTGCGGTGATGCGGACCACCACACTGAAATGCGTTAGTCTAACGCATGATGCGTGGTACTTGAGAATTGATCAGGACTGTGGGTGGTGTGCAACAGAGAACCGTGTGGGGGAAAAATCAATAGTGGCTGGAGGCTCGTTTGCTGCCCTATCTTCGGTGATTTATGGTTTTCCGGTATTGTTTTTTTTTTAAACTCTGTTTATTGTATTAACAATTCAAAATCAGACAGTGTACATACATTATTGCAAGATTCAGTGACCATTAAGTTTATACAGCGATTCATCGGACTTTGGCCAAGGAGTTTTCACATTACAACACTTAGGGTGAGATTGGTTCGTCATGAGTGGGGAGATGGGGGGGTACACAGATATTGCCTCGAAATGCGTTCCATTTACTCCAGATAGCATTCCATTTCTGGGGGCAGCCTCGTGCCACGTATACTGTCTTTTCTCGTAGCATACACCAGTCCAGGTCTGCTTTCCAGTCCACTAATTAAGGAGGGTTGCCGGCCCCCCAGAATTGTGCAATGTTCCTTTTTGCCACCATCAGCCCCAGCGTTACCCATAATTTGTCTTTGTGGTTAAGGTCCGTAGGTTCCCATACATTTAGGAGACATCTTTTTGCTTCTGGTCGTATTGCAGTTCCCAACACTTCACCCATACATTCGTGTATCTTCCCCCAATAGCCTTGTATAATATCACATTCCCAAATGACATGCATGAAAGTGCCTATTTGATTACATGTTCTTCTACATTCGGCGCTGTCAACCCTCCCCATCTGCAGCAGCCTGGGGCCTGAAACATATACTCAGTGCATTATCTTTAGTTGGATCAATCGTAGTCTAGCTGAGATTGCTACTTCTCTTGGGGAGGAGATTGCCTCCTGCCATTCCGTATCGTCCAGCTCTAGCCCATCTCCCTCCCATCGTTCTCTCAGTGCTCTCAGTGGGTCGTCTGCATTGTTAATCAGTTTCTTATACGTCAGCGAGATAGCTTTGTCCTGCATGTAGCCATCAAGCAGTCTGTCCTCTAGTGGAGAGGCGTCTGGGAGGGTGGTGCCTCGTGATATATTTGTCTGGAGGGCATGTCTGATCTGTGTGTATCTGAAAAACTCGGTGTCAGATAATTCGTATTCCTGTTGGAGGGAAGCGAATGTGACCACTTTGCCTTTCTTCCACAGGTCGCCTACCCTTGAGATCCCTATGATGTCCCATTTATCAAAATCCTTGGATGTACTCAGCATACCCAGTTTTTCGGAATCCCATAGGGGTGTGGCGAGTGTAAGAGTCTGGTTCCATCCCAAACTTTTATTGGCGGTGTGCCAGATCTGAACCGATTGCTTGGTCGGACCAGTAAGAGGATATCGGTTTGGTCTAGAGTACAGTGCTTTGTTATGATTGCCACCGGGGAGTAGCCAACGATCCATTCGATAACCGGGGTCATCGCCTGGACGATATGTACAGTGGTTTATCACTGCTAAATGTGCTGCCCAGTAGTATCTTTTGATATCAGGGAGACCTATCCCTCCGTCATACCACCCAAGCATTAATTTTTGGAGCGCTATTCTGGGTCTACCATCCCATAGCAATTCCCTCTGCAATCCCTCTATCTCCTTGAAGTATCTCTCTGGTACTAGGTCAGGGAAGTTTTGCAATATATATAGGAAGCGTGGCAACGACATCATTTTGAAAAGTGCTGCACGTCCTAGTAGCGAAAGTGGTAGCGATTTCCAGTTTGCGACATCACTCCTCAGTTTCTGCAGTGGGGGAAGCAAATTGCGGTCATAGCGAAGTTTGGGGTCTGGTGTAATAAATATTCCCAGGTATTGGAAGCCCACTGTTGTTATCTGTATGTGGCAGCCTCTGGGTAGGGAGGGGTCACCTTGTAGTACATACATTAGGATTTATCCCAATTGATAGTATACCCTGAGTTCCCCTGAATTTTGCGAAGATGTTGAGTACCCTGATGACTGACTTTTTGGGTTGCGCCAGGTAGAGCAGGATATCGTCGGTATATAGAGAGATGCGGTCTTCCCAGCCCTCTGTCCATTTAAGCCTTCTAATCGTGGGATCCCACCGAATCCATGCCGCTAATGGTTCTAAGGCGAGCGCAAATAGCAAGGGTGAAAGCGGACAGCCCTGCCTTGTCCCGCGGCCCAGGGGAAATACCTCTGATTTCTTATTGTTCACCACGACTTGCGCTAGTGGGTTGGTATAAAGCAGTCGAATCCATCCAATGAATCCTGGGCCGAATCCCAGTTTGGCCAGGACCGCAAAGAGGTATGGCCACTCTATGGTGTCAAATGCCATTTTAGCGTCTGAGAGCACCACCACGTCTTCCTGGATAGTGGTTAGTCTTCCTATTACCCCATGTAGTCGTCGTAGGTTTAAAGCCGTGTTACGATGTGGGAGAAAACCAGATTGGTCGGGGTGCACCAGTTTGCATATTACCTGGACCAGGCGGTTAGCCAGCAATTTCGCCAGGATTTTGGGTTCTGCGTTTAGGAGGGAGATCGGTCTATAGGAAGAACATTCTTTCCTTGGCTTCCCTTCTTTGTATATAGTAACCATGGTTGCCTCCCTCTGATCCCGTGGGAGTTGGCCCTCTTCCTTACTCTCTTCAAACATGGCTTTTAGGTATGGGGCTATTGCATCGGGTTTAAGTTTATATAGTTCAATGGGAAGTCCATTGGGGCCTAGTGCTTTACCTGGTTGAAGCATTCGTATTGCCTTCGCTATCTCATCGCTGGTGAGGGCGCTATCTAGCGAGTTTCTGTCCTCTTCCGATAGGGTTGGTAATGCTATGTCACGTAGGAGGGTGCTTGAGTCCTCTTCCAGGAGTTGTGAGCTACGTCGATATACTCCTTCGTAATGATCAGCGAACTGATTAACTATGGACTGTGGGTCTGTTATTAATTCACCCTTCTTGCCCGTCAGTTCGGGCACTAACCTGTTTGCTCTCTCCTTCTTATCAAGCCAGGCGATCAGTTTCCCGGCCTTGTCTCCTTGATGGTAAAGTTTGCCTTCCTTATCCCTGCCTAATACTTTTGCCATATCTGTAGCTATTGCTTTATATTCGGCACGCTTAAGTTTTAGGAGGTGTAGCTTTTCCGCCGGATCGCCTGCATCTATCTCGTCCTCAAGTTGGAGTATGTCCTGTTCGATTAATGTCATCTCTTTGTATTTTTCTTTACGCACCCCAGCGATTGATAACAGCGCCTGTCCCCTTATTACAGTTTTGAAGGCTTCCCACAGGGTCTGGGACGAGGCAACCGATCTCTCGTTAACTTCAAAGTAGTGGTCGATTGCCTGTGTGATGTCTTTATTCACTTTGGGATGCTTGAGGTACCACAGGTTAATGGGTGGCACGCTACCCACTCTATGTCCACCCAGTACCACTTGGGTCCATATTGGGGAGTGGTCAGATATTCCTCTAGCCATATGCTGTATATCTCTAATATTGGGAAGTTGGGTGGCTGGCACTAGGAGATAATCTATTCTCGACATACTGTTGTGTGCCCCTGAATGAAAGGTATATTGTGTTTTATCCGGGTTATACGCTCTCCAGACGTCCACTAGCCTGAGGACGTCCAGGAAGTTTGGCAACCAGGTACTCGCTACAACAATGTCTCGGGGTGGATAACGGTCCAGGGGCCCTGACACTATGGAGTTAAAGTCTCCTCCTACAATCGTGTGACCTTCGGGGAGGGACAATATAACAGCGCTCAGGTCTTTGAAGGTGGAGCTCTGTAGGCCTGGAGGAACATATACAGTCATAATAGTGAGTGTTTGGCCCTCCCATTGCCCTGATATCGCGGAATATCGACCCAGCGCATCAGACCTGGTATGGTGTATGGACAAGGGGAAGGAACTCTTAATCATAATACCCACCCCTCTGGATCCCGAAGCGAAACCTGAGTGTGCCACTAATTTGTAACCACATCTATTCATTGCTTTGCAAGTGTTACCCACCAAATGTGATTTCTGAAGCAACACTATGTCTGGCGAGTGTCGTCTTAGATATTGCAGCACAACTCCCTGTTTTACTTTGTTCCCGAGCCCGTTGACGTTCCAGCTTAGGAGCTTAAGGCTCTTGTCCCATTGCGTAGTCATTATTTATCATATACTGGTTGTCATGTATTTGGCTGTCATTGGTCATCTTAGTCCGAAATGTGTACAACTGTCGATCCGCCCCCCGCCCTCCCAACCCCTTCCACAACTGCCCTCTCTTCCCATACAATGGTGAAGGACTGTGTTCCTGAATGTTGTGATCAATATACTTAGAAACCATTGCCGGTAAAAAATACATTAGAACAATTAACGAAATTCCCTTCTGAAAACCTCCCCCCTCCCAGCTACCCTGCTGCGTAGGTGCAGAACTACCCACTTCCCCAACTAGCAGAGCGCCTGTCGCCCCTGAACAATTAACAATAATGGGGGTACTAGGGTGACGCCCTTTCATTTTCGGGCTTTCCACTTCAGCCCTGATCAAGAATATACTGTCGCTGTGTGCTGTCTGGCTTTATACGTGTACCTTACAAATATGTATGTATCACGCCCTTTCGTACAGTCAAACTTTATTCCTTGCCATGGTGAGTCCGTATCGGCTGTTGCCACTGGGATGCAATCAGTCTCCGCTAGTCTCCTGAATGACTGGACTCGCTGATCTGGATCGCCAGGATCGTTGGGTTCATGCACACGGATCTACTAGTCCCTCCGATGAGCATGGGGATCGTTCACGAGTGTCTCTCCAGTTGTCACCAACTTGTGGCCTGTCTTTTCTTGGTGGTCCTTTGTCCATCCATTCTTGGACATCCGCTGGGGTCGTGAAAAACAGGGTTTTCCCATTGGCGATGATCTTGAGTTTGGCGGGGAAGAGCATCATGTATTTGATGCCCTTTTCTCGCAGAATTCGTTTAACACCATCGAAGGTGCGCCTCTCCAGCTGCACCTTAAGCGTGAAGTCCGGGAAGAACCTCACGGTGGTGTTTTCATACTGAAGATCCCCATGAATACGGGCCGCTTGTAGGATGGCGTCGCGGTCTCTGTAATTGAGGATCTTGGCTATGATAGTCCTAGGATTTGCTCCTGGTTTTGGTGGCGGGACTGGAACTCTATGTGCCCTCTCCACTGTAAAGAAGGTAGAGAGCCGCTTGGGCTTGAGTTGATTGAGTATGAGGTCTTCGAGAAATAGGTCCATACTGGGCCCCTCCGGAACTCCCACCACTCGGATGTTATTGCGGCGGACCCGGCCTTCCTGGTCCTCCAGCTTCAGGGCCACTTGACGATGTTGGTGGACCAGTTGTGCAACTCTGTCTTCTAGTTTGCGTGTGGTAGATTGCAACTCAGCGATATTCACCTCTGCTTTCGTTACTCGTTCTGTCGTTTTATTCATGTCCGCCCTTAGGAGGTTCACTTCGATCGAAACTTTGTCAATTTTCGTTTCAAGGGTGGTGCCCAGAGTGTGAATGGCCTCCATGATAGAGGCAAGTGAGGGTTCAGGAACTTCATTCTGACAGGTTGAGGTCCCATCTTCAGCAGTTGCCTGTCTGGTGACAGTGTATTTATCTAATTTATTAGACTGTACCGACGCACCGCTTTTTGGTTTCATGATGTATGGGTCTTGCTAGCTCGAGTTGGGCGCTATGGGTTCTGTGAGCGCCACGTAGATCTTGCGTTATACCAAGGCGGGGTTGTGGTGGGGTCTGCCAAGTTCGCTGTCTCCTCTCTGCCCTTCCAAGGCATACGCTGTCACCGGTGCCCACGGTTTGTAGCTCTAGGGGGCAAATAGACCTGGTAGAGGGAGGCCAAAGTCAGTCTCCTTCGCGAAGCTGGTGTGGTGTAGCTCCGCTTTTAAGCATGCGATAGGGCTTTGCAATGGAGACGTACCAGCACTTGCCGTGAGTGTAGTCCGTTTCGTTTCAGTGTAGGTGGGTATTCCGGGAGCAGTTATTGCCGGACCTCAAGTGCAATCCGGTGTTGGGATCGTTGGCGTACGCTTAGTCTTTCAGTTCCCAGCAGGGCCGGCCATACACCACCGTGACCCTCCACGTGGCGCAGCTTATTCGCCAGTCACTTTCTCTTGTCTCTCACACTCCGGATACCGATGGTGAGCCTTGCAGGGGGTGCGACACCAAGTGCACTCCTGTGCACCCCAAGTGTGGTGTGCGAGAGATCCGACTGCACCAGTTTGTGACCGGGGTCCCTGTGCCCGTAGTCGAATTTGGGTCTCCACTCCAGTCTCAGTTGCTATATTTGCGTGTTTGTTGTCTCACTGCCTGCTGTTCAGCCTTGTCCCTGGGCGGTATGCCGCTGGCATCGTCGTCTATTCAGGCGCTAGGTGTGTTTGCCGGTTACCCTGCAGTTAGGGGGGGGGGAGAGACAGCCAGAGCCGGCACGGAGGCCCGATGAGTCCAGTGCACCCCTCGCCAGCGATCGAGAGAGGGCTCGCGTTGTTCCGTGGCCTCCAGGGGCCGCGTCCTGCGGCGTGGGAGTAAGCAGCCGGAGCGAGGTTGGATCTAGAGGCTGCGTTCGGGGAAGCAGTGCTGCCCTCGGGGAAGCAGTGCTGCCCTCGTCCGGGTTTGGGACCGCCGGAGGGTTTGCGGCAATGCAGGGGGAGGCCGGGGACTACCTCTGGTATGACGGGTGATGGGTGTTCCCTGCACGTTGCTGTATCCTCCCGGCCCGTCGGCGATCCGCGGTTCCCTTGCGCCACTTCGGTCTCAGGGCTGCTCTGTGCAGGATCGCGTGCTATCTCTGGCCGTCGGAATACACCGCAGAGCCTTCCGCTCAGGAGCCCCAGCGTCCGGCGGGCGTCTCGCTCACTTCAGTCCGGCCTCGGCACTCGAGCACCGCCTACCTCTGTCCGGCCTGCGCACTCCCTCCACCTCTCACCTCGCATGGAGTGGATACGGCATTTTGGGACGGATTTCGATGGGCTCTTCGGCGTCGCTCCGCTCACCGAGGGTTCCGATTGCCTTGGTGTTCTCGGCAGCACTACAACATGCGGATTTAGGTCGGATATTAAGCGCTGTTGTCGTGGTCCCGGGGGAGGATGGGGGAGGAAGGGGGGGGGCATCGGAGGGGGGGAGAGGGGGGGGGAGGGGTGGGGGTGGCGGTGGGGGGGGGGGGGGGAGGGAGGGGGGGTGAGCTGTCCGTTGCAGTTGTGTGTTTTTATGCCTAGTGCTGGGAAGTCCGATTGCGGGGGCAGCCATGCGCTCTATAAATCTAGTAACATAACATAAGTGCTTCCTAGCTTGGAGGATATAAACCCTTCTTAGTTTTAATGCACATCACAGGAAAATATGGAAAAAAAAGATAAACAACTGAAAGAAAAAAGAAAGCATCAGCATAGTATTGACCCACGAGCCCTGCTTCTGAAGGGGACATATTTTTAGGTGGATGTGCACGTGTGATCTGTATCTGAAGAGCAAGTTACTTACCTTCGGTAACGATATATCTGTAAGAAACTTAGGTTAGGTATAGATTCCTTACCTTAGAATTACCCCCAGGCGTCGGACTGAATCCTGCGCGTCGGTAGGTGGCGTCTGTCGACTCTGCGTTCGTCGTGGTCGCCGGGATGACGTCACGGTAGCTACATATACGCCGCCCTCGCGCGCTGACGTCAGTTCTGTACACGACTTTCCACGCCAGAAGCACAGAGCCATGCAAGAAACTGACTACTGGTACACAAAACTAGGGCCCTGAAAGAAAGTCCTTAACCCTAGAAGTCAGTTCGCAGAACGGGGAGGATGGGTGGGGCGGTAAGGAATCTATAACTAACCTAGGTTTCTTACAGATATATCGTTACCAAAGGTAAGTAACTTGTTCATCTGAAAGAAACAGTTAGTTATAGATTCCTTACCTTAGACTAGATACCCCAGCAATACCAATCCCGGAGGTGGGTCTGCGAACTAAGTTCACACCAGGAAGTCCTGGAGAACAGAACGGCCAAAGAAGCCGTCTCTCCAGACTTGGCTGTCCAGGCAGTAGTGTTTGGTGAACGTTTGCAGCGATGCCCGCATAGCTGCCTGACAGATGTCATTAAGGGGGACTCCCCGTCCTAAAGCAGTGGTAGCTGCTGTCGCCCTGGTGGAATGGGCGTGCAGTCCCACTGGAAGCTCCTTCTTTGCCAAAGAATATCAGGCTTTGATGCACAGAACGACCCACCTGGAGATGGTCCGCTTGTGCACGGCCCTACCTTTCTTAGCGCCCACGTAACAAAGAGCTGGTCATCCACCCGGAATTGTTTGGTGCGATCCAAGTAGAAAGAAAGCGCACATTTTGGATCCAGACGGTGGAGCCTCTCTTCCTCTTTTAAAGGATGCAGAGGCGGAAAGAAGGTGGGCAAAGTGATGGTTTGGCCAATGTGGAAAGAAGTAACCACCTTGGGAAGAAAGGAAGGCCTAGTTCTGAGGACGACCTTGTCCGGATGAACAGCCAGAAAGGGAGGCTTGGAAGAAAGAGCTTGTAGCTCAGTCACCCTGCACGCAGAGGTGATGCCCACCAGGAAGGCAGTTTTCAAAGTTAGAAGCCTGAGAGGACAGTTATGTAGCGGTTCAAAGGGAGCGCACATAAGATATGTAAGAACCAAGTTCAAGTCCCACTGGGGCATTACGAAAGGAACAGGAGGAAAAACATGAGTAATGCCGATTTACAACAGGGGACTTGAAAAGAAAAGGCTGATCAGGAAGCCTAAGAAAGGCTGAAATGGCCGAGAGGTAGCCCTTTAGAGTGCCCAGAACAGAGCCCTGCTGGGCCAAAGAAAGGAGGAACAAGAGAACCTCAGAAAGAGGGGCCGAAAAGGGATCCACAGCCTTTGCTGTGCACCATGCCACAAATGTGTTCCAACTGCAGGCGTATACCGTCTTAGTGGAGGGACGCCTGGCTGCCAAGATAACATCAGACTTCGGGAGGCAGGTCAAACGAGGTCAACTGCCACCGCTCAATCTCCACGCAAGGAGGTGGAGGCTGGACAGGTTTGGGTGGAGGACTGTATCCTGCTGCTGCGACAGAAGATCCTCCCGAAGAGGCAGTCTGATCGGAGGATCGATGGCCATGTGTAGCAGTTCGGGATACCAGACTCTTCGTGCCCAATCCGGAGCCACAAGAATGACTTGGGCCCAGTCGCGCTTGATCTTCTTCAGCACTCTGGGCAGAAGTGGTATAGGCGGCAAGGCGTATAGGAGACCGCAACTCCACTTGTGACGAAAAGCGTCGCCTAGCGAGTGCCGCCTTGGAAATTCCAACCCGCAGAATTGCTGACATTGCGCGTTCTCTTCGGTGGCGAATAGATCTAACCAAGGCTCTCCCCACTGCTGAAAGAGACCTTGCACCACCTCCGAGTGAAGACGCCATTCGTGATCCATCATGCACCTGCGGCTGAGTTCGTCCGCCCTGGCGTTCAGTGAACCTGCCAGGTGTTGGACCACCAGGGATATGCCCTGATGTTCCAGCCATGTGCGGAGGGCCTCCTGACATAGGGTCCACAACCCCACCCCGCCTTGTTTGTTGCAGTGCCACATGGCGGTGGTGTTGTCCGTGAACACCTGCACTATTCTTCCCCGGACAGAGGGAAGGAATGCTTTGAGTGCAAGACGAATCGCCCGAAGCTCCAGAAGGTTGATGTGGAGCCCGGACTCCGCCGGAGACAGGAGGCCTCTGATCTCTGCCTCCCCCATGTGGCCGTCCCATCCCAGAAGTGATGCATCGGTCACCACTGTGAACTCTGGTTGGGGAAGAGAGAGGGATCTGCCGCCGACCCAATCCTGGTTCGTTAGCCACCACTGCAATTGGCATGCAGCGCCCTCCGAGATCTGGACGCAATCGGACAGGTTCCCCTGATGTTGTGCCCACTGGAACTTCAGGTCCCACTGCAGAGCCCGCATATGCCATCTGGCATGGTCCACCAGCAGGATGCAGGAGGCCGTCAGTCCCAGTAGCCTGAGGGTCATCCTGACCTAAACCTGGGATAGGGGCTGAAAGATCGGAATCATAGCCCGAATATCCCAGACTCGCTGTTCGGGAGGATAGACCCGAAACTGCGTCATGTCCAGAACCGCTCCGATGAAGAGTAGCTTCTGAGAGGGAGTCAGGTGTGACTTCGGCATGTTGATGGAGAACCCCAGCGAATGCAGGAGGTCTGCCGTAGCCTGGAGGTGGGAGATGACAGCCTGGGGCGAGCCCGCCTTCAACAGCCAGTCGTCGAGATAGGGGAAGACTGGAACCCCTGATCTGCGCAGATGAGCTGCGACCACCGCCATCACTTTCGGGAACACCCGAGGGGCACTGGTAAGGCCAAAGGGGAGCACAGTAAACTGAAAGTGCTCGTGGCCTACCGTGAACCGCAGGTAACGCCGGTGGGCCAGCAGGACGGGGATGTGAAAGTAAGCGTCCTGTAAGTCCAACGCTACCATCCAGTCTCCAGGGTCGAGGGCAGACAGGACCTGAGCGAGCGTCAACATTTTGAACTTCTCCTTCCGGAGGATGCGGTTGGCGTTCCTGAGATCCAAGATGGGACGCAGGCCTTTGTCCTTCTTGGGCACCAGAAAGTAGTGGGAATAGCAACCACGACCTACTTCTGGGATAGGAACGCGCTCGATGGCTCCCTTGGCCAAGAGTGTCGAAACTTCCTGTTGGAGAAGGGCCAGATGATCCTCCGACATGCGATGGTACTGAGGTGGCATGGATGGAGGGGTAGTCTCGAAGGGGAGGGAGTAGCCCCTTCGGACTATTTGCAAAACCCACCTGTCCGACGTGATGGTGCGCCAGTGGGGGAGGTGATGGCGAATCCTGCTGCCCACTGGCGTTTGGTGGCTCTGAAAGGTCGGACTAGGAGGGTTTGGAGGCTGCTGCAGAGGGGGCTGTGGTGGACTGGCCCCCAGACCCACGGCGCTGGTTCCCACGTCCCCGGCCACGCAGGTAGAAACAGTTAGTTATAGATTCCTTACCTTCGAATTACCCCCAGGCGTCAGACTGGATCCAGAAAGTTCTTTGTCAGCAGTACCCCTGCGCGTCAGAAGGTGGCATCCATCGACTCAGCGTTCGTCGTTGGTGTCGTAGTCGCCGGGATGACGTTGCGGTAGCTACATAGACTCCGCCCTCGCGCGCTGACGTCACTTCTTTCTTTTTCCGCGCCAGCAAGCGCAGATCTGGAGAGAGTGGTACCCCCAAGTCGTGCTCCGACTGCCGGACCATGAATCCGAAGTCTTTGCGGGAGCGGTCCCGAAAGCTTCTCGAGGCCCGGCAGTCGGCTCCGCGCCGCTCGAGGTCCCGGGCGCGTGGGAGGTCGAGGGAACGGTCGCGAGCCACCACCATTCTTCGTTCAAGTTTTTGCACTTGGGGTCAGGTAAGTTGAAGCACAAGAAGAAGTCTAAGAAGCATCGTCGCTCTTCGACTTCTCCCTGTCCGTCGGCTGACGCGACGAGGGATGCAGGTGGTGCCCCTCCCGCGGCTCCGCGTGCGGAGCCCGAAGGGTCGGCTCCGGGTTTCCCCCCCCCTTCCCGGGACCTGGAGCAACCCCTGCCCAGCTTCGTCAGTTTTTTTACCCGGCGCCGACAGGTACTTTTGTGCCCCTGTTCTACCCTGGCTCTTTGAGACCAGATTGGCAGCCAGAGGAGGGTGAGGAGGACTGGGAGGGGTCTGGGGACCCTTTAACCGACCAGTTAGGTTATGAACCGGACTGGAGAGAGGAACTGGGGGATGCCAGTGGTCTGAATACCTCACCGGACCTTGGCATGTTGTCTCTTCCTACCGTGGCTACGGAGGAGGGAGCGTCGTACGCAGTGGTGTTGCGTAGGGCGGCCGAGGCTCTCCACCTCGATCTACCTACGGTGGCAGTCAGGACTAACCTCCTGACAGAGGTGCTTCAACCGGCAGCGAGCTCTTCGGAGCCCCTGCTGCCCTTTAATGAAGCCCTAACGGACATCCTTTTGGGCACCTGGTCCAGGCCCAACACAGGGGCTCCTGTGGACAGGATGATTGCCCGATGCCACCGGGCGACCCCACTTTCCTCTCCCAACACCCCACCCCTGAGAGCTTGTTGCTCCAAGCCTACACCTCCAAGGGCGCATTCCCTACCGCTCCACCTGATGAGGAATCCAAAAAGCTGGACCATCTTGGGAAGATGTTTTCTTCCTCCGACTTGGGACTGCGGACGGTAAACACCACATGTCTGTTGGGCCGTTACAACCACTCCGTGTGGGATACGGTTGCGCAAGTGCTGCCTCAGTGCCCGGAGGAGGCCCAGGCCGTGCTCTCTCGAGCAGTTGCTGAAGGGAGAGACGCAGCTAAGTTTACCATCCGCTGTGGTGGCTGGATACCGCCGACTCACTAGGCAGGACAATTTCCACGTCGGTAGCCCTTCGACGCTACGCCTCGTTGAGGTCCACTGGGTCAGGGGATGTCCAATCCACTCTTATGGACATGCCCTTTGATAGCCGTCGCCTTTTCGGCGACAAGGCAGACAACGCGCTGGAGCGCTTTAAGGACTCTCGGGCTATGGCCAGGTCCATGGGCCTCTCCACCACCTGCCCTGCGCAGTCTGCCTTTTGCCCCTTTCGTGGCTACGGAAGGGGTGCCCCGCCACGTCCCGCCCAGAGCCACAGGCCGGCGGAAGCTGTTCAGCCTCTGCGCGGCTGGGGACGTGGGAACCAGCGCCGTGGTTCTAGGGCCAGCGGGCGGGCCAGTCCACCACAGCCCCCTCTTCAGCAGCCTCCAAACCCTCCTAGTCCGACCTTTCAGGGCCACCAAACGCCAGTGGGCGGCAGGATTCGCCATCACCTCCCCCACTGGTGCACCATCACATCGGACAGGTGGGTTTTGCAAATAGTCCGAAGGGGCTACTCCCTCCCCTTTGAGACTATCCCTCCATCCATGCCACCTCAGTACCATCGCATGTCGGAGGATCATCTGGCTCTTCTCCAACAGGAAGTTTTGACACTCTTGGCCAAGGGAGCCATTGAGCGCGTTCCTGTCCCAGAAGTAGGTCGTGGTTGCTATTCCCACTACTTTCTGGTGCCCAAGAAGGACAAAGGCCTGCGTCCTATCTTGGATCTCAGGAACGTCAACCGCTTCCTCCGGAAAGAGAAGTTCAAAATGTTGACGTTCGCTCAGGTCCTGTCTGCCCTGGAGACTGGATGGTAGCGTTGGACTTGCAGGACACTTACTTTCACATCCACGTCCTGCCGGCCCACCGGCGTTACCTGCAGTTCACGGTAGACCACGAGCACTTAGTTTACCGTGCTCCCCTTTGGCCTTACCAGCGCCCCTCGGGTGTTCACAAAAGTGATGGCGGTGGTCGCAGCTCATCTGCGCATGTCAGGGGTTCCAGTCTTCCCCTATCTCGACGACTGGCTGTTGAAGGCGGGCTCGCCCCAGGCTGTCGTCTCCCACCTCCAAGCTACGGCCGACCTCCTGCATTCGCTAGGGTTCTCCATCAACGTGCCGAAGTCACACCCGACTCCCTCTCAGAAGCTCCTCTTCATCGGAGCCGTTCTGGACACGACGCAGTTTCGGGTCTATCCTACCGAACAGTGAGTCCGGGATATTCGGGCTATGATTCCGGTCTTTCAGCCCCTATCCCGGGTTTAGGTCAGGATGACCCTCAGGCTACTGGGCCTGATGGCCTCCTGCATCCTGCTGGTGGACCATGCCAGATGGCATATGCGGCTCTGCAGTGGGACCTGAAATTCCAGTGGCCACAACATCAGGGGAACCTGTCCGATTGCGTCCAGATCTCGGAGGGCACTGCACGCCAATTGCATTGGTGGCTAACGAACCAGGATTGGGTCGACGGCAGATCCCTCTCCCTTCCCCAACCAGAGTTCACAGTGGTGACCGATGCATCACTTCTGGGATGGGGCGGCCACATGGGGGAGGCGGAGATCAGAGGCCTCCTGACTCCGGCAGAGTCCGGGCTCCACATCAACCTTCTGGAGCTTTGGGGGATTCGTCTTGCACTCAAAGCATTCCTTCCCTCTGTCCGGGGAAGAGTAGTGCAGGTGTTCACGGACAACACCACCACCGCCATGTGGTACTGCAACAAACAAGGCGGGGTGGGGTCGTGGCCCCTATGTCAGGAGGCCCTCCGCCTCTGGACATGGCTGGAACATGAGGGCATATCCCTGGTGGTCGAACACCTGGCAGGTTCACTGAACGCCAGGGCGGACGAACTCAGCCGCAGGTGCATGATGGATCACGAATTGCGTCTTCACTCGGAGGTGGTGCAAGTTCTCTTTCAGCAGTGGGGAGAGCCTTGGTTAGATCTATTCGCCACCGAAGAGAACGCGCAATGTCAGCAATTCTGCGCGTTGGAATTTCCAAGGCGGCACTGGCCACGTGACGCTTTTCGTCGCGAGTGGAGTTGCGGGCTTCTATACTCCTTTCCGCCAATACCACTCCTGCCCAGAGTGCTGAAGAAGTTCAAGCGCGACCGGGCCCAAGTCATTCTTGTGGCTCCGGATTGGGCACGAAGAGTCTGATATCCCGAGCTGCTACACATGGCCATCGATCCTCCGATCAGACTGCCTCTTCGGGAGGATCTTCTGTCGCAGCAGCAGGGGACCGTCCTCCACCCGAACCTGTCCAGCCTCCACCTCCTTGCGTGGAGATTGAGCAGCGGCAGTTGACGTCGTTTGACCTGCCTCCTGAAGTCTGTGATGTTATCTTGGCAGCAGGCGTCCCTCCACTAAGACGGTATACGCCTGCAGATGGAACAAATTTGTGGCATGGTGCACAGCAAAGGCTGTGGATCCCCTTTCCGCCCCTCTTTCTGAGGTTCTCTTGTTCCTCCTTTCTTTGGCCCAGCAGGGCTCTGCTCTGGGCACTCTAAAGGGCTACCTCTCGGCCATTTCAGCCTTTCTTAGGCTTCCTGATCAGCCTTCTCTTTTCAAGTCCCCTGTTGTAAATCGTTTCCTTAAGGACATTACTCATCTTTTTCCTCCTGTTCCTTTCATAATGCCCCAGTGGGACTTGAACTTGGTTCTTACATATCTTATGTACGCTCCCTTTGAGCCGCTCCATAACTGTCATCTCAGGCTTCTAACTTTGAAAACTGCCTTCCTGGTGGCCATCACCTCTGCGCGCACGGTGAGTGAGCTACAAGCTCTTTCTTCCAAGCCTCCCTTTCTGGCTGTTCATCCGGACAAGGTCGTCCTCAGAACTAGGCCTTCTTTTCTTCCCAAGGTGGTTACTTCTTTCCACATTGGCCAAACCATCACTTTGCCCATCTTCTTTCCGCCTCCGCATCCTTCAAAAGAGGAAGAGAGGCTCCACCGCCTGGATCCAAACGTGCGCTTTCTTTCTACTTGGATCGCACCAAACAATTCCAGGTGGACGACCAGCTCTTTGTTGGTTACGTGGGCGCTAAGAAAGGTAGGGCCATGTGCAAGCGGACCATCTCCATGTGGGTCGTTCTGTGCATCAAAGCCTGCTATTCTTTGGCAAAGAAGGAGTTTCCAGTGGGACTGCACGCCCATTCCACCAGGGCGACAGCAGCTACCACTGCTGTGGGACGGGGAGTCCCCCTTAATGACATCTGTCAGGCATCTACGTGTGCATCGCTGCACACGTTCACCAAACACTACTGCCTGGACAGCCAAGTCCAGAGAGACGGCTTCTTTGGCCGTTCTGTTCTCCAGGACTTCCTGGTGTGAACTTAGTTCGCAGACCCACCTCCGGGATTGGTATTGCTGGGGTATCTATTCTAATGTAAGGAATCTATAACTAACTGTTTCTTTCAGATGAACAAGTTACTTACCTTCGCTAACGATATATCTGTAAGAAACATAGGTTAGTTATAGATTCCTTACCGCCCCACCCATCCTCCACTTTCTGCGAACTGACTTCTAGGGTTAAGGACTTCCTTTCAGGGCCCTAGTTTTGTGCATCAGTGGTCAGTGTCTTGCATGGCTCTGCGCTTCTGGCGTGGAAAGTCGTGTACAGAACTGCGCGCGAGGGCGGCGTCTATGTAGCTACTGCGACGTCATCCCGGTGACCACGACGCCAACGACTAACGCGGAGTCGACCAACACCACCTTCAGACGCGCAGGGGTACTGCTGACGAAAAACTTTCCGGATCCAGTCTGACGCCTGGGGGTAATTCTAAGGTAAGGAATCTATAACTAACCTATGTTTCTTACAGATATATCGTTACCGAAGGTAAGTAACTTGTTCTTTAATTCCGTCACAGTGCCAAAGGCTGAAGTGGGTTGACTCATTGCCCCATGCTGTATGTTATGGCTGACAGAAACTAAGTGGCTGATTTAGAGTTTGGTGGGTGAAGTTTATGTCCTTTAGGATGGCAGAGGTCATTACCTTTGCCATACTGAGGGACCTTTGCTCGCCAAATTTAGAGATGTCCGCAGGCCCTTAGACATCTCCTTTACATTAACAGGAACCACCATCATGGCCATTTTTATCATTGTAGGAAAGGTTTGACAGACAGCACCTTCAGCCATGAAGGCCTGCCGTCAAACTTTTCAAAGGTTTTTTGTTATTCAAAAACAAACTCTCGAAGTGGGAGTTTGTTTTTGGAAAAAAAAATGCAGTTCCAACTCCCTGGGAGTCTTCCCCCAAACCATGGGGGTAATTTTGTTTTTTTTTCTGTCCTTCAATGCCAGAGTTTTCCTGGCAGTGACGTACAGAAAAAAAAGGCATCACACCGTCCACCCTAAATGGGACAAACGGTGTATGGCCTTTCCTACAACGGCCTCTACTCCGACGCAGCTTCAGAGGAAGTATTAAGTCAGCTGAGCTAGCGGGGTTCCGTGGACAAAATACTTATAGTCTGCCTGGCTCCAAATTAAGAAGCCGACCAAGGGTTTGGCGGTAGGCTACTCAGTCGCATTTGCAATGGAGTACGCTGTATGCCGAACTCTACATCAGGCCCTAAATGTGAATGACATTTAAATAGGCCAATGGATGGAGAGGGATGACCCAAAGTTCTACTATTTATGTGTGTGTGTATATATATATATATATATATGTGTATGTATGTATGTATGTATGTATTTTTTTATGTGTGTTTTTGATTATTGGGGGCTGGCATGGCAACATGCTGTGGATAAGGAACTTTTAATATTACAAATATATTTTGGAGTTGCCTTACTTAAGTCTGATCTCTAATTTAAATACACACAGTCCCGAGCCCTACCACCCCATTCGGGGATTTTATTTTATTTTTAACCTCTAGGTAAATTAAAAAAGCACTTAAAAACTGCTTTGGTCCTTGAATATTGGCACTTCCTGATGGGCTGTGGGACCTGTGATCTGCTCAAGTCCTGTGCTGCATAGCACCTCGTGACAAGCTTGCCCTGACTTAATCTAAGCATCTTCAAAATTATCTTGTTCTGGCTGAAAACAAAGGGCAGCTTTCCCAGTGAGATGCTGTAGTTTAGGAGACCGGCAGACAGGGACTAGTTATTAAAAATATCCTTGTAAGAATCTTCAATCAATCGAGTGGCTTGTAAAGCGCGACTACTCACCCGTAAGGGTCTTAAGGGGGGTGTGGATGGCTGCAGATCTGTCGCAAGGCACTGTGGTTCAGTCGAAGAGCCAGGTCTTGAGGTCCTTCCTGAATTGGGGCAGTGATGTTGATTGCCTTAGGGAGAGAGGCAGGGTGTTCCAGGACTGTGCTGCGTGGTAGGAGAAGGATCTTCCCCCGGCCGTGATCTTGTGGGTACGTGGGATGACGGCTAGGGCCAGTTGAGCGGAGGTCTCCGGTGGGTGTGTGGAATGAGAGGTGGTTGAGGTATGCAGGTCCCGTGTCGTGTAGGGCTTTGTAGGCGTGTGTGAGGAGCTTGAAGGTGATCCTTTTGTTGACTGGGAGCCAGTGAAGGTCTCTTAGGTGGGTGGTGATGTGGCTGTGGCGGAGGTGTTCTGGATGCTTTGCAGTTTCTTGAGGAATTTCTGTGTGATGCCGGCGTAGAGTGCTTTGCCGTAATCAAGTCTCCTGCTGATGAGTGTGGGTGACTGTCTTTCTGGACTTGGTGTGGATCCACTTGAAGATCTTTCGGAGCAGGCGTAGCATGTGGAAGCAAGATGATGAGACGGCATTGATCTGGCGGTTCATGGTGAGCGAGGAGTCCAAGATGATGCCGAGATTTCTAGAGTGGTCTGTGGGTGTGGGTGGAGGTCCAAGATTTGCAGCCCACCAGGAGTCGTCCCAAGCGGAGGGGGTGGAGCCCAAGATCAGGACTTCGGTCTTCTCTGAGTTTAGCTTGAGGCAGCTGTCCTTCATCCAGGTGGCAACAGCCTTCATCCCGTCGTGGAAGTTTCTCTTGGCGATTGTGGGTTCACTGGTGAGGGAGAGGATCAGCTGGGTGTTGTCGGCGTAGGAGACTATGTTGAGTCCATGCTTCCTGACGATGGCTGCGAGCTGGGCCATGTAGATGTTGTAGAGAGTGGGACTCGGGGAGCCCGAGGCACTCCGCAGCTGATTTCTGTGGGTTCCGAGAGGAACGGTGGTAGCCTGACTCTGTGTTCGGCCGGTGAGGAAAGAACAAATCCATTCCAGGGCATTTTCGCAGATGCCAGCGTCGTGGAGTCTTGTGCATAGGGTGCGGTGGGAGACCGTGTCGAAGGCAGCCGAGAGGTCAAGGAGGATGAGGGCTGCAGTTTCGCCTCGGTCGACGAGGGTGTGGATGTCGTCTGTGGTGGCAATCAGGGCGGTCTCCGTACTGTGATTGCTTCGGAAGCCGGATTACGAGTGGTCCAGGATGTGGTTCTCCCTCGATGAACTTGGAAAGGTGGGCATTGATTGCCTTCTCGATGACCAGAGAGATGGGTCTGAAGTTCTTGTGGTCCTTCGGGTTGGCAGAGTGTTTGTTCAGCAAGGGGTTGATCTCTGCATGTTTCCAGTCTTCCGAGAATGTGGCGAAGTTGATGGAGCAGTTGATGGTGCAGCAGAGTTTGGGGGCGATTGAGTTGCCGGCTCTGTTGAAGACGTGGTGCAGGCAGGGGTCTGAGGGTGAGCCTCTTCATGATCTTTAGGGTGTCGTTTGTAGTCAGGGGAGTCCAACTAATCAGGGTCTGCAGGGGTCTGGTATCGTTGGGTGCGATGATTGCGAGTGGGGTAAGAGGGTCTTGGGTATCGAGGTTGTTGAAACTGTCTTGAGGTGGAAGAAGGCTCTGAGGTTGTTGCAGAGGTCTTGGGAGGGTGGGATGTCTGCTGTCCCTGTGCTGGGTTTGGTAAAATCTTTGACCACGGTGATAAGTTCCTTGCTGTTGTGCACGTTGGCATTGATCCTTTCTTATAGGGCCCCTTTCTTTGTTGTTCTGATGAGATGATGATATGCGGTGACAGCGGTTTTGAAGCTTAGCTGTCTTCCACGGTCTTGCTGCTCCTCCATCTCTTTTCGAGCCGTCTACAGGAGCGTCTGGACTCATGCAGGGCAGGGGAGAACCAACTGGCTTTTTTGGAGTATAGTTTGCCTGGCACTTTCTTGATAGGAGCCAGTGCATCGACGCAGTTGGAGATCCATTGGTGGAGGTGGTGAGCTTAGGTATTAGCGTCCGTAGAAGTCGGAGGTGAGGTGTTGCCGAGGGAGGTGGTGAGCTGTTCTTCAGTGACCTTGTTCCAGCTTCTGCGAGGGTAGTGGTGGGTGTGGTGATGTACAGTGGGTTTGGTGAAGGAGAAGTGGAACCAGCGGTGGTTGGTCCTAGGCAGCTCGGAGGAGTGGCTGAAGGAGACATTATCGCTGCTGGAGAAGACTGGGCCGAGCGTGTGTCCTGCTGGCTGAGTGGGTTGGAGAGGTAACCCGTTGTCTGAGTCCGACGCCGGCAAGGTGTTCCAGCAGGGACGATGTGTTCTTGTTCTTGGGATTGACCAGATGAAAGTTGAGGTAGCCGAGGAGGATGTAGTCAGAGGAGGCGAGAGTGGGGGTGCGATGAAGATAGTCGCTGAAGGGTGAACGGGGTCCGGGAGGTCTGTAGATGAGGGTGCCACAGAGGGTGGTGTTCGGGTTGGTCTGGACCTGGAAGTGAAGGTGCTCCATATTGGTTGCGTGGTCGTCTGAGTGGGTGGTGAGGCGGAGGGTGCTTTTGTGTACGATGGCGATGCCTCCACCCGGTTTGTTGATGCGGTCCTTGTGAATGATTTTGTATCCGTCCGGGATGGCCGTGGCGATGTTCGGGGCAGAGGTGGAGTTCATCCAGGTTTCCGTGAGGAATGCCATGTCGGGTTGGCCGGAGGCGAGTAGGTCCCAGATCTCCACAGCTTGTTTGTGGAGGGAGCGTGTGTTGAGCAGGATACAGCTGAGCGAGTCGGATCCGGTATGTGTTTGTCGTGCTGTGGGTGGGGCTGTTGTGTGGTGGCAGGCGAAGGTGCAGCGGCAGTGTCTGCAGGAGGAGGGACCCTAGGTGTCATTCGGTGATGCACGGCGGCAGGTGGTGTGGTGTCTGGTGTTGAGGGCGTGGAGGGTGCTGGTGTCGTGGGGGATGGTCCTAGGTTCGGGGCCCGTGGTGCTGGGAGCACTCGGCAGTCCCAGTCAGTGGGCCCCAGCCGTGTGTATCAGCATCCACTTACCTAGGCAAATCTTTGGCCCAGCAGGGGGTAGCAGCAGCCAACCCAGGGCTTAGTGAGGCAGACTACAGGGTGGCGATAGGGCTCTACAGGGGAAGCAGGAGGGGCCACAACAGCCTCCCATGACCCAGAAAGCACTCGGGGCCGGCTAGTGCGCCAGAACCCTGCAGCGTGATGCACTGGCCTGCCGTGGCGACCCCGCCCCCAAGCAGGCAGCAGAGACCGAGACCAGCTTACAGCGCCGCAGGAGTGCGGGACGGTGGACACCTCACGCCCCTGGCCACCCCTGGGGGATGCACCCCAGCAGACGGAGGATACATGGGCAGGCACCGCAGCGACCATGCCCTAAGGTCAGCCCAGGAACTTTGTTGGGAGCAGCTGTCGGGTGGAAGACCCACCGTGTGCCTACTCGGCAGTGCTGCCCGGGATAGGATAAGGCCCCAGCAGAGGTGAAGAAGGGAGAAATGAAGCTCCCGGGAGGTCTGGATGGGAGGTCCGGATGGACGAGTGGAGGAGCAGGTCCTTCGGCCGGCGGTGCGTTAAGAGGAATGCTGTCAGCAGAGGGTGCTTTAGGTGATCATCTTTGAGATGATCACCTAAAGTACCCTCAATACCTAAGCTACTTTTCATAGTCAATCGTTTATGATATTGTAATGGGCTTCTTAAAGAAATATATAATATGTCGGGCTTCCATATTGGGTCTGAATTACTTGTGTGCATTATTGCAGTAGGTACATAATGGGCTTTGTTTAATCTGACGCAGGGGAGTAGTTGCTATGGTCCAAACCCAGAACTCAGCTGATAATGTTGTTCAGTGCCAGCTTAATTTCAAAGTGGGTCTGGGGCTTTGATTGGCGAATGGCCCTGGAAGGCAGGATAGCATTATAGTCTGATGATGTCTTCCTTTTTATGGACTGCCCGGCGAAGACCGGACCTCGCCTACTCTCTATTCTGGACATCTTTAGGTTCACCTCATGATTAAAGGTGAACTGGTCTTAATTGTTCCTGTCCCTCTGTGGGTAGACAGGGTAAATGAGAGTTGGCACACAGGCCCTCTCATAAGGCGCTTAAGCTTCTGATACCTGGAGATCCAAATGTCATGGGAGCCGGACCTGGTGTGTAGCCTTACCTTTAGGCCCCTAGCCTGGCCAGTTCAGCCGGCTCTTGATAGGTGGACCAAGCTGTCACCCAATCTGTTGAGGAGGGTGGCCTGTTACAAATGATGATCCTTCCATGCCTATTGTATACCATACAGAATTCCCCTTTCTCCATCCCAAACCACTAGCTTGATGCTGTCAATGTTAAATCTCATAAGGTCATATTGGCTGGCAAGCTCCCCAGGATCTCCTTTGACATAAGTGTAACATCGACATTCGATGGTTCGTCTCTACTACTGGACTCCACATACATCGGCCTTCAGAATAGAAATCTCACTGATTGGTCTAGCCAACTTCCCGGGCTTGTTATATGGGCCACCTATACCACGGCCCCTCCCAGAGGTGACCAGAGTGTTGCTCCAGACCTGAAGGGCCGCACTGTGATGGACTAGGTGGGACCGTAGGGTGACACTGTTAGGCCTGTCATCCTTAGGGTGGTCTTTCCTCAACTTTTTGCATTTTGCCTCCCACTTTTTGATGTATCTTTTTGTTGGCTTTAGGACTCTAAACACTTCTACCTCTGCTAACCAGTGCTAAAGTGCATGTGCTTCTCCCCTAAACAGGGTGACATTGGTGGATACCTAATTGGCTTATTTAGTTTACTGTAAGTCCCTTGTAAAGTGGTACCCCATGTACCCAGGGCCTGTACACTAAATATCTACTAGTGGGCCTGCAGGACTAGTTGTGCCACCCCCACAAGTAGCCTTTCAAACCTGTCCTAGTCCTGCCATTGCAAGGCCTGTGTGCGCAGTTTACTGTCACATGGACTTGGCATCTAAAACCTTGCCAAGCCTTGAAACTCACCTTTTATTACACATGCGTCACCCCTAAGGGCAGGGGATTGTGTAACTTAAAAGGCAGAACATGTACTCTTAGGTTTTACATGTCCTGGCAGTGACAACCAGCTAAATTCGTTTTTCACTGCTGTGAGGCTTACACCTTCCATAGGCTAGCATTGGGGATTCCTTAAAATACCTTTTAAGCTGTAAATCCTGATTGGAAAGGAGTAGCTACTTCATGTTTAAAATCTTTGGAATGGTGATAATATATCCTCTTTAGTAATTAAGTTAAATTTCGCATTACCATTTAGGAAATGTCATTTTTAGAAAGTGGACATTTCTCTGCTCTTAACTTTGCGTTGTGTGCCTGCAGCCTGCCTTCAATACACTTCTGGGCAGGGTGACAGCTACACTTCATGCATACTCTCTAGACCGCCACAACACAGGAAGGTCTGGGTGTGACACGGGATGTGTTATATTTTCTTGACTTATTATGTTTTTCTTTTTCTATATATTTCAGTTTCTGTATAACATTATATTCAGTTTGCATAGTATTGAGTCTTGTTATGTGTTCTTCAGTCTTGCCCCTCTCCTTGTTCCACCCCTTCCCCTATTCCCCGGTTCGTATTTCCCTAAAGTTGGTTGAGGCTACATTAGAATGTTGAGTAAAGCCTTTTCTAGAGTAGCTTGAGAGAACGCTAAGAGATGTGAGCGGCAGTAGCTGTACTTGTGGTGGACAGAGGAGATCTAATAAATACCAGAACTGAACTTACCTTCATGTAGAGTCTTCTTCGCAACACTGGCAACGACTGATCTGCGTAAGGGAGCAGGACTGATCTCCTTCCCTTCTGGTTGCCTCCACCTCATCTCCTTCTCGTTCGTGCTTCAGATTGCAGCCACTGTTTCGTCATATTTCTTGTTCCAGATTCCTACGAGAGAATCTCATAATTTTATTATACATTCAGCTTTGCTTCATGCCTGCCTCTTTGCGCTGCTTGCCATCGAAGCTCCGTCTCTGCTTCTGTGATGCGCACACTCTTATGGCTTTTACAAGTGCTGCTTCCCGCTTGGTGTTTTGAACTTTTGCACCGATTCCTGCTGCCATTACAAGCGGTTTTGAAGTGTGACGCAGTGTACATTTGAATACTCCCTTCGCCTCAGAGTCTTACGCAACCCTCTCCAGCTTCTTTATGCTCCACTAAAGACTACTTTCCACTTGGGCCAGGGTCCTCTCATCCTGTCCTCTGATCCTCAGCATTTAGAAGCTCCCCACAGCTTTCCTCAGAAGTCTCCTTCCGCTTTTAATACTTTGCACCCCTGTTCCGTGCTGAAGCGCCGCCTCCTTCACATCACGTATCACGGAAGCTCTGTGATACGCACACAGTTGAGTGCTGCCAAGCTACCTCCTGCGTTGCCGTATTCTGGGCGTTCCCTGGGCTTCCCGTCCTGGCTTTCCGACGCACATTTTCAAGTTGCGTGGTCACAAACATTTTACCCTGCTTGCCTCCACGTTTCCTCTTCGGTGATATGCTCACCCTCCAAGCGTGTCACCAGAAGCAAGCTGGAACAAATATACACCGTTCATTATCACATCTCTTCGGCAGTGCCGTGGGAGCTGGCAAAGTTGTCATACAAATTTCACGTCTCTTCGGTGATACGCTCATCTCTCCTGCGTGTCACCAGAAGTTCAGTGCTACACACACTTACTCATTGTTACATGTATTCATACATTTGTACCATCCAGTGAGATGCCGTCCCTGTTCCGGTGATGGGCACACCCACATAAGAGTTTCTCTTTGCGTGTCACATTAGTCCTCGGTGATACGCTTACCATCCACCATACAATATTAACAGTAATTCCTAACTTGAACTAGGTACATTCTCTCCTCATCTTGTATAGCTCCTTGGTGCTACTTATTTAAAGGTAATACATTGTTTAATGATACTTTACCATCTTTTCTTCCTGTTGTGTCTGTCGTACTTTAATTTTGAGTCATGGCTGCCAGCATGGCTCAACCTGCACCTTTTCTAAATTAAATGGGAGAGCCTACCACACCATGGAAAGACCGGGTGAAAGTCTTTGAATCATATTTAATAGCCATAGGTGGTGAAAAATTCTGCCCCATAAGAAAACAGCATATATTACTACATAATCTGGGTACTCATGGCGGGAATGGCACTTTACCTAACCCCGTGCAAGGTCGTAATGCAGATGATGATGAGGATGATGTGTATGAAGTATCTCTTCTTAAATTAAAAATAAATTTTGGAGATGAGATTAATATTGTCCTAGAATCCATACATTTTTCAGCAGAATTCAGGGTAAACAAGAGAGCGTTACCAGCTATGTAGCCATTTTACGAGGGTTGATTGAACTATGCAAGTTTGGCGAACTTAATGACTCTCTCACACGAGATAACTGGTGCGTTGTACCAACAACCCCAAAATACAAGAAAAATGATTACAGAAGCGACCATACCTGCGCGATGCTGTGGAAATAGCTAAATCCATTGAGCACACTGCCATATGTATCAGAGAAATGAAAAATCCTCTCAACAAGGATCTTGAGCAGATCTCAGAAATTATTGACCTATCCATCGAGGATACAGTTTGTAAAATCAAACCTGACAGGAATACGAGCCAGGCTCGGGATGCAGAAGTCTATAACCTTAAGTGTTACCGCTGTGAAAGCAGTAACCACCTAGCCAACCATCCAAGTTGCAAAGCCAGATCCTCCATGTGCAGGAAATGTAACAAGAAAGGACATCTAGCTAGAGTATGTCGTAGTTTTTCGAAAAACTGAGTGATACAGAAAATCTCGCTAAGATGAAGTCTCAAACTATAAAGAAGATTATTTTTCAAGTGCAGGAGGGCAAAGGGATCAACCAAATCAAATACCTGGAGTGCGAGATTGCTTTAGATGGTAAATGTATCAAAATGTTTGCAGATTCGTGCTCACCTTTCACTTTCATCAACATTGCTGATTTTAAAGCATTGAGCATTTGTGAGGGAGAAAGTTTATCAGCTGACATCAACCCTAGCGGTTACACGAGGGACCCCATTCCTCTTAAAGGTATGATTAAAACCTGTATCTCGTTCAGATATTCTGGGAAAGGTCTATGTTGTCGAAGAAGGGTCCGATCTTGGCTGGCAGCATCAGAAAGAGTTAGGGATTAAACTTGACCCTAACAACACAGAACAAGTCCTTATCATCGACCGTTCCAGCACAGGCAATGAGGTGTGCAAACTATTTCCTGAGGTGTTCACTACGGAGTTAGGGCTATTTAAAGATTTCCAACATAAAATAAAGTTGAAACCCAATGCCAAACCAGTTGTTCATAAACCCAGACCCATACCTCACCTTATGTGGGAACCACTCAAAAAAGAATTGTCCAGACTAAAAAAACCTAGGCATCATCCAGCAGGTGGAGTGCTCTGAGTGGGTTTCACCTGTGGTTATCGCCAAAAGGCACACGGAGAAGATATTAGACAGATATTGACCTCCGAGTCCTCAATGACAGTATCCTTATTGAGAGATACCTGTTACCTCGCATTAATAAAATTCTCAGCACCATGGGGGAAGCAACATGCTTCAGTGTCCTTTACCTCTCCATGACCATCCAGACTCCAGAGAATTGACGGCCTATACTACACCTTTGGGTTCTTTCATGTTCTGCAAAATGCCGTTTGGGTTAGCCTCAGCGACTGCTGTGTTTCAGAAAATAATGCAACACATCCTAGAGGGTATACCCAAAACTTTATGCTTCCAAGACGATGTGTTGATATATGGCCACCACTGAAGAGCATAATACTTCCCTAAAGCAAGTTCTTTCGAGATTCAAAGAGGCAGGTCTAACGCTGATGGAAGAAAAATGCCAGATTGGGGTAGGTGCTGTTGAATATCTTGGGCACACCATTTCAAAGGATGGTTTCAAACCCAAAATGAGCCGCCTTGACGCTGGAGAGAAAGCTCCTGCCCCTACATCCAAGCAAGAACTCCTATCATTCTTAGGACTTGCGGAGTATATGGCAAAATACGTCCAATATTTTGCAGACCTAACGAGCATCCTCCGAGATCTGACAAAAAACCATGCACCATATAACTGGCAAGATGTGCACCAAAAGTAATTTGAGAAATTAAAGAATGCTATTCTATCTGCCCCCTACCTCTGCAATTTCGACCCATGCAGGAAAACCATTCTCACCACGGATGCTAGCAACAAAGGGCTAGGAGCCACCTTGTCCCAGTTAATCAGTAGTGACTCCCTCGCACAACAAGGTCTTTTTGTAATCTATAATTTTGAAGTCTCCACCGTACATTTTGGGCAGTCTCCTGTCACGGGCACTAGGCCTACCCACACAAGTGAGGTACCATTTTTATCGGGAGACTTGGGGGAATGCTGAATGGAGTGGAAGTTTGTGGATCCGAACAGATTCCAGAACTTTCCATCACAGAAATGTGAGGAAAATGTTTTTTTTTAATTTATTTTTTTTACAAAGTTTGATGTTTGCAAGGGATTCTGGGTAACATAACCCGGAGAGAGCCACACAAGTCGCCACATCCTGGATTTCCCTGGGTGTCTAGTTTTAAAAAATATATGGGTTTGCTAGGTTTCCCTAGGTGCCGGCTGAGCTGAGGCCCAAAATCCACAGATAGGCACATTGCGAAAAAAAGGTCAGTGCCTAGTGGGCTTTCTGCTGCCCTGGGGGCAGAAAGACTGTGGCTATTTTTTGGGGTGATGGGGGCATTGGTATGCCCATTCTGGGCAGCCCCCACCCCTACGTATAAAAAAGCCAGTGTAATCCCTGGTGCCTAGTAAGCTCTCTGCCCCCTAGGGGGGGGTGGGGAGGGGGCAGATCAGGGGCTACTGCCCCCATCTGCCTCCTGGGGGGGAAGAAAGTCTGTGGCATTTTTTGGGGGGTGGGGGTATTGGCATGCCCATTCTAGGCAGCCCCCACCCCTAGGTTTAAATAAAAAAAATAAAAAAATAAAAATGAATCCCTGGTACCTAGTGGGCTTTCTGCCCTCTCCCACCCCCACCCCCCCTGGGGGCAGATCAGGGGCTAATGCCCCTATCTGCCTCCGGGTAAGGGGGACAGAAACACTTTTTTTGTTTTGGGGGGGGAGGGGGTGGCATTGGCATGCCCATTCTGGGCAGCCCACACCCCTGATCTGGAAAAAAAAAAAATCCTGGCGTCTAGGGTGCTTTCTGCCACCCGGGGGGCAGATTGGGGGTTACTGCCCCCAGAAAGACTGATTGCCACATTTGTCTGGGCGGAGTAAAGGCCCTTGCCCAAGGGGTCGCTCCCACCTCCCCGGTGCCTAGTGGGTGGATCCCTGCTTGGGGATCACCCTCCTGGGGCAGGGATCCACTAGGGAAGGGTACCATTGGAAAGGGGAGATTCTCCCCTTTCCAACGATACCTCTCCCATGTAATTCAGGGCTCGGGGGGCTGAGATAGCCCCATGAGCACCGAAACAATGAAACTGAAACTAAGTTTCATTTTCAATGTAATGACGTCAGGCCATGCGCGCGATCGTTATTACATTGAAGAAAGAAAAAAAAAGCCTTGGGAGGTTGGGAAAGCTCTTCCCCCACCTCCCGAGGCAAAAATAAAAATGTCTGCAGCAGAGGGATTTTGTGCGCCTGTGCACATGACGGAATGGTTCTGTCATTCATGAGCACTGGTGCTCATGACTGAGCTATTCCGTCATGAGCACCGAAGGCGTTAAAAGTGATATCTCTTAATCGATTTTGATCATTTTGGTCTTATTTAATTCAACTAAATATCTCCTATTTTTCTTAACCTGTGTGGAGTGTTTTTGTGTTGTAATCATTGTGTTACTGTGTGTGTGTTTGTGTGTTGCACAAATACTTTACACATTGTCTCTGATGATAAGCCTGCCTGCTCTGTGCCAAGCTACCAGAGGGTGAGCACAGGTTTTCTTGGTGTGTATCTGACTTACCCTGACTAGAGTGGTGGGTTCTGCCTGGCTTGGGTGCATGCCCTAGCCAACCAGAAACCCCATTTCTGACAAGGTGGAAACCCCAGTAGTTGGTTGAGTCCTGTATCACAGCTGGAAGGCTTTAAGGACTGGAATAAAATAGGGTTGTCGAAATTGGGCGATGTGTGGGAGGGCAATCACTTGGAATCCTTTGCTACCCTTCAAACTGCGTTCTCTCTCCACAATCCTCAATTCTACCACTATGTACAGTTCAGGCACTCCCTAGCCGGCCACTGAGAGGCCCTTGCAGTGTCCCAGAAAACAATTACTTGGAGGCACTACTCCTCCTAGGACAAATAGAAAGAAAGTTTCAATCAAAAGGAGGGGGGGAGAGAGAAGGGAAGTAATGATCCATTCATCTTCCAGGATAATACAAAAAATCAATAGGTGAATGGATCACTTGTAACCACTTTACCAGGGTTTATTAGTTCGTGGTTCCGTCTTAAAAAACCCTCATATACGTACGTAACTGGATTTGAGAAAAAGGCGGTATATCTTGATTCTCCGCCTATACGTAACGTAACAACATAGTCATGGGGTTTATTAGGTATGTTGACCTCCACCCGGAGGTTTAACCACTGGTATTCGCAGTAGGGTCCAGAAACAGAAACGTTAAAAAATGGTTGTGATAAGGTGATGTTAAAATTCTTCAAACATCCTCACTAACGCGAAAACATTTTTTATTAGCAAGTGGGAGTTAAAGAAATTAAAATGGTGAGCGTGTGTTATTTAGACCATGTTAGTATGTCTAAACACACTGAAAAAGTGTCCTTTTATTCGGTCGACATGTTTCTGCCCCGTATGCCCAGCCGGGTTTATGGGGCTTTCTTCAGGACCAGAAAGAGTTTATCAGTGCAACTACCATTTGTATTGCACTTCTCAGCGGGGTAATTTTAGTCCGCTGTAGACAATCAGGTCAATAGTATTTCAATAATGTCAAGCATGGTCCTACGGCGTTTCCTCTCACCTGCAGCATGGACTGTCCGCTGCTTGTGCTTGTGCAAGATATACCGCCTTTTTCTCAAATTCAGTTACGTACGTATATGAGGGTTTTTTAAGACGGAACCACGAACTAATAAACCCTGGTACAAGTGATCCATTCCCCTATTGATTTTTTGATTTTTTCAAATAGAAAGAAAGCCAGTTCACAGGTGTATAGAGCCCTGGTTAACTACTCGCTCTGTAACCTATCACACATGACAGCTCAGTGGGAGGGCTGGTGGGCCCTCTGGATGATGCAGACTGGAGGTAAACTTGCACATCCTGGCGATATCGGCTAGACTACACCTCATCCAAATGCATTTTTAACGCTGCACATATTTCACACCTAGATGGCTGTGGTCGGCAAAAAGGCTCCCTGAACCCATCTGCACTAGATGCCAGGACAGTATGAGAGATGTTTTCCATATGGTGTGGGGATGCCCTTGTACTCTGCAATACTGGCTCGCCATCTACTGAACTCTTTCAGAGGTCCTGAGCCAGCAGATTGAGGCCTCACCTAAAATTGCCCTCTTAGGGATCCTAGAGGATTTGGGACGCCCCAGGGGAGACCGAATCCTAGAAGAAATGGGGACGCTATTGGCAAAAAGAGACATAGCAAAATATTGGAAGAAGCTGAGGGTGAGCATGGACCATTGCACGTAGCTGGAGGAACCAATTTATATAGCAAGGGGGTGCCCAAAAAACACCCCAAGATGTGGGGAAAATGCTGATCCTACAGAGGACTGAATGAGAACTGTACGTAAGAGGGGAGGAACAGTTCAGATGTGCATAGAGATGTATATGATTCCTTGTTGGGGGTTCCCTACGTGGACCAGCGAAAGGTGTGTATTGTTTGTTTTTGCTAAAGGACCAATACAAATGTTATAAAAAAAAATGAAAAAAATCAGACGGAGGGACTGTTAAAAAGACCTATATAAATTCTGCTACTTTTAAAAAAAAAAACAATTGTCCGGTAAAAATGCCTGCAAGGGATTTTATTTCAAATTAGTGAAACTAAATTTACCAATATCATTTATGAGTGCCCAGACTAATGGCCTCGAGTATATGAATTTTCTAAATCAATTTATATAATCCAAAAGTGAATAAATCAAAAAATAAATCGGCAACGGGTGTATTCTTTTTTTGTAGAAATGTATAATCAAATAATTGAATTAAAAGGGTACAAAACAATATTCACATATACATAAGTGACAGAGATTGACAATCTTCCAAATAAAATATCTACTAGTCACTTATGTGAGTAACCCATTTCAAAAGCCTATTTACAAATAGAAATGTTTAACATTCAGTAAAAAATTCCTATATAACAATATCAATTTGTTCATGAAAATGGGTTAGACTGGTCGACGTTTAGTTAGTGTCATGTTACATCTAGTAGACCATCTTCTGGACTGAAGACCCCTCTGTAAAATGTATAATCGCAAAAACTGTATTTGTCAACGAAAGACGTAATAAAGAACAAGATATACACCTGAAAAAGGTGAAGAAAAGAATGATTTGTTGTCTTGAAACAATGAGAGCCCTTTAGCATACAGTCTAGCTCATCTATTATAAGAATAAAAGAATTAGTGAAATAGCCATCTCTAGATAGGTGGGTGAGGGTTATTTCACTAATTGTTTTATTTTTATATGAATATTGTTTTGTACCCTTTGAATTAAATAATTTGATAATAAATTTCTACAAAAAAAGAACACACCCGTTGCTGATTTATTTTTTCATTTATTCACTTTTGATTATATAAATTGATGTAGAAAATTCATATACTTGAGGCCATTAGTCTGGGCATTCATAAATGATATTGGTAAATTTAGTTTCACTCATTTGAAATAAAATCCAGTGCAGGCACTTTTACTTGACAATATTTTGTTACCCAAGCCCCTAAGGATATATCGGGTTGCCCGATCAATATAATACTTTTTTTTTAAAGCACTGGTGATAGTTGAGACAGCATCATTTTCCATTCTCCATGATATGAATGTCCTGCTGTGGAATTTCTCCTTAAATATTAGGGAAATGTTACCACCCAATACAAAGAGTAATTTTGTGCTGTGCCATTCCCTGCCCTTTCAGATGTTTTCAACACTGTTGATTACAAAGGTCTACATGGCTGACATCGCATATCTGGAAAGGGGACACCATCCTGTACTACTTTACATTCTTCTTGACTAATCTGTCGTACAGTCATATTCTGTTCAATCTTTTCTGATTCTGTACGTATGTCCGAAAAGAAAGTGAAAGCTTCCTCAAAGTGTTTTATTCAGTGGAAGGTTTTGAATTTATGACCCTAGGGTGTAAATTAATTTTGTACCTGAGATCTTGTTGGCCATCTGAGATGCCAAAATGACTAGTATATTATGGGGGTTGGTTTAGGTGGATGGCTTTCTAGGCCCGACCAATCTAAACTTCAGTCTCAGCTCGAAGGAAGCCAGCTCCTGTACTCTTAAAAATAGTTCAACCTGCACCTAGAGGCCACAGCAGTGATGAATGAGTGTTTTATCAAATATCACACATATCATAACATTAAGTATTATGTGACTCATGCACTTTTCTGCTGTACAATGATAGGAATACCTGAAAACATTTCATATGGAGAAAGATTTGTGATGGGATACTCTCCAATGCATAAACTGTTTTTAAGCATACTACGACTGACATGTTTCATAATGAATTAACATGCTATTAGCATGATTAATTTATGCAGTCAAAACACAAGATGGTTTTGGCCTGTTGCTGGTGAACTACATTGTCTCTAATTCGTGGTTTTGTTTTCAACAAACAGGTTTTGTCTGAACCTTGGAGACTGTCCACCAGTCAGACTCCTCAGCAGCAAGTGGAACTTCTTCAACTATACAAGAATCCAGAATATGTTTCAAGTGGTGGAGGTTTTGGTCCTGTGAGTAGAAATTGTGCAGTGTTGTATTTTATATACTATGGCAAATCTTTGGTACAGTTGTCTCTTCTGTATCATGTTCAGAAACATACTGATTGCAGTTACTTCCTGGTAGTGCTCGCACTATTAAATTTAGGATCTTGATTCTTGTATCGAAGGTGAGATATCTGCTAGGAAATTGTAAACCTTGACTGTTTGTAACCCTAATGTTCGAGGCATGTGTGCTGTAGATACACATACTGTGCATAAGGCCGTCATCTAGTGTTGGGCTCGGATCATTACAAGATAACAAGTTGTTTTTGTTCAAGAAGTTTGCTTCGAGTCACATGGTTGTCTGACTCCTCTTCTTGGTAATACTGCGCATGGTCATAGACTCCATTACCAGATAGTTTTTTTTTCACCGACTGGTTCGGATATAATCTCTCGCTCTCTTGTTGTAGACTCTTTCGGGCTCCCTTCGGTTTGCTGGTAGATCTTCGCTCGACAGTATTGTCTCGATCGCGTAGTTATATTTGCGTTCCGAGCGATTACCCTTTCTGCGTTGCGGGTCTGGACTCGCCTCCTTGGCCTATGAGTGTTGCATACCGACCAATACTCTTTAATCTATGCCTCTCGCCTGATCATCGAGAGTCATTTTGATCTAAGAAAACCCTTCGAGATCGACGTTCCCATGAGATGCAGCGTAAATAAGTGATCGATGTACCAGACATTTTCGGTCAATAACAGGAAGAAAAGGAGGAAGCATCGGCAGCACAAGAAAAATCACTTTTATATACATGATTCAGATTCTGAGTCAGACTTTGACCAAGATTCAGCCACCCACAAGCCGGCACAGAAGCATCGGACAGTGAGTACACTTACCCCTGATACAAAGCCCAAAACATCGACTCCATCCAAAAAAACTGCCTACGGTCTGCCACTGCAGAAAAGCCATGGCATGCACTGAAAAACTGACTCTTAAGCTCCATACCTTGGGCTCGACTCTGAAAGTTCAGCCTACAGCAGGGACCTCCACCTCCTCGAAGTCTGGGTCTAAAACCCCTCAATCATCAATTTCAGCACCAAAAGAAAAACATGATACTTCAGAACCGAGCACAACGGCACCAAAACATCCTTCCACTTAGAAATATTTCGCTTCCAGATCGACATCTCCACCAGAACCAATCCTTGATGTAATGCAGGAATGGCTTGAGCTGAGGCAGAAAACACTCCAAATTCCACCTGGAACAAAGAAGATAATTCTTCAACCAGCAAAGCCTCAATGTTCTAAAAACAGTTAACATTTCATGAGGCTTTAGAAGTTCCTGTACAGCCTCCAAAGAAGAAAAAGGCAACTAGCCCTGTACACGTTCTTATTCCACTTGCACCTAACCTACCAACACCACCCCCATCATCCACTCCACCACCTCACTCTCCACAACTATCTGAGGCAGGTAACATATACAATCATTCACTCATCATAGAAGGTGATGATGACATGCCACAAGACCAGCATCCCCAGGGTGTATATGATGTTGAACCACAGGGGGATACAGACCCCGATCTCTATCCCACACGCCCATCACCACCTGACGATGCTTCTGTGTATCAAGATTTAATAGCAAAAGCAGCAGCTATCCATCAAGTACCTTTATCCTTTATATAAGGACACAATAGAGGAAGATTTCCTTTTTGAAACTCTTATCTAATGCTCAAAGGGGGCACAATATCTACCGTCCTTAACGGTATGGTACGTCATGCAGAAGACAATTTTAAGGACCCTGTTAAAGCTAGAATAACACCACGCATTGACAAAAAATATAAAGCTACTCCTTCAGATCCCATATACATTAGAGGTCAGTCAACTGCTGACTCCCAAGTGGTATCTAATACGAGGAAAACCGCTAACTCCCAAACAGGGGATGCAATGCCCCCCCCCCCCGAAAAGGAGCCCAAATTGATTGATGCTTCTGGGAAAATATATGTATATACTAGTCACATGTTTACTATTTATTACAATGTGAATATCCAATCCAGACAATAGGCACAGGTGGGGTAAACTGTATGTACGAAAAGCACTGTTCCAGAAATCTCTAAACTCTGCTTGAAAGTCATTGAGTTAGGTATTTGGTACTGTTCTTGAAACTATGCACAGCATGTGTTCTACAGCAACCAAATCTGCAAATGGAAAACGTTCCTTACCTGTAACAATCGATTTGTGGCATGTTATGATGTCATGTACACCCTATCCACCTCCCCTGATGTAAGCTCTGTGTATCAAGTCGTTTCATAGTCACATTAAATTATTCTACTAATATGTACAAAGATTTTATAATTCTTGCCATCTACACACAGATATATATATATATATATTGCAATGATCCTCCCCCGACTTCACTGATAAGGAAGGAGCCATGCCGGTTAGTTATGCTGCAAAAAGATTTTATTCTTGGCAACGAAACAAGACGCGCTTCGACCTCACACTGGGTCTTGGTCACATGACCTGTTGCAACAGCTGTTGTCTTTTTAACACGTAAGACACGACGGAGTGAATAACCGACATAGAAAAAAGTGCAATTCACACAAGTGATAAAGTGCAATAATGAAAAGAATTTTTTAACAATTTAAAAGAATGGTTCTCATGAAATAAGTAATTAGAAATCAATCCTAGGTTTTATACAGTTTTGAACATGTAGTATGACATTGTGGATTAGATTCAATGGCTGAATAGATTTACTCTATTTTTCTGTTTTTCACCATGATTTTACGTGTTCAAGCATACTAGATTATATATAACGTTTTAAAAACAATAGTTAATTGGTACATATACTTGAATGTTCAATCTGTTATTAGTGTGCACAGAGTCACTGTGTAGTACCCAATGTATCTACTTAGTATCATAGTGTAGAACTAAATGGCTGTGCATCAAAGGCAAAATTGGTAATAGGGAATTATAGCCTCTATGGTATTACGTTAATCATGCCAATGAGTGAAAATGCCCGCAGAACGCAAACCACGGAAAACAAAAGTGAAGCCTTATTAATGCCAGGTGTGTTTACAAAGTGAATTGGGGTTATTTGGGAAGTAAGTCATGGTATAGTACCCATGTTCAAGCGGTTGTAAACAATAGACCACAGCTACACATAAAACAACATGGTTGTCATCTTTGATCAGTGCTAAGTAAGTTCGATCATCTGTTCGTTGGTTTTACATGGCGCAAGGTGGCTCTGTACTAGCATATCTCTGAGGGAAACATTGTAATGATAGGTGATAGCTGGTGTCTGTCCTACTGTATTTCTAAGGATGGAATTTTGTTTTAAAATGTCCCATCTCTGTTTGAGAATCCTCCACAAATTCCCTGCTTGGCTACTGAACTTTGTGATAAACCTGATAGGATTTTTCCCTTGTTCTTCTTTTTTCTTTTTTTTTTTTTCTTGGGCGGTTTGTACAGGGTTTCAGCTCTGCTGATCTTAAAAATTCTCTGTTCTGCCATTTTGAGTGTCTTTGCCGGATAGTTTCTGATTATGAGTCACTCGGTCATACCTCTCTTAGTGTCCTCATAGGACTCATCATCAGAGCTACAGTTTCTCCTAGCCCTTAGAAAGTCCCTGAAAGGGATACTCCATTTGAGGTTAGGTGGGTGACAACTTGCTGCATGCAATATGGAGTTCCCTGCTGTGGCCTTCCTGTATAGTTCTGATGTGAGAATACCATCTTTAGCAGTTAGTTTAAGATCTAGAACAACTATACTGCTCTGGCTCTTTTGCATGTTGAATTTTAGGTTGTTTGTTTTGATTCAGTTTATCAAAGAATTTTTCCAACCCAACTTAATTTCCATCCCATATAAAAACAAGCATTGGCATAGCCAATAGGTCTCGCCTTTGGGACCTTGTAAGTATTTGGCCATGCAGCACATTGATAACACGATAACAAGTAAAGGCGCTCTTAAAGTGAAAGCGGCAGCGCTCACAAAGTGAAGGCAGCCCCGTTCACAAACAATTAAGGCGCACTTAAAAGTAAAAGCAGCGCCCTTCACAAACAAAGGTGCACAAGGTGAAAGCGGCACCATTCCCAAATAAAAAAATAATAATAAAGGAGTGAGGCCATGCTGTGTGGTAAAGCGCGTTGCTCACCTCTGCCACTTCTTACATTTCGATTGATGTTTGCGCGAATGCCCCAGATAAAGCACGTCGGTAGCCAGAGGACGGGAAAGCGTGTACCACCAGCCTTTCCTACAAAATGACAGCACTTTGAAAGAATGCTGGACTTCAGTCCACCCACCCAGCTGGAATTATTACGATCAAGGCTGTTAAACGGGACAGGCTCCAAAATGGCCACAGCGGAAGACAATGCACAATGCCACATTCTGGAGAGCTGGTGGTGGAGAAACAGCCCCCTGACAGGTGATGGATTAGCAGAAACGAGCGCAACTTCCTAATGTCTCCACAGAACAGTGTGCGGTTTATCGCCAGGCACACTGCGCGCATTATGCTGCCTCCGCGGCACCTGGCTTCCCCTTAATCCACCCCTTTTCCCCTGCTGCCGATTGCTGCCAGTAGTTACACCTCCTCTGCCCCCTTGCAAGCCCCCCAGAATCCCCTTAATTAGCTTCCAGCCGGCTGCTGTCACAGCGGAAAAATTGATAGGATCTGCCCACGTGATACATATTCTGTGTGTGCAGGGAGCTTGCACAGCTGGTGACCATGTGATACTTAATCTGTGTGCAGGAAGCTTGCGCTGCTGGTGACCACGTGATACATATTCTGTGCGGGCAGGGAAGCTTGCACTGCTGGTGACCACGTGATACATATTCTGTGCGTGCAGGGAAGCTTGCACTGCTGGTGACCATGTGATACTTATGCTGTGTGCAGGGAAGCTTGCACTGCTGGTGACCACGTGATACATATGCTGTGCGTGCAGGGAAGCTTGCACTGCTGGTGACCACGTGACACTTAATCTGTGTGCAGGGAAGCTTGCACTGCTGGTGACCACGTGATAAATATTGTGTGCGTGCAGGAAAGCTTGCTCGGCTGATGACCACGTAATACTGTTCTCTGTGCCTTACTGTTGAGAAGACCTTTTCACTGTTCAAAAGCCAAAGCGACTGGCATTGTCAATGTTTGTGTGAAAACATTCTCAATTCAGTCCTGAGCATGCTTCGGCTCTTTCTGAATATTCTCGGCTAACGACAATATTTCACTCCAAGTACTTTGCGAGTAGCAGTTGCACATGTTTAATGTGGTACATTCTGTGCTGTTCACTAATGCTCACCCCAGTGCCACAGGAAACGTAACAACATTTCACTCATGTTTTTTTAACTACATAAGTGTTGAGAAAAAAAACTTTCGCAATTTCCTCTCGGATCCTGGTCTTTTCTCCCCTGGCATTTCCCGCATCCTTGTGCAGTGCAAGACAGATGTCAGTGTTTGACTTGGATTACCTGCACACCCAAACTGGAAAAGGCCACACCTGTAAAACCTTTATTTGCTTATTGTACTTCTTAAAAAAGCTTTAATGCCTCATAATACTGATTGTGGGGTTAAAGAATACCAGGACTAAAAACCGAGCGTGTTTAACAGCTGCTAGAAGGCTCGTTTCCAGTTCACGTAAATCCTACAGTTTGAGGAAGTTTGAGGAGGAGGGAGCAGGGGGAGGGGAGAGAGGAGGAAGCCTGACCCCGTTTCCCTTGCGGGAGCGAGCAGGAAACATCTGTTTGTAATCCTGCAAGGGAATCGCCAAACGTGCACGAGTTGCCATTCAAAGCAATGCAACGCGTGCACGTTTTTGGCCTCAAAAGCGAACCGATTACAAAAGGTATTTTTCCTATGCAGCGCATGCGCGCTGCGTAGGCGAGACCTAAAGATATCATCAATATATCTTAACCATACACTGACCTGACTTGTCCATTCGTCAAGGTCACTGTTCCAGAGTACCTGCTTCTCCCAACTGCCCACCAAAAGATTGGCGTAGCAAGTACCCATGTATGTTCCTTGTATTTGTTTATAATGTTGTTGAATAAATAGAAAAACATTTTCAGTTAGACAAATCTCAATCATTTGCAAAATCAAAAATCATGTGAGTGTGTTCTAGTTGGTGAATACTTCTTGTTTTCAGGAAATATTTACATGCCATCAGACCGTCATAATGCCTTATGCTGGTGTACAGACTTTCCACGTCAAGCGTCACTAGCCATGAATCATTGCCCCAAAATACATTTTCAATTTTCTGCAGAAAATCTTTGGTATCCCTAACATACGAACTTAATGTTTTTACAAAGGGAAACAAAAAATGATCAACATAGATAGAAGTGTTCTCAAAGATGCTGTTTTTGGATGATACTATGGGGCGCCCTGGTGGTTCAGTTGGGTTCTTGTGAATTTTGGGTACAAGGTACAATGTCAGTGTCACTGGTGTCTCGTTTTTTAGGTCTCGCAAAGGCAGCGCATGCGCTGCCTCTACGAGGCATCAAGTAATTAGTATGTTAGGTGAAACTCCGCCTATTGCTGTGTTATTTCTGTTGCTGCTTGCCATTAGTTAAAGTTTGTCATTGATTTTGTTAGAGGTTTTTTTATTGGCTGTTGATGCGATGCTGACTTCCGTTTAGTCCGGAAGCAGCGGCGCCTAACGACTGTTTTTGTCCGCCAGATCGCACTCTGTTTTGTAGCTGCCTCCTGCTTTTCAAACGCAGGCTTTCAGTTTTCAAACACGGGCGTGCACTTTTAACAATGGCGCCCGTGCTCGTTTTGCTTTTAAACAGAAGGTCGTGCCCATCGGCATGCATGTATCCCGGGTTATGCTGTGAGTGCTGTCGCCATCCTGGAGTTAAGGGTACCTAGCTATTAAGCCGCAATACCCTCATGCACAACACTCTCCCCTTGCCATATGCCGTGCCAGTACAGGGTGCGCATGCCGTGCCTGGAGAGGAGCAGAACAGGGGACATGCACTTCTCCATCCCGGAGACCGAGAGTCCAAGACCCATAACGGGGAGGGCGGCGCCGCCTATGTGGTGACTGATTCGGTGCCCAATGCCTCTCACCCCTCTTCTTACTCCGTTCCCGTCCTCACTGTACCCTTCATGCCCTTCTCACCTGACTCATCTCTGGCTGACCCGCTGTCTGTCCCCCTCAACCCGCGGATGTTGTCACCCTTTCCTGTCTCCTCCTCTGCAAAGTTGGCAGTCCTCCTTTTTATTCTGCTGTATCTCTCCTGCCCGTCATCCCTCTTACTCCGTCCACCATCCTGCCTCTATATTAGCATCCTCTTGTCTGTACCCCTCCCCTCTGCAGGGCCAGTCTCCCTCTCTGCCCCGCTGTCTCCACATTCCTCCAACCCCCCCCCCCGCCCCCGCCCCCCCCAACAGCTCTCCTTTTTCCGATACCACTTATTTGCAACGGCCCTCAGCTGTACATGGCCAGCTCCTGTAACACCCTTCTGCTGGTCTATACCACCTCTTGTTATTTTTGCAGCTTGGGCTCAGCCTCCCATCGTTACGAGGTCGGTAAATTGAATGGCTTAGACTGATCAGTAGTGACGTATTATTTACAGTTCAGAAACGGCAGGAATGTGTTGTGTATCACTGTATAAAAGTAAGTTATTGTTTATTAAATTGATTAGGTCTCTACTGCACCTGTATTTAGCAAGGTGCCACTGTGAAGATCAAGCTATGTGCTGCAAAGTGGTAATTTATTATTTCAACTGTTTTTATTGGAACAGGAACACCTTCATAATGTTAGATTGCATATAGAACAGCGCTGTCTATGTGGGGTCCGGTTGAGACCGGATTGCAGAAACCAGTATGTGATGGGGTGGTGTGGGCTGGAAATATGTAATTGGGAAACTACTAGACAGCACACTGGTCTGTTGGTCTTTACACATTGTCATTACACACATTCACACTACATGCATTTGAATTTTCAGAGTGATGAAGAGTGCACACGTTTATTAGTAAAATGCCAAATTTGAGGCCTAGTCCAGACACGTTATCACTAGACCAATCTCCTCCCCTGGCCCGGAGGAAACGCATTCAACTATTTCTATTTTAAATTATTCTTCAGTCTGGGGGATTGGCCGCATGAGCTGTGGAAGCAGAAGGCAGGCAGGTGTTTCTTTTTGACGTTGCCACACCTGGATAACTGCCCTTTAGGTAACGGATTCTTAATCTGGTGGGCATGCCCCACTTCTGAACCTGGTGGAACAGCGATCAATCGGCTATTTGAAGGACGTGTCACAATTTTTTAAATGTATTGGCTTGCCATGATTAAACTGGTGTATAAATGGAGACTGAAGAACTGCTGCACCCGACACACAAGCACTGGAGGGCATGTCACAATCCTGAAGTCTGGGGCCATGAGGTCATAATTTTACACCATGAGAACAGGTTGCAATGTAAAATGGGGACTCTGATTTGGTGTAAAAAAATATGGAGTTATATTGAAGATACTATTATAGCGCTTTCAGACCCCTCCCGCCTCCCAACACAGCATGGCGAAGCGCCTTCATTTAATTAATATCATCAGCGCTTTCAGACCCCTCCCGCCTCCAAACACAGCATGTCAAAGCACCTTTATTTATTTAACATCACTGGTGCTTTCAGACCCCTCCCGCCTCCCAACACAGCACAGCGAAGCACCTTTATTTAATTAATATCACCAGCGTTTTCAGACCCCTCCCACCTCCCAACACTGCACGGCGTAGCGCCTTTATTTAATAACACGCGCTTTCAGACGCTTCCCGACAGCATGGCGAAGTGCCTTTATTGGTTTACCATAACCAGCACTTTCAGACCACTCCCGCCTCCCAACACAGCACGGCGATTCGCCTCTATTTATTTAATGACACGGCGCTTTCAGACCCTTCCCGCCTCCCGACAGCATGGCGAAGCGCCTTTATTGATTTACCATAACCAGCACTTTCAGACCCCTCCCGCCTCCCAACACAGCATGGCGAAGCGCCTTTATTTAATTAATATCACCAGCGCTTTCAGACCCCTCCCGCCTCCAAACACAGCATGTCAAAGCACCTTTATTTATTTAACATCACTGGTGCTTTCAGACCCTTTATTTAATTAATATCACCAGCGTTTTCAGACCCCTCCCACCTCCCAACACTGCACGGCGTAGCACCTTTATTTAATAACACGCGCTTTCAGACCCTTCCCGCTTCCCGACCGCATGGCGAAGTGCCTTTATTTATTTAACATCACCTGCGCTTTCAGACCCCTCCCGCCTCCCAAGACAGCACGGCGAAGCGACTTTATTTTTTTAGCATCACCAGTTTTGCCTATAGTTCACAAAACTGCAGATACTCTGTGAATTGTATACATGCTTGGACAAGGGAAGTGTGTGACTAGTAGTCATAATTTAAATGTCTTTAATTCACAATGTTTGAGGACCTGATCAAAGCTCAGGAACCTCTGTGGAATATTTCAAACCTGCTGCAACCAGATCCGTTGAGTTCCACCTGCACCTAGAACCCAGTGGTTCCATATTTAATGTACCGTCTCACTACATGAACACCACAGGACAATGTGCACTTTTTTTCTTTAAATAATAACTCCACTGAGAAAAAACATAAGTAGAAAACATTGTCATTTATAACGCCAATAGCTCTAAGTTTTACAAATGCGAGACCTATTGCATTGCAAATGCTTGTTAAGAATTGGAACTCATACCAATTAAGTAGCTGCTGTTCATGCCAGTCACGCAGCATGCTGATATATCTATCTTGTAGGTTCTTCATGTATGTTATGTCAACCCTTTCATAACAGGTTTTGTCATTTAGTTGGCGAAGTGCTTCGTTAACATAGCACATAAGGACAATATTGCCTCCCTTGTCAGAGGGTTTGATGACCAAATTGTCATCCTTTTGTAGAGCAGTGACAGCTTCCCATTGCATTTTGGATAGATTCTTACTCCTGCAGGGTTGTTGTGATAGGTTCAGTATGTCTTGTGTTACCATGTCACTGAAGATGTAAATCCGTATTTTGTAAAGCGCGAACTACTCACCCTTACGGGTCTCAAGGCGCTGGGGACCGTCGTGGAAATTAAGTGAGCTATTGCCCAGAGTCACATGGTGCTGAGCTGAGCTGCCGCCGGACCGGGGATCGAACCGTGAGCCCTGTGCTCCGAAGACAGCTGCCCTGGCCGCTGCACCACACCTCTCCACTTATCTCTTGCTAGTTGTGGGACATATTTGGAAGGGGCTTTAAAAGTGGTAGCTCCCGCCTCCCCTGTGTCGATACCAAACAGAAGTGGTATTTCTTTGAGAAATTTGGTGTCAAAAGGAATCTGGGCCAAACTAGGTGTGCCTGTCTGTACTAGTTCACCCATCTCTATAAGTGTATGTAAGGCATCGATGTCTGCTATGGCTAGTGGTGACCTTGGTGTAGTTTCGTCAGAGGGCACTATTTGCTCAGTATGTTTTTATCGAAGTGTGTGTATCTTGTGAAGTTTTAGTCTGCGTGTGAATTTATATAAATCAATACGTGTTTGGGCATAGTCAAGTTTGGTTTCAGGACAGAAAGTTAAGCCCTGTTTTAACACTTGTTCTTCAATTGGGGAAATCTTTCTATCTGATAGATTGATTACCAAAAGTTGTTGGTTTTCTTTCTCCATTACTTCTGCTTTGTCTTGCCTCTTGTTCCCGCACCAGGCTTGTTGTTTCTTTCTCCGCTGTCGTCTTCCTTGGCTTTTGCCTTTGCGCCTCGGCCCCTTCCTCTCGGTTTCCCTTGAAAGGATTTTCGTTGTCTTTTTGTAGGAGGCGAAATTCCTCGGAAAAAGACATCTCTGATCTGTGTGCGAGGTTAGGATGTTGTCAAGAGATTCTTGGTCCGAGCTGAGATCTGTACATGATTCCCATCTTTCTTTGTCTAATAATCCTAGCGATTTTTCTTTGGCGAGTTCATTGCATGCCTTATCAAATTTTCTTGCGAAGGTTAGGATCCGTCCCATGTTGTAATCACGTTGGAATTTTCTCTCTTTTCTCTCAGGAAGAGGTGTGGCGTCGCGGCCAGGGCGACTGACGCTGGAATCTGGGGCTCACGGTTCGATCCCCGGCACCGGCGGCAGGTCAGCCCAGCACCATGTGACTCTGGGCAATAGCTTGCTTAATCTTCGGGTAGCTGTTCGCGCTTTACAAATACTGGATATACGTTTTTTACTTCTTTTTCATGTTTCTTGATTCTTTTGTCTACTGTCTGTAACATTTATCTGACCTCATCTTGATCGCTTTCCTTTTTTAAATCATCAATGATGTTGTTTATTTGTGCCATGAATTCTTTGTATATATATTCGTTGGTGAACAACACAATCTCGGGTGGAGTCTGTGTCCTGGTGCATTGAGTCCAGGGAAGATAGTCGCCTCTAAGCCTCTTCTTACAATGTCTTACTCTTAGCCCAACCCTAGATGGCAGCATTGTTCACAACATGCGAATCTAAAACACAACAGGCTGTACACCAATTGCTACTGGTAAATAATGTTTTCCTTCCTCCCCTAGGTTAAGCTTCTGTTTTCAATGTTCTCTAATTGACCTCTTTCACAACCTCTAAATTCATCTGCAGAAAAGGGGTGAAATTCAGGCGTGGAATTTAGTTATAGGTGCAGAAAAGCTAATAAATTGCTGTGTGGTAATGATACTATAAAATGTGATTGACATTGGCCTTCTGTTTCTTTAGGTTGCCGATGATGGTTACGGAGTTTCTTACATTATAGTGGGCGAAAATCTGATTAATTTTCACGTATCCAGTAAATTCTCAAGCCATGAAACGGTATGTACAAAAATGAATAGAGTGAAGATAACCTTAATGGAAAGTGAAGCTTTTTGACCTGCTCAAACCATTACATGATAAGATTTGCCATTTCTATGCATGTTTTCTAGGTCCATAAAGTAAATGTTCGATTTATTTGGGTGAATTGTGTCACTGTAAAAATAAATAGGTTCATTAATGTAATTTATCAAAATGGCTTTAAGACAGTACATTATAAAACACTTGTTGGTTGTAATAGGAGTACCATTTATTTGTTGCATGGATGGAATACAAAGAATAATATAGTACATGGCAATACATATAGTATTTGCACATACAGATAAACAAATCAACATAGGTGGAATTTTGGGTCACGGTTTTTTTTCTTTTATAAATCTGTAGTAATTCAAAACTGTTTTTTCTCCTAGGATTCGCATCGCTTTGGAAAGCACATCAGGGACGCCATGAATGATATTTTGGCACTGTACCACCTCAGCAAAAACTCCACTAAGTGGAAAAAAAACTAAAGCATATCATTTCATGTAAAGGTCTTCTGGCCTCTAAAGAAACTAAATTTTACTGTTTGGAGGTTAGATGTACCATAAAACCTTCAACAAAACAATTTTCTCATTGCCAGGTCCGGAAAGTCGCTAGTTAATTGAAAGACCTTTGCATGTGTTCCCACTAATGTGTTGTTTTTCTTTGGTTAATTGTCCTTTGGGTTCAAATACTGACTACTAAAGGTTGGCCACTAAGTTTAGGGATCTGTTACTGCTCTTTAGAAAAGAGAATACTAATCTGCGCTGCTAGACGGTCTTCCTTTTGTTGGGAGTGGGGGAATAACTGAACGTTGTGTGTTATATTGCTGCCATGTTTATTTTTTATTTTTTTAAATTCCTAAGAAGAGTTTTTTCAGTCGCAATGTATCCAGACTGGTTTTTAGTGGGTCCAGCTGTAAACGATGAATGGAAAGCACGTGTTAGTGATAGTAGGCCTCTCTAAATTGTGTTTACATTGAATTATTGTAAATTAAGTTCCTGTAAACTGAAAATGCTGTCTACCAGCGTAACACATTCATATTGCAACATGATGGGGCACCCCTTTAAAAAAGATCGGTGGCTGATTACTACGAGTTTGGGGGTGTTCTCACATCTTAGAATTTTTGCTTTTATCTGTTCGTTATTTCAGATTGTAGGTGCATCCCAACAAGATGTTACCTATTAACCAAAATGTGATGCACTAATGTACTCTGCTGGGAGGACCCAGCCATTGGGGCTAGAATACTTGCACTGCAACAGGAAAGCCAGTAGTGCCTCTTCATGCTTTGTAAGCACTCACTATAGTCATTGCTTACACAATAGTTTTCGTTACCAACAGAAAACATATGTGTGAGTTGGTGCCTTACATATTGAAGGCCTAGTCATAGGAAACAACTCCAGGTCATGTGTTTTAACCATAATTTATCCTTACAGTGTGTGAAGTTGCTCTGCTTGCCAATTTTGTGGCATATGTTTCAGAAAAGTATGTCCACACACTCCGATATGTTCATGGGAAGCACAAACTTACACGTTATTGGTCTGTAAAGGACCCATCAGCTGTCCAACCCGAGAGTTCATTGCAAAAGAGTGGAACCAAGAATAATTCTTGAGGGTTATGCTAAGGTACATGCGACACAAAGTGTTGCTGTTAAGTGTCATTTTTGTATCCTATTAGCACTCATAGGCAATCACATATGAAAAGGCTTGTACAAACGGTATGGAGTGATATGGAAATATATTTAAACTAAACACTTTATTACTTACTACCAGCTGCTATAAAGTAAAACTATATAGAAAAAAAACATTGCTGCTGTGGGTCACACCTTGTAAGGGCTCATTTTTGTGGAAATAATCTGCAAGAAAATGGCATTATATGGCACCCTAAAAGGTACAGTGGGCTCATTCGACATACATTCAGGCAAGCAATTTTGCAAGTATCCATTTTTAAAAGTTTTTTAAATAGTTTTGCTTTCCTTAGAAAAAGGGCATCCAGCTGTTAATAGACCTCTTTTCGATTAATGTGGTCAACGGGTGTGTCACTGTGTCGAGATAACATTTTGACACTCCTCTCCTCGCTTGCGTTCTTCCCGCAATTAATGTAGATGAGAACTGAGTTAGCTCACACTGCACCTCATTCAAGTACTAAAATTCACACCAACTCCTTGAAAAACAATACCTGAGAATAATTTGGTGTGCAATTGGTAAACGAAGGACTCGGGTTGTCGGCATTAGATCATGTTATTCATTTCACTCATCCTTCCCTCGACGGTTGGCAGGTTTGTGCTTTCATGAAGGCTGAAAGTGTGGGCAGTTCTTCTTATAACATGTGTCCAGCATGGCATCCAGTCAAATAACTGAATGCAATTTCACGAGGAGCTATAGATATCCTTTCTGGAGATGCAGGATACATGCACTATTTATGTTGACCACTGGCCAGTTCATTTATTTAACATACGGATAACAATACATAGAATGTTTTTATTATTATTACTGCAAATAATATCCGTTTAGGTTTGATTCTCAGGTTTTAAATGTTTGGAATGTACATGTGGCTAGTACAGTGTTACAATTTTAATATCTTTTTCCTTACGTGGGATGTTGCAGGTTCGTCCAAGGATCAGTACTGCCTCTTATAAAAAGAGATTAAAGAGTGTTGTGTATTTTACTGGACAAGATGAAATTTCTTAATCAACTACTGCGATTCCATGGTTATTTCGGACTGTACGCAGCATGTAAAGTAAATGCCTACTCTGAGGCTGTCACTCGCGGTTCCTGCTTGTTAAGACTTTCTCAGCACCTCTGTGAATCCAAGAATTCTTGATAAGTCTCAGCAGCCAGTGGATCGTGTGTCCTTGCTTCTAACCTGATAGACAACATTGGTTTTCTTTCTGTAGAGGTTGGATTAGAATACACGAAGTAGGGGGCACATATGGTTTACCGTCCACTTTAGAGTATCCAACCCAATGCGGAAGCACCCAAGATGCACTCCCAGTCAGCTCGGAAATAACTACCTCAGTGCTAAAAGCACACTAGAGAAAATCCAGTGCTTTTATCTCCCTCATGAATAGCCATAAAATTGAGACTTGTAATATACAAGGTAACCAGAAGCTGACAATATTGTGGATTCTGACCATGCAGTACCATCAACTACAAATACAAAATGGTACTTTTTAAACATTCTCTCCATGGTGTTATGCTGTTCATTGCACAACTATTTGTGTTGTTGAGATATTGGAACCTATTTGAGACCAGTTCTAACCCGCTTCCTTCCAAGTGAGTTATATTTTCCTTTCTGATGGGAGAGTAAACTATTTCAGTCCTTTCATTAATTATTAATAAAACACTGCAACATAGTTACAGGTCTCCAAGTAGAATATTTAAGAATAACATGTTTCCTGGACAGCAGTGTGCTTCTCTCCCGCGGATTGATATTATACAAGATGCGTTGAACAAGTATCATGCTGAAAGCAAGGTTGCAGAAGTCATGAGTCTATAAAAACCATTAGGCTACAATCTTCTAACCCAGCTTGGAATAGGTGTTTTAATGAATGTTGTAGTTCGCCTTACAAGAATGTTTGGATAAGAGGTATTGGGCATGAAATGAAATGCTGATTAGTTGGAATCTAGGTGCTGCAACTATGCAGTCAGCATACAGATAAATTAACCCCTAATAATATGCTTCAGATCTGTCTTTTATGCAATCCAATGTGATGCTGAAAAAGTTGTTTTAACAAGTAGCAACTTGTAGGGGCTTCTAGCTATTAAAAGAAACAATGTTTCTGTCCATCTTTGTTTATTTGGATGTGAATCTTAGAAATCAACGTGGATTTAGATTATCATTAATAAAAGAGATTAATTTAAAATGGTGACTTCGTTGTCTTTGTGTTTTATTGCCTTAGAAATTGCCTGGCATCTTGTCTTTTTCCTACATTTCCTGATTTCCAACCTTTTAGTTCTTCTACCCGTCATTCAAGTAAGTAGTAGTGTGCAAAATTATTTTGTGAATTGCAAAATAGGTGAAATCCGCCCGTGTGTTTTTTCTATCCTTTTTTAAAAAAAATTTTTTTTTAGTCACCCACAGGTTGAAATCGGGCTACAGAAAAACTCTAAATTCACTCCCAGGTAAGCCTGAGAAATAAACAGATTGGGCATTTCACAAGTTTGTGCATTTCGTGCAAGTCTATCTGGCAAAACAAAGTACACAAACTTCCTATGAACCAGACCGTTTCTGATTTGTGGGCAGGATGACCAGCTGTGGTTTGCATTTTTGTGGTAGGCAGAAGTGAATTGGGACTACACCACAATGTGCTTTCTCTTGCCACCAAATAAACCAACCATTTTGCCCAGCTCTGCATGCAATCGCCATTGGAGGTCGTAATCATGGTTGCCATCTACTACAGGATGAAAGAGGTGACTGCCTTGTAGACAGCCTACTAGTTCTTTGTGATGCATGGGGATCCAATGTCATTCTATGAGGGTAGGTGTGATCCTTTGGTTCTTCAATAGACCTATCATTAGGCTAACCACTGCATGAAGGATGCTTTCACTGAAGTTACATTGAGTCACAGCATCTCCTCTGTTAAGATGGTAAATGAGAATAACTTGGATGGCGGTCCTGATATAAATTTCCGGTGGCTGGGCTGTGTCCTAGCACCATGAAAGGTATCCCTGGAGCCCTCGTCGGTAGCAGCATCCAGCCTTGCCCTGCGGAAGGATTTTGAGGTCCAAAAAGCTTTCAAGTTCAAAGATAAAACAGATACCTGAACCTATACCTGACACCATCACTACATCACAGTGTGTCACAAAAAGTGCCTTAGTGCTTGTCCACCATTGAGCTGACTCGGGTATAGCTGCATCATCAGCCTGATCTTGCTTTATCGCTGGTCTGCGAGGCAGGTTGCCTACATCTCAATCTCCCATGTCCAGTTGATTTATATTGAATTTCGTACCCACTGGTTTTTGTTATGGAGATTATTTACCAATTCTTTCAACGTTAGTCCTCCTAATCAACTATTGCTATGTTGGTAGTACTTTTTACATTACATATCCTTTTTTACTAAATGAGTTTGGGAATGTTATCTGATTTATTTCTTGTTTTGGTGCTGCTAAAATACTTTACTGGAATTTTTTCTGAGGGAAGCCTTATGCTAAGGGGATAGCTACCAAAGGGAAGATCAAGATTGCTGGCAGAAACCTGCTTTTACTTATTTGGCACTATAACATTGTGGAAATTCTGCCGCAGCTCACATCAGCCTCAAGCTACTCTCCCCTCTAGCGATCAGTCTGGTTTCAACTGGTCCAGCTGATACCAGGCATCTTTGTTTTGTGTCCAGTGTGAGCCCTGATGCTGATATGGTATAGAAGCACAGGGCCAGGATGTCGTCAAAGAGTGAAGCAATCAAAATTCATCTTGGAGAGCCAGCCTTGCATCTGTTTTTTTCCCCCTTTCACTGGTAACGATCACACCTTTTGGTTGTGGTGGGGTGCAATTGGAAGTAGACCTTAGACATCCAGGCTTGGATCGCAACCAGAGAGTCCTTCAGGCCATCAATGTCTAGCTAGATAAGACCTTGAAGTAGGTTGGGCCTACTAATGGATTCTGTCATCCTTGTTTGTCAGCAGGACTTTCAAGGGCTTCTTATACAGTTTGAAGATCTCTGCTGACAGAATTGACCTTTGGGTATTCCATCAGAGAATGAGATGGGTTTGAATCTGGATTTGCATGCTTCTGTTCCAGGTACAACGCAAAACAATGTTTTCACAGTCCATTTGGGATAGGAGAGTAGGAAGGTCATTGATGTAGAGGACATCACGGACCACTAATTATGGGTAACGGGAGGGATAGGCACAGGGAGAGAAAGCGGAGTCCTAGATGGTGCAGTAGCACAATGAGAGGGAAGAGCAATTTGAGTGGGGAATTAATGGACACTGTGGAAGAGGAAAGAGATGTGGCCCCAAAGAAGCATATTTTCTGATAAAGAAGAATGGATATTATGTGAGAGGGGTGTGGAGCTCAAGAGATGCATTCGTTGAGAGGTGGATTACAGTGACAGCGGAGTGAAATGGGCAGAGGGTTTGAGGGACATTGAAGAAAGGAGTAGTAGATACTGAAAGGGAGAAATGGGCATGCATGTATGGATGAGTACTGAGAGCAAGAAGAGTGATTACTCGGAGAGACTATGTAGGAAATTAGGTTACTGGTTGCGGGGAACAAAACCCTTCCCAAGCAGCAGTCACATTTTTTGTCAGGGTGAAGTTACAAGTGAGCCCCAAATTAACCTGTGCTTAACCCTCTGGTAGCTGGGCACAAAAGCAGTTAGGCTCAACTTAGAGGTGGTGTGTAAAGTATTTATGCAGCACTTCAAACAGTAGTAAAGTGAAAACACAATACAAGAAAAATCCCACACCAATTTAGGAAAATAGAGTAATATGTTATAAATTATTTGACACCAGAACAATAAAATTTCAGTCAGTAGAACCGAAGAAATGCATTTTTAAAGATTTCAGGTAAGTAAAGCGCCTAAAAGCACAAAGTGCAAGACCGGGTGAAAATCACAAGTTCAGGTCGACTACAGTGAAGGGCGAGCCTGATTCAGGGACCAGGTTAGCCCTTCTGAAAGAGTTATCTTCAAAGACCAGCGCAAAAAGTTCCATTTGTGGTAGAAGGGACCGCAAGGAGCAGGCCTGGTGTCCGCCGACAGTTGTCACTGTAGCGTGAAGTTCTGTTGAGCGTCGAAGACTGTCGTTGCTAAAGCTTCTTGTTGCCTGTCACTGTGAGCTGTCAATGCTGTAGTGGGAAGTGCAGATCTCGCGCTGTTGGGCATCGTTGGCGGTCACTGTGGCGCGAAGAGTCGGGATCACCAGAACTTTGCATTGGCGGGTGGTAAGATCTTGGCGCAAACTGGGCCTTTTGCGAAGAGCCCAACACTCCACCTGTGGTCAGGAATTCACTCCAGCAGGGCTCTGGCAGGTCCTGGCTGCACCACCGTGTACACTCTGTGAGTAGCCCTGCACTTTGTTAAACCCCTCATTCATTCAGGTCCGCTAGGCAGTGGCAGGAAGCCTCTGGAGCCTGTTAGGTCCATGTAGCTCAGAACAGGTCAGTCTGCTGACCTTTGGAGTCACATCAGCCTGGGATGAAGGGTGCAGGCCCAGTCTTCCTTCCCAGCAAGCATGGCAGCAGGCTACAGAGGCAGGGCAGTAGAGTGGCATGCCTTCTGCCAGCAAATTAGCACAGCAGTCCTGCCTTTCCTGCCATGGTCCAAGGTTCCTGCATGAACAATGCAGTGGTGATAAGTCCTTTGTGTGAAGGCAGGGCACAGCCTATTCAGTTGCAAGTGGGGCTGTGCCCAGCTCCGCCACCCCACCCTCCACCCTGCCAGTTGAAGACCCATTAGGGTACCCCTAATCCCTCTATTGTGTGGCTGTCTTGGAGGAATAAACAATTCTAACTGCTAACTGCACGCAGTCATGTGGCTCAGAAACCGGCTGCAGGCACCAAATAGAGCAGGAAAATGGCAACTTTCTAAAAGTTCCATTTTCAAAATCGTAACGTAATAAATACGACTAACATTAGGGAGGATTTTTAATTACAATTTCTCAGACACTAAACTTTAAATGTTTTCTTGTTCCCAATCAAAAGTTAGCACTTATATATAAATGCTAACCTATTGGAGAAGTAGACCTTGTAGTAGGGAATATGAGTTTATCACTACCAGGACATGTAAAAGTGCATTTCCAACATTTTAAATACTCTGCATCCTGTCCTATGACCTGGGTAGGACCTACCTTAGGGGTGACTTGTGTATTAAAAAGGAAGGTTTCGTCTGGCAAAAGGCTTATTTTGCCAGGTCGAAATGGCAGTTTAATCTGTACACACAGGCTGCAATGGCAGGCCTGAGAAATTTTTTCAAAGACTACTTAAGTGGCTGACACAATCAGGGCTGCAGGCCCACTAGTAGCATTTAATTTAGAGGCCCTGGGTACATGTAGTACCACTTTACAAGGAACTTGCAAGTAATTTAAGTATGCCAATTGGGTGTAAGCAAATTTTACCTTGTTTAAAGGAGAGAGCACCAGCACTTTAGCACTGGTTAGCAGTGGTAAAGTACGCAGATTCCTAAAGCCAGCAAAGATTAAGTCAGCAAAAACAGGAGGTTGGAAGGCAAAAAGATGGTGGAAACCACGCCAAGGATGCTGGGTCCAACAGGAGAGATCTATACAGGGATGGAGAGAAATGCACAGAGAAAGCGGATGGGCACTGGAAAGTGTGGAAGGAAATGGCTCTGTGTGACAGGTGAGAATAAAATGATTGGTAAATTATGAGCTGTATGTACATCACTAGAGATGGAAAATTGGGAGGTGACAGGACACGAATGAGAGAGGGGATGTGCTTCAGCTGGTGCTGTGGGTACATTGTAGGATTAATGTGCAAAGAGGTAGCGAGTAATATGCACATAAATAGGATGGCATGCTGCCACTGGGCTAAAGTGGAATTATTTGGTCGATAATGAAAACGTATTCTATATTCACCAAATAAGAGCCTCTGAATCTTGCACACTAGGATTATGTTACAGTATAAATTAAGGGTGGGCGGAATTTGCGGAATTGCGTTCTACAAAATTCCGCGAAACGGCAAAAAATCTCCGCGAGCACGCGGAATTTCGCGTGCTCGCGGAGATTTTGCTGCGCCCCTTTATATCTGTGGGTGCTTCCTGTTGAGGTTTAATTTTTGTGACAGGAGCATCGTGCCAGCCCCCATCAAGGATTACAGCTAACTTTTCACGTTGGAAATGGAGAGACGGCACATCTGCTTAACAACGCTCACGAATTCTGCACACCTGCCCTGCATATTTATCCACGAAGATGCCTCCGTTTTGTGCAATACCTCTACTCAGCTGGAGTACTTTCTACTGGCTAATCAGTAAGTTCTACCTCGTTGGGTAAATGTATAGTGCCTTTCCTACACTACAGCTGCGTACAGGACCTGAAGAATTTTCCCCAGTGACCTGTGTGTCTGGAACTTTGCCACCGCCCGAAAGCACCGGGGTCCTTTGATTAAGCTGCCCATCAGCGGCAGACGAGGAGAAGGAACCTCCTGGTCACAGGAACTACACGAGGATTACAGCTAACTTTTCACGTTGGAAATGGAGAGAAGGCACGTCTGCTTAACCACGCTCACGAATTCTGCACGAGGATTGCGCTCGGGAAAATCAAGGATACAAAGACCTCCATCAGGGATTACAGCTAATGTTTGGCGGTAAATCTGGGCAGAAAGCACTCCTGCTGAGCCTCGCCCTTGCTCACGAATTTTTTTGTGCTGATTAATGCGTTACAGAATTTGAGCTTCAACTCGGGCACCTGCTTTATTGAAATCTGTAAGTGCTTCATGCACCCGAATTCCGTTCCACCGCGGATCGCGGAAGTTTCGACATTTCCGCGTTCCGCGCGGAAATGCCGAAATTTCGCAAGTTCCGCGAGCGGAACGGAATTTGCCGCCCACCCTTAGTATAAATCACAGTAGAGTTGAAAGTTGATTATGAGAAGTGCATTCAGCAGCAGACACGTGCGTGCCGGGAGAAGACTGGGTTTGTCCTCTCCTGGCTTTGATATATTTCGGAACAGGAACTGGTTAAACTCTAACCTATTGCTAAAAATATACCTGAGAATCAACCTGATGAGATTGTGTTTTGCTTTGCTGCCATTGAGAAGCTACTGGTTCGGACGACGGAATGATAAAACAAAGTGTGCATATTGTGTGGCAAAGCAGAAGAGACACTGATTCATGTGATCTGCATTTTTGAGAGCTTAATTCCACTGAGGCGACTGTGGCTCTGACCAATGTTTAGAATTTTAAATAGACGATCCTGTAGGAGTGCAGTGCCATCATTTGTTGCTTAAAAGGCATCGAGATACACAGAACGCTCTGAGGTTTACTGCTTCATTTTATGTATTTTAACGTTGTTATAGCTATTTGCACAGCACGTTATTGCACTTAATGTGACTTCTCAACCCCTGATATTTTAACCTTTTTAATTACCTTGCTTGGTTGCCAGGTGGTCTGCACTTCATCCGCAGACCTCCCTTCTTCCGGCACGCCGCTCTCCGGTCCACCACGGCATTTTGCAGAGCCGATTGAGTGGAGAGAGTCAGGCAATTAGTCTGGGCTGATTAGAGCTCGGATCGCGCTCAGCGCCTGACACGCTGCCGGTTTCAGGATCCATCCTGGTGGTCATGATTACATACACAAGTAGTAAGCTTTTGGATGCATTGGCCGCAATCCCAAACTGCCCTGGTCCAATCTTAAGCGGCAGCAACAACATCAGGACACAGGCATGTCCTAGCTGTAAACTGAGGCTCATAGAACTAAAAAGCAAGCTGCATTTAAATGATGACCCCAGAGAACACCCCATAGGAACAAGGAAGGACCTATCCGGTCGAGGAGTAAAGGTCCTACACAAATGATGGCTTGTGCGTTGTTAAATGCATGCTCACTAATTAAACACAAACACGAATTTGCGAACTTCGTAGATTCATATGCCCTCGACTTAATTTTCGTCGTGGAAACCTGGGCCGATGAGACCTCAGGCCCCGACTTAGTGATAGCCGTCCCACCTGGGTTTTTAATAGCCAGGAAAGACCGAATGGGGAAAAAAGGAGGGGGCTGGCCATTATCTATCGAGATCACCTGAGGGCATCATTCAAAGGTATTCCTACAGATTCGGAATGTGAGGTGCTCTCCTTCAAGTTAGCCGTCAATCATGTGTTCTCTTTTAACGGGCTACTAGTGTACCGCCCACCAGGACCCAGAACCAATTTTATTCAAACCATGAGTCAGCTACTTGAACACAAAGTTAACTCACAAGACTGCACTATCCTAGGGGATTTTAACTTTCACCTGGATAACCTCTCAGATAAAGATTCCTCTGCCCTTATGGACCTGGTGACAAGTGCAGGCTTAGAGCAGATCACGGAAGGGCCCACTCATAGAACTGAACACCTCTTGGACGCCGACTTTACAGACTGTCCTTTTCTGAAATTTAATAACAACTTGCAACCCCACTGGTCTGACCACCTAGCAGTGATGCTAACTCTAACTCTGCCTTCCTCAACGGGCACTAAGCACTGTCCAGTCAGAAGCCAAAAAAGATATCTGTGGCATCGCATGGATAGAACAAATTTCATTACTCACTTGGGTCAGAACAAACCCTGTCGCTCCCAAGACCCAGAGGCAGCTTCACTAGAATACCACAATTGGATTGCCACAGCGGTACAAGCCACAATCCCCCAGAGAGCAGGGAAAATAAGGAGGACAGCACCCACTAAACCCTGGTTCTCAGAGGAACTAAGGCTTCTGAAGAGGCACTGTCGCAGACAAGAAAGGTGCTGGCGACAGCGATATGATCCCAGGGAGAAAGAAACATATAAGATAAAACTGGCACAATATAAAGAACTGATCCACAAAACTAAAATCATTTACTTTTCGGAGAAAATAGAACGTGCGAAGAATAATTCCAAAGAACTATTTGCGACGGTTCAGAAACGTAGCCATTTACAGGAGACTCAACATAATACAATAGATCAAGCCTTCTGCAACAGTTTAGCATCCTCTTTTGGCAACAAAGTTTCTACCATCTATGATACTTTTGCCTCACGCTCTGCAAACAACCAGAGTACACAGATCTCAATGTCTGATGCTCTAAGCACAATTCCAACAGTTTCCAACTCTCACCTCGATCCTGGTCCGCCCCAATTCTTAGATTTTACAACGGTATCCTATGAACAAATCACAAAACTTCTTTTGGCCACTAAATCTGGATCACCGTTGGATCCTTGCCCCCCCCTTCAAGGTAATCCACACGGTAGTGGAGACAGTCGCTCATCCACTCACGGAGGTACTTATCACTGCCATTAAAACAGGGATATTTCCTAAGATGTGGAAAAAAAACATCTATCCTACCACTCTTAAAGAAGTCAAACTTAGACAAAACAAACCCGGGAAATTATCGCCCCGTTTCTTGTCTGCCTCTTCCAGCAAAAGTCCTTGAGAAACATATGAATCAAGAATTAGCCAATTTTATTGACAACAATCACATCTTGGACTCAACCCAGTATGGCTTCAGGAGCAAGCACAGTACTGAACTGGCCTTGATCAAAGCAACAGAAGAAATCAGATGCGCAGTTGATAAACATGGCTCGGCAGCCTTGATATTGGTGGATCTGTCAGCTGCCTTCGATACGGTGGACCATGGTATCCTAATAAATCACCTCCAGGAAATAGGGATAGCAGGCTCAGCCCTCGCACTCCTCAGGTCCTTCCTGTCAAATTGGGAACAATTTGTTGAAGTGGAGGGTCTCAAGTCACAGTGCTTCAGGCTTCCATGCGGGGTGCCACAGGGTTCATCCCTGAGCCCTACCCTATTTAATGTATATGTCACACCTCTGGCCCGATTGATTAAAGCCCACGGCTTTGAGCTGGTGTCATACGCAGATGATACTCAGATCATTGTCTCTATCTCGATTAAAAATTACGACACGGCCCACAACTTTGAGTGTATGAGACATGTTAGCAGCTGGACGGCGACGAACTGCCTTAAATTAAATTCAAACAAAACCGAAGTCCTACTTTTTGGTAGAGACGCATCCTTCTGGTCCACAGAATGGTGGCTCACGGAGTTGGGAACTCTTCCCATTCCAGCCATCAAGGCCAAAAATCTTGGGGTCATTATTGACACCACTCTATTGTTCTCTCATCATGTAAAGATGCTCACCTCATCTACCTTTTTCACTCTGAAAATTCTGAGGAAAATCTTTTCGTTTATACCACCAGAATTACAGAAAACAGTGGTGGCAGCACTGGTCCTGTCTAAGCTCGATTATTGTAACGGGCTTCTGGTTGGGGTAAACAAGGCAGTATTGGTGAAACTGCAGGTACTCCAAAATTCTGTAGCTCGGTTGCTCTTTGGCTTATCCAAATATTCATCAGCCAAACATGCCCTCAATACTCTTCACTGGTTACCTATGGAGAAGCGAATCAAGTTTAAGGCACTCTGCATCGCCTTCAAGGCGCTACATAATCTAGGCCCCGTCTATTTGACAGATCGCTTCCAATGGTACATTTCAGCAGGTACCCTTCGGTCGGCCTCTCTGAAGCTGGTGAAAATACCGAACTTCCGACTCCAGAGATGGAGCGGAAAAAGCTTCATATGCATCACAACTAGATGGTGGAACAAGCTACCAATAAAGCTAAAAAACTCACCCGACCTGCTCTCCTTCAGAAAAGGCCTAAAGACCTGGCTATATACTTTATAACCTAACTCCCAGTCTCAGAGCCCTCAGCCAAACATTTGGTGCGTTTGTGTGTTTAGTTGCCAAGCGCCTAGACACCCTAGGGTAGTAGTGCGCTATATAAATATATAAATAAATAAAATAAATAAATCATGCCAGCTCTCAGGCTGCTTTCTACGATATATGAGTGCTGGGATAGCCAAACAAAACTGCATGAATACGGCCTAAGAGACCATCCTTTGGTTGAAACTGTAAGGAGGGTCCTCCTCTTCCTACTCCCTTAAGAAAGACTGGTTATGGGGATAATAATTGCACTAATATTAACTGAGCGATCGCTACTGATTTGCTAACGTTCCTTCATTTTTTTAACTTCATGGGCGGTGGGATCAGGAGACAATGGGTAAATTATTCTTCTACTTTACTATGCCTGATATGGGCTACTTTAGCACCCCACTTCTGGAGGAGTCTTCTTTTACTCCCCTAGTGTCTATTTCTATCTTGCTAGGGGTGGAAAGCATGCCATTTGCATGATAGCCTGCTGCATACCCAGGCTGAGATGTAAAACCCAGGGGGAGCTTTGAGATAAGGCAGCTGGAAGGAAAAAGCATGCCATTTGCATGATAGCCTGCTGCATACCCAGGCTGAGATGTAAAACCCAGGGGGAGCTTTGAGATAAGGCAGCTGGAAGGAAAAAGCATGCCATTTGCATGACAGCCTGCTGCATACCCAGGCTGAGATGTAAAACCCAGGGGGAGCTTTGAGATAAGGCAGCTGGAACTAGGCAAGCTTGTGTGGCACGTCATGCTAGCTAGGTCATGAAGCAGAAGTGTTGGGACTCGAGGTGCTGCTGCTGGGCTGTAAAACCGCAGCATGTCGAACTCCTAGCAAAGAAAGCAAACTGGCAAAATAGGTCTGGGGTTGGTTGCCAGTCTTTGGCATGCTTTTACAAAACCTTTATTGTAGGAAAAGCTGCCAGGCCGTCACTAACCTACAACCAAAACAAGCATTTGCAATGCAATAGGTCTCGCATTTATGCGAGTTTAAGCTATTGGTATTGTAAATGACAATGTGTTTTATTTATGTTTCAAAAACCAAAACATAAATAAAAGGCATTGTCATTTACAATGCCAATAGCTCAAACGGGGGTAAATGCGAGACCTTTTGCATTGCAAATGCTTGTTTCCATTTCAAATTATGCCATCAGTAGCATAATACACAAAGACATTTCTTTCAGGAAGGAAAGGGTGCAGGACCAGGGACACCTAGTAACAGCCTGTGGTACTGCGCCCTTTTCTTCGTGAAAGGAATTTCTTTGCGTATTAGGTTTTTTTCTTAGGATTAGCGGTTATGATCAAATACGTTTAGATAATCCAGGGAATAAAAGGGAACCGCAAACATAGGGAGCAGATGGGTGGCTTGTGTGATCAGAGATCCCAACATGCAGACAGATGAATGGAACTCTTTATATTGCCACTGCAGCCGCTGTACTATTGATAGGTAGCAGGGGAGGGGACACCATGGGCGCGCGTTCAGTTTTGCCTGATGTTCTGGTCAGTGGGATTGGTGTGCACGCAGACAGCAGCTGTGGTTCTGCAGCGCCGCATGTTTTCTGCTATATATAAAGCTCTTTATTAAAAGGCAGTCAGTCGTCATGCGTGTGCCTGCTATGCACTATGAGCACTTATTAAACTCACATAATTATAGAGTCGCTGTGCTGCTGTGTGTGTGCCCGGTCCGTGCCGCAGTTTACACCGGTGCTGCTGTTTGTGGCCGGTGAGGGTGCCTTTCGTTCAATTGTGCAGTGTGTGATTACAGTGATATAGTTTGCAGATTACTTTCCGTCTACACCCCTGCTGATGGTGTCTGCTCTCACACAACGCATCAGCCCGACTCAGAAACAACTGGCAGGCAGCATGGCGAGAACGTGCCGGAGTCTGAGCCGCTCCCAGCGGTGCAACCCGTGTCCTGGCCTCGCCCTCGACACATGCAGACGGCGCTCACACGCATGACACCCCCGAGACATGCCTTGAGAACACAGGTCACAGCGGTCGCATGTGCCGGTGACCCCATCTCAAAAGCATGTTTAATTTTAAAACGAAAACAATCCATTAGCAGACCTTACACACGAGTGTAAACGCGTAACTTCCGGACCATTTTACACACACGCAGAAGGCGGGCGAGCAGACAGGCCGGTCAGAAATCCGACTACCGGGGAATTAATGGAAATTACAGCCTAAAAGAGCACACATCACACGGCTATTCCTTTTATCCTGATCAAAGCATATTGATGACATCAGATGAGCGCTCCACTTTCTGGAGAAACACATACACCTCCCAAGTGTGAAAAAATGCAATCACTCCAGAGGTTAATTAGTGGAGAGAAAGATATGCTCCCTCGGTGGAGATGAATCCTAAATGAAGCATTATGTAAATGTGAGCGATTGGCGTTGCAGATGCTAATTGGTTTTTTTCCATTTCAAAGTATGCCAGCAGTACTCAAAGAAATTTCTTTCACGAAAGAAAGGGTGCAGGACCAGGGACACCTAGTAACAGCCTGTGGTACTGCACCCTTTCCTTCGTGAAAATAATTTCTTTGTTTATGCTAATACTAACATACTTTGAAAGAAATAAAAATTTGCATTTGCAATGTCAATAGCTGGCATTTTGACTAATACGAGAGGTATTGCACTGCAAATGCTGTGAGCAGCCTCCTCTGTGGCTTCAGCAGTGAATATGTCATTGCGGCAGGCAGGGCCGGCGCTAGGCATGGGCAGTGTGGGCAGCTGCCCAGGGCCTCGCGCTCAGCTGAAAGACAGGGGGCCCGCTTCCGTGTGAAAGGCCACACTTTCACAGTTAGCCCACCTGCTCCTACGAGGCCCCCTGCCCCACACTATCACAATACACATCTTGAGTCGACCTTGCTGGTCAGGGTGTCGTCTGGCATTCCTGGGGGTGCAGGGGTGGGGGAAAGGTACAAACAGTGGGGAAGGCACAGCAGCCAGGCCAGCAATTATGTCTCACAGTGTCAGGGGAGGGGCAGCACCTCTGTTAAGTACCGACCATTCCCTTTCTGCATTTTGTTGCTAGGTGACAGAAGGCCCCTTTGTTTCCAGGACCAGCCAGACACAGGTAAGGCGAGGTGGGTGAGGGGAGGAGGGAGCAGCCAGATCAACTGGCTTTTGTTAACTTTTACATCACCCATTTTTTTTTATGGGAATGTGTATTTAAAATGTATGTAGTACTGCCGGTGCTAGGGCAGTGTTTTACAAAATGCCTCGTTACTGCTTCGAAGGCCCAGGGGAGGGGGCCCCCTTTCCCTGGGCCTCTAAGCACTAGAGCAAGCTGCGAGGTCCAGGTGTGGGGGCCCCTTCCTGGACCTTGTAGCCAGTACTCCCTCCCTCTTTTCTTTTCTTTATTTGTTCCCCTGTGAAATTAATCCAAAATATAAAAATGCTTTTGCTGGAAAGGTCGTCTTTTTTCTGACATTTTTCACTTCCAAAGTTCAGCCTTGGGATGGAGAGAAATAAAAGGTTCAAAATGTAAAAAATAACTAAAGCAAGACAGAGTGGGTCGAAAAGGGGCCAGATTGATTTTATTCATACCCAAAACACATTAGTGCCACTTTACAGAGTTTGCCAGTGAAGCGCTACTTTTTTGTTTTCCCCGGGTGGAGAAGTGCACCATTCCTGGATGTACTGCAATACCTGTTTGATGGGCGGATTCGAAAACAAAATGCATACCGCGGCTCTGTATTCACGAATGTGGTCATCTTAAACCATATTGCTTACGTTTTGTAAGGAGATAAGCAATGGACATTGAAACTGGTCCCTTCCGGCCCTGTAGTCATGGCCTTAACTTTTCATGCAAAAGCACTCATTGATTTCTGAATAATAAGTGCAAAAGCGTTAAGGTAACCATGTTGTTCCTGCTTACATTTCACATGCTTTTACTTAATCTTGCATTCCGTATGAGTGTTTGCTTTTTCCAGGATGTTGTCACTTTTTTTTAGGCAGCATATTGCTCTTGTCTAGTGCATAATTTGAATTGAGTCGCCTCCAGGTGTTTATAGCGGGGTGCAATTGGGTTGTAGTTGAAGGCAGTGCAAGTTTCTCTCAGTGGGGCAGTATGGTGTTCAGTGGGGGAGAGGATGTGGCACTATGGTCAGAGCTGCCGAATTTGGAACTGGGGAACCAGGTTCAGCCTTCATGACCAGTCCACCAGACCACTCTCCTGAGAGAGCACATTTCCATGCTAGACCTTAGAAGGCCCTGAAAGACCTTAGAAGAGTGGTGTCTGAGCACCAGCAGGTGGACCATAGCGGTGGCAAGTGTGGGTTAACCTTGAAGACCTGTCCACTACAACCCCTATTGAAGCTCACCTCGAGTCTTTTGGGCAGGCCTACGAAGCAGCACACCCTAGAGCAACAGTGACTCTGTCATTGAGGTCACAGGAGCCTTGAGGAGGAAGGCTCTAGGGCGGTGCGACCGATAAGATCGCACTGAGGCGCTGACTTCGGGTGGGGGCGTCATGTTTGCAAGTATATTATGTTTCTAAAAGCCCTTGCTGCCTCCTTCCTGGCCTCCAGCAATTATCGGCAACAATAAAAATGTCATGATAACTCCGGTGATTAATGTTCTTCCTAGAGAGAGATGGAGTTTTGTCAAGTGGAAGTTTTGACTTGTGGAAAGGTAGCGCAGAGGGTTAATGTGCCTGCTGCAAAGAACATGTACCATGCAGATCACTAAGTCCACATAATGTAAAAAGGCCAGTGGGTTACTGCTTTTGTCAGAGAGATCCTATTGTTACTTGCAGTTTATAAGTCAAAATCCTAACATAGAACAATGAGCTATTAACTGTCATCTAAGAGCTGCATGCAAACTGCAAGGTATAAATTACAGCATTATGTTTTTTCCCCAGCCTTTGATTATCCTAATGTTGCAAAAAGGGTTCATTTGGACAGAAATCAATTCTGGTTATTAAAGAGAACCCCCAACCATGGTATTACGTTCTAAATTCAGAGTTTGTGTTTCTCCAGATCAATCACTATTAAACTATACTGCCTACTAGTATGATTGTCATGCGACTCCTAGTCCTTTGTCTTATGTAACATTACCTCTTGTGATTTACACACGTATGATTGATTGTCTCTGTGTAATGTGTGATATAAAGTTCTCTGACACCCTACACTGGTATCAGTGGCGCTGTAAATCAAATTAAATGCATCTGAGCGAGAATGTGGTTATGGAGACTTGAGCACTGTTAAAGGGTGGTAGTGAGGGAATCCGTGGCAGAGCGAGTCATTGGGGGGGGCACCAACATTGTCGCACAGGGCTCCACCAGCGCTAAAGGCGGCCACTTCTACTTCCTACAGTTCTAACACCAAATCAAAAACGTTGATTTGAAAACCCCTTTAATCTGAAGCATACCTTCAAGTCAATGTATGATTTAGCAGTGGTCTCGGTTGTTCTAAGTCTTTTTTATTTATGTACAATCTTTATTTGTTTGCAATGGTGTCTTGTAATTTTGTACTATATGTGTTGTGTTTTTGCACTTAACATAATTCTGGCGAGTAAAGACACCACACACAAAAAGATTGTCCTACGTCTCTTAGCATGTGCGTGTGGGATACTGGTGAGAGGATTTACGTTAAAACAAATTGCAAAGTATTAATGTCATCCTAAGGTAGCCCAATAATGGCACAGAAAGATAAGGGAGCCTTTTGAAATTTGCAATTATATCCATGGTGTGAGAGGTTTTCTCTTGTCATTTTATATTTGGAATGATCCCGCCCCTCATTACCTCAACAGGATCTCCCCCCTTTATGAGACAGAACTGGAAATTGTATCATGCACTCATCTGGAAACAATCAGTTAACGAGGAGTAAATAATATACATCTTTGTGAGACCTGCACCCAGCTTTTCCATCCAATGTGACAAATGTAATCCATTTAATACAGTTTTAAAATATATGGACTTATGTCATTTGTATATTTATCTTTTTGTCCATGTTACTGATATCCACGTTAGGTCTCTTCAGTGATGCCAAATAAGATCAATAGTCCTGCGATGTCACTTTCTGTGATGTCACTTCTGGTGATGTTACCAAGGGCGGCTCCTCCACTAGGGCGGAGGAGCGTCGCCCCACTGCTTTCTCGCAGTGCGAGAAGCAGAAACACAAAATGCTAAAACTACCATTTTATGTTTCTGCTTCTTGCACTGCAAAAAAGCAGAAGTGTTTGGTTGGGGGCGGGCGGGTCTGCTTTAGGGCAGGGGAGGAGTGCCTTGCCCACTGCTAAGGGCGCTGACTGTTTGGTCGGCCCTCCGGGGCCGACCAAACCAGTCATGCGCACTCTGGCCTTTCTCCATGTAGGCTGCAATGAAAATGGCCTCCCCATAGGTGCCTGGCTGGTCGGCGTCCCGACCAATCACAATGCTGCCATTGCAGCGTTGTGATTGGCTTAGGGGAGGGGAGGGAGGCTGCCTGCTTCCTGTTCCTGCCAGAGGCAGGAGAGCAGGTCAGGAGCAGAGACGACGCGAGGCCCAGGAAGGTAAGTTTATTTTATTTTTAAATTAACCCCCCCCACCCCCCTGCGAGACCCTCCACCCGCGAGTCATGCCGGCCGTGACTGGATGTTGCATGCAAATTAGAGGGGCCTCACATCTTCCCTTTCGCCCGGGGCCCCAGAAGTTAGGACCGGCCCTGGCGGCGGGAAGCAAAGAACAAACCTTCAATTTCAAGAACCAGAAGAGTTATTTTTTTGAGGTGACAGACAGAATACACTATTGGGACTAGAACCATCTCCTCTCATTGGAGTTTAAGAAATGCTAAAATGCCACGCTAGTTTAATACAATAAAGAAATCGAGCTATGTTAATGAGAGTCGATTTACATATTTACAATGCATTTTAATGAACTGATGCAGCGGAGATGTATAAGTGTCTGGCTTCTAACATTAAAGGTACGGTAAAGGAAATGTGGAAAAAGGAAATGTTGGCAGTGCACAATGAATCCGCTTGTTTTAGATGATGAAATAGAGCGAAAAACAGAGAGGCATGTGGCGGACTCAGAAAATAAGTTTGTAAATGAAATCGTCGCTGCCCCAATTTCTAATACACCGTGAGCTTATTTAGAAGAAATCAAAATGAGCAGCGGGTGGGACATCCCCTGTGGAGATTTTGTCATATATAGACCCACTTGCTTAATCAGATGGCGCTGCCACTTTGCCCGTTGTCTTCCAGTGAAGTTGGCATGCAATGCTAAATAAAAAACAAAACAAATTGAACTTCTTTATCTCAAGATCAGTTGTCTCCCGTCAGCTACAGCATCCCATTATTTTTCCTTTCAGCTGAGTCTATTTGCTAGTGTTGCTAGTTTGTCAAAGCCTCGCGACGCTCACTGGCATGCCCTTTTTTTCTCTTTGAAAAGCATTTCAATGTGCTTTATTAATTTAATCTATTAAGCAAATGCTAATATAAATTAGCCATTAAGTATTTTTGTGACCTTTGTGTAAGTCTCGCAAAAACTACAAAATATGCGAAGATTGCACATCGGTTGGCGACTGGACTTTCACGTGGAATTGGGGTCTGGTTCACAAAAGCTTGAAAATGCTTGAAAGAGTCCTCCAATAGTACCCGTTTACATATTCTTACATACCATTGTGAAATGGCTGCTAAAATAGCAATATGTACATATAATGTACATGTGTTTTTTTGCGATTACCCCGGGGTGTCTTAGCGCTGGCGGTTAGACATCAGATAATTATGTAAATGTGAGCGATTGGCGTTGCAGATGCTAATTGTTTTTTTTCCATTTCAAAGTATGCCAGCAGTACGCAAAGAAATTTCTTTCACGAAGGAAAGGGTGCAGGACCAGGGACACCTAGTAACAGCCTGTGGTACTGCATCCTTTTTCTTCGTGAAAATAATTTCTTTGTTTATGCTAATACTGGCATACTTTGAAATGAAATAAAAATTTGCATTTGCAATGTCAATAGCTGGCATTTTGACTAATACCAGAGGTATTGCACTGCAAATGCTGTGAGCAGCCTCCTGTGTGGCTTCAGCAGTGAATATGTCATTGCGGCAGGAAGCAAAGAACAAACCTTCAATTTGCCCAATATAAGTTAAAAGGTAGGACAAAGTAAAAGGAAACACGCAGCCACGGAGGTAAGAATCAATAAAAAAAAAAAGACGATAAAAGGAAGGCTGAATGGAAGTGACGTTTCCTCTGATACAACGAAACAGGAGGCTGCAAAAACAAGCGGCCGCGCGGAATGAGGGAGAGGAGGAGGGCCACGCCCCCAACCAGATGGCACACTGCACGCAATTAAGTGCGAGTGGAGCGAAACTAGTTAGGCGCCGCTGCCTCGGGACTACACGGAAGTTTACCATAGGGCCAACAGAAATCAAGAAAACAACAGCAATGCCAGACTTAAACCAATCGCGAGGGGCAGGAGAAATTTCACGGAGTTGAAGCCAATATACAGATTACTTTAAGTCTCGCTGAGACAGCGCATGCGCTGCCAAGGCGAGACCTAAAAATGGCTAAAGGCAAAAATATTTTTTGGTCTTTAAATGCCTCTTATTACCATAATAGTCCCTGGCACTGGAGGGAATTACATTGTGTGTATATGTTCCTTGTGAAAGGGCAGAATGCTGTAACTTACAGCAAGTCAACCAAAAGTTGAATTGGGCTAATCCATTGCTGCATGGAGTGGATGGAAGAAAAATTAAAAATGACACAAGCAACAGACTGATAGATGAAGTCTGGATGGTAACCTTTATAAGTAACTGTTATACACATAATTTTAGTAAAATCAAAAGTTCCTGGCTAACACCAGACCTAAAAAGCCAATATGTCTGGCACTGACTGTCAGTCTCTTGACTTTGCTATTTGTTTTTAATGGGTTTTTTAAAATCTGTATTACAAATAGAGCGCGTTGAAAAGGCAGATAGTCTTGCAAAGACAGAGCGGGTTGTATAGATCGATAGTGTTGCATAGATAGCTAGATAAATGAGTAGCTAGATACAGTTGCATAGAAAGCCATAGCTGCATAGATAGCTAAAGAGGGTTGCATACATAGAGAAGTTTGCATAGATAGAGTGGTTGCCTAGATAGAGTTGCAAAGATAGAGATAGATAGGATTGCATAGAAAGATAGACTGGTAGAGTTGCAAATAGAGACAAGGTTTCAAAGATAGATAAATAGATGAGGGAAGGAAATTGGAATAAAAGGCACAGTTTCAATTAGTAATCTAAAATGTAAATGTCTGTTCAAGAGCACTGAAAGCAAATTAGAAAACCATACAAGGAGGCCATATAGACTAAATTAGTTTAAAAGTATAACTGCACTCCTCAAAATACATACCAGCATGACATACAGAAGTGCAGGTATAAAAGCACTTCATTCCGTGCATACTAACAAGAGGATAGCTTTATAAAGAACAGTTTCAAATGGATGCAATCTGAAAGAGACACGTTAGTGATAGATTCCTTACCTTAGAATATCCCCAGGCGTCAGGCTGGATCCGGAAAGTTTTGCGTAGCAGTACCCTTGCGCGTCGGTAGGCGGCGTCGTGCGGCTCCGCGTCCGTCGTCGGCGTCGTGATCGCCGGGATGACGTCGCGGGCAGTACTTAGGCGCCGCCCCTGCGCGCTGACGTCAGTTCTTCTTTTTCCGCGCCAGTAAGCGCAGATCCGGGAAGAGCAGTGCCCTGGTCAATTTTTGACCATACTTTTTGGTGATTTTTCACTGTTTTTTTCCAGCCTTCAGGTGTCGTAGGGATGCCCGGCTTCAAGCGATGCGGCGCCTGTGCGCGGATGATGTCCGTCACCGACCCGCATTGGGAGTGTCTCTTCTGCCTCGGCCGAGGCCACGACACCGAGTCTTGTCCCGAATGCCAGGCCCTCAACCCGAAGGCTTTGCGAGAGCGGTCTCGAAAGCTCCTCGAGGCCCGGCATTCGGCTCCGCGGAAGCCCCGGTCGCGTGAGAGGTCCAGGGGTCGCTCGCGGAGTGCACACCGGTCGTCGGCGTCGAAGTCTTCTTCGTCCGGTAAGTCTCGACACAAGAAGTCCAAGAAGCATCGTCGCTCTCGGACTTCGCCTCGCCGGTCTCGCGACTCGGCTGAGGCCCCTCCCGGCACCGTCCCGCCCCGCGGACCCGGACTTGCCTGTGGAGTCGCCCCCGTCATACCCGCCCTTCCCGGGTTCGGGGGCGGATCCGGCCAAGGTACAGGAGTTCCTGTCGGCCATGGCCCGCCTCTTCGGGCCTTCAGGCCCCTCCGGTGCGCCTTCGGGCCCCGCGGGCCCTGATGGGGTTGATCCGGCGTCGCCGGCGGCTCCGGCCCCGGCGTCGCCCGAGCCTCCAGCCTCGATCCCGGCTCCGGCTCCGGCCCCGGCCTCGATCCCGGCTCCACAACCCCCATCGACGCCGGTCGACCTCACGACACCTCCGCCGGCGCCCGATGTCTCCGGTGCCGTTCTCGACGCCGCCCTGGGCTCCGGGCGGCGTCGTCCCCAGTTCCTTCCGGCTCCGGACTTGGACCCGGAGCGACGTCGCTCGACGCCGGCTCCGGCGCCGATGGGACCTTGGGTCCCAAATGTCCCTCCTCCTCCTTATTTTGAACCAGAGGAGGACCAGGAGGACTGGGAGGGTCTGATGACCCTCTGACACGCAACTGTCAGTATGATGAGGACTGGACAGAGAGTCTAGGGGAGGCCAGTGGTCTGGATACTTCTCCTGACACTGGCATGCTGTCTCCTCCCGTGGCTACGGAGGAGGGGGCCAATTTTGGTACGGTGTTGCGTAGGGCTGCTGGGGCCTTACGTCTCCAGCTCCCTACTTTGACGGTCAAGCCTAACATCTTGACAGAGGTGCTTCAGCCGGCAGCCTCCTCTGCGGAGACTGTGCTGCCGTTTAACGACGCCCTCACGGACGTTCTTTTGGGCGCCTGGTCCAAGCCCAACACAGGGGCTCCTGTGGATCGGAACGTGTCACGACGCCATCGCCCCGCTCCGGGCGACCCCTGTTTCTTTCTGTCCACCCCACTCCTGAGAGCTTGGTTGTCCAAGCCTCCGCTTCCCAAACCGCCTTCCCTACCGCTCCTCCGGATAGGGAATCCAAACGCCTGGATCAGTTTGGGAAGAAAGGTTTTTCTTCCTCCAGTGCTGGCTTGCGGTCCGTTAACACCGCTTGTCTTTTGGGCCGATATACCCACTCTCTGTGGGATTCGGTGGCGGATGTTTTGCCCCAGTGCCCTGAGGAGGTCCAGGCACTGCTTTCCCGCGCCATTGCGGAAGGAAGGGATGCGGCCAAATACACTATCCGTTGTGGCCTTGACACCGCCGACTCGCTGGGCAGGTCGATTGCAACGACGGTGGCGCTCCGACGCCACGCCTGGCTGAGAACCACTGGTTTTTCAGGGGATGTCCAGAATACTCTCATGGACATGCCCTTTGATGGAGTCGGTCTTTTTGGGTCCAAAGCAGACCATGCGTTGGAGCGCTTTAAGGACTCACGGGCTACTGCCAAGTCCCTGGGCCTTTCTGCTACACGCCCTCCGCTGCCTTCTGCTTTTCGCCCCTATCGTGGCCACGGTAGGGGCGCCCTTCACGTCAGCAGCCCAGCCACCGGCCCGCGCAGCAGGCGTCTTCGCGTGGCCGAGGACGTGGATTCCGCCGTGGCGGATCGGGCAACCAGCGTGCGGGTCAGGCCACCACCTCCAACCCGTCCGCGGCCTCCAAGCCCTCCTAGTCCCTCCTTTCAGGTGCACGGCACGCCAGTAGGGGGCAGGGTCCGCCATCACCTTCCCCACTGGCGCACCATCACCTCGGACAGGTGGGTCTTGGACATTGTCCGAAGGGGCTACTCCCTCCCCTTCGAGACCACCCCCAGCCATGCCACCTCAATTCCACCGCATGTCAGGGGATCACTTGGTGCTTCTACAGAAGGAAGTCACGGCCCTCTTGACCAAGAGGGCCATCGAGCATGTTCCGACCCCAGAAGTAGGGCGTGGTTGCTACTCCCACTACTTTCTGGTGCCCAAAAGGACAAGGAGGACATGCGTCCTATCTTGGACCTCCGGAACGTCAATCGCTTCCTCCGGAAGGAGAAGTTCAAGATGCTCACCCTAGCTCAGGTCTTGACTGCCCTCGACCCTGGAGACTGGTTGGTAGCGTTGGACTTGCAGGACGCGTATTTCCACATCCCCGTCCTGCCGGCCCACCGGCGTTACCTTCGGTTCACGGTAGGCCCCGAGCATTTTCAGTTCACCGTGCTCCCCTTTGGCCTTACCAGTGCCCCTCGGGTGTTCACGAAAGTGATGGCGGTGGTCGCAGCTCATCTGCGCCGGGCAGGGGTTTCAGTCTTCCCCTACCTCGACGACTGGCTGCTGAAGGCGGGCTCGTCCCAGGCAGTCGTCTCCCACCTCCAGACTACGGCCGAACTCCTGCACTCGCTGGGGTTCTCCATCAATGTGCCGAAGTCGCATCTGATTCCTTCTCCACAGCTCCTTTTCATCGGAGCAGTTCTGGACACGACGCGGTTTCGGGCCTATCCTCCCGAACGGCGAGTCCGGGATATTCAGGCTATGATTCCGATCTTTCGGCCTTTATCCTGGGTTTCGGTAAGGATGACCCTGAGGCTGCTGGGCCTCATGGCCTCCTGCATCCTGCTGGTCAATCATGCCAGATGGCATATGCGGGCTCTGCAGTGGGACCTGAAGTTCCAGTGGGCGCAGCACCAGGGCAACCTGTCCGATCACGTCCAGATCTCGGAGGGGACTGCAAAACAGTTGCAGTGGTGGCTCTCGAACCGGCAATGGGTCATGGGCAGATCCCTCTCCCTTCCCCAGCCAGAGCATACAGTTGTGACGGACGCGTCCCTTCTGGGATGGGGCGGTCACATGGGAGAGGCGGAGATCAGAGGCCTCTGGTCTCCGGCGGAGTCCCGGCTCCATATCAACCTTCTGGAGCTCCGGGCGATCCGGCTTGCACTCAAGGCATTCCTTCCCTCTGTCAAAGGGAAGGTAGTGCAGGTGTTCACAGACAACACCACCGCCATGTGGTACTGCAACAAACAGGGCGGGGTGGGGTCTTGGACCCTTTGTCAGGAGGCTCTGCGCCTCTGGACATGGCTGGAACATCAGGGCATGTTCCTGATGGTTCAACACCTGGCAGGTTCTCTGAACGCCAGGGCGGACGAACTCAGCCGCAGGTGCATGATGGATCACGAATGGCGTCTTCACTCGGAAGTGGCGCAAGGACTCTTTCTACAGTGGGGAGAGCCTTGGTTAGATCTATTCGCCACCGAAGAGAACGCGCAATGTCATCAGTTCTGCGCGTTGGAATTTCCAAGGCGGCACTCGCTCGGCGACGCTTTTCGTCGCGAGTGGAGTTGCGGTCTGTTATACGCCTTTCCGCCTATACCACTTCTACCCAGAGTGTTGAAGAAGATTCGGCACGACCGGGCCCAAGTCATTCTTGTGGCTCCGGACTGGGCTCGAAGAGTTTGGTATCCCGAGCTACTCAATATGAGCATAGATCCCCCGATCCGTCTGCCTCTTCGGGAGGATCTTCTGTCGCAGCAGCAGGGGACGGTCCTCCACCCGAACCTGTCCAGTCTACACCTGCTTGCGTGGAGATTGAGCGGCGGCAGTTGATTCCTTTCGACTTGCCTCCCGAAGTTTGTGATGTGATTCTGGCAGCCAGGCGTCCCTCCACTAAGGTGGTATACGCCTGCAGGTGGAACAAATTTGTGGCATGGTGCACAGCAAAGGCTGTGGATCCCCTTTCTGCCCCTCTTTCTGAGGTCCTTCTGTTCCTTCTCTCTCTGGCCCAACAGGGTTCTGCCCTGGGTACCATCAAGGGTTATCTTTGTGCTATCTCGGCCTTCCTCAGGCTCCCTGATCAGCCCTCCCTTTTCAAGTCCCCTGTTGTTAACAGGTTCTTAAAAGGCATTACTCACCTCTTCCCTCCTGTTCCGTTTGTAATGCCTCAGTGGGACTTGAACTTGGTTCTTACCTTTTAATGTGCGCTCCCTTTGAGCCTCTGCATAACTGTCCTCTTCGTCTTCTGACTCTAAAGGCAGCCTTTCTGGTGGCCATCACCTCCGCTCGGCGGGTGAGTGAGCTCCAGGCTCTTTCTTGCAAACCTCCCTTTCTGTCTGTTCATCCAGACAAGGTTGTTCTTCGGACGCGTCCGTCCTTCTTGCCAAAGGTGGTTACTGCTTTCCACATTGGGCAGACCATCACTTTGCCCACCTTCTTTCCGCCTCCGCATCCTTCCAGAGAGGAAGAGAGGCTCCACCGTCTGGACCCAAAACGTGCGCTCTCCTTCTATATCGACCGCACGAAACACTTCCGGGTGGATGACCAGCTCTTTGTTGGCTACGTGGGCGCCAAAAAGGTCGGGCGGTGCACAAGAGGACCATCTCCCGCTGGGTTACCTTGTGCATCAAGACCTGCTATTCTTTGGCTAAGAAGGAGCCTCCTGTTGGGCTGCGTGCCCATTCCACCAGGGCAACGGCTGCTACCACGGCCTTGGGCCGCGGTGTTCCGCTGCCGGTTATCTGTCAGGCAGCTACGTGGGCCTCGCTGCACACGTTTACTAAGCATTACTGCCTTGACAGTCAGGTCCGGAGGGACGGCTTCTTTGGCCGTTCTGTCCTCCAGGACTTCCTTGTCTGATCTTTGTTCGCAGACCCACCACCGGGGTTGGTATTGCTGGGGTATCTATTCTAAGGTAAGGAATCTATCACTAACGTGTCTCTTTCAGATGCACAAGTTACTAACTTGTGTAACGATATATCTGTAAGAGACAGTAGTTAGTGATAGATTCCCTACCGCCCACCCATCCTCCCGTTCTGCGAACTGATTTCTAGGGTTAAGGACATCCCTTTCAGGGCCCTAGTATTTTTCAGACACCTGTGTCAGCTTCTTGCATGGCTCTGCGTTCCTGGCGCGGAAAGTCGTGTACAGAACTGACGTCAGCGCGCAGGGCGGCGCCTAAGTACTGCCCGCGACGTCATCCCGGCGATCACGACGCCGACGACGGACGCGGAGCCGCACGACGCCGCCTACCGACGCGCAAGGGTACTGCTACGCAAAACTTTCCGGATCCAGCCTGACGCCTGGGGATATTCTAAGGTAAGGAATCTATCACTAACTACTGTCTCTTACAGATATATCGTTACACAAGTTAGTAACTTGTGCATCTGGTATGTTTTGAAATAGCAGCAGTTAGATAAACAAAGGCCACTCCAGAAGGAATTTACAAAAGCTTTAGCGAGAAATGGGTACTGATAAAGTTGGAATGTGCCCTGTGCTCAGATCAAAAGCATGAGAAAGTACTAGAAAGTGTTGTGCTATCACATCAGGCTGTTAACACAAGGCAAAACTAAAGTAACTATAAAGTCAAGACAAAAATACTGGCAGTGAAGGGAACTAACTTGTGTGCAGATGTGCTCCTTATGAAAGAGCAAAATGTAGTCACTCAAAGTGAAGTTAGTCAGTAGCTGAAGTAGGCTGATCCATTGCCTTGCTATATGTTGTAGTGTATGGAAGTCTAAGGTGAATGGACAGTAGATGAAGAAAGCTGGCTGAAAGCCCCTTGACATGGGTATTGGGTACATATATTAATTTGAGTAAAATCAAAAGGCCTTGGCTAATACAAGACCTAACATGCTGCAGAGCAATCAGTCATGCCAGAGAGGAGTAGGTGCAGGGCAGGACTTGCAGCCCAAACTACTAGGAGCAGATCCTGGTAGAAGGCCACACTGTTCTTTTCACCACAATTATGTTTTTTTTAATTAGATTTTGGTTCACACAAGTAGCAGAATACATTCCATTATTATCGGAATGTTAAAAGCATTTTTGGCGTGAGTTCTCACACCCATACATTCATTGTTTGAACAGTTGTGACCACATGACTGACCTTATTTCAACTAGATAAACTGCAAGTTCTTGCAGCATTATTAAGGATATATGACCTTTTGAGTCTCTACTACCTGTGTGCCCATACGTTGTTTATATAAACTCGCCCAGACAAAAGCAGCTGCTGGTGAAACCTCGGCAGCAAGAGCAGTAGAAAAATACATGGCCTGGCGGCAAAACTGCTATGAATATAGTTGGCAGGTGGGGCACTTGCTGGCTATACGGACAAGACAGAAGACCGTTAGTAGGGAGATCTTGGAGATTAAAAATCACAAGGGCAAATTAGTGTCCGGCCCCAAGGTTATTCAAGAGAAATTCCGCAGATTTTATGAGAAATTATATGGAAAGGAGGGGTGCTGTGAGGAGAACCATATTAAGGGGTACTTGGGTACTGCTACAACTGAGCAGTTAACCCAGGAAGATGCGGACTCTCTTGATGCTCCATCCTCAGGGGAAGAAATACAGAAAGCGTTGAGATCTTCCCTCTGGAAAGGCTGAGAGTCCCAATCAAATCCCGCTAGAATTTTATAAAACTTTTTTTTCCAACCTTGAGGACCGATTTAATCTATTTAATGTGTCTGGTTCAGAAGGGGGTGTCTACCCCAGAGTCGTGGGCCTGGGCTAAGATTGTTATTTTTTTTGAAGAAAGGGAAACCTCCAAACAAGATGGGGTCCTTTAGACTCATCACTCGTATGAATAGTGACAGTAAGATTTTTCCAAAGGTGTTGGCCAGCCGGTTGAGTTACGTTATAGGGAAGGTGATATCCCCTGGACAACATGGCTTTATCCCAGGCAGAGGAACTGCTGATCATATTCGAAGAGTGGTTTCCCTATTTGACGCTGCCTCAATCTTCGGAGACCCTATGGCGCTAATTCTGCTGGTTGCCGAAAAGACGTTTGATAGAGTCTCCTGGGAATATTTGTGGGCCTCTTTTGAGCTGGTAGGAATCGGTAAAGGCTTAGAGGTCATACGTGTGCTTTACAGAGCCCCTCGGGCCTGGCTTCAGTTAATGGGAGGTCAAATAGAGCCTATTTACATCACACGGGGGACCAGACAGGGGTGTCCTTGCTCTCCTCTTTTATTTGCACTCTATATAGATCCACTGACTCGAATCATTGATGTCAATCCGAGAGTTTAGCCTATTCGTCTTCAAGCATTTGATACTAAGATCTTTGGGTATGCCGATGATCTTGCGGTAGTGACACCTAGCCCTCATATAACCCTAATCGAGATTGAGAAAGAGGCAAGATACTTTGAGTAAGTAACCTGACACCCTCCCAATCAGGACAAAACCCAAATTGTAATGAATAGCAGGGTCCATCTATCTGATTCTTGGGTGATGAAATTGGCGGTTTACTTAGGGGTCACTATAACATCAGAGGCGGAACAAATGATGGAGGTAAACTTAGCCCCGGTAAGCCAGAAAGGGAAGAAGGATCTCGACAGATTGAGTAATTTGCATTTGTCAGTTGTGGGTCGGTGCAATATCATCAAAATGATGTTCCTCCCAAAGATTTAATATTTCTTTAGAACAATACCCCTGGAGATCGAGAGTCATTGGTTTAAGGGGAGAGAAAAGATGGTTAATAATTTTATATTGGCACATGGGAAGACCAGGAGGGATCTCAGATTTATGACCCTTCCCAAGGAGAGAGGGGGTGGGCTGTCCCAGGTTTAAGAATGTATTATTGGGCAGCAGCACTTCAGTTTATGTGTGGCCTGCTTTGGGGGGGGGGGGAAGGTCGTGGACCAGTGGAGAAGTGATGGCCTCCCAGACATATACGAATTGCTATTAGGAAAAGAGGCTCATAATTGGCTGTTGAAGTATAATGAACCCAGCTATCATAAAAAGGTTAGATTTAAGACCCTTGGGTGACATTTTGCATATGGACGGACCGTAAGGAAGAAACTAGGGTTAGGGAGGATGAATTTCTATACTCCACTCTTTAGGAACCCATCATTTCCAGAAATATTCCATGATGGTGTAATGTCACGTTGGGATGAACTTGGAGTAGGGAAGATTAGGGATCTCATTGACGTAAGTAGAATATTGCCATTCAAGAAAGTTCAGCTGTCTTTTAAGGTCAATCGGAAAGATTTTTTTAAAAATATCTGCAGGTGCGGTGCTATGTAGCCAAAAAGAAAGGGGGTGGGGGAGGGAAGAGCTTTCAGCAAAGACCCTATAATGGAGGTGATAAGGCATCATGAGGGGTGTACCATCAGTCAAATATATGGAGGGCTAAATCGGACAATGTCTCATGATTTGCAGTAACATAGTGAGAAATGGAAACCAAGATTAGGCATAGATAGTGCAGAGTTTTTGACTCGCTAACATTAGGCCATTCCTTCTTGAGCTCGGCTGGCCTGCAAGCGCAACATTACAAAACAATCTTTTCGCTATATTCTACACCTGCCAAGATTGCTGTATGGGGGAGGGGGGGGCTCAGCAGGAGTCCGATGCCATAGTTCAGAAGCTGACATGGTTCATATGCTCTCTACCTGTCCGATCTTAGCGGCCTTCAGGAAAAATATAGAAACCTTTTTTACGCAGTCATTGAGGATTAAAATAACACTCACAACTGAGTTAATACCAGTGGCGGCTCGCCGAGGGAGTGGTGTGGGGCGGGAGGGGATAGGGGGGGGGTGGTAGTGAACTCAGACATACGACAGACAGAACTCAGAGGGAGTTCTGTCCGTCGTAAGTCCGAGTCCACTACCCCCCACCCTGCCCCGCCTCACCGCCCCGCACCACTCCCTCGGCGAGCCGTCACTGGTTAATACTATTAGGGAGCACTGGGGGCGCAACAATACTTTGTTTTCCTGGCTAAGGCACTAGTAAGGATATGTCTCTTCTCTGCATGGTTGGATCCGCCCCCCCTCGTCTGAACAATGGCTTGTACAGCTCGTCTATCTATAATTTTGAAAAGGGATGAAAGAAGGGGACGGAGGGCCAAAAAAATAGAAAAACGTACCTGGGATCCGATTCACAAATGGAAAATTGAATGACAGTGAGGTTGGTTGAATGACAGTATGAATGATCGGCGACCCCTTGGATAATGAAAGGTGGCATTTAACACGATTATATTGGGAAATGTGAAATGTAGAATTCTTTTTTTTTTTTTTACTCTCCCTTTATAACTGACTTATTCTTGACTGTATTTCCTCATGTATTTATTAATCTGTATGTATTTAACTCATGGTGAAATAAATTTAAAAAAAGGAAAGTAGAAGTTTGTCAGTATGTACTTCTGTATTTCCCTCGTGGTTTTGATCACACTATATAGACGCTAATAAGGGATTGCATTTAAGGTGATTTGTTATCATTTTTTAAGCGAGTTACAGGACTTTCTCGTACTACTTCCATTAGCTGGTTATAGGTGCTTTTATAAGGCCCCTAATTTCCTCTCTGCATAATAGTAGCGACTCAGCTTCAGAACATTTGATAACCTCCTTTTGTCATCTCTTAAGACAGAGGGCTGTAGTAGTCTTCAGTGTCGCTGTGGTCATTATTTTAGCTTCAAGTAGCACTAAATCCAAATATCCAGAAGCTGCTTTACCGGCAAGACTGCAAGCGAAATTCCCCAGTAGACATTTGTTCCCGGATGGCAAATTCTGTCGATTTGTGACATGCGTTAGAAAAGTAGTCTCGGGCCAATACATGACAATCACTAAGCTTTCCCAGAACATTTGCCAGTAACCAGCTTGGCCCATTGCACGGGCAGGACAGTTGAATGATGCAGTTGTATATATTTTATCAATAGTCGTTGGTGTTGCGTAGGCTCTATTTAACGCATTACATCGAAAATATTTAAATCTCGCATTTCTTGATAATTAGGGTATGCGATAATGTTCACCCATTCTTTGTCACTGAGAGGCCTATTCTTGTTGTTTTCTCAGGTTCTCAATTTAGTTGAAAGGGGGGTGGGGAGGAATCTCCCTGCCTGCCAGCAGCAAACCTCTAAATAACCATGTTACCAGGTGTCTGCCATTTCCCATGGTGTATACTGTTTGTATCCAATCTATTGTATATGGTTCCAAGTCACAAGTTTTCCCGCAGTGATATATTACTTTCACGAGGCCCTTGTCAATTACAAATTGCCCCCTGTGAATTTCATAATCTTTTATTAGGCTTCAAAGGTTAACGGTTGTCAAATTCGTAACAAATCCTCCACCATAAATATCCCAGCCTAATCCCAGAGGTATAGTTCTGAGTGTATAATGTACCTGATATTTGGGTAGCCTATTTAAAGGAAGCTCTGGCACATACGGGGTGTTTTGAGTTTTTTGCAGTTCTCAATGTCAGTAGTGCATAGCCACTTGAAGAAATGTATTATGTGATCGGTTTGTACTCTGAGCCCGTATCATCACATTAAAGAGATCGCCTTGCTGGAAATTATTCAATGTAGTTCTCTCTGGAGCCACATGGACCTCAGACAGCCACTGCTGGACCTGCGCTACCAGATAATATAGTTCCATGACTGGTACAACTATTCTCCTTCTCTGATTGCATATTAATTCTCCCAGTAGCCGGTCCAGTTTTGTAAACGGGGCTCTAGGGACCAATACTGGCAAAATGGTAAATCAACCTAGGCAGTTCTCCCAGGCAGTCCTCCCATAGCATCACTATCTTGGCTTCAGCAGCCCGTCTTTTAACCCCAAAAGGGAGATTTGTTCCAGAATGGTTATCTGCGCATGTAGCAAATTAATCGCAGCACCCAGAGTTCCCTACAGACTATTATCTTCCTACTATTGTGGGCAAGGGAAACCCCCAACAATATTACTCCTTAGAGGATTACCTCCACAGCATGCTCAAGGGCGAATGAATCGGAGACAATGTTAAACCTCAATTTCATTAGGCAAAGTGTACCCCAGATAAGGCACCTTACTGCCCATCAAACAGTCAATTAAGTAAGGACAGACTCAATAATTGAGTTCTAGGACAAGAATACATTTTAAAGGTTCATTTAAAAAATTCAAAATGTGCAGTACAGAAGTCGTAAATGCAAATGCATATAGTTGTTGCTATGAAGGCTCAGCAAATAGGGCATTCAGAGTAAAGTGCAAAATCAGAATATTTTATGTCCCAAGTGAGCAGGAAGATAAATAAGAAAACGGACAGCATCCCTAGTGGCAGTAGAAAGTCTCAGGAAAGTTATGGCTGAACCCAAAATCTGGGGTTTATATATAGTCTTCTTCCACAGGAAATCACAGGTTCTGTAAAATAATCATGATTTGAGCAACATAATTATACTCAACAAATCGGAGCTCAGCTTTTTTAAAAGTAATTTTGCCATATAATCTAAGCACTACCCCACTACATGAATATTTATTCTGTCTACCATAATGCCATCCAGAGATGTCAGGACAAAATAGTTACATGAACATCAGCAAACTATTGAGAATAAGTGAAGTACAATGGGCTAGCGGAAGGGCCTTGGGAAAAGCAACATTACTGTAGAAAGTATTCTTCGAGAACAAGGTAATTGGAAATAAACTGGACTGCTTGGCTGTGCTGTGTGCTTCAGAACTGATGATCAGCGAAGATGCAGGAGGAAACATCCGATTTGAGCAATATGGCGTCGGGACCTAAATTTAGGCCAAATTAAAATACACTTCTGTAAGTCATAGCAAACATGTTTCAAGTGCAATAGCACTGATCCAGCAGAAGCGGTGTAAAAATTATAAACATTCATAAATCATATAAATCATTTACTATAACCGGGCCCATAGAAACTCTACAACCACTTACAAATCATGGGGTCCTCTGATAGATCTTTGTAGGAGCTAATAGGGACTCAGATAATTAGAGACGGATGACATTCCTTCATAAGGACCTGTAATGAAGAAATGCCTAACTAACAACAGTGGTCAAAACCATAATATATCAAATAATACTCATCAACAATAAGACAAACCTAAGTATATTTATCAAGGTACCTTTATCTAATACTTCAAGATGAATGGTCAATGCACAAAAACACATTAGAATTATCAGTATTTCGGTTAATTCGAATGAATACAGATAAAATCACAATCAATATATCACAGTTCAAAGCAATATACATCATAAATTAATAACTGGCGTGAGGGGGGGAGAGAGCGAGAGAAAAGATACACATTGCAATTTCAGTATGCAATTCAAGATTCATACGACCCTAAGATCAATGTGCTAAAAGCACAGCGTGCAATAGTCAGAAATTAGCTAACCCTTCAGCCGTAAGGGTATCAGCCTGTGCAACTTTGCCAGCCGATGAAATGCAGAAATAATTCAGGAAAGTTCAGTTCGGGGAAAGTCAGAGTTCGGACCGACAGCATGTCATGCCCAAGAAATGCAAGGAAATAGCCAGCAGCGAGTCTTTTCCCAGGGGGAAGTTGTACCTCAAAATGTTCACAATTCCAGCCCCCAAATGTAGCTTCTTCCTAGTTTTACATGATTCCATTGGTTAGGGTCCATGGTGTGATCGTGGTATGAACATTCTCCAGTCTAAATCATCCGAACTCTACGTTATACTTTTTCATTTGTCCATTTTTCTCTAAGAGCGTATAATATCAAGTCACCTAGGAAATAGGAAGCACATTGAAACTTTTCATATCCACGGGCTCACTTCCATGTTCGCTTGCAACATAGTTGACACAATTATTTCATAGAGAGAATATTCTAACCGTAGGAAGGAAACTCTAGTGATAAACACTCAGAACTAAAAACAACTAGATCAGCATTTTAGAAACAATGAAGGACAAAATACATTGTTCTTAGGCCTACATTAGAAAAATACACTAACAGGTTTTGCAGCCTACATGAAGAAACCACAAAATCATAATTTTCTAAAGAATCAACACACTATTATTTAAAAGACGTTTAAGGAAATAAAGAATCATAAGAAACGATATAGGTAAGCATCATTTTCATTAACCTTAAAAGCATAGTCTAATTATGATTTCTAAAAGTATAAGCAAGCACTTTTATCAAGATTTTCATGTTCAGGAAAAATAATGAAAGCAAGATTTATTTTACTTTATACATTTTCATAATCATTTTGTCTATATCTCGATTTGCTTTTTACTTTTAACACTAATATTTCTTAGTACATTAATAAGTTTCTCTCTCATGACATAAATGACTCCATTTCACCAGTTTGCAACCCTCCTGCATACTTTTACGATGCAATTTTGAAACTTTCACGTTTTCACAAGATCACACTGTTAGTTATTATCTATTAAATTAATGTTAGTTCACACTTGATGAGCAGATTTGATCAAGCAAAATCATTCTCAAATAATCATGCTCCATCAATCCCCCATCTGATGGCGAATCAAGCCATCACACAATCCACATAATTTGATTACAATCTGATTATATTAGAATGCACTTGTTCTCATCTGTTTAAGCCCAACGCCCTCTACATCCCTTAACACTTTATAATAAACACCCTTTTGTCTTCCAACTCTATTTCGTCCCTTTTTCTTTTTCTTGTCCTTCGTTTTGTCTCTTCTACTTTGCACTTACAACATCTATATATCAGTATTACTATTATTATGCCAATAGCAGTTATCGGTATTAGTATTTGTCTTACTAAGCTGTTACTTAGTGCTGCAAACCAATTTCCCACCGAGGAAAAACCGTTACAAGTTTTTCCCATGCACCATCAACTTTTAGCTCCGTTAAATCACAACGCAAATGTGTAATGTTACTTATATATCCCTTCAAGTCTCCACTTGTGTCAAGGATATAAGTGCAACATTGTTGAATTTTCAGCATACTACAGACTCCGCCCTCTTTTGCCAATAATATATTAAGAGCAAGCCTGTTTTGCAAAACCATTGATCTAATAGCAACCATCTCAGTAAGAATCACTAAGAACACACCAGCAGTATCCGTTGATAAACGATCAACCACTGTAGACAATTTTCTAATTTTATGTGAGTTCAAAATCACTCCCACTGAAGATATTAATGCACCAAAGATATCACCCACAATTTACGCAGCTCTTATTCCCCTTTTATTTCTTGTTAGTTTCCTTTCATTGGTTCCATAATTTTCACTCACGTGACACATTTTTGGAAAAACTATACCCACGTAACAATATCCATACCAATGTTGTGGCAATCTATAATGAGCATTTTTCCCGCACTCATAGTATACTCCAGGATAACCTGGATCAGTACCACCTTGTAATCCCCAACCCCCCGTAATTAGGAAAGTATGTTCACATTCACTAGAACCAATGAAATAATTATATTCAGTCATTTGTCTGGCCCAAACCCTGCTCCTCTCTTGAATGGAGCCCATCTCTGTGGCAGTCCTTGCTCCTGTGTCAAGGCAGCTTCATACTGTGGTGCCTAAGATCGCTGATCTCTCTCCTGTGAGGCTGTGATTGACGACTGACGTGGTAGCGAGACGGCAGTGAGACGGCAGCGTGACGACGCACAATGCAGAGCAGAGAGAGCAGCTGAGAGAAAGTGGAAAGCACTGAGGACGGGTGCCCCGCGTATGCTCACCGAAGAGTTTTACTCATAATAATAACATTGCTTAAATTTAGCTTCATCAGCATACTGGGTGAAGCGCTGAAATCAAGCGCGTGAAGTGTGGGAAGTGCGAGGAACCGATTTTGGTGCCGTGTGAGTTTTGCCGGCACCTAAGCAGAGAGGGAAGTTCTGCAAGCAGCTGTGAGCCCTCGCCCCGTGCCTCTTTGGTGGACCCGTTTTTACGGGACAGGTGGGGGGGCTGGGGTTCTTGGAGAGCTACAGCAGTGAAGCCCCAGTGAAGCCCAGTGAAATCAGCAGAGGAAGTACTTACACCTGGGAAGACGCCAGTCTCAGGGGGATTAGGAAGGTCTGGTCAGGCCTGAGCCAAGACTTGCCACGACTTGCTTTCTGTATATGAATTAATTAGCACGCTGTGAAGAAACCACGGTCAGCCAGTCAGACAGCCAGCACACAGGGGAGGTAAGTGCTTTTTCAAACTTTTTTTTTTTTTTAAATTGTTTTTAAGCCTATTCCAGACCTGGGCTTGAGCATAAAAAGCTCAGGAAGAGTAAGAAGAGGCGTGATGCAAAGTTTCTATTGAGTTTGTGGACACTGATCTGAAGGGTTTAAGGAGGGAAAGCCAGGGGCCCGAGAGCTCATTTTGCTTCCATTTGGAAAACCCACGGAATAGAAGTACTATATAGTCATTCAGTTTATATAAGGAGGATTTTGGAATGGCGCCAAGAAAGGCAAAGGCAAGAAAAATTTGCAAGGACACATTGGATCAAATCGTTGAGCTCGAGGTGGCGTCAATTGAAGAAGGGCCTGAAGGGGGGCCTGAAGGGGGCCCCGAAGGTGTGCAAGCTACAATCCCCACGAAAAATGATAAAAGGGAGGTGAAGAAAATCACTAAGAAATCCACCGCAGGAATTAAACTGCAAGGTTGTGGGAAAGAAGGTGGCTTAGTGTCCAAATCAATAAAGGACTTTGTGGGGAAGCACTTTAAGAGGGCACTTACACCGGGAAAAGGTCAAGCCCAAGAAAGCAATAAGGAGCCACAAAGTGTAGAGGAGGTCGCGGAGATTGCTGATTCCTACCTTATTCAGAGTAACTCAAGCCTCATTGACCCTCCCATGGAACCAAGACTTTCATCTTCACCTCGGATCTTTTCCTCGTTAGGGGGTGAGGACGAGGTATTGGTAGGGAACGGGTCCAAAGACGTGGGGGCCTGCATTAATTTGTCAAATTCTGCTTCAAGAACTACGTTTAACAGAAGTATGGATCATGCAGGGAACCAAAGCCCCAAGCTCATAGACTCATTAAATGAAATACTACGGAATGGTACGCTGGGCTTGGACATTACATTATCATCTTCTGCCTCTATGTTGGACATTATGCTGATGCTACAAAAAATGTTGCAAGGGCTGTTAGAAGTCTCAGTGCTAAATAATACCCTGTTAAAAAATCATGAAATGCAATTTAAAAGAATAATAGAAGAATTACAGGGGATAAGGGGGCAGATGCCAACAATGGTTAGACCAGTACAAGACACTATAATAGAAGGCCATGTTGAAAGGAATACAGGAGCCACAGTGGAGGGTGGCACCCAGCATGAGGTGTATATCTCCAAATGGCCGATGCTGGTAAGGAGGCGGGGAGAGTTCTCTTGGCCAAAAAACCAACATCTTAGGTATCCTCATAAAAGGCCATCTCGGATATATGGAAGAAAGAAGGCCTCTATAAAAGAGAAGGGCAAGGAATTGAAGACCAGAGTACAAACCCAAGATGATGGAATGCTGCAAAATAATAAAAGGAAAAGAAGGCAAATAGAGAGGCAACCCGGCTCTGTAAGAGTGGAAGCTGTCGTAGAAGGGAAAATTACATCTGTAAACCACACCCGTAAATCTTGTAGGGAGGTGAAGTGTTCAAAAAATAATAGAAATAAGTTAAGAGAGAAAGAACCATCTAGAAGTTTAGTAGTTGGAGGAAGTAGAGGGAACACACTACCTAGAAAGAACAAATGGCAGGGAAGAGGTGAGTGGGACGGAAAAACCCAGCTAAGAGCAATAAGAACAAATTGTGGATATACTTTACACCTATTGTCCAAGAATCTGGGAGGAAAAAACTAAGGAAGATAGTACCTTTAAATCGTTCCCAACTCTTATTTTCCTTTGCAAAATGCCCAAGTTTAAAAGAAATTGGTACAAAGGATTTGAGACAGGTAGGGTTTAGTAGTAACAACCAAGGTGCAGAATACACAAAGGTCCAAGTCTACTCAGGACTTGTTAAGGCTGCTATTCAGAAAGCTGAGAAGGAGATACAAAAAGAGGGTATAAGGATAATTTCTGAAGTAGAAATTGAGGAAGGGAAACAGCGAGAAGGAGGGTTCCTGAGATTCCATGCAGGTTTGGGGGAACGACAGGTGAAGCTGATAGCAGGGGGACGTGGGGAGAAGGCAAATATTACCATAGCAGTAGAGAATTTGGAGGCCTATAAACATTGGGGCAGTTGGGGTCCGGATAATAGTATCCTAAGTTCAAGTTCATGGGGACTGAATGAGTCAGGGTGTCTCAGTGAAATCGATTAGGACACCGAGTTGCCGCATAGCCTGAGATTAATTTCATGGAATATAAATGGGTTGGGAGGTCAAACGAAGGTGGATAGTTTAATTCACGTGGCAAAGTATGCTGATATCATCTGCTTGCAGGAGACATGGCTATGCGGCAACACCCCAGTAGTCGAAGGGTATGTTCAATTTCACAAACCAGCTAGGAAGTTGAAAAAATTTGGACGCCCATCGGGTGGGATCATGACTCTCACCTCAACCAGGCTAGTGAAAGAGGTTAAGTTAATTAGCACATTGTGTAAATGGTTGTTGGTTTGTAAGGCATCTTACCCATGTATTGAAGGAAATGGTGACCACTTGATTCTTATAAATGTATATATCCAATGGGGTTCCATAAAAGAATATGATACAGAGATGGGGTTCTTCAAAAAGGATATAACTAAATTAAATGAAATGTATGGGAAAGACACAATGGTGATAATGGGTGACTTTAATCATAAATTAAACTATGGAAAATTAGATCACTGGTTTGAGGAAATCATGAGCTCCTATAATATAGGGTCAGCAGAATTTCCCACGTGTTTATCCACTAAGCAGGATGAAGCATTAGGGAAGTTTCTGGGTTCTATGGGATTAATATGTCTTAACGGTAGGATGGACCCTGATCGGCCAGCTACACAGACTTTTAGAGTAGGCAATCAACAGTGCCCTATAGATTATATTTTCATTCAGGCCTGGAACTATGGAATGGTAAAAAGTTCCGGGTAATTAAGCGCAGGGACAGTGATCATAATGCTCTGTACTGTGAATATTTAAGGGGGCCAACAAGTCCTTGTGAAAGAGTGATTGCCCAAAATGTGGAATATCCAAAGCGCTTGGCCACAAAATTGACGGAAGAATATGTTGAGAAATTGGTAAGCTTTCAACAAAATTTAAAGATGGATAGCGTAGAAGGCCGCCAGGTAGCTTGGTACGTGGATAAAATAGCTCAGGCAGTGCAATGTCTTAGAGTGCACCTAAAAGACAAGAAACAGGTTACGGTAAAGCCTCAGTATAATATTGGAAGGCCCAGGTGGTTTAACCTAGCATGTCAGAATAAAAAAAGGGCCATTCGGAAAATAGAGCGACGACAGAGGATATGCTACGATTATGGGAATTTAGAGATCCTGCTTAAGCTGAAGAAAGAATATAAATCACTAGTAAGGAAGCAAAAAGGGATTTTTAAAGAAAAATGTTGGGCAAACCTACTTGAGACAATAGAGAACAAAAATATAAAAGGGTTCTGGAGGTTGATACAGGATGCCGCAGGGAGGACCTCGGAAAATATGAGCTGTGTTGTGGAAGAGGCGGCATGGGTAAATTATTTAGGTGACTTATATAAAGCCAGGAGGATCCCGGTAATAAGTAAGGAAAACTAAGTTGGACAACATGTGTAGAAGCGCTAAAGCCAGCTTTCAATGTAGAGAAAGTAAAAGAAACAATCAAGAAGCTGAATTTATCGCGTGCAGCAGGCCCCGACAATCTTCCCGCCATCCTAATTAAAACTCCAATAGATTGGTGGGCTGGTTTCTTATCTCATATGTTTGTTGCCATCTTAGATACAGGTTGTATCCCTAAGTCTTGGAGAGGGGCCATAATCAGACCCTTACATAAAAAGGGTGAAAGGAAGGATCCAAGGAATTATAGACTAATCAATTTATTGGACATTGGAGAAAAGGTATTCTCAAGAATAATCCTTGGTAGACTAAAGGAGTGGGTGGAGCAGCGGTCGATAGTCCCAATTGAGCAGGGATTTTTTAAGGAAGGACACTCCACCATCGATCACTGCTTTGCTCTGTGGGCTGTGGCGCGGAAGTCCTTGGAGCAACAGGGCAAGTTATACTGCTGCTTCGTGGACTTTCGCGCAGCCTTTGATCTGGTGGATAGGGAGTGTTTGTGGGAGGCCTTGAGAAATTATGAGGTCCCTGCAGATCTTTTGTTGGTAATTCAGGAGTTGCATAGCCAAAATTGGGCGCAGGTAATTAAAGATACTTCTGGTGGCCTAACACCTGCAATAGCGATAAATAACGGATTAAGGCAAGGCTGTGTCTTGGCTCCGCTTCTTTTTGCAATATTCCTAGCAGATTTGCCCCTTATTTTGGGGTCTGCCAGAGGCGCAAGCCCAAAGGTAAATGGAAGGCATTTGTCCTGTTTGCTGTATGCCGACGATTTAGTCATATTGGACCAAACTGAGGTGGGTCTACAAAGGAAGCTGAATAAATTCAGTGAATACTGTATGGCAAAACGACTTACAGTAAACATGGACAAAACAAAAATATTGTGTTTCGGGAAGAGAAATCTGAAGTTTAATTGGTACCTGGGCCAAACAAAACTAGACATCGTAAATGAATATAAATATCTCGGGATATGGTTTACAAACTCCTTGAAGTGGGGTATGCACCTGGAGGCGCAGAAAGTAAAAGCACATTTAGCGGTATGTGGGCTGAAAAGATTTAATCACAGTTATGGGGATATGTCCCATAAACCTCTATTGACGGCCTATAAAGCAATGATTCCTCCGCAACTCCAATATGGCTCAGAAATCTTATGTATTGATGGTAAAAGCTCCTGGGATAAAGATGAAGGGAAATGCCTAAAATCTTTACTCTCTCTCCCCAGCTCGGCAATGATCCAGGCAATTAGACTGGAACTTGGCCTGACTGCGTGGAACTTTCAGGTGCAACTAAGTTTGCTTAGATTTTGGAATCGTTTGGGTCTTGGGGAGGTCACAAAGGTGTCTCACTGGTGCATGAAAGAGATCCAATCTAGTGAGCGAAAGTGGGCTAAAGCCACAAGATGCAAACTTCAGACCATTTGTGATCACCTGAACGTGGAAATAGATCCGAAGACATTGCAAATCAACGTAACAAAGAGTGTACTTAGAATGCAGGGTAAAGAATTGTCACGAGCAGTAGACAGAGAGTATTTGAGTATGAAAGACTCTGTAAAATTTATGAGTAATAGCTGGGAGAAAGATATAAGCTATCCCTACCTAGACACATTACCGAATCGTTGGTTAAGAATGGATGTACTAAGGATTAGAATCGGTATTAATCCGGCCGTAATAAATAGTGCAATAAAATCTGGCCTAATTCAACAAGATGGCAATTGTATGTGTAATATAGGGATGAAATGTAATATTTTACATATTTTATTGGACTGCCGGAAATTTTTATATTTACGTAAATTAATACTTCGTCCGATCTTTTTAAAGTATGATGTTAGCATGGGAGCTTCTCGCGGATATGGAACATTTAGATATCGCGATAGCCATTGGGAAATTTATGCAGGGTGTCTATAGGTTCCCTGGTCCAATAGAGGCTTAAGAGAAGCGAGGTGCCTTGAAATCTAAAATGAAATTAGTGGTTTTAAAATTGGTAGGAATTAAGTATTAAGTTTTAAGGATATTATGGGTTTTATTGCTTAAGAAAACGACTTTGTAATGTGTAGACTTTTTTTAAATGATAATGTATGTGTTATGGTTTAAAAACAGATGGTTTAAATAAACTTTATTTTTGACTTGAATTAATGTTAGTTCACACTTGATGAGCAGATTTGATCAAGCAAAATCATTCTCAAATAATCATGCTCCATCAATCCCCCATCTGATGGCGAATCAAGCCATCACACAATCCACATCATTTGATTACAATCTGATTATATTAGAATGCACTTGTTCTCATCTGTTTAAGCCCAACGCCCTCTACATCCCTTAACACTTTATAATAAACACCCTTTTTGTCTTCCAACTCTATTTCGTCCCTTTTTCTTTTTCTTGTCCTTCGTTTTGTCTCTTCTACTTTGCACTTACAACATCTATATATCAGTATTACTATTATTATGCCAATAGCAGTTATCGGTATTAGTATTTGTCTTACTAAGCTGTTACTTAGTGCTGCAAACCAATTTCCCACCGAGGAAAAACCGTTACAAGTTTTTCCCATGCACCATCAACTTTTAGCTCCGTTAAATCACAACGCAAATGTGTAATGTTACTTATATATCCCTTCAAGTCTCCACTTGTGTCAAGGATATAAGTGCAACATTGTTGAATTTTCAGCATACTACAGACTCCGCCCTCTTTTGCCAATAATATATTAAGAGCAAGCCTGTTTTGCAAAACCATTGATCTAATAGCAACCATTTCAGTAAGAATCACTAAGAACACACCAGCAGTATCCGTTGATAAACGATCAACCACTGTAGACAATTTTCTAATTTTATGTGAGTTCAAAATCACTCCCACTGAAGATATTAATGCACCAAAGATATCACCCACAATTTACGCAGCACTTATTCCCCTTTTATTTCTTGTTCGTTTCCTTTCATTGGTTCCATAATTTTCACTCACATGACACATTTTTGGAAAAACTATACCCACGTAACAATATCCATACCAATGTTGTGGCAATCTATAATGAGCATTTTTCCCGCACTCATAGTATACTCCAGGATAACCTGGATCAGTACCACCTTGTAATCCCCAACCCCCGTAATTAGGAAAGTATGTTCACATTCACTAGAACCAATGAAATAATTATATTCAGTCATTTGTCTTAGTAAGCAAAGCTTCCCCTTAGGATGCCAATCCAGAGTAATTGCAGCATATGTCTCACCTTTCTTATAATCACCCTCCCTATGAGCCCAAGGAGGTATATTAGTTTTCTGTTCTACAGCTTTTCTCTTAAACTCTTTTCCTCTACAGTATTTATAAACTCTATTTCTACACTGTGTAAACTACATGTTAGATTGTTTCTATGTGCGTGTACAGTATCTATAGGCTTAGTGGTATGAAAGAAATCACCCATATACTCTGCATTTTTTGCACTAGTCACTATATTCATATTCTTCTTAGTAGGAACGTCTGGAAAAAAACGAATTCATAGTTTGAGTAGACATATTGAAACTGCTCCTTGCCATAGAACAAACTTGTTAGTACACTACATGTGATTCCATATGTTAAAGGAAGGTGGTGATAAGTCACCCCTTCAGACACAGACGAGGGTAATTGCATGCACACATAGGGGCATATTCTCAAGGAGCCATCGCCGATTTATCGGCACTTTAGCGCCGCAAAAGTGGCGATAGACTTATCGCCCTATTCACAAGCTGGTGCAAACTGTCGACATCGCCAGTGTTCCTGCGATAGCTGCCGCAAAACACATCGCCACGGATGAGAGCGACAATCAACGCTAATGACATGCAGAATAGGCGTTCCCGTGCAAAAACACATGAAAACATCACTTCGCGATATTCTCAACGACCAGCCACATCTGCGATGCCGGACAAAAACAGGCGATAAGGCGCGTTAGCAGCAGGGACTTCACACCTGCTTATTACTGGTCTGAAGTAGGACGAAAACCTGCAGTACAGAGGGAGCCCAGGCCAGAGCCACATCTGAAGGCCAACAGATGCCATGCAGCTTGGAGACCCAAGAGGGCCACAACACCCACTGCCACCACCCCCAGGACCACCCCCCCCCCAAGGATCACCCCCCCCGGACCACCACTGAGGCAGCGTAGAACAAGACAGCGGACCTTCCGAAAACGCATCAGCCTCACAGACTTAACGCCAGAGGATGTCATTGCCCACTACAGGCTCAAGAGGACAACCATCCTCTGCATCATGCCCCACAGGCTGACGGTACCAACACAGCGGACAACCAACATCCCTCCGCAGACAAAGCTGCTGGCTGTGCTGCACCTGTTGGCCTCTGGTACCTTCCAACCAACAACTGCCAGAGTCGGAGGAGTCTCACAGCCAGCCCTATCAAAGGCCATCACACCTGTCCTGGATGCCATCATCAGTTTCATACCCCAGCACCTTCACTTCCCCCACACTGCGCAGGAACAGCTGGAGACCAAGCAAGGCTTCTACGCCATAGCCGGATTCCCGCACGTGTTGGGGGCAATCGACTGCACACATGCCCTACTTGTGCCCCCTGCCGACACTGCACACAATTACCGCAACGGGAAGCACACGCATTCCATCAATGTGCAGGCAATAGTGGACCACCGGGGACTGTTCACCAATGTTGTCGCCAACTACCCAGGCAGTGTGCATGACTCATACATCTTCTGACAGTCCATCATCAACCAGCGCATTCAGGATGGCACCTATGGAAATGGACTGCTCGTTGGTAAGTACTAACGGAACACACCACACACCTCAATTCCACAATCACACAACGCACAACTGTGGGAATGGACACGTAACTAAATCACATCCAACATGCCAAACAACATGCACACCTGCCAGACACGACAACACAAGTAACCGTGGTAAGAGGGGCCAGAAATGTGGACAAACCATACACTAAGGCATAGCCCCTCTGCCACACATTTGCAGAATGTGGGGAGAGGTGGGAACCACGATTGTGCGAAGGAGGCAATGGACCTATGAATAACAATGTACACAATGCCAAGTGTGGCGGTGATGTGCTGGACAGTCTTGAGTATGCAGACATGTCCATGTGGACACATACTGCTGTAGTGTCGTGGACAGTGGACGCAACCATGTCATCACGGGCAGTGGGGAACACCTTGGACAAGTAGCCATGTCGGCCCCCCTGTAAGCGTAGTGGGCAGGGCCAGCGCACGCCAGTCCAGCGTAGGGGAGTGACTAAATAGGTCGGGGCTTAGGGAGTGGTTCACTTCCGGGACGGCCACCGAAGTAACTACTGCATGTGGCTCTGTGTTTGCCATATCCTGACCATAGGCCTACACACACGTGGCCGACCACCTACAACGGGCAAAGTCACACCGGCGATGAGGTGGCTATGTCCCACACCACCCGGCGCACATCTCGTCATCGCCTGCAGTGGCGTGTCTGCCAGTGCGGCGTCCCTCACCCTGCCACGAGGCCGCCATCGTGACGGTGGGGCCTGCGCGATCCTGTGCGCCTGCCGCACCCGAGCCCGCTGATCCCCAGACCCGACCTGCGCCCAGGGGTGAATCCCTGCCCACCCAGGCCTCACTGCTCACCTGCCGCCACCGGAGTCTCTCCAAGAGGGCCCACCACGTGCCGGTGCATTCTCCAAGGCCGGGCTCTGCGAGCTTGGCAGCCTCCTCAGCCGATCGCTGGCTTCTGCGCAACAGGCCCCCAGCGCACCCAGCGGCACCGCACCGTGGAGTTGCGAGTTGGCTACTGCTGCCTTCTGACCACACTGCGGTACAGCAGGTAACAGACACATCCTTTCCAGTCCGCCCCTCCAGGCCTGCTGCATCATCGCAGGCTGCACACCCGCTCAGCTCTTCCGGTGGGCCGAACTCAGTGCATCACAAGTCACCGTCCAGCCTCCAGCATTATAGCATGATGCACACCCGCTCAGCTCTTCCGGTGGGCCGAACTCTGTGCACCACAAGTCACCGTCCAGCCTCCAGCATTATAGCATGATGTACACACGCTCAGCTCTTCCGGTGGGCCGAACTCAGTGCACCGCAAGTCATCGCCACGTGGCGGTTGGCCCGTGCTGGACGCAGGGCCTCAGGTGACCACAAGTCACCGTCCAGCCACCAGGCCTGCTGCATCATCGCAGGCTGCACACCCACTCAGCTCTTCCGGTCGGCCGAACTCAGTGCACCGCAAGTCATTGTCCCAAGGGGCTACCCCACAAGTCCGCCTCCAGTAGCCAACAGCATGTCCTCGGTAACGCCACTGGAGCCCTTCACAGTCACGGGGCCACCCCCGTCCCAGGCAGGCCGCCGGTAAGCCTGGGCAGATCGTCTGTAGACGTACTCCGAAGCGCACGACATCCCGGCGCACGCGTGTGAGGAGTGCGGAGAAATGGCCGGGGGCTCTGGGATTGGTTCAGTTTTGGGCTCTGGGCATGGTCCAGTTCCGGCCTGGCCACAAAAGTGACTATGGCGTGTGTCTCCGTAGTAGTGTCTGCACCACCCGGCCTGTAATCGACAATGTTGCAATGTAGCATGCACCAGGAGGGCGGCCTCGCCCGAATGGATTAATAAAGGAGCGCGAGACCGCTCGGTGTCTCGGCTCATACATGCCAACTGTTGTGTGTGTATCTACATTGCCGCAGCCTGAACCGAAGGCCTAGCCTCCATATCAGCGCGAGTTCAGCCAGGCCAGAACTCCACATCTGTGTCCGCCCTATCCTTCCCATAGGCCTACACACACGTGGCAGCACACCTTCAACGGCCAACATTACAGTCTTGCTGTCAGTCCTGCGGACATGCGCAGACAGGCATGACAATGGTGTGCCGTAGGAGTGCAAGTGATGCAACCGCGCAGGACACACAAGTAAATAGGCTCGGTGGGAGGGAGGAGCAGCTGTGAGGCTACGTAATAACCATTGTCCTACCACATTTGCCAGCAGCAATACATGGCTAACATGAATGCCAAGGGCACACAAATCACACACCACAAAACTTGTATGTCTGCCAACACAGCATGCAGAACCACCAGTTAACACTGACCTCACTTACCTCTCACAGGTGATCAAGGATATGCACTCTGCCCGTGGATGATGACACCCCTCCGAGACCCGAACACCCCGGCCCAGAGGCAGTACAATGTGGCCCACAAATGCACCAGGGGCATTGTTGAACGCACGTTTGGCGTGTTGAAATCACGTTTCAGGTGCCTGGACATCACCCGTGGAAGACTCTTGTACAGCCCAGAAATAGTGTGCAAGATGATCACTGCATGTTGTGTATTGCTCAACCTATGTGTATGCACCAATGCCCCATGGATCCAAGTCCCAGAAGCACCGGACGTTGATGAGGAAGATGATGCAGGTGGACCACACCCCACTGCAGCCGCAGCAGGAATAGCCCGAAGGAACACAATCATCAACAATTTCTTTGCATGAGCACGTCACATTGTGACTGTCCACAGCAATCATGGCACAGTACAAGATGACCACATGACCAGCATGTGCAAATAAAATCTTAGCAACACACATTACCCGTGTGCATGTCAGTCCTCTGCATTAGCACATTACTCTGACGGGTGTAAGTGCAACATTGAGTGCTTACATTAGCATATGTTGCAAGAAGAGATGGTGTGTATGTCACCTCTGTACCGAGAGGCTGTTTAGGGCGTCATGTATTCGATATGCCATATCAGGGTGTCACATGTAGTACGTCATGCCACTCATCAGCGTCCCACGTGTACATGAACATGACATGAAGGCCGTCATTGGTGTTCAGGAAAAGACAACAGGGTGCCATTTGTGGTCAGAGATGTACCTGCCTGATGCAAATATACACCCTGTGTGTCGAGTCCCACAACATGTACAACATGGCCGTAAGGGGGATGTGGGCACAGTGGACACCTCAGCAACATTGGGAGATGCACACCAGCCTAGAAGCCAGCAGGTCCACCTTGCGTGGAACACACCAAGGTGTCCCCTGGTCAAATGTGCCATGTACAGGTCACGTGTACACAGACTTCATCCATCAAGAGTAGTGATCAGTGCCAGCTAATAGGTGCAAGGTGAGTGGTCAACCGCCTCCTCACAGCTACCTGCACCCATCACTGTCAGACTGCAGCAAAACAACACTGCTACATCAGAGCATGCAATACTGACCGTGAGCCACGTACATAGCTGGTAAGGGTTCAACCATACCGGAAGGCGAAGCAGTGACATCCCCCCCACCCAATCCCCATCACATTTCCAGAATGCTAGCAGATGACAAACTAACATTGTGGATGACATCCCCTCTGTCTGAACTAGAAGGCGGTAGCACATCTGCACCTCCGACCTTGGGAATGCATGCGCCCGGCACACCCTGAGCAATACCATAGCAGCTGCTGACGGCTCCCACACTACGCACAGCGCTAACCAGAGACCAACGTATACACACCCCACACACAGGAGTCCTTGCTCGTAGTTCATTTGCATGGTATGACCTTCACACTTGCGCACCGACCATCCCAGGAGTCCAAGTGCTCCGCACTCAAACCAATCATTACTCCGAGCTGTGGCTTCCACACAACTGTGACTTTGCCTTTGTGACACACAGCCCTATTCAAACATTGACGTGGGGCTAAGTTTGGAAATAGCGAGATTGTTGTTTTGGAGCAATGAGGCCACAGCTATTTCACACATTCCCAGTGATCTCACTGCCTATCTGGGTCACGGACATACATGCGCATTGAAATCAGTTCCCAGGGAGCACCGTTGTTTGGAATCACTGCCCCTACATACATCCATACTTTCATACTTGCTTGATCATGGACATGACTCATCTGTGTGAATTTGAATGTCTTAATCACATTCGGTGGAGTGGTGAAGGTGGACCAGTACCTGGCCATGCACACGCTACTTTACAATGTTGCCTCGTGGAGGGCCAGCCAGGGTCCTCTGGGGAGGGCAAAGTACATCGTAGGAGAGGGAGTTCAGTCCGCAGTCCGATTTCTGTGTCATTGGTTGCCTAAACAAATGTAGCAGTCCATGTCGGGGGGCCAAGGTGAGTGTCACAGAGTGTTAAGGGGGACAGTGGAGGGTGTTATTCATGGGCATGATGCAGAGGGCAGAACCAAGCAGTAGGAGGCCATATGGCGGAGATGAATGCTACCGCTTCCTACTTAGCCCAACGGCAGATTCATCCTCATCATCGTCCTCCTATGTGTGATGAGCCTCACATGTGGGTGGTGGTGTTTTGTCTGCGGCACTGTGTGGCAGTGACACATCAGGGAGCGGAGGTGCATTGTCAGCCGCACTGTGAGGCACTGACACATCAGGGGACGGTGATGTGGAGGGAGTAGTGGCAGCAGCATTCATCTGCACCAGGCCTTGTGGCAGCACTGCCATGATGAGGATCTGCATGGCATGGTAGATCCCTGCTACATCTCGCTGGTGTGCAGCTGTGGCAGCCATTCTTCCCGCCTGCATCCGCTCCATGTTCTCCATGTGCCTCCCCATGTTGGCCAACTCACGGCTGAGATCGCTGGAGCCACTCTGACTAGACAGTTGTTCTTGTCTACGAGTCATGACTCAGGCGATGTCAGCCATGGATTGTTGGAGACCATGGAGCGGACTGTGGGTGTCCATTAGGGCCTGTAGGTGGTCCGTGATGGGACTTGGACACCCACGTATGGCATCTAGTTTGGCTGCCATGAGTTCGAACCCCACCGCACCTGCTCTGCCGTCCCCTTCTGGCCCTGCGACACACGGCGTTGGAATGCCATGTGTTGCTCGTGGGGATCCTGGGAGACGGCCTTGGTGGTGGGTGCTTCCTGCTGTGTGGTCTGTGCAGGGGGTGGGTTTGCCACGATGCAGCTGGGCTGCCCTGCTCCTCGGGGTGGGGTGCTGCGGGTGTCCATGAGCTGTTGGAGGGCGTCGGGGTCGATGGTGTGTAGGTCCTCTTCATCATCGGTGATGAGGAGTACGGTCTGCTCTGCAGGAGGTGATGATTCTCCCTCTGCAATGTGAAGGGGAGATGCAGTTTGACATTGTGTTCACATGTATGTTGACGCATTGGCCAAGTTTACAAACCGACTGCATGTCAATGTACATTGTGACTGTTTGTGTGGAGATGCCTATTTAATGCTGGACAGTTGACATTTCGCCACCATCACGGATGTGAGGTTGTATTTGTCCATTGTCATCTCACAGTTTCCTGCTATGCCAAATGCGAATGGCCATGTTCGAGGCATATGAGCTGCAGATTGTACACTGTGCATAGATCGCCATCTGGTGTTGGGCTCGGATGCTTGCACTTTGTTGTTGTCTTGGAAGAGTCTTTTGTAGTCACGAGATAGGTGACTCCTCCCTTGGACGATAGTGCGCATGGGCATCGACTCCATCCTCAGATTGTTTTTTTCCGCCATCGGGTTCAGATGTAACTTTTGCGCTCCGGTTCGGTACCTAATTTTCCAAACCCTTTCGACGCGCAAACTATCTACAACTCAACGGTATTGTTTTCGATCGCGTGATCCTCGACGCGCATCTCCCCTACTCGATTCCAGTCGTCGACGCGGGCCGTTGGGCCTATCGACGCTGTTCGGGCCTACAGCTCATGGAAAGGACTCCATTTAAAAAATGCCCCCAGTGTGGAGCAAAATTCCCACACAGTGACCATCACAAGGTCTGTAACCTGTGTGTCTCGCCCGAACACAACGAGAACAATTGCCAGGCCTGCGCCGCTTTTCGATCCAAGAAAACCATCCGTGATCGCCGGGCCCGACGACACATCATGGCGCAGAGATCAGCTCCGGCACCAGTGGACATCTTTGATGAAGGCCCCGATGTTCCGGAGAGCGATTCTGAAGACCTGCAGATCGTGTCCGAAGCAGACGACTCACTCAGATGACCACATCACTCCTGGTCAACGAGTGAGTACAACTGCCCCTACCCCAACTCCACCCGAAAAACCCAAGGCCCTGGTCAAGACTTCGCCTGCTGGCCCCAGTCGCGACCAAAAACAAGCTTCAGAAGCCCCGCCCTCGGCTCCGAAGATAAAAGACAAGCCTTCCGGTAGCTCAGAACCGAGCAAACCCTATATCAGTGTCCCGCAGGCGCCTTAGGCACCGAAGACCGGAGCCCAACCTACTCCCAAAAAGAAGTCGGCACCCGACCACCTCGACGCCGAAAGAAAAACCATCGGCTCCGAAGCCAAAACCTTTGGAACCGAAAAACATTTCCGGCTCCATAACCAAGCCAAAGGACCCTAAACCAACTCCCAAGGCCTCGGAGCAAAAATTAAAACCTCGCTCGGACCCGAAGAAGTCGGCGCCGAAAGCGGTTACCGAACGGGAAGAACTTTTCCGACCAGGTCCCGTCGATCCCAAGCAGAAAAAGCTGCATATAGACCCTAAAACAGGACATGTGGCTACTGTCCCACACAAGAAGAGGAAGCTGGACACATTAGACACTCCTGCAGTGCCTGTAAAGAAAAAAGACTGTGCTACTTCACCTATAAGACCCTCTTCTCCTGTTTTTCCTTATCAGCCTGTTCTTCCTCCAGAGCCAGTTCTTCCTCCTGAGCCTGTCTCTCCTCCACAGCCTCCAACACCTCCACCATATTCACCACCACCACCACAGGATCATGTTCATGATGATTTAGGGGGTGGGGGAGGCACCAATGACCCGTTCACTGATCCTGATGACGATACAGACGTACCACAGGACGATTGGGACGATTATCATGACCAAATAGGTCCCTCAGACCTCCCTGCTCCCCAACCATATCCAACAAAACCATCTCCCCCAGATGACAATATTGGTTTTGGACAGCTCGTAAATAGAGCTGCTGTCTACCATGGTGTCCACATACATTCAGACCCTGCAGAAGAGGACTTCCTTCTAGACACCTTTGAACAGTCCCAGAAGACCGTCCAAACCCTGCCTATGTTAAAAGGGGTCATTAAACATGCCCCAGACATATTCAAAGACCCAGTGAGGACTAGAATTCTCAATCCTAGGATTGACAAAAAGTACAAACCCGCCCCTGACGATCCCACCTACATCAAGGGGCAGCTACCTTTAGACTCACTAGTGGTATCAAATGCTAGAAAACGCGCCAACTCTCAAACCTCCGGTGACACGCCACCTCCGGATAAGGAATTTAAGTTGCTAGATGCCTCTGGCAAGAGAGCTGCTGCTCAAGCAACTAATCACTGGCGCATAGCCAACACCCAAGCATTACTTGCTAGGTATGATAGGGCTCACTATGACCGACTGGAGACCCTATTACAACATTTGCCTGATGAATACAAAACCCAGGCAAATGATTTAATTCAGGAGGGCAAACTAATAACCAACGCATCAATTAAGTGTGCCCTAGATGCAGCGGACACAGCCTCTAGATCTGTTAACACTAGTGTGCTACTCAGATGACATGCCTGGTTACGCATTTCAGGGTTTAAACAGGAGGTTCAAACAGCTATCCTTAACCAACCGTTCAATCAGGAACACCTTTTTGGACCGGCTGTAGACACCATTCTAGAAAAGATGAAAAAGGACACGGAGACTGCTAAATCCATGGGAGCATTGCAGTCTCCATCCACACGCGGTTCCTTTCGTCGCTCCTTCTATAGGGGAGCATCCAAAAACATTGGAACAGACACCGCCTCCTCTTCATATAAGAACACCACTCACACATCCCCCAATAGAGGATATTTTAGAGGCGGATACAGGGGAAATAACAACAAGGGGAGACGCTGAGGTACTAACAACACCCGTGCCTCCCCCGCCACTAAACAGTGACTTCCCTCCGCTCCCCCCACACCATTCCACTCCAGTCGGGGGGAGACTCTCACAGTTCCTACCTGTCTGGGATTCCATCACAACAGACAAGTGGGTAAGACAAATTATCCAGTATGGTTACTGCCTGGAACTTACAGCAACCCCGCCCAATATTCCACCCAAACAGCGTGCAATGTCCACAGAACACATTACGCTCTTAAAACAAGAAGTTCTCTCACTGCTTCAAAAGCATGCAATAGAACCAGTTCCCTTACAGCATCAAGGAACAGGGGTTTACTCACTGTATTTCCTAATCCCCAAAAAGGACGGGACCCTAAGGCCAATACTCAACCTCAGACCCCTCAATCTCTATATATAGTCCGATCATTTCCATATGATCACTCTGCAACAGGTTCTTCCACTGCTACAACAAGGCGACTTCCTTACCACACTAGATCTCAAAGACGCCTACTTCCACATTCCCATGCACGCTGCTCACAGGAAGTATCTCAGCTTCATAGTGGACGGACAACACTATCAGTTCAAAGTCCTACCATTCGGAGTGACCACTGCACCCAGAGTGTTCACAAAGTGCCTTGCGGTAGTAGCAGCACACTTAAGAAGACAGCAAATCCATGTCTTTCCATATCTCGACGACTGGCTGATAAAAGCCAAGTCATTCAACCAGTGTGTCCATCACACTCATCAAACTATCCAGCTGCTATACGACTTAGGATTCACAGTAAATTACCCCAAGTCAAATCTCCAGCCCTCCCACATACATCAGTATCTAGGGGCCACGGTAGACACTTCCAAAGCTCTGGCATATCCCAGTCCAGCCAGGATAGCCAGTATACAAGCCCTAAGCAGCAAATTTCAACCGCAGCACTCCCTCCCAGCAAGGGTATTCATGCAACTCATAGGAATGATGGCCTCTTGCATCTTTATCGTACCTCATGCAAGGCTTCAGATGCGCCCCTTACAGGAATGCCTAGCACGTCAGTGGAACCAGACTCAAGGACAACTTGCAGATCTGGTGTTGGTGGACAGCCGCACACATCGCTCTCTGCAGTGGTGGAACACACGAAACCTGTCCAAAGGGTGGCCGTTCCTCGAGCCGGTTTCACAGATAGTACTAACAGCAGACGCATCACTCACCGGTTGGGGAGCCCATCTCCTAAACCATACAATTCAAGGCAAATGGACCACTCCACAAAAAGTGCTCCATATCAACCACCTAGAATTACTGGCAATATTTCTAGCATTAAAATCATTCCAAGTACATCTACAACACAAGACTGTCGTAATCCACACGGACAACATGACAGCCATGTACTACATACATAAACAAGGAGGCACACATTCTCTGCAGCTGTCCCAACTCGCACAAAACATTTGGAGATGGGCCATTCCACAAAATATATACCTGCTGGCAGAACATCTTCCAGGAATTCACAATCAGATTGCGGATCTACTAAGTCAACAGACACAGCAGATACACGAATGGGAACTTCATTCCCAAGTTCTCCAACCTTTTTTCCAGATGTGGGGTCAACCAGACATAGATCTGTTCGCCACACACACAAACGCAAAATGCCCAACCTTTGCCGCCAGGTTCCCACACCCATTGTCCAAAGGCAATGCGATCTGGATGAACTGGTCAGGCAGATTTGCGTACGCTTTTCCGCCACTCCCATTGATTCCCCTAGTAGTACGAAAACTCAGACAACCGTCTCCCAAGATGATCCTGGTGGCTCCCACATGGGCACGCCAACCGTGGTTCACGACACTACTGGAACTCTCAGTGGTTCCACACCAAAAACTACGCCTCTCCCCAACGTTGCTAACGCAGAGCCATGGAGAGATAATACACCCCGATCCAGGACAACTGAATCTAGCGATCTGGCTCCTGAAGTCCTAGAGTTCGGTTATCTTAACCTTCCCCCAGACTGTATGAACATCATTAAAGAAGCCAGATGCCCCACTACTAGAGCTTGCTATGCAGCAAAATGGAAAAGATTTGTCATCTACTGCAAAAATAATAAAATTGATCCACTGGATGCTTCCATCCAGGACATCATTTGCTATTTGCTACACTTACAAAGATGTAATCTAGCATATTCATCCATACGATTACATCTAGCAGCGCTCGCTGCTTATTTACAAAACAGACATTTGTCATTATTTAGAGTACCTGCAATTAAAGCCTTTATGGAGGGACTTCAAAGAATAATTCCTCCCAGACTACCACCCTCACCAGTGTGGAATTTAAACATTGTTCTTACCAGGCTCATGGGTCCCCCATTTGAACCTCTACATAAATGTGAACTTCAGTTCCTCACATGGAAAGTTGCTTTCCTTCTCGCAATTACCTCTCTCACAAGGGTAAGCGAGATCCAGGCTTTAACCATACAAGAACCATTCTTACAAATACATCATAACAAAGTGGTTCTCAGAACAAATCCAAAATTCCTTCCCAAAGTCATCTCTGCTTTTCATCTTAACCAATCAGTTGAGTTACCAGTGTTTTTCCAAAACCCAGACTCTGTGGCACACAGAGCTCTTCATACACTAGACGTCAAAAGGGCACTACTTTATTACATTGACAGGACTAAGCCCTTTTGCAAAACAAAACAACTGTTTGTAGCCTTCTCCCCATCTCATAAAGGTAACCCCATCTCCAAAGCTGGGATTGCAAGGTGGATAGTAAAATGCATTCAAATATGCTACCAAAAGGCTAAACGCACATTGACAATTCCCCCTAGAGCGCATTCAACATGCAAACTAGGGGCCTCCATGGCATTCTTAGGGAACATTCCCTTAGATGACATATGTAAAGCAGCAACATGATCTACACCACACACCTTCACCAAACACTATTGTGTTGACGTGCAGGCAAAGCAACAAGCTTCTGTAGGCCAGGCTGTTCTTAAAACATTGTTTCAAACTACTGCAACAGATACAGGTGACCACCGCTAAGGGAGACACTGCTGTACAGTCTGTGCACAGTGTACAATCTGCAGCTCATATGCCTCGAACGGAAAATGCTACTTACCAGTATGCATCTGTTCTTGGCATGTAGAGCTGCAGAGTTGTACACGCCCACCCGCCTCCCCGGAACCTGTATCTGTTCCAGTATTATCTTAATTAGATACATTCACATGGACATCTCTTACTTCTTACTGACTCCATCATTTCCCATCATGGCGAAAAACAATCTGAGGATAGAGTCGATGCCCATGCGCACTATCGTCCAAGGGAGGAGTCACCTATCTTGTGACTACAAAAGACTCTTCCAAGACAACAACAAATTGCAAGCATCCGAGCCCAACACCAGATGGCGATCTATGCACAGTGTACAACTCTGCAGCTCTACATGCCAAGAACAGATGCATACTGGTAAGTAGCATTTTCCTTTCTACACACAAGCGGCAGCAGTTGTGTCCTCTGTTCTGTTGTGAAAGTGTTGCAGTTTGGTCCACTTTGTTGTAAATGTTGAGGTGCTCTGAGTGTTGTGTGTGTGCTGCATTGTGGGTGATTTGCCCCTTCAGCTCTGATTTGGCTGGCCCTTATCCCTTTCAGGCGGTGTGCCTTTCACTTCTGTGCTTATACAGTGCTGAGCTGTTGCAGACTTGGGTAAATTGGGCTCTTGGTCGGAGTTGTGACTCTTGGGCATGGTTTGTCCGCAGATGTGCTGTACTTACTTGTGCATGTGTGCCATTGTGCCCATCTCCCCCGTCCCCCAGTCCCTGGTGGTTACTCACCCTGTTGCTGTTGTGTCAGGTCATGTTGAGCAGTGTCCGGTCCTCCGACTCCTGCCACCGTCTCCTCACTGATGACTGTGGACACCATTTCCTCCATCTCATCCAGCTCCTCCTGTGGCGCAGGACTCCCACCCCCAGTCTGCATTGCTGCTTTGCGGTTGTTGGCGAGTTTCAGCTTGGTTTTGCGCTTCACATCATTCCAGCGCCTCTTGACCTCTTCCATTGCCCTCCTCAGCACTCCGACTGCATTCTCCTTGTCCACGATGGACTGCCATATTCCATTTTTTGTTGCCAATGACACAGAGGAGGTGACGAACAGTTGTTGATGGCGTTCTGTCACCTCCGTAATCAGGATCCTGTTTTCCTGCGGGCTGAACCGCATCTTCCTCTTCTTCTTCCCCTTGCCTGACCCCGAGGTCCCAGGCTGGTCCTCCGTGGGGCTTGTGGGGTTCGGGTTGTCCTCTGTGCTTGCTCCGGCTACCTCCATGGTGCTTCGCAGTTGTTTGTGTTTTATTTGTATTTCATTTTTGCCGCTTTTTTAGTGATTGTTCCCGCCTTACTTGTGGGACTTGCGGACCTGGCGCTGCTTTTAGCTGGATTTTTAGCGCAGTTGGGCCCATCGCAGCTTTTTTCACATTCGGGTTTCCTTTTTTATCGCCGTTGCGGTAGTTGTATCGGGGACATTTGAGGCGTTCTCTGAAAACTATCGCATGTTACCGCCGTGTTGGGAATACGACGTTGACACAAAGTTATTTTCCCGCGATAGACGGCGATATGAAAAATTGCGTTAGCCTATTTTGGCTATGTTTATCGCACGTTCTTGTGAATATCCCCCTGTATCTCTTGCATCCATAGTATCTACATACTCATACAAAAGTTTAGTAAAAACATTTAACGAAGTCATTAATAGATTTATCTTGCTGTAAGTCATTTCCTGTTAGTTTTTTAATATTTATTTCTGTATCCTCTTTAAGGACTCTTGCTACCTCTGTTATTGCACTTACATGATCATTAGTAGGTATAATAGGAAACATAAAATAAGGCACAATTAGTTCTAACACCAACCAGACAAACAATATTATAAGGACACATATAAAGCAAGCGTTTAAACACTTTCGCTTATTTGAGCTTTTGATTACCAGTCTCAGTTTTATCCATTTTAAAAGAGAAAAAAGAAAAATTATTTTTCAAAAATGTAAGGTAATATTCAATCAGCTTAGACAAGCAAGGATTAGACTAGCAAGGTTTGTATATCGATCAGTTTAGATTAGCAAGGTTTAGACTAGCAAGATTTAGACTAGCAAGGTTTGTGTATCACACATTTTTTCCAGGCTTTAGGTCTCTGCCTTATTTTCAAATCTCCTCTTTTTTTGTTTTTTTGCACCCTCTTTTCTCATGCACAGTTCATTTAGGGTGGCTCATATGATGAGTTGTCTTTGGAACAAAACACAATGAATTCCTTTTCCCAATTGTTTTTGACAGCCAAATACGTCCATTCAGGTGCTGAATACCTTCGGCTTGGAATTCGTGCTCTTTTTGTTCTGCGTACTGTGTTTTCTTCTTCGTCTATCACTTTGTTCAGATTGGCTAGAAACTTCAACCACAGTTGCTGTGATCTTTTCACTCAAAATATTCTTCAACTGTTTAGTTCCTCCATGCCATTTATCACCTTTTCTTGCTCATTTTACAGAAACACTGTCTATTTCACTTGATTCAATATTCCGCTTAGCGGATTCCCTTTTTTCCTTTTCTCCGTCACTTTCAGGAACAAACTTTCTTTCAGCTTCGACAGTGACAGTGTTGCGAGACCCAGTAGCTTGCGCCCACTCTACTTGATTCTCAGTCTGCTCAGGCTCTCTTGGTTCTCTTTGTTCACCTTCAACTGACTCTGTACTTTCAATTGGACATGGGACTCGAGTGTGAGCAGCATGAATCCAGTTAGGCAAACCACCACATTGAACTGCTGTTGTTGTCACAAGAATCACTTGATATGACCAACGGCAACGAGGTTCCAAACAAGAATTCCTCTCATGTTTCTTTACGAGCACCCATTCACCGGGGCTCAAATTGTGTGCCTGTTCTTGTTGGACAGTAGTTGCGACTTCTCCAACCCGGTGAGACACAGAACGCACTACGTCAGCCAATCCTTTACAATAATCAAGCACTAAATCATCAGATATGTTTACAAGTTGATTTGCTGGGACTGTTGGCTGTCTCATAGCCCTCCCCATAACTATTTCATGTGGGGACAGTCCAGTTCTTCTGTCTGCGATACTTCTCAAACTCATCAACACCAACTGTAATGCATCAGGCCATTTCAATGTTGTGGATGCACAAACCTTTGCTAATCGTGATTTAATTGTGCCATTAATTTGCTCGACCACGCCAGATGCCTCAGGTCAATAAGCACAATGTAATTTTTGCTCAATTTGTAAGGCAGCACAAATCATTCGCACTACTTCATTATTGAAGTGTGTTCCTCTATCTGATTTTAACGAGACTGGAAATCCAAATCTAGGTATGAGCTCTCTAAGCAGCAATTTAGCAAATGTTAGGCTGTCATTACATCTTGTTGGGTGTTAGACCTGGCATCATTGGCGTGGGTTTCCCCTGTATTTGTGCCTTTACCTCATGTGTTTTTGCTGTGTGTTGGACTCCGTTTTGCTGGTCTAGATGCTTTGGGCACTTTGTCACTGCTGTTCAGTGCCAAAGTGCAAGTGCTCCCTTTGTAAATTGTTGTTATGGACTAGTGATTCCATGATTGGCATATTTGATTTACTAGTCAGTCCCTAGTACAGTGCACTGTGTATGCCCAGGGCCTGTAAATCAAATGCTGCTAGTAGGCTTGCAGCACTGATTGTGCCACCTACCCAAGCAACCTTGCAACAAGGTCTCAGGCCTGCCATTGCAGAGCCTGTGTGCAGTCTAGTACTGCCATGTCGACCTGGCAAGTGCACCCACTTGCCAGGCCCTAACCTTCCCTTTTCTTACATGTTAGTAACCCCTAAGGTAGGCCCAAGGTACCCCGGTGGGCAGGGTGCAGTGTATGTGAAAGGTAGGACCTGCCCTGATGTGTGTGGCATGTCCAGGAAAATAAAGTTTAGTATGCCTGAACTCAGAATCTAAAGATGTAAAGGTGATTTTTTCATTCTGTGTTTGAAAATACCACTTTTGGAAAGTAGGTATTTTCTTGCTTAGCCATCCTGTGTGCCTCTGCTAGGATGTGTATTGACTGCCTTGCTTTGGAGTGACATGGGCTGGGGATGTGCAGTGGCTCCAGAGAGTCTGGATGAGTCAGGGCTGGGCTGAATAGACCTGGGCTGCATTTAGAGTAGGGGGAGATTTCCTTTCACCCGAATGGGCCTGGTCTGCCTTAGACAATGCCGTCCCCACCCCTGCCAGGAAGCTGCACCAGAGAGGACAGAACTGGTTTTGACTGAGCACAGGGCTTCTCTGCCACCAGAGAACAAAGGATTTTGCTGTATAAAAAGAGGGACCTAGACTCCAGACTTTTAGATCACTTCTGGGAAATCAAGAGGAACCTTTGCCAAGGAGAAGTGCTGGAGAAACTGAGGAGGAGTACTGCCGCTGTGCTGTTTGCTGACTGGGGTTGGCCTGCAGTGGCTACTTTCTGCCAAGGAAAAGGAAAAGTACTTTGCTGTTTGATGTGTCCCCTGCTTGAGGAAGATCTCCAAGGGCTTAAAGAAGAGCTTGCCTCCTGTTCTGAAGTCTCAGGGACACAAAGACTTCACCCCCAGCTCCCCTGAACTTCCTTGCTAGGAGTTCTGACCAGCCAAGAGGTGCCTGTAGCTGTTCTGGGCCTCTGGCGGTTGTTCTGGCTGTTGGGAGCTGGAAAAGCAACACAACAACTAGAAGCATGACGCATCCACACCTGTTTGCAACGCTTCGCTGCAGAAATCATCGCAGCGCCTGCCCGCGGCTCGAGAAGTTGCTGCACGCTGCATCGAGTGCACCGATCTTGGAAGTCCGAGATCACCGCACCGAATCAGACGCAAGCCCTGCTGTGCGGCTGCAAGAACCCACGCATCGTCCCGGATCATCACATCGAGGCGACAGGTCTGTCGCATCGTTGGGGGATGCAGTAAGAAACTGATGCATCACCTCCCTGGAGCAAGGAACCGACGCATCACCTTCCGAGTGTAAGAAACCGACCCATCACCTTCCCTGCTACCCTTTTTGTTTGTGTGCGTGATGCATCCAAGGTACTTTGAATGAAAAGTGTTGCATCTGCAATTTGCTTTGAACTGAACTATTTCTACCATTTAAAAGTCATAGTTTTATTACTGTATTGTGAATTTTTGTCGTTTTGGTCTTGTTGGTTTAGGTAAAGATTACTTGTTTTTCTAAACTAGAGTGGTGTCCATTTGTAGTGTTTTCACTGTATTACTGTATGTGTTCACAAATGCTTTACACACTGCCTCTGAGATAAGCCTGTCGGCTCGTGCCAAGCTACCAAGGGGATGAGTAGTGGTTATTTTAGAAGTGTATCCCCCTTACCCTGACTAGAAGTAAGGGTCCCTGTTTGGACAAAGCTACCTACCTCTGCCAACTAGGTACCCCCATTTTTAACATTGGGTATGCCTCAACCCATTGTGAAAACAAACATACAATCACCAAGACATATTTTAATCCATTGCAAGGCGGCATGTCTATGAAGTCCAACTGCATGCACGTAAATGGACCTGCTGCTTTTCAAATTCGACCCAAACTAACAACTGTTTTTCTCCCTGCGTTTTGTTGTTAACATGACACACACCTCTGGCACAGACTCTCTGCAATGACTCTGAATTTTGGATTGAACCATGAATGTTTGAAAAGCCTTATCACAGCATCTCTGCCTACATGTGTCGGACCATGGCAAACTCTCGCCATTTGTGATAATAAACTATCCGGCAACAGAGGTCTTCCATCTGTGTAAACCCACACTTTATCATCTGCTCTGCGTGTACATCCTGCTTTGATCCACCCTTCTCTTTCTGCCTCAGTAACTGCATCTGGTAATTCTTTAATTTGTTTCCATGTTTCAACAGTTGACAACATTAATATACATTCTGTTTCATCACATTGTTCTTTCAAATGTTCCCCATTGATTGTATATGAATTTTGAACACAAACGCGCAATTTTGTCAGCATATCTGTTGCCAACAGTGACATAGTCACAACCAGATTTATGTGCTGGACATTTCACCACCCCAATTTGAGCTGGCAATTGTAGTGCCGGTGCATCAGTTTTTACACACTCTCCGTTTCGTATGGGTGAACCCGAAGAGGTCATAAAACCGCGTTGAGACCACAACTGCCCAAAATCATGCCCCACCCCAAACCCATATTGACTATCTGTAAATATGGTTACTCACATTTGCTTCGCAATACAACATGCTCTAGTCAGCGCAATCAACTCTGCCACTTATGCTGAACTCACTCCTTTCAACCATGATGCTTCAATGACACTCATCACTGTACAAATCGCATATGCAGCTCGCCAGGCACCCTCAGAATCTCTCAAACATGATCCATCCACGAACAAAAGAAAATCAGATTCAGGTAATGGAGTATCCTGAATGTCAGGCCTTTAGTTTTGTACATAATTCAGTCACATCCAAACAATCATGATCTGCTTCGTCCACCACCACTTCACAACTAGGAACCGGTAACAAGGTAGCTGGATTTAAAACTCGTACATCTGATCACGGACACATTTTCTGCGCCCAAAATCACTTGCTCGTATTTTGTTAACCGACTGCTAGTAAGATGCTGTGTGCGAGTTCTCGTTAACAAAATCTCAACTGAATGTGGCACGTACACTTTCAATGGATGTCCCATTACAATTGTCTCACTCTGTTCCAAACTCATGCAAGTAGCAGCAACCGCTTTCAAACAACCAGGTAAAGCAGCAGCTACGGGATCCAACATGGCTGAAAAATATGCCACTGGACGGCGTGCTGTTACGTGAATTTGCGTCAGAACTAAAAGTGCACAACCATCACGTTCACTGCAAAACAGTGCAAAATCCTTATTGAAGTCTGCCTTTTCCAAAGCTGGTGCCCGACATAAACTGTTTCGCAGTTCAAGAAATGCTTTCATGCATTCTTCATCAAGATGTACAGGATCTGACACGTCTTTGTGTGTCAGTCTTTGAAATGGCTTGGCTATCAGGGAAAAACTCGGTATCCACTGCCTGCAATATCCAACCATTGCCAAAAACATTCGAACTTCCTTTTGTGTACTCAGTGGATTCATTTGCAAAATGGCATTGATCCGATCTTGAGACACTTTCCTGACCCCTTTCTCAATATTATGTCCCAAATAGAGAACTTTTTGACAAAATTGTAATTTTGCTGGTGAGTCTGTATGCCCACCTACTGTCAAATGGTTCAGTAGAGCAATTGTATCAGCAACGCAAGCTTCTTTTGTTTCAGACGCAACCAATAAGTCATCTATGTATTGTACTAAAATGGAGTTATTAGGCATTACCAATGACTCCAAACATTTTTTCAATATCTGATTGAAGATTGAGGGGCTCTCTGTATACGCTTGAGGAACTCGGCACCATGCTAAGACACGGTTTCCAAACCAGAACGCTAATAAATATTGACTATCCGGATGCAAAGGTATCGAGAAAAAGGCTTGACCCAGATCAATCACTGAAAACCATTCTGCTTCACAAGGAATCTGATATAGGATCACAGCTGGATTTGGCACTATTGGACAACAAGGTATTACAATCTGTTTTATTTTTCTCAAATCTTGTACTACTCTATATTTACCGTTAGGTTTGCGAATTCCCATAATAGGTGAATTGCATGGACTCCCTAAAATCTCTTTTAAAATACCTTGTTCAATTAACATTTCAATCACAGGAGTTACTCCTGCAATTGTTTCAGGACTCATTTTGTAAACTGGTGTTCTCGGAAATACTGCATCTGGCTTTACTGTAATCTGAATTGGAGCTACTCCTTTCATCAATTCAATGTCTTTCCCTGAAAAATCCCACACGTCAGACAACACTGTATCTCACAACTCAACAGGCAAATCATTCGCTGTAAAAAGAGGATATAAATCATTCACTTCTGTTCCTTGTCGTACCATTTTAAATACTACATCTTCATCTTTTGTATGAAATACTATTCCATTTGGGGTACAGTAAATGGAACAGTTCATTTTGCAAAGTAAGTCCCTTCCTAATAGATTAACTGGGCTTGTGTCACACACCACAAATGTGTGTAAATCCTGAAATCCTCCAATCTGTACTTTCATCGGTTTAGTCTCTGGAGTCTTAATCAATTGAGGGGTAGGTTGGGAATTTCCACAGTTCTCACAGTGGAACGGGTAGCACCAGTATCTACGAGGAACGTAACTGAGTTTCCGTCAACCTCACCATCCACAAAGGGACCACACTGATTGACCTCTAAGGATGCGCCAAGCACGCACTCCTTCTTCTCCCTCAGGCACCGTCATTGAGATGTATCTGAATTCAATTGATCATTTGTATGAAAACCCATATTTGCATTGTATCTTTGTACTTGACCATTCATATTTTGCATAGGAGCTTGTGGTATTCGCTGACCCTGTCCTCTGCCAATCGACATCTGCTGATTCAGATTCTGTTGATTTATTTGTATCTGATTCATTCCATCTACTCCTGTATCTATGAACTGGGTATCACCTGTATTTGCTTGTATACTTTTACACTCGCGCTTTGAATGCCTCAACTTGCTGCACGCATGACATGGAAACTTCTTTTTCATCTCCTCTATATTACCACTTCGAACTCTCCCTTGTGGTAACGATATAATTTGCACACAGTATTTCCACTTGACACCACCTCTCATACCAGTAGTAGTCTGACCATTTCCCTTATAAACTTCTGTAAAATCTGTATTCATATCTAAAAATCCTCTTTTCTTTGCTGCTTTCATCTGAGCCAGCATCAATTTCTCTTTTAATTTTATGACGCGAATCAATATCACCACAATATTTCGTATAACGAAGAATCTCGTCAATCGATTTGCTCTGCCAACAAATTAAATGCTGCTGAATCATAGCAATCCATACACGAACCACTATACAAAATGTCCCATATCTTTCTCAGAAATATTCTCAATACCACTGTACTGTTTAAACACTTGTAAAAGCCTCTCATAGTATGCATGCTAGTAGTTTTCACTTTCAAAAACGTAATGACCTGATTATACTTTTTCATGATTTCTTCAGAAGGTCCTCCTGTCTTTGGATCTCTTTAAAATTCTTCTTTTGGCCAATATACAGCAATTTTATACTCAACCCACAAATCAGTCGGAACTACAATATCAAACAAGCCATCCAAATCCTTCCACAAAACTTTCGAAACCTTGACAAACCTCTCCACTTGTTTATACCATTCCACTGGCTTCTCTCTCAACCTAGGAAAATCATTCGTAAATGATAACATATCCTGCCTCGACAAAGGGACGTGAACAAACCCACCTCCTGGTACCTCTCTCATAGGATATGCCATCGCATCAGCTGTTTCAGTTCCTGTTTCCCTCACAGAATACAGTGGTAAAGCCACTGAAGTCACTATTGTATCCTCGTTCTTCTTTGCCCATCTGCCTTCCCATCGATCTAATTCACCCCAACGTTTTAGAGTGTTAATTAACTCTTTGATCTGCAAAACGCTTTCCTGAAACATTCAAACTCTCAAAATCTTTGTCACTAAAATCTAATCGATGTCTCTTCTGTAAAGCCTTGGCCTTCTCTATGTCAACTCCATATGTTTGTGCGAACTCTGCAAATTTCTCATGTACATTTCTCGCTCTCCGTGTAATACTCTTACACATGAAAAGCAATTCTTCATCCTGATATTTGCCTGATCTCTCTGGACTAATCGTTCCCAAAATCATTTCTTCCAAATCCGCTTTCAATTTGCTCACATCTATGCTTCAACTATTATTCTGTAAGCTACAACCAGGGGCTATTTCTTTTATCCACTCATCCAGTTCTTCCGGAGAAGGACCTACAGATCCTTGAATATCTTCATTAACTCCACCTGACCTTGACCCTTTTGATATAGGTGTCCCCTTTTCTCAATCTGCAACGTCCTCCTTGGATCTACATATGTACCTCTTTTTGGGGTTTCAACTGATTTTTTTGAAATATAAATTAATGGCTCTAACTCTTCTCCTGTAACTACACTTACATTTGCTCCATTATTCTCAATCGATCCTTGATTCTCCACATTCATTTTTTTCACAACTGTATGAATTCCACTCATATTTCTATCTGGTATTGTTAAAGCATGCACTCGACAAACTCCTTGTCCATCACTGTATAATGGAACAATAGGACCAATTGTCACTGGGACTGACAAAGCATCTGGGTTCGTTAGTGTCATTATTCTCGACAACTCCTCTCTAACTGGAATTTGATTCTGTCTTAAGGGCGTTTTTTCTTGTGTCGTTTCTACATGTATGATTGGAGCACTTGGGAATGAACCTGTCTCCACTGGATTTTGTTCCACATGATAAGGTGGAGGTCGTCTATTCATCAATAACTCATTTAGAAAATCATCATCTACATCGTCGGCACCCTCAACAAATTCAGTATTTTTAGATTTTTGTTCCTCAACATTCTTCTTTCTCGCTTTACATTTTTCTCCTTCATTAGTCTAAGCTACCATGACTGGAAACATTTGTGTTCCTTCAGCTATATTTCTCCTCCACATTTTCTTCTGAGCATCCCACTTTGCTTCTGAATATCTACTCACAGTATTCGTATATCTAGTTTGATACCTTTCTCTTTCGTATGCCTCATGTTCCCATTCTTCAAGAGCTTCATACTGCCTAGGTCTAGGATTAGGTCTCAAGTTATATATTTAGTTCCTTAAATTTTCGAAAATTCTAGGATTAAAAGTCCAATCTCTGGAAATGCTAAATTACCATCCCGCTTAGTATATTTCATCCAATTTTCTAACCATGTACACTTGTGATAACCCCTTTCTAATTACATGAATGATGCAGGGGTCCCTTCAGGAGCCACAGGAATTCCTCCTCTAATTGGTATCGTCTCATCTTTACTAAACAAAGTTTTCAACAATTTGAAAAACTTCATGATTTCTCTACGCTAAAAGTTAAATCTGTACTAAGAAAATCTCCAACAATTCCTTTTCCGTGTTATCATTCTCTGCTATCAATCAAAATTATTCACGCTGTCCAATCCCAGCGCGATTCACACTAACCAACCTATACCAGCGCGGCACCTAGTGACGATTTCTCAGCAACCGACCAATACCAGTGCGGCACCTAGTGACGTCAGCTTAATTCCTGCGACTCACCCTCCCTTTACAAAATCAGCGTCAGCGTCTTTACGAAGTCTTTAACAAAACGAACAACATGAAAACAACTTGTCTGCTCAACTAAAAGAAAACGATAGAACCATACACTCTGAGAAATTCATTTACTTCTAGCAAAATCTCGACCAGCGTAATTTCGCCCTCACTCAAATGAAAAATTCTCAAGATCCCTCCAGATGCGCTTTTTGAAGCAACCTCAAAAATCTTCACTATCAGTCTTCAAGATTCCCTGTGCAAGTACCGACAAGACCATTGCTCAGTACTGCATCAACCTCAGACAACACACTTAGTGTATGCCACACTAATACTGGCCTTAGGCTTTATCCCGGGATCTTAGGCCAACGACGGACCCGTTACTTCCATAAAGGTCAACGACGGACCACAACATAAAACATAAAGGTACGAATTTATAGTCAGTCAATGTCTCTTAATTCCGTCTCTTTATTAACTAGTATATTTAGTCAAAACTAACCATCGATAATGCTACCAGAAAACTGATCCAGCGGAAGCGGTGTAAAAATTATAATCATTCATAAATCATATAAATCATTTACTATAACCGGGCCCATAGAAACTCTACAACCACTTACAAATCATTGGGTCCTTCGATAGATCTTTGTAGGAGCTAATTGGGACTCGGATAATTAGAGACAGATGACATTCCTTCATGAGGACCTGTAATGAAGAAATGCCTAACTAACAACAGTAGTCAGAACCATAATCGATCAAATAATACTCATCAACAAGAAAGACAAACTCAGTATATTTATCAAGGTACCTTTATCAAATACTTCAAGATGAATGGTCAATGCACAAAAACACATTAGAATTATCAGTACTTCGGTTAATTCAAATGAATACAGATAAAATCACAATATATGACAGTTCAAAGCAATATACATCATAAATCAATAACTGGCGTGAGGGAAGAGAGAGAAAAGATACACATTGCAATTTCAGTATGCAATTCGAGATTCATATGAAGCTTAGATCAATGTGCTAAAGCACAGCGTGCAATAGTCAGAAATTAACTAACCATCAGTCGTAAGGGTATTAGCCTGTGCAACTTCACCAGCCTATGAAATGCAGAAATAATTCAGGAAAGTTCTGTTCTGGGAAAGTCTGAGTTCGGACCGACAGCATGTCATGCCCAAGAAATGCAAGGAACTAGCCAGCAGCCAGTCTTTTCCCACAAGGTAGTTATACCTAAAAATTTAGCTTCTTCACAGTTTTACACGATTCCATTGGTTAGGGTCCATGGTGTGATCGTGGTATGATCATTCTCCAGTCTAAATCATTCGGAACTCTATCTAATACTTTTTCATTTGTCCATTTTTCTCTAAAAGCGTATAGTATCAAGTCACCTCGGAAATAAGAAGCACATTGAAACTTTTCATATCCACGCGCTCGCTTCCATGTTAGCTTGCAACATAGTTGACACAATTATTTCATAGAGCGAATATTCTAACCGTAGGAAGGAAACTCTATAGATAAACACTAAACAACTAAAAACAATTAGATCCGCATTTTTGAAATAATGAAGGACAAAATAAATTTGTTTTAGGACTACATTAGAAAAATACACTAACAGGTTTTGCGGCCTACATGAAGAAACCACAAAATCTTCATTTTCTAAAGATTAGACACACTATTATTTAAAAGACGTTTAAGGAAATAAAGAAACATAAGAAACGATATAGGTAAGCATCATTTTCATTAACCTTAAAAGCACAGTCTAATTATGATTTCTAAAAGTATAAGCAAGCACTTTTATCAAGATTTTCATATTCAGAAAAAATAATGAAAGCAAGATGCATTTTACTTTATACATTTTTATAATCATTTTGTCTATAACTCGATTTGCTTTTTACTTTTAACACTAATATTTCTTAGTATCTTAAGTTTCTCTCTCATGAAATAAATGACTCCACTTCACCAGTTTGCAACCCTCCTGCATGCTTTTACGATGCAGTTTTGAAACTTTTACATGTGTTTTCATAAGATCACACTGTTATATCTATTAAATGAACGTTCACACTTGATGAGCAGATTTTATCAAGCAAAATCATTCTCAAATAATCATGCTCCATCAGCACTATGTCCATGAGCACGTGCACGTTTGAGAGTAAAGAACAAGTTACTTACCTTCAGTAACGCTTTTTCTGGTGGATACAGTATCTGCCTGTGGATTCCTCACCTTTTGAATTACCCCTGCGCCAGCATTCCACAGAAACATTTTTCATAGCTCTCCCACGTCGACGAGGACGTCACAATAGCACGGCTCCGCTCGCGTCTCCGTATGACGTCACCGGAGCCATAAGAAGACCTCGTCGGCGTGCTGACGTCGGTTCCGCCCATTTTTTCAGTGCCTTCGAGGCGAACGGGTAGACCGACCACATATTGCAAGTATACACAGTATACATACAAATGTACACAGTATATGAAAGAATAAAAAGGAAAAGAGAAAAAGCCAAAGCCAAGACATTCCTAACAACAAGCATCAAAGCAAAGCAAATGACATTGAAGTACAAAAATGTCATGCACAAAAAACCTTTTCGGTATAAGTAGGTAGACAACAGGGAGGAGGGTGGGTCAGTGAGGAATCCACAGGCAGATACTGTATCCACCAGAAAAAGCATTACCAAAGGTAAGTAACTTGTTCTTCTGATGGATACATCTGCCTGTGGATTCCTCACCTTTTGAATTGAATCCCCAAGCAGTACCTCTCTCGGCGGAGGGTGTCCACCTACTCATACCAAAAAGTCTTGTAGCACAGAACGTGCAAAATGGCCGTCCCTCCTCACCTCTGAATCCAAGCAATAATGCTTCGCGAAAGTGTGGAGGGAGGCCCATGTTGCAGCCTTACAGATGTCTACCACAGAGACACCTCTAGCCAAAGCGGAAGATGAAGACTTTGCCCTAGCAGAATGAGCTCTAATACCTTCACGCGGCTCCTTCTTGGCCAAGGCGTAGCATATCTTGATGCACAAGATGATCCATCTGGAAAGTGTTCTCTTATGGACAACTTTGCCCTTCATACGTCCCACGTAACCAACGAAAAGCTGATCATCCAGCCTCAAGTCCTTGGTTCTGTCCAAGTAGAAGCTGACCGCCCTTCTAGGATCCAAGCAAAGAAGTCTCTCCTCCTCCTTGGAAGGGTGAGGGGGAGGATCAAAAGTGGGTAAAGTGATCTGCCCTAGATGAAAAGGAGTGACCACCTTAGGCAGAAAAGCATCTCTGGTCCTGAGAACCATCTTGTCTGCATAGATGGTTGTAAAAGGAGGCTTAAAACTAAGAGCCTGAACCTCAGCTCCTGGCAGAGGTAATAGCAATTAGAAAAACAGTCTTGAATGTGAGCAGCCTCAACGGGCAACTATGAAGAGGTTCAAGAGGAGAGCCCATCAGGAAAGTCAGCACCAAATTCAAGTCACACTGAGGCATAATGAAGGGAGTGGGAGGAAATGAATTAGTGAGGCCCTTAATGAACCTCATAACTATGGGAGACTTGAACAACAAAGGCTGGTCTGGCAAACAAAGGAAGGCAGATAAAACCAACAAGTAACCCTTAACAGAAGCCACAGCAAAACCTTGTCGGGCCAAGGAAAGTGAAAAGCTAAGAACATCAGATAAATGGCCTTCAAGGGATCAATCGACCTCTCTCCACACCACTTCACAAATCTGGCCCATCTACAAGAATAAACAGATTTGGTGGAGTGCCTTCTGGCCAATAAAATAACGTCCACCACATCTGGTGGGAGAGAGAAAGAACTCAGGTTGCCCCGTTCAATCTCCAGGCATGAAGGTGCAGGCTCATGAGGTGGGGGTGTAGAACCTGCCCCTGCGACTGCGAGAGGAGTTCTGCCCTGAGAGAGTGACAGAGCAGAGGGTGCGATGAGAGATAAAGAAGGTCTGTGTACCACACCCTTCTTGGCTAATCCGGGGTGATCAATATGACTTGGGCCCGGTCTAGGCGAATCTTCCTCAGGACCCGAGGAATCAAGGGTATGGGAGGAAACGCGTAAAGAAGCTGCGAGCCCCAATCTAGCTGAAACTCGTCCCCTAATGCTCCCCGCAATGGATACTGGACACTGCAAAATGACGGGCAGTGCGCGTTCTCCTGAGTGGCAAACCGGTCCAACCGAGGAAACCCCCACATCCTGAAAATGTGGCGGACCATCTCCGTATGGAAACGCCACTCATGATCGGCCGAGTACTGCCGACTGAGACTGTCCGCACGCACATTCATCAATCCGGCCAGATGATTCGCAATCATGCAAATCCGATGGTCCTGAGCCCAGGACCAGAGCCGCAGAGCCTCTCTGCAGATGCGATATGACCCTACTCCTCCTTGCTTGTTGATGTACCACATCACGGTAGTGTTGTCCGTCAGGACCAGAACTGACTGACCTCAAAGGGAGGGAAGAAAGGCCTTGAGAGCCAAACGTATCGCCCGCAATTCTAGGAGATTGATGTGAAACAATATTTCCTCTGGAGACCAAAGGCGTTTGATCTCCAGATCCCCCAGATGAGCTCCCCACCCCAGAGTGGAGGCATCGGTTATCACTGTGGCCACCGGTAGAGGAGGCTGAAACGGCTTCCCTCGAGACAGGTTGCCTGGAACACTCCACCATAACAGATCCGCTGCAGTGTCTCTGGAGTTTCTGACCACCTCCCTGAGATCTCTGTTGTGCTGAAACCACTGCCTGCAGAGGCACCACTGGAGTGCCCTCATATGCCAGCGTGCATGGTCGGCCAACAGTATGCAGGACGCGAACAGACCGAGCAGGCGTAAGACCTTCAGGACTGGAACTTCCGCCCCTTCTTGAAACAACGGAATCATAGCCTGGATATCTAGGATCCTCTAAGGAGGCGGGAAGGCACAAGTCACAGTAGTGTCCAGTAATGCCCCTATGAACAGGTTGCGCTGGGAGGGCACCAGGTGAGATTTGGGTACATTTATTGAAAAACCTAAGTCGAACAACAGCCGAGCTGTTATCTGCAGATAATGCAGCACCAACTATGGAGACTTCGCCTTGAGCAGCCAGTCGTCCAGATGGGGGAATACCGGAATACCCGACCTTCTGAGATGAGCCGCCATCACCTTTGTGAAGTCTCGCATCCAGAAGTAAGTCCGAATGGAATGACCTCAAAATTTTAGTGTTGGGATCCCACCATAAAACGGAGATACTTCCGATGAGACCTCAGGATGGGGATGTGGAAATACGCATCCTGCAAATCGATCGACACCATCCAGTCTTCCTGCTGCGGCACCAGAAGAACCTGAGCTAGGGTCAACATCTTGAACTTCTCCTGCTTGAGGTAAAACGTCCAGGATCGGTCTCAACCACCTGTCCTTTTTGGGGATCAGGAAATATCGGGAGTAACACCCCTGACCCCTTTCCTGTTCCGGAACCACCTCTATCACACCTTTCTGAAGCAAGGCCAGGACCTCTTGCTGAAGAAGCAGCAGATGGCCCTCTGAACACCAGCCCTGGCAAGTAGGGTAAGGAGGGGGGAAACACCTGGAAAGGAAGGGTGTACCCATTTTCTACAAGATTCAAAACCCAAGGATCTGATGTAACAGATTTCCAATTGTGTAGAAAATGGGACACCTGCCCTCCTACAGGACCAACATGCTTCAAGATGGCAGATCTAGAGCTGCTTCCCTGTGGAGCCGGTGGGGGTAACAGGAGAGGAGGAGGAGGACTGTTGCCGAATGGCTCCCTGCAAGCTGTCCCTTCCCTCTCTACGATTTGTACAGGGGGTTCTGCTGCTGCTGTTGTTGCTGATGGCCTCGAAAGAAGCCGCCTTTCCAAACCCACAAACCCTCCTGTAACTATAGCCCCTAGGCTGGGACTGCAGGCCCTGGGATCTCGCAGTAGTCCTGCTGTCCTTGAAGCACTGCAGAGCAGAATCTGCCTTTGTCCCAAAGAGCCTGGATCCATCAAAAGGAAGATCAAGCAGAGTGGCCTGCACATCCGGAGAAAACCCAGAACCTCTCAACCAGGCGTGCCTCCCGGTAGCCACCGAGGAGCCCATCACCCTGGTGACTGAGTCCGCTGTATCCAGACCTGACTGAATCACTTGACGAGCTGCAACCTGCGTATGTCAATACCTCCAAAAAATGCCCTCGTACATCATCAGACAGTTTAGGAGCCACCTCTTTGGCTGAGTACATCAGAGCGTGGATATATCTTCCCAACAAGCATGTGGAGTTAGTAGATTTTAAAGCCATACTTGCCGAGGAGAACACCTTTTTGGCTGACTGCTCCAGCTTTTTGGAGTCACTATCCCCCAGGGTGGGAATAGGGACTCTGACTGTTTAGATGAACATGACGCTTGAACCACCAAGCTCTCCAGAGAAGGGTGGGAGGTTAGAAAAGCCGGATCCCCCAGAGCAGGCTTATAGATTCTTGCCACTGCTCTTGAAACTGCCAGGGCAGACAAGGGCTTCTGCCACACTTCAAGAATCGGCTCCGTTAATGCCTCATTAAATGGTAGTAAAGGCTCAACAACTTAAGACGGAGAGTGCAAAACTTCAGTTAGAATATTCGATCTAAACTCAGCTGTGGGCAATTGCAGATCCAACAGGTCAGCAGCTTTCCTGATGACAGCATGATAAGGAGGCACATTCTGAGAAGGCATTGCTTTTGGAGAAGAAAGCTCCCACTCTGGGGAAGTGTCCAATCCACTGGCCTACTGAAGACCTTGGAAGTCATCCATGGACTCAAGGATTTCCCCCTCTTCAGCTTGTTCGTGCTGTCCCTTGATCTCCTCTTCTTCGAGCAGTCTCTGAGCCTCCCTCCTGGAGTGCATCTTTGGGATCGGCGTCGGCGCCGGTGACATTGGCGCTGGCATCGAAGGAGGACCCTCGGTAGTGGTTATCGGTGCCACTCGAAGCCAGGAAGGCGTCGGCCCAAAACCAGACGGCGCTGGAGACTGCGGTATCGGCGTCGAGAATCTCAGCGCCGGGAGATGCCATGATGGCATCATCGGCATGAAGGGCATGAAGGGCACGAATGGTACCTGGGCATATTGTTGAGGGATGCCCAAATAGTATGCAAGCGGACCTACTGGGCCAGCAGGCGCGCCGGATGGGTGAGCTGCTTTGGCAAACATTCCAAACATCGCATTGAGAAAATGCAATGGATCCGCACCCGGACAGGGAGAGTAAGGATCCGGAGTCGCCTGTTCTGGATCTGACCAAGGCCGGGAGGTGGGTTGTGGCACCGGTGACGCTGGGGCCGAGCCGGGGCAGGCAAAGCCGGAGGAGCTGGAGATGACTCCCTAGGTGCCGGCGAATCTCTCAGTGCCGGAGAAGGGACCGGAGAGGCCTGCAGAGAAGGAGAGGGAGAAGGGGAGATGTCATCTTTTCCATGACACCAGTGGACCAGAGAAGCTGACCTCGAAGACTTGCCTTTCGAAGACAGACGTTGGGACACATGCCAATGCTTCTTTTTGTGCTTCTTCGACGACCTTGAGGTGTCAGGGGTCCTCGACTTTGACCTCTTGCGGCAACTCTTCTCCTTTCTTGCCCGGGCCATGAATAGCTTCACCTCTCACTCCTTGAGTGCCTTCGGATTCATCCTCTGACAAGATGAACATCTCTTGATGTAGTGAACCAACGACAGGCACCACAGGCAATCTTCGTGGGGGTCCATGATGGACATATGACCCCCACACTCCCTACAAGGCTTGAACCCTGACTTCTTTTGTATAGCCATCGTCCTGCTACCATGAAGACAGAAACTGTAACAAAGTGATATCCTAAAGGAAATGGATAGTCCCAGAAAAACCGTTACGCTTCGACGGTGCTGAAAAAAGGGAACTGGCGTCGGCACGCCGACGAGGTCTTCTTATGGCTCCAGTGACGTCATACGGAGTTCTGAGCGGAGACGTGCTATTGTGACGTCCTCGTCGACGTGGGAGAGCTATGAAAAAGTTTCCGTGGAATGCTGGCTCGGGTGCAATTCAAAAGGTGAGGAATCCACAGGCAGATGTATCCATCAGAATCCACGTTCTGTACATTGTTTATAATCCTCAAAAATATAAGATCTACATATCTCGAACAGTATAGTTTAAAGCCTAAATAACGGAATATACTGGGTTTGTAGGCCACCAGTGGATAATCGGTGGGTAAATATATTGGGGTGTCCTATTTTCGCATTGGGGAAAGCAGCATTTATGCCAATTGATTTTTAACCTAGCTGATGCTTTCATTTTGTGTAAGGTCTGAAATATGGGCTTCAGAGTGGTCGTAGTATTTTTTGAATAAGTGGAAAATCCAGTGGGTTCCATCCTCCAAATGTAAGTCCCAATCAGTCCTGCTGGATCGCAGCTTTGATGTGAAAGGTTGCATCACTAGGGCACATAAAAGAGAGAAGAATAGACACTTCTGCCTAGTCCCTTTTTTCAATTACCTACTTCTCTGGGATTTTTTACCCAGTTTTACATGTGGCTGTTCTTATCCAGCTTAACATGGTCTCCCCAATTCAAAATGTACTTAACGCCAGAAACAAATATTTCCAGCTTAAAGTGTCAAGGCATTTCTCAATATGTAATGTAAGTATGGCCGAATAAGGGTATTTGTTGGTGGAGCCCTATGAATGAAAGAATGACGGAATTTGTAAAGCACCGGAATCGCCCCAAAGAGGTATCTCCGCACTAGAGATGCAGGAATGCATGGCCAGTACGATCAGTTACTGAAGAGTTCTGTTTTCAGGAGTTTCCCGAAATAAAGAAAATCCGAGCACTTACGTAGATGTACAGGTAATGAGTTCCAGTGCCGTGGGGCAAAGTAAGAAAAAAGCTTTGCCCCCAGGACGGTGTTTCCTGTAATGGAGGCTAACAAGAAGAGCTTTCTCCTCAGAACGAAGAGATCTGCCAGGTTACCAAATAGGTTTTTCCGCAAGGTAATTTGGACCTTTACCATTAAGTGCTTTATGGACAAAACATCAGATTTTGAACTTAATTCTTTGGCGGATGGGTAGCCAATGGAGACGTCTCAGCAAAGGAAGGGAAGCTGTTCTAGAGGACATATTAAGAGCCAAACAGGCTGCCGTGTTCGGAAGCCTATTCAGCAAGGATTAATTTGCCGGTGCTAGAAGGGCATTACAATAATCGAGGTGACTAATTACCAAGGCTTGAATCCGGGTCCTACGTACCGAAAGAGGAAGAACACTCTCCGTAGCAGACTCAACGTGCAAAAACAAGTACCTGAGATGACAACTACTTGATCTCTCATAGTAAGAGAGTGGTCCAAACGGACAGCCAAGTTTTTTGCAACCATTTTAGTGGTAGGGGCTAAGCCCAACTCAAGGGGCCACCAATCTGAGGACCACAAAGTTTGAGCATTGCAGAATAATAAGATTTCTGTTTTATTGGCGTTAAGCTGGAGGAAGTTTTCCGTCATCCAGCCAGAAATTGCTCGCATACCATCAGCAAAGAGAGATTTGGTTGAGGCCGAACTATTATCAAATGATAAAAGAAGTTGAGTATCATCTGCATAAGAAAAGGGAGTGAACCCATGATCTCTAATGATTTTTGCAAGAGGGGCCACATACACATTGAACAGGGTAGGGCTAAGACAAGAGCCCTGTGGTATCCCCTTCGTGAGCGGCATGCTGCGAGAGCGGAAAGGACCCAAGTTAACAGTCTAAAAAACTAGAAAGCCATTTTAGAGAAAGCCCCTGAATTCCAATCTCATTCAATCTTTGGAGTAACTTTTGGTGAGACACTGTATCAAAAGCTGCGGACATGTCCAGCAGCACTAACAACACCGCCTTATTGTTGTCAAGGGAAGGTTTAATGTAGTCCGTGACACCTATAAGAGTACATTCAGTGGAATACTTTGGTCTGAAACTAGACTGTGAGGAATCAAGGCAGCCTTGGGATTCTATGTACACCATAAACTTTGTATTAATATATCCTTCCAGGAGTTTACTCATAAGTGGAAGAAGTGAGATATGGCGATAATTCACCAACTCTGCTGCGGGTACATTAGCCTTTTTACAGATCAGAAGCACTTGTGCCACCTTCCATTCATTTGGTAGTTTCCCTTCACTCAAAGATAAATTTAGTATAGTGCAAATGGAGGGGGCTAGTTGTGTGGCTAATAAGGCAAACAAACTAGCTGGCATAATATCGATGGGTGAACCAGATTTGACTGTTCTCAGCATCTCTTCCACTTTAGATACCTGCAGAGCAGGGGAAATCTCTAAGCAGGCATCTTTTTCCCTGACAGATGAAGAAAGTAAGGCAGTAATATCCTGTGTGTCACAGTCTGGGGAATTTATCTTATATTTTATTATTTTTTTTTCTTCAAAATAGCTGGCAATATTGTCACATAATACTTGAGAGGGAGGGATCTGATTAATACAGGCAGTTGTGTTGGTAAACCACTTAAGATCTTTGTAGAGTTCCTTAGTAGAGTTACCTGCTTGACTTAATCTGGAGGTAATATGGGCTTTCCGTGCTTTTTAATATTCTTGTAATAGCGTGCTAAGGCATTTTTATAAATTTCCTTCTCTTTCAAAATTTGTGATTTCCGCCATGTCTTTTCCAATTTTTTACAGTTAGGCTTTTCCCCTACTAAGTTCCGAAGTGTACGAAGCATCATGCTTTCACTGGGAATTAAAATGCTGTGTTTTTTAATGGCACAAGGGTATCTGTGACTGATTTTATGGTCCAATGGAATTTATTTAACCTTATGTGATTAACTCCAGGTTCTTCAAATACGGGGGTATAAATAAACTCTTTCACAAAAGAATCTTGTGTGATCTTGTGCCATTGTCTCCTAAGGTTGCAGACGGGATAAGTAGGGGTGCGAATAGGTTATATGCCAGTAACCTGAAAACTTATCAAAAACCGATCAGATGAAACCACTGGGCAAGGAGGATCAGAGAGTGTACGGGGTGAATTAGTACGAATAAGATCCAAGGTATGCCCAGCGGAATGTGTAGGCCCTGCATTGATCTTTTCCAATCCTAGGGAGGTCATGTCTGCAAGGAAATGAACGGAATCAATATTCGCACTATTTTCACTATGAATATTAAAATTCACCAATACAAGAAATTGTTTGGAAGAAATAATATGAGAAGCAATTCTTTCCATCAATTTTAGAGTAAAATCCTTGAGAGTACCAGGAGGACGGTATACCAGAGAGCCCTTCCAGCAATCCTGGGGCGTAAATTCAATCTTGAAAATACAAATCTCTATATTATTATCCGAGACAGTGTCAATAATGGAAACTTTCAAAGATGCTTTATACACAATGGCACTGTCTCCGCCCACTTTACTATCCCTGTCTAATCTTAAAATACAATCATTTTCAGGACGAGCTAAAGTAATGGCCGGTATAGAGGAGGGTTTAAGCCAGGTCTCAGTGAGGAAACATAGATCAGGGGAATCGGCATTCATTAGATCCCATATTTTAGTGGCATGCTTAGGCAGAGATCTTACGTTTGCTAAAAAGCCTCTCCACCTGTGGATAGAACTATGGGACGCCAGACTGCCGATAGCCAAGGGTGTGGCTGCTACAGACTCCATCTTGTCAGAGACACCCTGAAGAGCACACTGATCTATAAACACGTCCCTCTTTAAGGCTTTGAAAATGGCAATGTTTGCATGCAACGGTCCCTCGAGATTAAGAAAGGGAATAGTCATGTAACATGTGTTAGAGGCATCAGGAGTGTTAGCCAGCCGTCTGACCTGTTTAAGTTCTGTGGCTGAGTAGATGCGTCTAGATGGGGTGCCTAAGGCAGGAGGAGCAGGGGTCCTGGCTCCTGGCGATGGCTGGGCGCAGACGGGCGCAGACTGGCTTGCCTTTGGCACGCCAGCTGCGCGTCAGCGGGGTCATTCTTCTTATGTACTTGAGGCTCCGAGGCAACTAGCCCGTCAACCCTGCAATTCCGCAAAACCGGAAGCAGGAAGTGGGCTTCAATTAACTTGCTCGCTCTCTCCACTCAAACGGGAGAAAAACCCATGGTGGAACGGAGAGCGAGCAGAGGGGGAGCCGAGAAAAATGCAGAGAGCTGACTGGGTAAATACTTAAAAGTAAACTTAAAACAAACAAGCTCAAATACAGTTATCGCACAAACGATGTAAGCGCACAAGATAAAAAAATCACATTTGTATTTAAAATAACGAACAAGTAGGACGCTACTAGCCTGAGTATCCGCTGCGCGTCAGCGGGGTCATTCTTCTTATGTACTTGAGGCTCCAAGACAACTAGCCTTTCAGCCCTGCAATTCCGCAAAACCGGAAGCAGGAAGTAAGCTTCAATTAACTCGCTCGCTCTCCACTCAAATGGGAGAAAAACTCGCAGTGGAACGGAGAGCGAGCAGAGGGCGGAGCCGAGAAAAATGCAGAGAGCTGACTGGGTAAATACTTAAAAGTCAACTTAAAACAAAAAAGCTGAAATACAGTTATGGCACAAACAATGTACCAGCGTCCAAACGTGGGTAGGCCCCACACTGAGGCGCTCCGCACTGGAGGCTTCTACCTTCCTTCATTGCTGCGGTTGGTGTGAACGCACAGGCTGACGCACATGCTCCGAAACCGATAGGTCCGCGAGAAGGACGTTTCCCACCCTATTTGACATTTCTACCCCCCACACGGATTACTTTGGAATCCGATATTATAGGGACAGTACACTTAGGAACCTCCTGACTGTCCCCCTGAATTAGAGAGTAAATTAGGTACCCCCCGCACCCCGGTCCTGAAGAAACGCCACTCTTCCGTTAGGAGAACCAAGACCTTTTAAACAAACACTATCCCTTCACACTTCACAATTCGAGCTGTAGCAGGTTTAATTCTCTTGCCAGCCAGGACTCTTGCAGTCTGTTTTTAGCCATAACACCAGTGTCCAGCGAATAAAGGGATTTCTGGACACTTGTAGCTATTTTTAAAACACCAACACACCACTCTACTCACCTCACTTTTGCCCCACTGCTTCACCATATAGGGCCAAACGGTTTAACATCATTAAAGATCTCCGGCAAAGAGCCCCCCCGCGGGGCCCGTTGGGCATTGCAGCGCCGGCCTGACGAGGAGCTGCCCTATGATGAAGCATGACACCCCTTTGGGTGTGTGAGGGCCTTTGCTCCTATTGGAGCACTCACCTTCCCTACTAGTGTTCCTTCTCCGTCTGGTTGTCCTCCCTCCCCTCCACGTCATTCCCTCCCCATAGGAACAGCATACGCTTTGTGTACAGATATTTAGTAGGGCATGTATGCAGGACCTAGATATTAAAAGCCCTTGTCCCCCTTTGGCTTACACTTTTATGGGCGAATAGCCTGAATAAAGATATCTTGATGGACCTGCTCCTCATGGGAACAGTCCAGCCTGAACTGCCAGGCCAGGTCCTCCCTGGACCGGAAACGAGCATCCTCGGACCAGTTCCGGGGTATCAGCCAGGCTAGCTTGAATCCAGTGGCACAGTGAGCAAGGGACCCACATCTGGGCATACCCTTGGCCACTTAGGGTGAACATAGCAAATACAACAAGATGATGGACGGAGTGCTGAAACTTTTCACACACTCACCCCCAGTCAAGAGATCTGGGTTTAATCCATCATTCTTTTGCTCACTATGCCGCCCCAGTTTGGACCCAGCCATATGCAAATCAATCTTGACCCTGCTCCTCATGGAAACAGACCCACCTGTGAGAAGTTGGCCTGGCATATGCTGTCCACTAATTATAGTGGGCACCTTGCACCAGTCCAAACAACCCCTTATTGGAGATAGGTTAAAGACAACCTTATTGAAAGCTATCCTAGTGGTAGCTATGGAGAGCAGCCTTCAGGCTAAGTCTTGAAGGAATGTAAAGCAGCTTGTTTTACCAGTCTATAATCTCTTGAGTGACCAAATGAAAGAGCACCACACCAGGTATATATTCAAAATATATGTATTTATTACTAAACACACCCCTCTAGTCTCTTTATGAGGCTAGAGTTCGAAATACATAAGTTATAAGATCTTAAATCACAGTAATAGCACAAATACACGTTTGCGCCCTAGGGGCGTACCAAACCATATACCAATAAAGTGGTATGCGAACCATGACTGAACTAGACACTAGGCCTAGAGCCTCTAGAAGTGCTTGGACCACAAGGAACCACCCAAGGTAGTGACACAGGGGACCCACGGGAGACGCGTGCAGTGTAAATACACAACCGCGATACGCCGTTAACTTCTATGGAGAAAGTCGGGATCGGGAAAATAGAGAAAAGGGACACTTAAAAGAGGACTAGGACAAAACCCTTTGAGATCTAGGACTTTGAAGAGTCTCTACCCACGGGAGCACCGGAGTACTCGTGTTACCTCACCCAGGAAGCCGGGTGCATAGGTGCCTTTCGGGGTCGGGTTTCGTCGTCGATTCGAATGGCGATCTGCTGCAAAGTGCTGCTGGCGGCCAAGAGAAAAGTGTCCGGGTGGATCCAAGAGTGGATCGGAGTTCTGGTGAACCTGAAAGCAGAGGGGACAGAGTCTGGGTCACTAGCCAGTGACCAGGAAGGCGATGGACAGATGCCCACCGATGTCGAGTGCTTCAGGTGCATTGACGGTCATCTTGACTCTTCAGCCACGAGGTCCGGGAGGCGTTGTCGGCGACCAGAAGCAGGATTCGGGCTGGTACACGATGTCTGTCGAGTGCTGAGGTATCGGCGACCGGATTGGACCCAACAAGCCTTGGCAACGGCAAGTCTCGAGTAAGATGTAGATCGTCGATGGTGCAGACCAGCAAGGTCTGTGGAACTCACCCAGCAAGGGTAAGTGAGGGCAGGCCTGGAGCAACCAGGATGCCAAGTAGGAAAAGGATTGGCCTTCGTTTAGGGCTACTAGCCAATGGGCTAGCGACCGTGAAGGAGCCTCGTGACGCCGCACGTGGATCTGGCTTACAGGACACTCGTGGAGTGGGGGCCAGTGATCTTCGGTGCAGGTGGTGCTGGAGGCTAGGGCTACTCGGAGCCCAAAGCACGACTTCTTGGGAGACCCAGAAGATGATGCACTTGCAAATGTGCTCGGTGTCCAGGGGTCACGGTCTCAAGTCACCCACGATAGCCACGGGCCTCAGCTTTGCTGGGGACTCAGGGTAGCCTCGGGGAAGTCTGAGAATCCACCTCTGGTGATGCGATGACTTCGGCGTCCGACGGGAGCTTCAGAAATGCGAACCGGACAGATGCTTCTTTGGTGCCTGCCAAGCAGGGAGTCACTCCTTGACCCCAATGGAGATTCTTCAGTCCTCTAATCTTGTCGTAGAGCGTCGAAGGTCCAGGATTCAGTTTCAGAGTTTCGTCCAGGTATAATCTAAAGTCCTAAGGACTGGGTTCCTACCTTTATTCTAAAAATAGGGGTTGGACTACTCTGTGGCCCCACCTATGGGTGGGTCAGGGCAGAGGGGTGGCTACACCCCTTTCCCTTTGTCCAGTTCGCGCCAAAGCAGGGGCTGCAAGCCCCTGATCCGGTTTGAACTGGGGTATGCACTAGGGACACCAAATGTGCCCCCAGTGCAGGACTTCAAAGCACCCGAAAGTGCTCCCGCCCAGCCCCAATACACATTATCCTGTCTGGGGAGGTGGTCACACCTCCCTGGGACAGGAAACCTATTGTCCAGGCCTCCCCTGCCGGAGTTTCGTCCAGCAGCAGGAGGCCAGACTCGTGTCTGTGGCAGCAGCATCCATTTTGTGATGCCAGGGCTCTGGAAAGAAGTTACCGGACTAGTCAGAGTTAACATGTCTTTCCCTCTAGAAGGGTGGAATGCTACCCCCGCTGCCAGGATTGGCGGGGGGTAGTATTCCAAGATGTTTGACACCAAACACGACATGTTTAGGTGCAGCCATTCCAAAGTTAGCATTTTACCGCGAGGATATAATGCGCTTAAGAGTATATGGTCAGGCTGCACTACAAACAGCATCAGAGATGGTCTCCGAACGCTGCAGAGGGGCCCTGCTCATGCAGGGGCACCCTCTCACATAGGAACCATGCACTCTGCCTTTAGGATTGATAAGGCCTGCCTTAGGAGTGACTTATAGGTTTATATGTGTGTATGTATTTAGTGATATAGGTAACCTATATCACAGTAAGAGGTGCATGCACCACCTTACCCAGGCTGCAGTAGCAGACCTGTGGTGTCAGTTTGGATGGCCTTCCAGGGGTGGCACAATACATGCCGCAGCCCCTGGTAGGCCTCTGAGGTACCTATGCCCTTGGTACATAGTATACCATATACTAGGGACTTATAAGGGCACTCCAGATTCCAATCAGAGATGTGCCTAAGGCACATGGAAACCTTTTACAGAGAAAGCAGATAGACTGGGGCCCTGAATAGCAGGATCCCAGTCCAACTAAGTCATAAACCAGCAAAACACCATAAAAAAGTGGGGGCAACCATATAGTCAGATTCCACCTTCCTACATAACCCCCCAAACGAAAGGAGATAAGGCTAACCTTGGCCAGTTGAGCCTTCATTGACTAAGTGGTCATATAAGGAAGCACCTGCACTAGCATGGTTGCCCCCTGTCTTATGGTCCACTAAGCAATCCCTCACCCTAAGGGTATGAGAGGGTCTCCACCATGGGGAATCACTACCTGTGGTGTGCTTAGGTAAAGTACAAGGCTGGTGAGGTGTCGGAGTAGAGAAGTGAGGCCCTTGGAATGTTGGCCTCAGCTTCCTCAGATCACTGGTCACCATGTATGCCTGTCTTTCCATGACTGAGTTGCACTTTGCTCTAAGGGTCAACCTTTGGCTGCCTACAGCTGGGGGTTGGGTCCCTTTGGATGGACTACTGGAGGGACATGGCAGGTTTGGAACCTTCTGGTCCCAGGTTTGCCCTTGCCTACCAGAGTCCTTCTGGGGGAGGTCCCTACATAAAGGTATGGGGGATCCCTCAGTGTGTAGAGGAATTTTCACCTGGCTAGGGCTACTAGACTGGGTGCCCCATATCTGCTGATGGGGGGCTTCCTCTGGACAGGGGGCCCTGGGGGGTCCACTGACCTCCCTGACCTCTGCAGCCCTGGGCTGACTGAGGCAGGGTAGAGAGGGGCAGGTTACCTGCTCCAGACTGGGTACCACCTTGGAAGGGTCCTCTGCCATCAGGGGTGTGGCCAGGCCTGACTACCTCTGGGGCAGTTCCTTCACTAGGGGTAGGGTCAGTTCCCTGAGGAGGCTGACCCTTACCTACTGTCTGGAGGGAAGAAGACTTTTCTTCAACCCTTGTGCTCTCTTTTGGGGGAGAGTGGGCCATTCTTTCAGGCTCCATCTCTCCAAATTCTTGGGCTGGGGCTGTGGCCATTACAGCCCCACTAACCTTTACAGGGACGCCCAGCATCCTAAGATGGGTTTGGTGTTCAACTTCAGCCCAGGCTGAAATTTCCAGATCATTGCCCATCAGGCAATCTACAGGTAGGGTTGGGGACACTGCCACTCTCTTTGGGCCTGTGACCCCCTCCCAGCTGAGGTTGACTATGGCCATGGGGTGATCTGTTCTGACACCATCAATGTTGGTCACCTGGTATTTAAACTCAGGTAAAAGCTGGTGAGGGGGACTAGTTTCCCTGCCACCATGGTGACACTAGCCCCTGTGTCCCTAAATGCCACAGCTTTCTGACCATTAATTATTGGCTCCAATCTGTACCTGCCCAATGCTATGGGACCCATGGTAAAGTTGGCAAATCCTATACCACCATCAGAGTCAGAGGAGTCTGTTGAGGGGTCCCTGTCTAAACTAGGGCCCACCTCTGTTCCTCTTGCAAAAGCACCCAACTTTTGGGTGCACTACTCCCAACTGGAGGATTACTACTGGTAGTACCAGGAGGGGTGGTAGTAGTTGTGGGAGGAACATTTTCTTTATTGCCAATCCTGGGGCAACTGGGATCAGTTTTCCAGTGCCCAGGCTTTTTACAGACATGGCAATAGGGTTTCTTTTCAGGAGAGGAAGGAGTTTGGGACCCACCCCCAGAAGAGGAATTTTGGGGCCCTGTAGGGGACTTATCCTTAGATTTATCCCCACCTTTCTCTTGGGACTTAGTAGAATCTTTCTTCTGGTCACCACCCTGATTTCTAGTTTTTACTCTGGTTCTGACCCATTTGTCTGCCTTCTTTCCCAATTCTTGGGGAGAGGTCAGATCAGAGTCCACCAGATACTGGTGCAAAAGCTGGTTTTGACAATTATTAAGGATCTGCTCCCTCATAATCAAATTGTACAATCCTAAAAAGTCATGCACTTTGTTGCCATGTATCCAACCTTCCAGAGCCTTTGTAGCACAATCTACAAAATCAACCCAGTCTGGAGTCTGAGCTTTTTGGGTGTCTCTGAACTTCAACCTATACTGTTCAGTGGTTAGGCCAAACCCATCTATCAGAGCACTCTTCAAGACTGTGTAATTGTCAGCATCCTCTTCTCTTACAGTGAGGAGCTTGTCTCTACCTTTGTCTGCAAAGGAGAGCCACAAGATTGCTGCCCACTGCCTCTGGGGGACCTTCTGAACTTTACAGGCCCTCTCCAGTGCAGTTATCCACTTGTGGATGTCATCCCCACTCTGGTAGGGAGGGACAATCTTGTTTAGGTTTCTATGGTCATAAGACCTTTCCCTATCTCTAGGGATATTGCTGCCACCATGGGACTCTAGTCCCAACTTTCTTCTCTCTCTAAGGAGATCTAGGGATTCCCTATCTAAAGCCAATTGCTTTTTTCTGATCTCCAGCTGAGTTTCCTCATACTGGACCAGTCTGGTTCTCCTCTCATGAGAGGATTCCCTCCTGTGAGAAGAGACAGAGCTCCCTATAGAGGTGCCAGAGTGGTTAGACTCCTGGAGAAGGAGATCTAGACTTCCTGGGTACACTCTTAATCCTTCCTGGGGGACGAAGAGGGCATCATCTTGATCATCCTCATCATCATCCACAGGAGGGATTTGGTTTTCCAGGTCAGGGTCATTGTCACCCTCCTGGCCAGTTTCAGAGGGGGGCTGGGGGTACTGGTACCCCTAGCGTCCTCCTCTTCTCCTGCCCCACCCTCAGCTCCTACCCCTTCAGTCCCCACAGGCTTACTAAGGTCATAAGCCACCAACAACTCCTTGAGGTGTTGGGTGGTGGGGCTTTGGCCTGTCCTTATTTTTCTCAAGTTACATAAAGCTCTCAATTCCAAGAATGGGAGTGTATCATACTTGGAGGGTGGAAGCTCATTGGCTTCCTGCAAGGATTCTTTGGATCCTGCCCTTAAAGACATTACTAGTGTGGTGTGGTGTATGCACTACCTACTCTAGTGTGGCCTACTAAACTCTCTTGAGTTGTAGAAAGGGTTGTGCTATCCCTTAACACACAACTCTAAGTTCAGTAGAACTTACTGTTATTCTAAGCTTAAATTATATGTACCTTAGGTACCTTTAGTGGTTTTCAGTTGATCAATTCAATTGAGATTATCTGGTAAAACAATAGCAAGCTGGAATCCCACACGCTGCACACCAATGTGAGAAGTTGGCCTGGCATATGCTGTCCACTAATTATAGTGGGCACCTTGCACCAGTCCAAACAACCCCTTATTGGAGATAGGTTAAAGACAACCTTATTGAAAGCTATCCTAGTGGTAGCTATGGAGAGCAGCCTTCAGGCTAAGTCTTGAAGGAATGTAAAGCAGCTTGTTTTACCAGTCTATAATCTCTTGAGTGACCAAATGAAAGAGCACCACACCAGGTATATATTCAAAATATATGTATTTATTACTAAACACACCCCTCTAGTCTCTTTATGAGGCTAGATTTCGAAGTACATAAGTTATAAGATCTTAAATCACAGTAATAGCACAAATACACGTTTGGGCCCTAGGGGCGTACCAAACCATATACCAATAAAGTGGTATGCGAACCACGACTGAACTAGACACTAGGCCTAGAGCCTCTAGAAGTGCTTGGACCACAAGGAACCACCCAAGGTAGTGACACAGGGGACCCACGGGAGACGCGTGCAGTGTAAATACACAACCGCGATATGCCGTTAACTTCTATGGAGAAAGTCGGGATCGGGAAAATAGAGAAAAGGGACACTTAAAAGAGGACTAGGACAAAACCCTTTGAGATCTAGGACTTTGAAGAGTCTCTACCCACGGGAGCACCGGAGTACTCGTGTTACCTCACCCAGGGAAGCCGGGTGCATAGGTGCCTTTCGGGGTCGAGTTTCGTCGTCGATTCGAATGGCGATCTGCTGCAAAGTGCTGCTGGCGGCCAAGAGAAAAGTGTCCGGGTGGATCCAAGAGTAGATCGGAGTTCTGGTGAACCTGAAAGCAGAGGGGACAGAGTCTGGGTCACTAGCCAGTGACCAGGAAGGCGATGGACAGATGCCCACCGATGTCGAGTGCTTCAGGTGCGTTGACGGTCGTCTTGACTCTTCAGCCACGAGGTCCGGGAGGCGTTGTCGGTGACCAGGAGCAGGATTCGGGCTGGTACACGATGTCTGTCGAGTGCTGAGGTGTCGGCGACCGGATTGGACCCAACAAGCCTTGGCAACGGCAAGTCTCGAGTAAGATGTAGATCGTCGATGGTGCAGACCAGCAAGGTCTGTGGAACTCACCCAGCAAGGGTAAGTGAGGGCAGGCCTGGAGCAACCAGGATGCCAAGTAGGAAAAGGATTGGCCTTCGTTTAGGGCTACTAGCCAACGGGCTAGCGACCGTGAAGGAGCCTCGTGACGCCGCACGTGGATCTGGCTTACAGGACACTCGTGGAGTGGGGGCCAGTGATCTTCGGTGCAGGTGGTGCTGGAGGCTAGGGCTACTCGGAGCCCAAAGCACGACTTCTTGGGAGACCCAGAAGATGATGCACTTGCAAATGTGCTCGGTGTCCAGGGGTCACGGTCTCAAGTCACCCACGATAGCCACGGGCCTCAGCTTTGCTGGGGACTCAAGGTAGCCTCGGGAAGTCTGAGAATCCACCTCTGGTGATGCGATGACTTCGGCGTCCGACGGGAGCTTCAGAAATGCGAACCGGACAGATGCTTCTTTGGTGCCTGCCAAGCAGGGGAGTCACTCCTTGACCCCAAGGGAGATTCTTCAGTCCTCTAATCTTGTCGTAGAGCGTCGAAGGTCCAGGATTCAGTTTCAGAGTTTCGTCCAGGTATAATCTAAAGTCCTAAGGACTGGGTTCCTACCTTTATTCTAAAAATAGGGTTGGACTACTCTGTGGCCCCACCTATGGGTGGGTCAGGGCAGAGAGGTGGCTACACCCCTTTCCCTTTGTCCAGTTCGCGCCAAAGCAGGGGCTGCAAGCCCCTGATCCGGTTTGAACTGGGGTATGCACTAGGGACACCAAATGTGCCCCCAGTGCAGGACTTCAAAGCACCCGAAAGTGCTCCCGCCCAGCCCCAATACACATTATCCTGTCTGGGGAGGTGGTCACACCTCCCTGGGACAGGAAACCTATTGTCCAGGCCTCCCCTGCCGGAGTTTCGTCCAGCAGCAGGAGGCCAGACTCGTGTCTGTGGCAGCAGCATCCATTTTGTGATGCCAGGGCTCTGGAAAGAAGTTACCGGACTAGTCAGAGTTAACATGTCTTTCCCTCTAGAAGGGTGGAATGCTACCCCCTCCGCCAGGATTGGCGGGGGGTAGTATTCCAAGATGTTTGACACCAAACACGACATGTTTAGGTGCAGCCATTCCAAAGTTAGCATTTTACCGCGAGGATATAATGCGCTTAAGAGTATATGGTCAGGCTGCACTACAAACAGCATCAGAGATGGTCTCCGAACGCTGCAGAGGGGCCCTGCTCATGCAGGGGCACCCTCTCACATAGGAACCATGCACTCTGCCTTTACGATTGATAAGGCCTGCCTTAGGAGTGACTTATAGGTTTATATGTGTGTATGTATTTAGTGATATAGGTAACCTATATCACAGTAAGAGGTGCATGCACCACCTTACCCAGGCTGCAGTAGCAGACCTGTGGTGTCAGTTTGGATGGCCTTCCAGGGGTGGCACAATACATGCCGCAGCCCCTGGTAGGCCTCTGAGGTACCTATGCCCTTGGTACATAGTATACCATATACTAGGGACTTATAAGGGCACTCCAGATTCCAATCAGAGATGTGCCTAAGGCACATGGAAACCTTTTACAGAGAAAGCAGATAGACTGGGGCCCTGAATAGCAGGATCCCAGTCCAACTAAGTCATAAACCAGCAAAACACCATAAAAAAAGTGAGGGCAACCATATAGTCAGATTCCACCTTCCTACACCACCCTCCCTGGATCGGAAACAAGTATCCTTGTTTCCGGTCCAGCTTCGCTGTGGCACTGGATTCAAGCTAGCCTGACTGATGAGGGGTGATACCCCAAAACCAGTCCCAGGATGCTTATTTCTGGAAAACTCGAATGCCATTTACCCGGAGAAAAGACCACCTCTCCCTCAGCGGTCCTCCGACTACTAAAACTCATTGTAGCTACGTTTCCTTCATATATCTGTGACACAACAGACTTTTTGCGCCACATATTTAATGTCAGATGGGAAAGTGATATGCGCTTAATGACTCTTGATGTATAGCAGAATTCAACAACAAGATGGTTTGAGGGCCGCACAATATTACCTAAGAATGAGACCCATAAAATACACAGCACACAATAGGATGTTGTTAGAAATGATGGAGTGGTGCCTCAATAAGAATGTTTATTTTTAATAAAAAACTATTCTAAAAAACTAAGAAGCACGGCCATGGGCACCTGCTTCACCCACAGCTATGCTAATTTGCATATGGGCTAGTGGGAGGAGTAGGTGCTTGGGAGCCCTAGAGTTGAACAATGGTCAGCAAATCTTGCATTATGGTTGAGGTTTATAGATGACCTCTTCATGCTTTGGAAAGGCACAGATGAGGAGGCTAATCCATTCATAACTGAAATAAACGACAACTACCTCAATCTAAAATTTTCAGGCAAGACAAGTAGCAACTTGATGTGCTGGTACGGGTGGGGGATGAAAGGCTGGAGACCACTGTATATCGTAAACCTACTGCAGGGAATACCATTCTCCACGCCAGTAGTTTTTATCAAGGCCCCTTAATTAGAAGTTTCCCATCTGGGGAACTGTACAGAGCCAGAAGAGTCTGCAGTACCGAATCAGACTGCAATAGTGTAGAAATAAAAATAATAAATCGCTTCAAACAGAAGGGTTATTCAGAGGAAGTCCTCAAGACAGCATCACATAGAGCAAGAGCATAGAAAAGGGAGACAGCCTTTTTTAATCTCAAACTTATCAAACAAAAGAAAATGGAAAATCAGCCACATAGGTTTATCACCATCTATAATGTTGAGCATCAAAAAGTACGACACACTTTACAAAAACATAGGTATCTGATTAGGGATGATCCTATTATAGGCTCCTTAGTAACGTGTCGACCACAGATTACCAACAGAAAACCAAATTCACTAAGAGACCATTTGGTAAAAAGTGACATAGAGAAGCAACAAATCAGAACAACATGGCTTGCTTGCAAAGAGGGCTTTCTAAAATGCACGAAGTGCAAAGCCTGCACAAATGGCGTAAACATGCCAAAGATATTGAACCCCTTTCAGAAATCCATCAAAATTAAGGGGTATCTGGCATGCAGAACTAGCTTTGTCGCATATATCCTTAGATGCACATGCTCTAAGCAAAATGTGGGCAGCACGACTTTACCTGTCCACAAGCAAATATTGCAACACATAAGAGCAATCACTCACAATGATTGTAGTTATCCTGTGGACCGCCACTTTGAGGAGGTACACCAAAGTAATCCAATGGAATTGACGTATAGCTGCCTGGTGCATGTCCTCAAGAAAAAGGGGGGGGGGGAAACAGAGAAAAGGAACTCCGTAGATTAGAAACTCACTTCATATTGGAGCTTGATGGCAAAGAGACACGTGGCTTTAATATGGATGAAGAAATATACACATATTTAGGATTGCATCCTGCTCTTAACTGCTCGTCATTTTTGTCTATTATGGACTGTTTGTAACCTTAGGGTAGGGCAAATCTGATGTATTTTAATCATTATACATTCTTTCTTTCTCTTCACATTATTCTCTTTGATTTCTTAGAGATTTGTGATGAATCCAGGAGATTTATTGATACCATATAGGATCTAAGTCTGTTTTTAATATACACCCACTTGGGATAAAATTGCCGAATTGCCATTATTTTTTAATGCTTTTCTTGAAAAAGTTTTACTTTTGGGCAGTCTTATGTTATTGTTCCCAATCGGGATAGTATGCAATGTATTTTAGCGTAGACAAATCTTAGCTGTGACCAGTGCCATTAGACATTTTTCTATCAGTTAAGCTTCTTTTTATAGCTTTAATGAGTGATTACTATTATCTGCTATAGCAAAAGACAAAATACTTATGCAAGTATTGCAATGAAAAATAAGGCGGATGCCATTGGGATCCATGGCAAGGAGACGCAATGTAAATAATTGAGCACTTGAGTATGAAGTTTTTATCAACTGACACAATGTGTCATAATTGTTCAGTACACTGTAGTAATCTGCCACTAAGTTTTTTTTTTTTTTTTGCAATTTCATATGTATTGTTTATATAGTTATACCATTGAGAGAGAATGAAATAACATGTTATAAGATGGCATCCACAATGAAAATTGTGAATACGGCTGATCCTTTGTGTATTTTCACAGTTGTTAGATCATGTGTGACAATATAAGCATAACGAGCAATGGCGTTCACTGTCGTGAACAAGGTTGTCTGTGAACAACTGAAACGCACTGACTTGTTTTCGCTGTTTCCAGAAATATACACCTTTGGGACCCATGATTGGAGTGCCACTCTCTTCTTTATTGATTCGGAAGACAAGACTGGTTTTATATATCATCTTGCCTATCTGCCCTTGAAATTCTTTTAAGCCTCAATGTTTCCCCGTAGGGGATGCTCTCTTTCATGTTGGTCGGATGTTGACTTTTAAAATGTAAGGTACTATTGCCAGCTGTTTTTTTGCGAAATACTGTAGTGTTAATTTTGCCTTCTTTTACTTGTAACAGTATATCCAGAAAGGATATCTCGCTAACACTCATGTTTGCTGTAAAATGCAGATTATAGGGGTTCTGGTTGAGAATTCTGACATACTCTTCCGCCTCCAGTCTGGACCCACTCCACAGCAGAAACAAATCGTCAATGTAGCGGGTCCAGACCAGGGTATGTTGCACATATTTAGCATTCTCATCTGCCCATGCCACCTGCTTCGCCCCAGCTTTGCCAACTTGGTAATGGGCCCCGACCCCCAAAGACGACGTTACTGCGACGGCGGCCTGACGCGGACTTCGGAGGTCCCGCGACGACCAGGGTCGCGGGCAGGCCTGAGGGCGGGGCAGCCGCTGCGGAGTGCGGCTGCTGTCGAAATCGAGGCCGGGGCTTGGAGGCCCAGAGAGACAGGCTGGAGAGGGCAGTGGCATTCTGTAGAGCCTGAACCCCGGAGGTGACGGTGAGTGACGCAGGCTGATTTGAACCCCCTCAATCCTGGAACACCTCACAGCGCCTGGACGCGCACAAAGATGACACCGTGCACCGCAAGCGCTCAGACTAGCGGGGGGCCACCCCCAAAAGCAGCCATAGGCAATTGGCACCTGACGGCGAGCGGCAGAGATTGTGGCGTTGGATTGTGCCTCCGCTGGCTCTGATTATTCTACTTTCCCTGCCCGTGTGTGATGTGAGGCCCTGTCGGTCTAAATCAAGCACGAGCAGCCTGACTGGCCCATTCGGAACGTGGCCGGATCGCAGAAGGCCCGATATTTTTGGTGCCCCAGCATAGGCCTTATACTGGTTGCACAGTGGCACTTCAGCCCCTCGCTAAAACAGAGGTACTTTTCACTCATTGTCTCATACACGCTTGAGCGTCTAACCAGTTATTATGGGTCGTGGAGACCCTATGCAGCGGCAACTCTCTTTTCAGACCGCTAAGACCCCCAGACGGGAGTGTGGAGACGACGCCGCACGAGCAGAAAAGCCAGATCGAGTTGAACCTCCAGACCCAGACCAACCTGCATTGGAGGGCACTACTGCCATAATGGCGGAGCTGCGAGCAGGATTCAAGGCCATCGATGCACGCTTTGATCACCTGGCGCATGTATCATCACCATACATGGCCGAGTGGTGCTGCTACACGACGCCCGCATTGACACTGCAGAAAGGCGTATTTCGGATGTTGAAGATGCACAAACAGTAATGGCGAAGCGCCTTGATCGCACAGAGCGCCTCCTCAAAACAACGGCGGCGAAGGCAGAAGATTTGGAGGCAAGATCGCGCCGCAATAATCTCCGGATAGCCGGAGTAGCTGAGATGACCAACACAGGCCCCATGGAGGCATATGTCGAGCGCTTTCTGACACAGCTATTTGGCAGAGACTGTTTTTCCACCACATTTGCTGTGGAACGGGCACACAGATCTCTGGCCCCTAGATCGGCCCCCGGAGCTCCCCCACGCCTCATCATAGCACGATTGCTCAATTATCGGGACAGTGAAGCCGCCCTATGCAGAGCCAGAAAGGTGGGAGACCTGCAGTTTCAGGGAATGTCGTTGTCCATTTACCCGGACTTTACACCAGTAGTGCAGGAAGCCAGGCGCAAGTTCCAAGATATCAAGCGGACCATGAGAAGTGCAAACATTCACTACGCAATGTTATACCCGGCGCGCCTTCGCATTCAGATTGATGGCAAAACCTCCATTTTTGATACTCCTGCAGACGTGGCCGACTTTTGGAAACGCCATAAATCGAATAAAGGCCCTTCCCCTGGGAAATGATCCTTGGTTGCTCACAATTGTTTGAATGTCGGAAGGAAGCATCTTGAACACACGTGGTGGACTTACTTGGCGCAGATCCACTAACATTTCAAGGACGAAGTGGCAAGAAACCTCTTTCTCTTTTGTATGGTTGATATAGCTATTGCTCTAGTCTCCTACGCAGTTACATGCAAATTTACGAACCATAGTTATCATGTTAAGTGGCCCGCTCGGGGCGTTGCTGCCCCCCCCTCAGGAGATCTCCTATTCCTTGTAACTTTTTTCTTTTTTATGTTTGGGATGCGTTGGGATTCACCGGATCCAGATTGGGTGGTTATCCGATGTGGGAGGGGGGTGGTGGGGTGGGATCTCAGCTTGTGTGAGTTTAAATTTGTTGGTATGTTGCAGGTCACTATTACATTCACTGGCGAGCTGTTTAGATTTAACTGCAGTGACTCGTCAGTCCACATACTGTTATATTTATTGTGAGGGGCGCTGGATGGTAGGTGGAGGGATTGGAGCTTAAATGCATAACATGGAATGTGAGGGGTCTTTCGAACCCACTGCAAGGGACGACAGGTATTGGCCTATTTGGCAAGACACAAAATACACATTGCTTTGTTGCAAGAGACCCATTATGCCCTGAACTCGGACAACCGGTTTGCCGCCACCTGGGGTAACAACAGATTCTTTGCTAGTTATAGCACCTACTCCTGCGGAGTTTGTGTGCTCATTCACAAAGCGCTCCCTTTTGTGACCTAGTCAGTAATTGTGGATCCTGAGGGACGAGATTTGCTGATAGCCGGAAATTTGTGCACAAAACGAATACTTCTCATTAATGTTTATGCCCCCAATGTAGACGCCCGTGGCTTCTTTCCTAGTATCTCCACACATATTTCTGCAATCCCGATCGACTCTATCATATTTGGGGGGGATTTCAACCTCACTCTGCAGCCAAGCGTTGACACTACAGGTATAGGCCACATTACAAAACCGCACTCTACGGCGGAACTTGAGGCTTTACTACATACACACTTACTGGCTGATGCATGGCGACATTTGCATCCTGCAGACAAGGGATTCTCGTTTTACTCGGCACCGTATGGCACCTGGTCCCGTATAGATGGATGGTACACAACCCTGAACCTCCTGATTACGCTGCAGGAGGCGGATCACTTGCCTCGAACCCTGCCGGATCATTCGCCAGTACTGCTATCAGTATCAGTGGCTTTGCCCACAATTGAGCGTCCCTTTAGAGCCTGGCGCTTCCCAACTGATGCTTTATTGGACACCATTTTTAAGAATGAAGTGCAGGATGCGATTGTAGAATATTTCCATACTAACACGGGTTCTGTACCACGCTACGCCACCCTATGGGAAGCCGTCAAAGTCTATATCAGGGGCGTTTGCATAGCTAAACAGGCCGGAGTTTTACGCACAATTCGCCGGGACCTCAACGCTACTGAGCAGGCGCTGCTGGATCTGGATGCCCAGACGCTGGCTGGCGTGACCCCCCTCCACTGCATCAGCGTGCAAGGCTTTTGGGTGATTTCCAGGATTTTGCACTAAGCGAGACAGCATATTGGGGAAATATGCATGCGCTCAAATGTATGGGGAAGGGGCGCACTCTAGCCCCCCTGCTCACCCCTAGACAGCATACCACGTACATTACTCAACTCCAGACCGCGAACGGTGCCTGTGTCACGCGTGACGCTGATATTCTCTCTACCTTTCTGTCCTACTACACTTGACTGTATACCACATGCTCCCCGCCGACCGGCACAGCCCTCTCCGATTATTTAAACGAGATAGCGATGGTGTGGCTTGAAAAGGGCCAACAACACTTTTTGGCTTCGCCTATTGGCACGGATGAAATCGTAGAGGCCATCGACGCGCTGGATGGCTCCCGTGCCCCCGGCACGGACAGCCTTACTGCCATGTTCTATAAAACTTATAAGACACTATTGGTCCCACACCTTTTGGAGGTCTATGCGGAGGCGCTGGAATCGGGTGAACTATCTCATACCATGCGAGAGGCCTCCTATTGGCCTCTATGTCTACTAAATCAAGATTACAAAATATTGGCAAAGGTCCTCGCAACGCGAATATCACTTATAATAGGCCAGATAATCTCTCCCCTTCAGTCGGGCTTTCTTCTGGGGCACTCAACTTCGGAAAACTTACGCACGCTATTCGCTGTTATTAATCCGATAAATCCCGCTCTTCCCGCTGCTGCTATATTGCTTGACGCTGAAAAAGCCGTTGCCTCCTTGGAGTGGGAATTCCTCCAGGCAGCACTCACTAAGCTTGGTTTCCAACAGAATTTCAGCTCCTCAGACCGTTTATTATACACTAACCCTGTTGCGCAGCTCAGAGTTAATGGGGGGCTATCGGACAAATTCTCGCTATCGCGCGGCACCAGGCAGGGATGCCCGCTCTCGCCCCTATTGTTCATCATAGCGATGGACCCGCTGGTGCGACATCTCCAGGAGCGTCACCTCCAGCGAGAGATAGGGTTCCACCGTGGCCCCCTTCTGGCTTCTTTATATGCGGACGATATCCTCTTATTCGTTCAAGAGCCTGCCACGAATCTCTCCCCAATCATACGTGAGGTGGTTCGCTTTGGTGTATTTTCTGGACTAGTCATTAACTGGACCAAGTCTGAAGATTTTCCTTTAACAGATGCCACCCTTCCCTTCACATTGGACTTCCCCCTGCGCTGGTGTGACGACCCCCCCCAGATATCTTGGTGTGGTTTTACACCGCACAGCTTCTGAGGTCATCCATCTCAATTACGGCCCGACAGTAGACCGCCTTGCTGGACAGATAGACCGCTGGATAGCATTTCCATTGTCTATGACTGGCCGGATTGCGATCATTAAGATGGTGGTCCTGCCCCGTTTTTTGTATTTGTTCTTGAACATTCCAATATCGTTTACGGTAATCTTTTTTTAATACTCTCCGGGGCATGCTGATGCGGCTGGTTTGGGCAGGGGGACAAGCGCGAGTGGGATGGCAGGCACTCACTCAGGCTTTTGAGCGGGGTGGGTTCGGAGTTCTTGACTTTTATTTATATTATTTAGTGGCACAGACACATTATGCCTATTTTTGGTATCCCCCAGATGCACAATTGCAGTTTCTAAAACCTGAATACACTCAGGCCCCTCCTTATCCTCTTTCCACTGTTCTCCCACTTGGGCTCACTAGGACTCCAGCTGAGATTCATACGTTGCAAACCACAAGCTGGGCTTGGGGGCGTCTCCGCAAATATTTAAGATCTGAGTGTTTGTATTCTCTGCACCTGCCACTTCTAGATAAACTGTGGCTGTCTCCAAACACTGAGGCCTTAACAAAGCGCGCGCTCACTCGTTGTCGGCTCCAAATGGTAGGTGACATGTTTAAAGACAGACAAATGCGCTCAGTGACGGAGCTGGCAGAGGACTGTGATGTGTCCACATTAGACCGATTCCTGGTGCACAGAACGCGGACCTCGCTGGTCGCAACACTGCACCCCCTGACGGAACCCCCTGAGTTTCCACCCCTCACCACAATAATTACATCACCTGACAGTACACATCTAGTTTCTAGACTGTATCATCTTATGCAGACACTCCGACCAGCAGTGGGCAGGGGGGTGCGGGCGGCCTGTGAGGGGGACCTGGCACACCCTTTGACAGACCAGGTGTGGACCTATTGCTGTTAGCAGACTCATTATGTATCCAATAATTACAAGCACAAGCTTTTACATTTTAAGTATTTACATAAAGTTTATGTCACCCTTGTGCTGCTTGCAAAGATGGATCGCACTAAGCCAGATATTTGCCAGAGGTGTGCGATGGAGCATGCTGATTTTATTAATTTAGCGTGGAATTGCCCTGCCATCCTGGCTTTCTGGGTAGCGTTTTTTGAACATTTAGGACTAATGGTCGAGACCGAACTTACGCCCTCACCACTCCTGGCACTGCTGGGCTATGTTCTCCCTCTGTGTGTTGGGATCAGACACTTTACTGCAATTGCGCTATTGTTGGCCAAGAGACAGGTCTCCCTGCATTGGGGCGGAGTTGCATCGCCAATGGTGAAAGCCTGGTTGAAAGACTTGATGTAACGCGACACCACCAGCGATATCTATGCGTCGTTACTACCTCCCACCTCCCGACCCAAAAATATTTGGCAACTACTACTTGCTGCTCCACCCTGAACTCACTGACTGATGTGTCTCCCATTGCTAAAATAATTGCGGCGACAGCTAGCCAGTTGTGTTGAACTGATCCATTAAGATTCACTATTGTATGTACCTGCACTGTGATGCTTTTTGTTGTTCTTTTTGTGGCCTCTGAATACCGTATCATATCACTAGGGATCAGAACAGTTATTAGAGTATCAGCTTTTCTAAATGTAATCAGAGGATGGTTAGGTAAAATTGCACCTAATTCTTTATCCAGTTTTAGGATGTCCCATTGTTTAGACAGAATCTTAAAAATGTTTTGATTTTCTGCACAGAATTTGATGATAAAGCGTGTCTGTCTGTGGTACATGCTCTTATTTGGCTTTAAGTGTGCTGTTGATAAGAAGAGAAGTTCTTGGTATCTCCTTAACGTTCTTCATAGCTGTCATTAAAGTTTTAGCAGGATAACTCCGCTGATTGAATCTACGGAGAGTGTCTTGTGCTTGTAAAGCAAAATTGTGAGGATCACTACAATTATGTTTGAGTTGCAATAGTTCACCGAACAGAATAATGGTTTTCTGTCTAGTAGGATGTCCAGAACTAAAATGTAAGGCACTGTTGGTCGCAGTGGGTTTGCGAAAAGATTTACTGTGTAGTGTCTCATTCGAGATCTAGAAACAAGATTTGATGCTTATTGAACTCCAAAGACAATTCTGCATGAAGTGTCTGCTATTCAAAAAAGGTATGGTAATCCTTAAGTTCATTAACCCCTTGACCGCGATCGGAATTCCGCTCATGTGCTGGACATTCCGATCGCGGGTTGGGTCGTGACGAGCTCAGCTCGTCATGTGCACAGCGCTACCGCACAGCATGACGAGCTGAGCTCGTCATGAGCACGGAAGGGGTTAACAGTTCCATTCCACATAAGAAAGATATTGTCTATATACTGATAACAGACGAGAACCTTCTGATATCCTGTGTGTAGTTTTTCATTCCATGCATGCTGTTTCTCAAACCAACCCATGAAAAGGTTGACATAAGAGGGAGCAAACCTGGCACCAATTCGCCGTACCACGCAACTGATGAAAGAAATCCTTTAGGAACAAGAAGTAGTTATTTTCCAATACAAATTCAGTCATGTCAAGTAGCATTTGTACATGTTTGTAATGGCTTGCAGAATAAATTGAAAAGAAATATTAAAGGGCTCTCAGCCCATCTTTATGAGAAATGCTCATGTAGAAGCTCCTCACGTCCATAGACACCAACAAGTATGAGCTTTCCCAGGAAATTTCTGACAATTTGCATGGAAGATCTTGAATACCTCTAATGTATGATGATCGTGCTGTGACAATGGGGGCTATGATTGATATCTATATATTCGGTCATCTTCTCAGTGTAAGAGCCAATACCTGATATGATTGACCTACAAGGTAGATTGGTACATCCTTTGTGTATCTTTGGCAGAAAATAAATTATAGGTGTAATTGGATTATTTACCACCAAATATCTGTATTCTTCTTGATCAAAATAACTCTCTTCAAACTATTTCAATAACATTATCTGGCATTGGGGCGTGGCCAAGCCGAGCTGCAAGATGGCCGCCTGGTAAAGGGGCTCTGCCGGCCGAGCCACAATTATCCGCCAATTATTCGGACAATCCGAACAATCCTGCTCCACTAATTGACCGGGCTTGCCCCGCAAAGCTAGCCGCACCTGATTCGGCCATTTGCGCGACCGCAGTGCAGGAGGAAGATCGCCTTACCTGCCTCACAGAGCTGCGGCCTGCGGAGGCCTGTGATCCACGCCCGCTCTGCTGCGAATCGGCACTCCTGGTGTTGCTGCCTGGCTCCAGGGCTCTCAGAGAGGAGCTGCTGGGAGATCAACTGCGAAGTGGGCCTTGAGCATGACGGGCCCGTCGATCCCAAGAGCAGAGTGTCCACGGCGGGGGGCTCCCGCAGACCGCGACTTCCCGGTAGGTCTCTGAACCGGGGGCTGCTGGGTGAACGGCGCGATCGGTGGCTGAAAACTCGGATGGCGCCCCGTTGGCGTGCTGAGACCCGTGTGGCTGCCGGCGGTGGTGCCGGGTACCGTCCAGTCTGGTGTGGCCCATCCCTGTGGCCTTAACAGCGGCGGCGCAGCCCCTCTCCCCCGGGGGCTGTGTGGGGTGCTGCTTGCGCCAGCCGAGGCCCACCGCGCATAAGGGAGCGCCGGAGGTGAGAGGGTCGGCGAGACGCAGGCGGAAACACTGAAGCTGCCTACCAGAATTCTGGGTGGAGGCCCTGGGCGCTGATACTGGGAACAACATTTCAAGTAGTGGGAGCCACTGTATAGCAAGAAACGCGCCCATATCTGCAAGCGCATAGTGGCGTGTTCAGCGGGGAAATTAACGGCAGCATATCAAGCAAAGGCCCAATCTCAGGCGTCAGCACGAAGCATTGAGCTGCTATAACGCTAGAGAATACATTCCGCTAGCAAGTTAACCGAGAGGAGAGAGGAGGGCATTGCCGCTGTTTCACACGGTGTACACACCCAGCTGGTGCCAGAGATCACGTGGGGGCCCACAGTAAGCCCGCTGATAACTGCCAGAGGGCGAGGTGAGGAGCAAGAGGCGCAGATTGAGTAGAACGCTGTGGGCAACGCCCTGCTGGGTGCAACCTGTAGCTGCGCGATCCCAGACAAGGGCATAGCAGATATCAGTCATGGGAAAAGCAGACAAAGCAGCCTAAATTGAATTTTGATAAAAGATCGACACGGCAGCAAGAGAGCGGTCCTGCGACCTCCGGCGCGGCACCTAGAGGCCACAATGGATGATGTACAAGAAGACGACATCAAAACCTTGCTGAGAGAGGTCAAGGTCAGCCTGCACGCTATTGACTCAAAGCTAGACTCCATGGCAGCCCACATTGACCAAGTAACTTAAAAGGTCGAAAAACAGGAAGCCAGAATTGAGTCACTTGAGACCAGAATTTCCGACTCAGATGATCGCCAAGCTGAAAGCCACGAGCAATTGCTCCGCATGGATAAAGTCCTTCATCTCATCAAGGCAAAGAATGAAGACCTTGAGGCCAGATCGAGAAGGAATAATATACGAATTACTGGCATTGCGGAATCAACGAGCATCACGAATATGGAGCAATACGTGGAAGGAATGTTAAAAGAACTGTTTGGAAACTACCTATCTGGTTTAATCCTAGTGGAAAGGGCACATCGCACACTGGGTCCCAGGCCGCCGCCGGGAGCCCAACCCTGTTCGATCCTTGCTCGCCTATTAAACTACAGGGATAGGGACACTGTCTTGAGAATGGCACGCGAGCAGGGGCCCCTCCAATACCAGGGTAACTCAATTGCCCTATATCCAGACTTCACTCAAACGGTTTATTCCGGCCAAAAAACTGCTCCAGAAAACAGGCACTTGATACGCAATGCTCTACCCTGCAAAACTTTGTGTGTTCACTGGAAATAAACACCTAATATTCACGGATGCAAGTGCTGCGCTCAGATACGCTAAACAGACGACAAAGAAACAACAGAGCCCGACCAGAGAGGAAGAAGCATCGCTGAGCGGACAACTGAGCGACAATGATTGACTTGAACCGTCTAAACCAGATGTTGGGGATGTTGGCCGGACTCAAGCCAGTGCGGGCTCAGGTGAGGGGAGATGTGCACTGTCTGGGACCCTGTAGAAAGGGCCTCTATATGTCGGGGGCTAACCTCAGCCCCTTTCTGAATGCACACACACGCCAAATCTCGCTACTTATCGATTTAAATATAACAGATTGTTCAGTGGGATTGTCATGCCACAGCTGAGCTTGGCCACCCTGCTACATAGGCAGGGGGAAGATGCCGGTGTCTCCATGTTCCCCCAGAGATAATTCCCAACAGCCCCAGTTTATACAGGGCATTTGCATACCAAGGGTTGGTTAAAGGGGATGTCAACACAACCTATTTGGGGGGTTGTTGTGGGTGGCGGGTGGGGTGGGGATGTTTATGATTACTGTTTTTTACCGCAAATTACAATCTTGGTGGGTTCATCATTATTTGACTCAATGCAGCGTAAATGTATATCGCATATTGTTTTGACCAGGCAAGAAACACCGTTAGATTGCCATCTATTGTGTGCTATAGAAAATGTTCAAGTTCAGGATGGTCTCTTTGGAGGTCTTTGGTATATCTCAGAACCTCAGGTTTAAATGTCATCACTAAAGTGCATTACTTAACGACCATAGGAAGGCCAGACTGGTGCACTCTTATCTCTCGAGACATGCAATAGATATTTGTCTGTTGCAGGAAACTCACCTGAAGGAAGGGGGCCTGCTCCAGACTGACCACGCACAGATGGGGGGGAGGTACACTCATCTAACTATTCCAGCTACTCTTGCGGAGTGGCAATTCTGATAAGAAGGAGACTCCTGTGGAGGACGCAACATGTAGTCACAGACCCAGAAGGGCGGTTTATATTAGTAAGCGGGGCGATCTATGGCCAACAAGTGATTATCGCAAACACATATGGCCCTAACTCGGACAGTCCTGAGTTCTTTTATCATGTATGGCACAAGATCCAGAATCTGGGAGATGCTGCAATTTTGTGGGGTGGTGACTTTAATGTAGTGCTATCGCCAGACTTGGATAGAGCAGGTGCCTCCCGTACACACCATCCACAAGCAGCCGCAGCATTGCAGAACATTATGGCAGACTGCCAAATGCATATTTAATCCAACTACCAGGGAGGGTACATGCATAACGCAACACCACAAAGCATGGTCCAGGCTTGATTACTGGTTAACAACTAGAGACCTGCATTCATGGGTGCCTGCATTCATGGGTGACTGCAGTCATACACCACCCCCGCACATTATCGGACCACGCTCCTGTCATGGTGGACTTCTCAGTACCGAAGGCTTATATCCAGCCTTTCTCGTGGCGACTCCCCCCAAACGCACTGCTTGATGTGGAATTCAGGGAAGAGATAAGGGGGAAAATAACAGAATATTTCGAACAGAATGGTGGATCCGTAGACTCTATGGGAACACTATAGGAAGCATTCAAAGTGGTTATTCGCGGTTCTTACATTGCACTACAATCAGGAGTACTAAAAGATATCCGCAACAGTTTGGGCAGACTAGAGTCCGAGAAACTCACAGAATTTCAGGAAGAGGCAGAGAGAGAGACAGAATTTCTACACAAATATGCAACAGCGCGCCGCTATGGGGAGGTAGGCCGGGAAAGACACTGGCCAATTTGCTAAGACCAGCCAGAGGGTCCACATTTATCACAGAACTACTCCCACCTGACGCACCGCCGGCACGCACACCATCGGAAATCCTACACACGATGAGATACTTCTATTCTCAACTCTATACTTCTAAGACAGACCCGTCTGACTCCGACTTGTCTGAGTACTTTGACTCAATCGAACTCCTGTGGTTGAGCAGGGCACATCGAGAATACCTGGATGTCCCGTTCAGTGTAGAGGATATCAGGCAGGTGATTCAGAGTTTACCGGCGGACAAGGCTCCGGGGGCGGACGGACTCGCGTCCAAATTCTATAAAGAATACTCAGAGCTGCTTGCCCCTCACCTACTAGAGGTGTTCCAGGAAGCCTCACAAAATGGGCTACTACCGCAGACCATGTGCAAGGCTATCATTATTACACTGTTAAAACCACATAAAGACCTCTCTAAATGCGATTCGTACAGACCTCTTTCTTTAATTAATATAGATGCTAAGATCTTTGCCAAGCTACTTGCTAACAAACTGCGACCGTTACTCCCACTAATCATATGACCGGATCAGTCTGGCTTTGTGCCGGAGCGCTCCACCTCCCATAATCTGCGAACAATCTTCGTGTTGAAGGGGACAGATTCCGAGCCGCTACATTCATGGACAAATTTGTACTTACCCGTATTCGGGCAGCTATGAAAGCTACAATCCCTGGCTTTCCAATAGAACCGGAAATTTTTACCCCGCTCTCCATTGTGATAGACAGCAGCACAGGGGAACACTTGGTTTCCAAACTATACAGGGCATGTGTTGAGATCATCCCTATCGATGACTGCAAAGTACGGGCCATGTGGGAGGCGGACCTGGGTCACCCCATAACAGATGGGCAATGGGCGGCATGTTGTACTCAGACTAAAGAAGTATCCTTGAATAGCCGCCACAAGCTCATCCACTTCAAATTTCTACGTCGCATCTACGTTACACCAGAGAAGACACACAAAATAGACCCGGACCGGCCACATAGCTGTCCTAAATGTAAAGCACCACACGCAGATTTTGCCCACATGGCATGGACCTGCCCCAGGATCAGTGGGTTTTGGACTGAAGTATTTCACACACTGGGGGACATGATAGGTATGGATGTAGATCCTACACCGGCAATAGCTATAATGGGATACGTGACCAACATCCCGAAACCAGTCCGGAAGTTCTCAGCCCTCGGGTTCCTATTGGCTAAACGAGAGATCGCTGTTAAATGGGGGAGTAGATTGGCACCGAGCTGCAGGGACTGGTTACAAAGTCTCACATACTGCAACATAAATTACGACTTATATGCCACCACACTACCAAGTACATCTCGCCCGCGGGACATATGGGGCCCCTTTAAACAGTACCTGGCCAAACCCCCTGTACCTCTGGACACGCACCCGGGGGATGGTTTAGAACCAGCTGGCATAGGCTGACCTTCTGGGATCCTGACTCTAGAGGCACCGTCTTAGATGCATCAATAGTGGGAAGGTAGACTGCCCATCACATGACATGGGAATGTTCAATGACTGTGCTACGGGCATTGAATAAGGGCTTGATAAATGGAAATGAAGGGGAAATGCAAGTGGGCCGGGGTGAGGGAGGTCATGCCAAAGCTTACATGTATAATGGATGGACATACCGTTTGTTATCAAAATTTGCAACGTCGTATGGAATTGGAACAAGAAATGTTATTGTGAGATTTGTGAAAATGTAAATAAAGATTGTTGCTTATAAAAAAAAAAAAAAAAAAACAATCTTCGTGTTGCTTCATTATCTGGCCCCTCATGTTTCAGCCATAGCGGCCCTATTAGACGCCACAAAGGCGTTTGATTAGCTGGAATGGACGTTTTTGTTCTTTCTTTTCAGCAGGCTGGGATTGAGCCCAATGTACATTCAACAGATTAAGCTTTTGTACACTCTGCCCACTGCCAGAATTAAGGTCAATGGTTTGATATCCGACCCCATAAAGATCACTAGGGGCACCCGACAAGGGTGTTCCCTGTCACCTCTATTGTTCGCGATAGCGACAGAGCCGTTGGCTGCAAGACTCAGGCAGCACCTTGCCAACCGCGGGATAGGGTTCTCTACCAGAGGCCTGACCGTATCACTGTACGCGGATGATATCACCCTCTACACGACAGACCCGGCAGAGAATTTCACACCCATTTTTTTTTAACACAAACTTTATTACGTTTTTTTTGTTTGTTTCAAAGACGTAAATACCATCTTCCAGAATCACAATAAATCACAATGCAGATCGTGTGGCACGCTGACGTGCACACAGCTAACACGTACATTAACAAGGTACCAGTACATCATTACAAAGTGCTTAGGTCTACGATAACAATGCATTACTGTGTATACATCTCCTGACAGTAGATATTCCAGTCTATATCTTGAGAATTTCACACCCATGACGAGAGAATTAGTGCGCTACGGTGGCTTATCAGGGGTAGACATCAACTGGGGGAAGTCCACCATCATTCCGCTGATGTCGGTAACAGGTGCTTTCGATACCGAATATCCGATAGCCTGGGCAGACGGACCAACGCGATACTTGGGCGTCTGGATTAGTAGGAATGTACAAGAAATCTGGACAGCCAACTATGGCAAGGCGGTGGATTTGATAGAAGACCGTGCCAAGAGATGGAGGACTCTGCCTCTCTCGCTGGCGGGTCATATTGCAATAACAAAAATGATCTTCTTGCCAAAATTATTGTACCTGTTCGTAAACATTCCCATGCCAATAACTGCACAATTTTTTAAGCGACTCAGCTCTATCATGATTGAGTTTGTCTGGGCAGGTAAACAACCTAGAATATCTTGGGAAGTGCTCACACTTCCGCTGGCGCAGGGGGGATTAGGGGCTCCAGATTTTGCACTGTAAGCATACAGCGCCCAGGTGCAATGCTTACATTTTTGGTTGCATTCTACCTCATTTCAGCCGCAGGTGGCAATCGAGGTGGACAATGTGACTCTTCCCTTGAACACGGCACTATACAAAAATTCAAACGCCCGAGACATGAAATTGACTCTGTCGAAACCTTGCGCTGGGCCTGGAATGGTCTATGCAAGCGGGCCAAAATAGAGGTCCTATATTCACCATCAATACCACTAGCTAATAACCCATTGTTCCCACCACTCATGGACAGAAACGCGCAGACACGATCTCACGCTCACAAACTCATTATCGGTGAACACCTGTATCCAGGGGGTCAATTCATAACGCTTCAACACATGAGTGGCGCAGCACCCCACTCAGCGCTAGATACATTACTATATTATCAGTTGCGCGCGGCATGCCGGAGTAGATTCAATACTTTTCCAGACACCCCTCTGTCGCTGTCTGCTCTAGAAAACATAATCACAGTCCAATCAGGCCGGTAACTAGTGATTCCCATCTACACGACCACACAGAAAGAATCTCTGATCATTGTACCACAGTCACGCAGCGCGTGGGAGGCTGACATGGGTGTGGATCTCACGGATGAGCAGTGGGGCTTCTGCTGCAGGCAACTGGAGCAATTGTTTCCTAACTATCGGCTGCGGCTTATACACTTTAAATATATTCATCGACTATACCGCACCCCAACAGAGTTACAGCGCATGGGGTTGAGAGCAGACACGAACTGCTGGTGATGTGGGACCCCCATAAGCAACGTTCATTCACATGGCGTGGGAGTGCCGACCCATAGCTAACTATTGGGCACAAATCATATACCATATCAAGAACATTACAGAACAGAGTTTGGCATGCACCCCACTAGTTACATTACTGGGATATGTACAGGATACCCCAGCAGGAACACGACGGCTTACAGCGTTACTCATGCTGCTGGCAAAAAGGCAGGTAGCCTTACACTGGGGAGCCACTACCCCCCAACGGTAAAAGCTTGGGTTAAAGATATTACATATTGTAGAGACCAGCTAACATGTTATTGGGAACTACTACCGGCATCATCTTGTCCCAAAGATATTTGGTCCCCATTTACACAATGGCTCTGCACTATGGATGAAGATATTTTGTGACTCCGCTAATGTGCTGAAATGTGTGCATAACCTGAAATGTGGGGGTTGCCTATTGTCCAAACCGGCCACGAAGAGATAAGATGACAAAGGTCTTCTCTCTCTTTTCTGACTCGACTGTGATGCAAATCGGTGATATATGCTATACAATATGATGGCGAACTATGTAATATAGACTTGCGATTGTTGTAATCCACTGATGTACTAACTGTATTTGAGAACAGACAATGTAATTTGCGGTACACTGGTTATTGTTATTGTTAGATCATATGTTTTTGCTCATGTGAAATTCTAATAAAAAGAATTTTTTAAAAACAAAACATTATCTGGCATTTGTGTTTAGCATTCATGTACAGATTACGTGAGCATTTGACATAATCAGTTACAGCAATCAACTGTTTGTAAACTTCCATTTAATAATTCTTAAAATCCATCACAACAACATTTCCCCCTTTGTCTGCTTGGAATACTACAATGGGATACTATAGGGGTTTGCCCAAGTGACTCCACTATACGTGGGCCTCAGAACAAAAATACAAAGGAAAAAATTGTATAATGTGGGACTAAATTGTCAAACAATGCTTTAACAGTGAAAACTTTAATTAAACACTGGTATATTGGCATATTTACCACCAGCAAAGATTAATTATTTTCTGATGTGCAAGCTCCATAACCTGTACACTTGATACTCACACCTAGGGAAGACATGTAGATTAACATAGAAATTGACATAAATGATGACATGTTACCAAACATATACCAGATGAAATGATATTAACAAAAAAATGACACAATCATAATACTACAGGTACAAACAAAATAGAAATGCCAGCCTTAAAACGTCTCTTCAATCTTCCAATCAATTTGAACAAGTGTGGCTTTCTCCACACTTGAGCCCAAAGGTAGTCTTTAGCCGAGTACATACAAGAAGACACACATGTCCTCTGCTATTTTAGTGTAGGTTCGAAATACTACTTAACACTATTCTAGTTTTCAGAGCTCCTCTGATCAAAAATGTTGACACGTTTCGGCTGTAATGGGAATGAGCCTCTTCAGGATAAAATGGAGAAAAATGAAGTACCTAACGAAATAATATATACAAGCAGTAAGAATATTTACAGGCGCGATAAACAACTAAGGTGCATCCTGATAAATTCCAAACTCAGAGTGGGTACCTGTAGGACACTGCCATGCAGAACCATAAAGTGCAGTGTGAATTAATACCTTTATACATGACTGAACCACCTCCCTATGAAGGATGCCGGGAGATTGTACCGATATACTTTTCATTCACAGAGCTGCCCTGACTGAGCTTTTGACTCATGAAATAACTGTCCCCTGATGTGATTCATTTCCATCACCATCAAGAATCCAACCTTTGGTGGATTATACCTTGAAGACTTCTACTGGTAGCCAATACCAACCTTACTGGCTGTCCCCCTTGTCCTGAAGAAGACCCGCTGTGACTTCATCTTTAATCACGCACTCCTCTGGGTCGAAACGTCGACGTGCCTGTATAATCCATACCCTACCCTCTCCACTCCATGTGAAAGGCAGATTAAGCATTAGACAGATTGGAGATTCATGTGCTTAGGGACGGGTGTCCACTGAATTGAACATTTTAGATACTTTTTGTACAGCACTGTGTATATATTTCATTCACTTACAGAACCTTGTCACTTCTAGATCACCTAATCACCTATAAATTATCCTTGCGTCGTTTCCAATAATCTTTGTTTGTTTGTGACAGTCATACTATGTTAGAACCATAAAGCTGAAAAAAGAAAAAAGCGATTAAGGTGCTAATACATTGCCTTTGATTGATTCAATTCAGGTGTGTTCTCTTTTCTTTATGTACAATTATTAATGAAACGTTAAAGCAATTACTGTACCCGACAGAACCAACGTTAGCACATATTATGGGAGATTGTACCGTGCAAACAAATCAGAAATGGAGAATCTGCTGTGAATGGATTGTACAAAGCGGTGGTATTGGATATTACTACATCAACATGTACAACGTGCATGAAACACCTTAGTGAGTGACACCCTAATACTTAGATTGCATAGTACGTAGTCATGGTGGAAAGCAATGAACAGGCAAAGGGCAAAATAAATGACTTCTGTTGATTAAAAAGCACTTACAAAATCACGCCAGACCTAAATCTACTGGGTGTCCACAAGGAGAATGAATGCTTAGGGCACGACGTGCAGTTCAGCTTAAGATCGGCCAAGGAAACTGGTAGACCAGCCCTGGCACCAGGTGCTGGCGTCTGTGAGGACAAAAAAGGTTTAGCTGTATACCGGGCATGACTGTGTTCTGAGCACGCTGTACAGACTGAAGCCAAGGAGCCAAAAAAGGATGGAATCGTTAATGAGCCCGAGCAGGGCTCTTGAGCTCAAAAAGTGAGCCTCCGTAGAAGAAGCATACAAATAATCAAGCTTAATTACGCCAGGCAAGTTGGGGCAATACAAAGTACAGGGTCAGGTAGACCTTCCATGACTACAGGCTCAAGCAAATGGTGCGTCGGAGGGAGCAAAGACTAATCACTCCGCACGGGACACCTGCAATCAGGGGAAATAAACACAGGTTGAACCCATATACTGGCCAGAGAAATACTAGCTCTATGGAGACATGAAAAATGCCAAAGCCACTTACTGGTGGCTAGGCTCCAAAATTGATCCGTAGGAAGCTGCAGTCAATGCAGTCGCTCTTTGGAACGCATCCGCACCCGGTCAGGAATCCAGAGCACTCTGAAACCTATTTGGAGTGGGGAGTGGCGTGCTGTCGCCTGATCAGCACCCACTGGTGCATCTTGAAGCAAGCAAGGGCGGAAGAGGAGTCTCAGCCTTGCAAACTATTAAGGGAAAGTGTCAAACGGGGCTGGAGGTGAGATGCTGTGGCCATATTGGAATGTGCAGGCAGACAGTGAAGTTCGGTTAATCATGCTGATAGATTGTAATATGGTGCCATGAGGTCATAATGCATGCACAGATTAGAAAGCATTAGGGTACCTGTGAAGCCTATTTACATGTATAATGTACATATATGCAGATTTGCATGGAGACAGATTAATAGTGAAAGTTATAGTGTTATTTGCACTAGTGTTATTTAATGCAATTATTGCATTTGAAATGGCCACTCACAGATGGCAAGCCTAACATTTTGCGCGGTTCAGTTTGATTTCCTTTGGAGCGTGCAGCTTTGATCAGGTGGTTGCGAAGGTTGTTACCTTTTGGGAAAGGAAACATAGGTTTGGGAATGCTCAAGGGGCTCAAAATTCTCCAATTTCTCTAAATTCTTTTTGAACTTTGTTGGCCTTGGGATTGTATGTAAGGACACATGTGAGGCGTTTGGTCTCTTGATGTATTTTCGGGGTGTGCAGTGTTTCTTTTGGCATAAACCAGGCCCTTTCCAATGCCTCTTTGACCAATTTCTTTGGGTACCCCCTGTTTACCAATTTGTTGATCAGAATGGTAGCATTTTGAAAGTAGTCATCTCTATGTGAAAAATTCCTCCGAATACCAAGGAATTGTCCTTAAGGTAAATTCTCCTTCATAATGCATGGATGTTCACTTGAAAAGTGTAAGAAGGTATTGCAGTCAGTTGACTTGGTAAAAAGTCTGACTTCTAGGTGTCCTTCGTTACTTAGTATCCAGAGGTCAAGAAAATAGATTTTCTTATTGTCGCATGACATGCTAAACTTAAAGTCTAGTGTTCGTGTGTTGAGCCATTCTAGAAACCACTCCAAGAATGTTCACCTTCCCAGAACATCAGGACGTCATTGATGTAACGAAACTAGTGTGTAATATTTACCTCAAAGGGGTTGTCATTGGTGTATAGCCATCTTTTTTCAAAGAATTACATCACCAGGTTTGCTACCTCTGGTGTAAAACTGCATCCCATCACTACTCCTTTGACCTGCAAAGAACAGGTTCTCATTGAAGGCGAAGAAATTGTTCCTGAGGCATAATGTGGCTAATGCTACTGTGAATTCTGTAGGGACGCCAGGCGGCCTAGATCTGGTTTCAAGGATGTCTTTTATAACCAACAGCACTTCATCTTGAGGGATGTTTGTGTAAAGCGCCTAGATGTTAAAGGTCACTAAAACGTGTTTGGTTTAATCAAATGGAAGTATTCATTCTTGCTGCAGTTTTGTTTGAAGAACAACTTTTTGCTATTAAGATTGTCTATTTCCCTGATGACTGTGTCTTCAGATACAAGAACCTCAGGGGGATGCTGCTCTTCTCAGAACAAAAAGAGGACTTGTTTTTAAGACCACTTATGTTAGGCTCGGTGTTGTCAGTATGGTCAGAAAAAAATGTTTGAAGTCTAATTAAGTGGTCTTAAAAACAAGTCCTCTTTTTGTCAAATTTTTCCTAAAAACGGAAGCACTCCAGGTTTAGTCACTATGGTCATGGATCTTATTTTGACTCCTGTATTTGGATGTCTTTCTCCTTTTGAGCATCTGTCCTCCCTCCCTAGCTTCTGACTTCCCACTACTCTTTCTGTGTTTTGTAAGTTATAGTTACTTCAGATAACTATAACTGCTGAATTTCCATGGTGTTGTGTGTTTAAAATCTGAGCTTAACTATAACGTCCCTGTAACCTTTGGGTTTTTTTTTGGGAGAATATATAGATATATGCATTTATTAGATGCAGCAGCTGTGATATTTTAACTTTTGCAGGGTCTGCATGGACAATGTTAAACAAGTTGATAATGTTTTATTTAAAGGACCGCTGCATTGGCAATTTTCTTTTATGTCCATGCAACACGTGATATGTATAACGCTATTTAAGGCAAGCTCAATTTGGCGCCCAATTTATGTGAAAAAGGCCGTTGCCTCGGCCAAAACGCATCATATTGGCTGTAGTACTGGAATAAAGTCAGTGGTTTAGAGGAATTGGTGTCTGTGCTGTATCAGAGCCTGTTCTACCCATGGATATTTTGCGGTTAGATTATATATTAACAATTTGTTGGCATAATTTTCTGACACGCCCCTTCGCTCAGGTGCACCGCGGAGGCTAACGCTTTGGTTGGATTGTATGGACATACACCGCCCTCCAAGCTGGTACTAATGTTCACAGCAGACTGCCTGTAGCTGAAGCGTCGGAAGGCATTCGAGACTGCAGGTGACAAGTGCTGTGGTAATTAGAACAATTGTGAGGAGGGCTTGCAGCATGTAGCTGAAAAGACAGGACTATCACCACCACTGAAATTCTTGCCCGTACTTTGCCTGCCGATTTCGAATAAACGGAAGGATTTTTGATATTAGACAGATGCTTTTGACACTGTTCCGCGAAAGGAGTTATGAAAGTCACACACTGCCTGAATTTCATTGCACGTACAGCAAGTACTGCCCGAATCTTTCTGGAGCAATTTGGAGGAGTGGGATTTTCAAGTCTGGTAGCACGGGGTGCAAAAAGTCACAACTAGGAGTTTTTAATCACACTCGATATCTACTTTGGCGCAGGGTATTACAGGGACAAGCATGATAAACGAGGGAAACTGTAACCCTGAGGAATTGAATCCATGCAGCTTTTGGTATTTAGAGTGTTTCAGTTATTATTTTATGCACCACCTTGCATCGCTTTAAGAAACTTGCAACTCTCCAAAAAATAAGGACAATGAATTTAATAATTGCGTTCGTATTGAACTGGGGCAGTATCTGGAGGGGAGAAAGAATTCTTTCATTTTTAAAGTGCAGTGCGTGCTAAACCAACACCAATGAATTTCATAAATGTATGCATTTTCCGTTCTTTAATGGTTAAATGATGGATTTGGGCACATTGCATTTACAATATTGAGCTCCATAGGCATGGAACATGACACTGGTCTTGTGATCACTGCATCAAAATTGTGTGTGCTGCAAGGTGTTTTGCATAAATTTGGGTTTTTCTATGAAGACCCGACACTGGTCGTTGGTATTTAACTGGAGGGCTTCTAAGTTTAAAACATCGAAATAGGCAGTCATTAGCAGTAATGCATGTATTAGATGCAGCAGCTGTGATATTTTAACTTTTGCAGGGTCTGCATGGACATGTTGATAATATTTTATTTAAAGGACAGCTGCATTGGCAGTTTTCTTTTATGTCCATGCAACACGTGATATGTGTAACGCTATTTAAGGCAAACTCAATCTGGCGCCCAATTTATGTGAAAAAGGCCGGTGCATCAGCCGAAACGCGTCATATTGGCTGTAGTATTGGAATAAATTCAGTGGTTTAGAGGAATTGGTGTCCTGTGGCAGAGCCTGTTCTACCCATGGACAGGTCGTGGCTGGATTATATATATATATATATATATATATATATATATATATATATATATTCACTGAAAAAACCATAGGTTTCAGGCACGTTATAGTTAGAAATTAGCATTTAAAAACCTTACAAATTCACTGAAAAAACCATAGGTTTTAGGGACAGTTATAGTTAGTTGGACATTGCACTCGTACAAAACCCGTGAAATTCCCCGTTATAGTTAGTTCAGGTAACTCATAACTCGCGCCCCGCAATGCACTTCTGATGACGTCACATATTACATCACTCATGACATGGTCAGTGACATCACTGATGACATCACTGATGACATCTCAAATGACATCACTGATGACATCATCCAGTGACTGTGTGTTTCTGTAAAGTTTAAATATGTTTAATATATATAGGGAAAGGCGTATTGAAGAATGAGTGGGTGTATAAGTGTCTGAATGGATGATTTAGTAGGTGCGTGACTAACTCTATAAGTGAGTGATTAAACGTATCTTACTGAATGCATGGGTTAGTGACTAAACTGGGTGAATGTCTGTATCCGTCTGTCTGTTGCTGTGTAAGTGGCTGCATGGGTTTGTGAATAGCTACATGAGTGTCTATATGAGTTATTGATTGGTTGTCTGAGTATCTGTATGGGTGCCTGAGTGTTTGTGTGGGTGGGGTGTGTGCGACTCTGTGCATAGATGTGTGAGTGGGTGATTCACTGGGTGGATGGTTTCAAGAGTGCATCTGTGATAGACTGTATGGGTGGGTAAGTGTGTGTAAGAGTGTGTTAGTGAGTGAATGTATGTCCCAGTGGTACATGTGTGAGTAACTACATATGTGAAAGGCAGTATATATGTGTGTTGGAGTATATAAATAGCTATAAGCTGAGTGTGTGATTGTGAGAGTGACTGTATGGATGAGTGTGTGCTTGTATCAGTGATTGTATAAGAGCGTAAGAATGTGCTAGTATTTGTATGAGTAAGTGAGCTGGTGTGTGTATAACTGTATGGATGAGTAAATGGGTGTGTGCTTAATTTTTTGCATGACTGACTAGGTGTGTGAGTACCTCTATGGATGAGTGGCGGTGTGTGAGTGTTTATATAGGTGTATGAGTGCATATAATAGTCCTGTACTGAGTGACTATAAGTATGAGTGACTGTACGTGAGTAGATGTGTGTGTGTAGACCTAAGAATCAGTGAGTGTGTATATAGTAATTGGTGTTGGAGTGTCTATGGTTTTGACAATGGCAGTCTGTAATTTACAGTGGGTGTATCAAAAGTTATATTAGGGTGTGAGAAGATGCATCAAATTATCACATGGATGATGTCATCAGTGATGTCATTTGAGATGTCATGAGTGATGTCATCAGTGATGTAATATGTGACATCATCAGAAGTGCATTGCGGGGGCGCGAGTTATAGTTACCTGAACTAACTATAACGGGGGAATTTCACGGGTTTTGTACGAGTGCAATGTCCAACTAACTATAACTGTCCCTAAAACCTATGGTTTTTTCAGTGAATTTGTAAGGTTTTTTAAATGCTAATTACTAACTATAACGTGCCTGAAACCTATGGTTTTTTCAGTGAATTTCAAAGGTTTTTTAAATGCTAATTCCTAACTATAACATGTCTGAAACCTATGGTTTTTTTCAGTGAATTTCAAAGGTTTTGTAAATGACAATTTTTAAATGCATTAATTGTTATATTTATTTTTTTGATACTGATTTACTACATTTTTTTAAACTATTTATTTTTAGATATTTTATTTTTTAAATTACATTGTAATTACATTATACATTACATTACAAAATATACTTTCTCAGAATGAATTACTTTAGTTTAAATACTTTGCAAATAGGCAATAGACTTTTAAGTACAGTAGTTACAGTTGTTGCAATGGGCAACACAATTTCAAACACAATGCAACATTGAGCTCAATGTGAATTTCAAGTTAAATGCAATTAGTTACTTTATGGATTACTTTTCTAACCACAGGACTGGATCCTAGATTCAGTCCTGGGACATCTCCTGTAAACAGTTGAGTAAAAGCGTTTTGGTTACAGTAGTGATTTTTAAGGAATATTATTGTATTTTAAAAGTTGACACTTTAGAAACTTTTTCACATAGAATCACCAATGTTATCCTATGGGAGGAAATTCACTTAGCAGGTAAGTAGTGTTATCGTTACTTTTTCTTACTAAGTGGTGGATCCTGGATCCAGCACTGGTGCATCTCCTGTAAACAGTTGAAAGAATGCGTTTAAGTCATACAGGCGATTTTTAAGGAATATTTGTAGTTTGTGAAAATCGACACTTTGAAACTTTTCTGCTGAAAACCAGACAATGGATTCCTATGGAAGGAAATACAAGTTACTGGTAAATACGGTTAGAATTACTTTTCAGGATCAGTACTGGGCTCAAAGATGCAGCACTGAGGTCTCTCCTGATAACAGGTGAGTAAATTGGAATTCGTAGTTCGGCTGATTTTAGAGGAATATTATAAAGTTCCAAAACTCCACACTTAGAAGAATTTCCAAGTGAAACCAGTCAATGTAAGCCTATGTAAGGAAATTCAAGTTACTGGTAAGTACGGTTAGAATTACTTTTCAGGATCTGTACTGGGCTCAAAGATGCAGCACTGAGGTCTCTCCTGATAACAGGTGAGTAAATCGGAATTCGTAGTTCTGCTGATTTTAGAGGAATATTTGTATGTTTCAAAAATCGACACTTAGAAACTTTTTCAGCAAAAAGCAGGCAATGATATCCTATGGAAGGAAATTCAAGTTACTGGTAAGTACGGTTAGAATTACTTTTCAGGATCTGTACTGGGCTCAAAGATGCAGCACTGAGGTCTCTCCTGATAACAGGTGAGTAAATCAGAATTCGTAGTTCTGCTGATTTTAGAGGAATATTTGTATGTTTCAAAAATCGACACTTAGAAACTTTTTCAGCAAAAAGCAGGCAATGATATCCTATGGAAGCAAATTCAAGTTACTGGTAAGTACGGTTAAAATTACTTTTCAGGATTAGTACTGGGCTCAAAGATGCAGCACTGAGGTCTCTCCTGATAACAGGTGAGTAAATCGAAATTCGTAGTTCGGCTGATTTTAGAGGAATATTTGCACAATGGTGAAGGAAGGGGGTGGGGCCTGAGGTGACATGTCTGCAAACATGCCCTGTGGCGCGTTTTAAGCTGGAGAATTAATTCCTCCTCAATCCCGAGGGTCCCTAGGGGCCAACTAGCCCACCAGGAACCTCCAGTATGCGCCAGGGGGCTGCGTTGCAGAGAGGTGTACAGAGGCCACGCCCCTTTTTACAACACTCTGCAACGCAGCTCCATGGCGCTTACTGGAGGTACCTGGTGGGCTAGTTGGCCCTCAGGGACCCTCAGGATTGAAGAGGATTTAATTCCCCATCTTAAAACGCGCCACGGGGCCTGTTTGCACACATGTCACCTGAAGCCCCGCCCCTCCCTTCACCACTGTGCAAACGCGCCCCGTGGCTCGTTTTAAGTTGGGGGATTAAGTCCCCTTGAATCCTGAGGGTCCCTGGAGTCCAACTAGCCCACCATGTACCTCCAAAAAGCGCCACAGAGCTGCGTTGCAGAGAGGTGTAAAAAGGGGCGTCGCCTCTGTACACCTCTCTGCAACGCAGCCCCCTGGCGCATCTTGGAGGTTCCTGGTGGGCTAGTTGGCCCCCAAGGACTCCCAGTATTCAAGGGGAATTCGTTCCCCATCTGCAAACGCGCCAGGAGGCGCGTTTGCAGACTGCTGCAGAGAGGGGGCAGGGCCTCCGGCATGATGCCGGTCTTTTTTTTTTTTTTTTGTATGGGAGGGGGGCTGCGTGGCCCCCCTTCCCTTGGCCACTTTTGGCCCCGGGGACCCCATCCCCCGGGGCCTGATGATTTTTTTTTTTTTTTAAACAAAACGGGAAGGGGGCCGCGTGGCCCCCCTTCCCTGGGCCTCTATTGTCCCCGGGGACCCCATTCCCCGGGGCATGCCCACTGTTTTTTTTTATTTACATTTTTGGAGGGGGGCTGCGTGGCCCTCCTCCTCAGGCCATTTAAGGCCCCGGGACCCCATCCCCCGGGGCCTGGCCTCTGGTTGGGGACTGTGGTGGGGTCCCCAATCCCCCACAGTCCCGCCGGCTCCCCGCGTCCTACGGGAGCCGGCATTGCTTTTCCATAAGGGAGCTGCTGACATGCAGCTCCCCTTATGGAAAAGCAATTCTGCTTTGCTTCATTGAAGCGAGAGCAGGTTTCCTGCTCTTGCTTCAATGAAGCAAAGCAGTTTGCAATGACAGGACGGGAGCCGCGAGGCTCCCGTCCTGCCATTGCAAACAGCAGTGTCCCGGGGTGGGCACCCCGGGACACTGCAGGAGCCGGCCCTGGGGGTGGCGGTCCCCAGGGCCACCACAGGCTCCAGGAGGGGGCCGCGCGGCCCCCTCCCCATGTCTTTAAAGCCCCGGGGAGGTGGTGGTCCCGGGGCTTCGGGGTCCGAAACGGACCCCCACATTTATTTTGTTAGTGCCCCGGGAGGTGGCGGTCCCCGGGGCGTGTGGGGGGGCTTGAGCCCCCCCACACAGGTACTATTCAATTTTAAAAAAGAAGCCCAGGGGGGTGGCGGTCCCAGGGGCTGCGGGAGGGCCGAGAGCCCTCCTGCACCATTTATTTTTTTAAGCCCCGGGGGGTGGCGGTCCCCGGGGCTTGGGGGGGGCCTTAGAGACCCCCCACATATTATAAATAACCCCCCTGCATGCCCCCGGGCCCACCCGGGGGCCAATTAACAACGAAGTGCGGGAGACCGCGCTTCGTTTTTTTTTTTTCGGCGGGATCCGCGCACCTTAAGCGCATCCCGCCATTTAAAAAAAAAAAATGCTTTTTTCCTTGTGGGACCCCCTGAGCAGACCTAGGGGGTCAGGGTGTTTCTACCCTGCCCCCTTTGTGCGTTTTGCATGCATGTTTCTTTTTTTTTTTTCTCGGTGGGATCCGCGCACCCTAAGCGCATCCCGCCGTTTAAAAAAAAATAAAAAATGCTTTTTTCTGCCCAGGGGGTCCTTGTGGGACCCCCTGAGCAGACCTAGGGGTCAGGGTGTTTCTACCCTGCCCCCTTTTTGCGCTTTGCGTACTTGTTTCTGTCCCTCGGTTCTACCGAGGGACAAAATGGCTGCCAACACTTCCTGATTTGGAGTGTTGACAGCCACTTGACAGCCAATTAGCATGCAGCTCGTGATCGGGAGGGTACGCGGACCCTACTCGGCCATAGATATATATGTGACTTTACTTTTGATTTTCTCAGGAACTACTGAACGGATTTACACCATTTAAGCAAAAGGCACGACACTGAACCAAGGGCTACCTCTTTGCCAAATTTGGTGTAATTCCGTTCAGCAGTTCGGGCTGTAGCTGCGACTAAAGGTTCCTATGGAAAAATGAATGGGGAAAACGCGTTTTGGGACCCCCCTTTTTTCTCGGCCCCCGCTTGACGAATCACCCCGAGACTTTCAGGATAGGAGCGGACCGGAGCGCCCCAACAAGTTGGAAGCTTTCGCGAAGATTCGTCAACCGGCGTTATTGCAAATAGAATGTTGCGGATTTCCTATGGAAAATAGGTCCTAACTATAACTATCTACTGGCGACCGCCAGTAGATAATATATATATATATATATATCTATATATCTATATCTATATATATTAATAGAAATTAAACCATCCGACAAAGGTGACAACGTAGTGTTACTCACAAAAGAAGCCTACCAAAATGAAGCTTTAAAACAACTTGGGGACACAGAGTGTTATCAGCTAGTATCACAAAGGATTTATTTGCAGAGTATCGTAGATTGTCATAAACTATTGACTTCCTGGAAAGATAACAACGAATTCCAATATCTCTATTGTGAATATCCAGTAACTCCAACTTTTTACCACATCCCCAAAATACATAAGGACGCTATATGTCCACCTGGACGTCCTATCGTCTCATCTATAGGCAGTCTTATGGAGAACACTTCAACATATGTTAATTTATATACTAAGGATACCAAAGATTTTTTGCGGCTTATTGAAGGAATAAGATGGGAAGATGGTTTCCTATTAGTTATTTTAGACATTGCTAGCCTATATAGATGAATTTCTCATGAGGATGGACTAATGGCGGGGGAAAGCTTCTTAAAGCGGGGGAAAGCTTCTTAAAGACACGGGCCTTGAAATTTTATGAACATAAAAAAACAAGTTACTTGCCTGTACACTGTGGTTCTCCAGTATTGATTTCCTTTTTAGATTCACATGCCTGCACCCCTTTGTCATGGTGGGAGCCCCACTGTATCAGTACAAATAGCAGTAGTAAAGACATTACCATAGACCTCCATAGAAAAGAAAAGCACAATTTAGCAACCTTTCAACTTCATTTTAAAACATCCAAAGTTCAGCCAATCACAACAGAGACCTCAGAGTAACCTTCCTCTACAGAGCCACGATACCTCTGATTTCGAGCACAAGTGCATATAAAGATTACTCAGAGGTAAAAAGGTGAGCCTGATCGGAAAGGAGGGAGGGTCGCACGTGAATATATAAAAGATTTCAATACTGGAGAACCACAGTGTAGAGGTAAGTATCTTTTATAGATTCACATGCTTGAATCCGACTAGTCAGCAGTATATCAGCAATAAAACAAAATAATGGCGGTGGGAAGGTGAACTATGCCACCATGACGTAAAAGAGAAATACCATAAGGCAAGAATTAGAAACATGAAATCATTTGCATAAATACCTATACATATAGTGGAAGTAAAAAACACACACACATACATACATACATACATATATATATATATATGTCCAAAGAAAGCTTGTTGTGAGCAGCCGCTCACCCTCCTGTTGACGCCAGTGCCTGCAGCGGTCACAACACCGCTAAATATATTTTCCCACGAAGAAGCACAATCCGGGACCTCCCAAATAACTTCCAGCGGCACACCAAAGGACGAGCACAATAAAGATTTTATTGTGTCACAAAACAGAACAACGTGTTTCGGCGAAGCCTGTGTCAAGTTGATGACCTGTGCCCAACTGACCGTAGAAATACAGGTGAGCGTTAATGAACAGTGAAGAAACATTACTACTTTGATTGCATTGAAAGAAATTCGTATGAACATATGGTGACATGAATAATTGGCAAAGTTGAATTACATTTTCTGCTCAATCAAACTCCTAATCAACATAATAATTGATTTCAACTCCAAAACATCATAACCGATTTATGAGTACGCGAAATACAATCATGTTCGCTACTGAAAGTCAATTTAAGCGTAGCCTATGTCAGTTATATATCTTAGGTAATATACCTATTTAAATTACATAAATGCTCTGCCATGTTATACATTTCATCGACTCACTTGTAAGATAAATTCATATAGCAACATGTAGGAATTCAGCCAATGATTCATGACTATCGTCGAAGTCGGATAAAAACATTATACAATGAAGGAAACATCAAAATTGCCAAGTGTGTAACAAGTATGTGCCAAATCAAATCATTGTACATTCTAGTACTCATTAAAGGATCCGGGGTAATGTACCCCTTAAATTCGCATATAATCTTATACAATCTGATACTCAATCATGCTCCATTATATGTCTGTTTCTTAGCTGATTCAATAACTGTACTATAAGCACAATGAATTCTGGAAAAGTTATCTGTCATACTTCTAATTCACCATTACAACAATGCTACTACGTATGCAATTGAATGTTCTTCCTGAATCAATTTCAAAATGGATATAGGTCATCGGCTGTTTGTGATTTTAAGGAATAATGTGAATAAAGAAAAGAGTTTTAACGAAAAAAGGAAAAATTAGAGTGGGTCAGTTACATGATATTGATACCCTGTCTAGAGTATCTGATCCAATACGCTAAGCCTAGCAGTATAGAGGAGGTATGAGAAATTTGCCATTATGGTGAGGAGCTGGCCACTCATATAGGTTATCAGTGAGATGACCGATAATTAGTATACCTCTGTGTCTTCAAAACTATTGTTGTTCAGCTTAGCTGTTTTAAATTATTCACTTTTTAGACTGTGGGATAAGTTGTCTGACATTATCAATAAGATACGATCCGGTAAATTGAGAGTAGGGAGACAGTATATTTGGATTTGCAAATTTCTCATACCTCCTCTATACTGCTAGGCTTAGCGTATTGGATCAGATACTCTAGACAGGGTATCAATATCATGTAACTGACCCACTCTAATTTTTCCTTTTTTTCTTTAAAACTCTTTTCTTTATTCACAATATTCCTTAAAATCACAAACAGCCGATGTTGGACTTGGCCTTTTTGCAGGGTCATCCCTAAACTTTTTGCCTTTCTCCTAGCCATTTTTTAGGTCTCGCCTACGCAGCGCGCATGCGCTGCATAGGAAAAAGACCTTTAGCCATCGGCACAGCTTTGCGGGCAAAAACGTGCACGCGTTGCATTGCTTCCAATGGCAACGCGTGCACGTCTGGCGATTCCCTTGCGGGAGCGAGCTTTTTCGCCATGTGTAATCAATTATCTCTCCTGGCGCCGCTCGCTCCCGCAAGGGAAACGCTGCCTGCTCTCGGCCGCCCATCCCCCCCCCCCTCACCCCTTCCTTGCGCGAGGCGCGCGCGCTTGTTATATAAGGAGTTTAGTGTTTACATTATGCTTTTGGAACGTGCTGCATGCGTCTGACATCACTACGCGACGAGTGCCATCGGAAGCCGCTGTCTTCTCTTCATACCCGGTTGTGGCCAGTGACATTACTGTGTATTTTCGTGTTTTGTGGATTCGGGCTGGCTGCGGCTATGGCGACGGAGGAGCCAGAGCGTGCTGATGGCAAGATTGTCAAGATGGAGGTTGATTACACCAGCACGGTGGATCAGCGGCTGCCCGAGTGCGAGAAACTGGCTAAGGTGAGCTGAGTCATGTCTGGCACTGGTAGGCCACAATGGATCAGCAAAGGTTGGGCGAGTCCTATAGGAAATGTGGTAGAGACGCTCGTTGCAGTCATGGGGCAGGCTTCACTTGAGTGAGAGAACTAATGGATGTAAGGGCCTTATGAATAGCAAGTGTCTCCATTGACACAATGTATTCTTGTGAAATCTCCCTCTTTTAGAGAGAGCCACATGCCTAAAAAGCAATATTCTTCCGTAGACTTAAGGATAGTAAGCAAACTTGCTTCACCACCTTTTTTTAATTAATTAGATTAGCCTCATATATATTTCGTTTCAATGTCGTTTGCCCTCCAACAGGTGGTGTATCCAGTTACTAGGAAAGGAGAGTCTGGGCACGGTGAGAGAAGCTTTTCTCGGCTTGATGGGCTCTTTCATGCAAATTGGTACAGATTGTATTAGCCCTTTCGCTGTAAAAGCCCCCAACCCCCGCTGTGCTGAGCATTTTATTTTGATATTTGGGGTCTTTTGGGTGCTGTGGGTCTTCAGGCACAAAGGCGGAGTAACATGTACGTCTTTAGTAATGGGCTCCATGCTGTTGTTGTGGGACTACTTAAAACAGCTTAAGGGGCTCACCTCGTATCCCTCAACGGACACCTGTTTCTTTGGAAAGCCTTATTTCACACCGAGGCTGGAGAGGGTGAAATTTTGAAACTGGCAACAACGGAGGATGTTATAGGTTGAGGGATCTGTGTAAGAAATACACACTTAAATCCTTTAAGACCGTTAGATGGTACTTTGGGCTCCCTAAAGAGGAGAGCTTATGTACCTAGAGCTTTGCCACTGGATGTCACATCCTGTCATCCAGATGTGAGCAGTTGGGGAACTCACCTCATTTAAACAGTCTTGAAGTAATTTACCTCTAGGTAAGGACTTCTAATTTATAAGCAGTTGCTCAACTCAGTCGCCTCACCAGGTTCTCTTTTCATAGTCAATAGGAAAGGACGTTTGGGATTACATTTTATGTGAAGCAGTGGGAAGAAGAGAAGATTAATAATAAATAATTTTGGTAGACATTTTCAAGGGTGGAAATCACACTCCAAACATTTTTACATACATGGCACTTTACATTAGTCAGCTTGAATTTAATGGTTTGTTGCACGGTGGGAGTATGCTGCAGAGGCTGTGGTGGTGAGTGTAAACTTCTTTGGAGTTTCCATGGATTTCAAGGCGGTGGGTGGAAATACTGACTGGTATCTGTCAGATAACTGCATAGAAAAATGTTCTGAGGCAACTCTTTTACAGCATGATGGGGGTATTTATCTTCGCGCTTCTCTAGGAAAGACTATCTCTCTTACACTGATTGCATTTAAAAAGGGGGTAATGACCTGGTCCTGATGATGGATATATGGGCTTTCTGCACCAATGTAGACAGTGGCATTTCACGAGTAATGAGAAATTGGCTTATGGTGTCCTAGACTTGCAGAATAAATTATGTAAAAAAATTTCGGCCACTGCTTACCTATGTTAACAAGGTGTTACAGGCTCAATAAAGAAATATATATAACAAAAAAGTACTGCAGAAGTGCATTGCCCGAATAAGTTGAGGGTGTGGGACCTTTTAGCTGTAGGTATTTATTGGGCCTGATGGGTGATGCAGATGAGGCCAAGCGAGGAATATACAGCAACCGTTAAGCGGTCATAGCGAGTGGACATATTAAGTGGAATGGGGTCAAATATAAAGACAATTTAGGGATAAATGTGCCAAAGCTGAGTGTGTTCAGAGAGATTTTAGGGGTTACGCCCATCTTTGTATTGGAGGTATCTTTTTAAATTTCAGTAAAAACTATTGAACCCTAAAGCTTTGTTTGCTAAACTGCAACAAAAAAGCTAGAATTGAGTGCTGACATCTATTGCATGTCCAAAGTTAAGTAAGACATATATGCCAGATTCACCTCATGTGTCCCCTTGCAGCCCCTACTGGCGTATTCTCAAGCTTACAGTATATTCAAGTATCCACATTATAAGTGAGCTGTGGAGTGCTGAACTTAGGATGTTTGTTCACGGTGTTAGGTCACAGACTGTCACTCAAGACACTCAACATTTCGGGGTCCCCAAATGTCACATGGCCTATGAGCTCTGAGTTTTTAAAGTATAGTTTTTTTATTGACCTTTCCAAGACACAATACTAACCTCGGTTGAGCGTGCTTTATCACAACTTCAATTGCATGGTAAACTCTTGATACCAACCCCTTCCCCCACAGGCACAGTCACAGTGTATGCATGGTCAAAATCCATATAGTAGTATTCCACTAATCAATAACAGTGGAGCAAAAAATCCTCGTTGATAACATATTGTAGACATGCACATCAGGACTCGGGTAACTCTCCTCTTATTATCCCCTCCAGCTTATTATCTCTTAACAATCATGATCTATGGGTTAGCTCATCTGGAGGAGTCGGTAGCTCTGAAAACATTGCCGCCCAGGCCTGCATGTCACCCTCTAGTTTTTCATCTATGTGCGTCTTTCTCATATGGCACCCTACTGCATTTTTCCATTCAGCCAGTCTTCCACTTTCACTGGTGTGGGAGAGTGCTCAGAGTTGTAGAAAGTAGGTCTGGGCGAAATTTAAATTACACCTGAGATTTACTCCATTGCCCACTTTGTGTAATTACATACCACTCGCTGTAAAAATTGACACCGAAACATGCCATCCAATGCATAAAAACAAAAACGCAAGCAGCGGCTGTTCATGGTGCTTAGTTTAAATGCATCCACACACCACAAATTGACGAGAGGACACATTTTGCGCTAAAATATAGAGCAAAATAACAGTTTTGTGTAATTACACATTATTTTGCATAACCATAATTACACGAAAGCAAACTACGCAAATTTTGCACACCCTTAATAAAAAGTGCAGTCGTCTGCTGAATCATTACATATGTTGGCATCTTGAAATCAGTCTTTCAGTTTGGGTAGTGGGACCTATGAGCCTTAGCCTTGTCCTGGCTACCATGCGCTTAGCCAGCAGCAATAGGAAAGCAACAATTTTCATAGATAAAGCTGGGATTTCAGCTACATATCCCAACACTACAGTCAATGGTGATAGTTCCAAAGGCGTATTAGTGATTTTCTATGTTACAAAAGGGTTCCCATAAGTTACTAATATACAGTGCGGGACAGGGAAAACAACAAGTACTAGAACAAAAACCCACCTCCAAAATCCGCTCTAAAGTGGAGTTGAGTACATATATAGGCCACACAAACGCATAAATCAATTACACATGTGAACTAGTTTCAGAATATTATTTATTTTTATAATGAACTAGTCATTTTTGATATTTTATTGTTTTATCAAGTGGCCCATCAATATGTATATTTAGTTAAACACATATTTTCCACAAACATTAATATTATAATATGAACCTCCCACCGTCATACATATCATTCAACCACTCAGCTTAAAGAGTATTGTTCATACCTAGTCACTTATTCATTCATACCATCAAAATAAAACGTACATAGCACCTTCAAATGGAACATTCTACAATCTGTGATCTCCATTGCAGAACACAAAAACCAGCTCGTAAATACGTTATCGGAATACCTCCATTGTGTATCTCACATGACACTGTTTACAATAGTTATATATATTTCACTTTTTCTCCTTTTCATATTTATATAATAAACGTCTGGTATTGCTTAAATCCTTGGTATGTGTTCCCAGGATTAGGTGCTGAGGTGCTTTTCTGTGTTAGTGATCAAAGGACCACTCACCTTCTTCAGGGCACACACAGATGGAGTAAATAAGACCACCCAATAAACAAGCATTGGCATAGCCAATAGGTCTCGCTTTGGGACCTTATAAGTGTTTAGCCATGCAACAGTTGATGTTGTTGCACCAACGATATTGTACTGCATAACTAAATACTTATAAGGTCCCAAAGGCGAGACCTATTGGCTATGCCAATGCTTGTCTGACATGGTGTTGGTGGTTTTAGGACTCTGCGCACTTTAGCACTGCTGTTCAGTGTAAAGTGTGTGTGCTCTCTGTGATAAATGTGGTAAGATTGGTCTACACCTGTTCGGCCTATTTAATTTACCTGTGAGTCCCTTGTAAAGCGGTATCTCATATACCCAGGGCTGGTAAATTAAATACTACTGGTGGGCTTGCAGCGCTGATTGCGCCACCCACCAAAGTAGCCTTTCAAACCTATCTCAGGCCTCTGCCATTGCAGGGCCTGTGCGCGCAGTGTTACTGCCGCTGTGACGTGGCACCTAAAGTGTGTGCCATGTCCGTGACCCCCCTTTTTACTACATGTCAGTCACCCCTAAGGTAGGCCCTAGCTAGCCCTATGGGCAGGGTGCATTGTAGGTAAAAGATAGCACATGTACCTTAAGTGTGTGAAATGTCCTGGTAGTGACAAACAGCCATTTTGGTTTCTCACTACTGTGGGGCTGCCCTCCCATAGGAATGCATTGGGGGATTCCCTGATAAGTGTTTCAGTGGTAATTCCTGATATGAGAGGCGCAGCGTGGTCAAGTTTGGTATATTTGGAATAGTGATAATAAATGCTGCGCAATGGTGTGCGCAGATTTATTATAACTATTTTAGAAATGCCACTTTTAGAAGTTGACATTTCTGTGTGCTATGTGTCTGCCTGCCTGATGTGAATTGCATGTCTGGCTTGTGAGTGACAGGGGCTGGGAGGTGTGTGTGGCTCCAGGAGGGGCAGGGTGAGTCAGCGCTAGGCTGAATGGGACATCTACATTTTGAGTAGTGGGAGGAGAAGTCCCTGGTCCCTGAATAGGGCTGTGCCTAGCCTGTACAATGCTGGCTCCGCCCCCTGTGGTGTGTCTGATCACCTAGCCCCCACCAGACAAAGGGGAAGAGGAGCCTGGAAAACAAAGTGCTCCAAATCCCCCCTGAACCAGTTGCATCTGGTTCCCCTAGCCCTGTCCTGCAGACAAAGAGAAAATGGCATATAAATATAGGGGCTGTGACCCCATGAAAATATTCAGTTCCTGTTCTGGTGTGCTGTTCCTGACGGAGGGGGCTTGCTGCTGCTGGGGCCCAGGGGGGGCTGCCATTTTTCTCCTCAAGAGTGTCATTTTTAAAGGGTGTTTTCTGCGCTTTTATTTTGGTGGCAGAAGAGAGAAAATGACAGGGCGGGGACGCCAGTAGGTGGGGAGGATCCCATAGATAGGGAGTCCCTTGCTGGGTCCAGTGCCCCATCCCTTTTCCTGTCATTAGAGGTATGGGTGGATAAGGGGGAAGAAAGGGAGTGTGGAGGAGAAAAATTTAGCTCTGGAGGGTAGTTTATCCCCTGAGCTCAGTTGAGTTGTCTGGATTCACCAGTAAGGGTGGGATCCAGTGGTGGCAGCAATATGGTGTCCAGTGCAGGAAGTCCCATTCCCCGTTCCCAGAGTATGGTACCTGGTTCCCAGTAAGAGGGGTACAGGTTGAGATTCAGGGGCAGTAAGGAACTGTATCACCAGTCTTGAGGGAAGTTTGTAGATGAATGTTGTGATGCACTGGACGCACGGCAAATGATTTTGAAGGGCTGTTCAATCTGTGTGTCAGAGAGCACTTGTTCAGTAATTGTTTTCCGGGGTTGCACCAACACCTGTTGGGGTGTAAGTTCTCTGACCCCAGGGAGCTTGCACGGGAGGCAGACCTCTGGCTGTGTGCTAGAGGATCTGAAGAGGCATTGGGGAGTGATTCCAAAAGTAGTGGCTTGGGTATCTTCCGGTCCTGTGTGGTGGAAGAGGTTCAGTGTAGCCCAGCTAGGTCCCAGTGGAATGGGAGGGGTGTAGGGGCTCACGTCCTGTCTCAGTGGAGACGGAGTGAGTGTGGCACGGTGTGTCCCAAGGTGGCCCGAAACCCAGTTTCAGGGCCTGGAGGGTTCCCTAAGGGAGCGCCAGGTCGGGGGCCTAGGCTGTACTTGTAGGCCATTTGAGGAGGATCTCCCAGTGTCTAGAGGACGTGGAGTGTCTGTAACTAGAGCTCCAGCGGTCCTGGTGTCTGGCGGTACCGCTCCAGTTGGGAGGGTGCAGAGGTCCAGAGTGAGGGTTGAGAGGGGGATGTGTTCCCCAGTGGGAGAGCTAGTGGGTCAGGGGCCAGCCATAAGGGCTGAGTCTCCTAGAAGTGACCATGGTGACACCACTTCTGTCCTGGGGGATCTTCGCGCACTGTCAGATGGACAGGGGTCAGGAGATCTGCGCCAGGCAGACTGTCACGCAACGCGTGAGTCGTGTTACCCTCGGGGGGTGCTGTGTGCGCCCCCAGAAGTCCTGGCGTGCCAGGCAATGTGCTCAGCCGCGGGGTTTAGCTCCAAGGTTGGGGAGGCCAGGTTCAGGTTCGGCCTGACCTGGAGGGAAGGATGACTGTAAACAGTGTTCTGACCGGTTTGGTTTCCAGAGGTACCACTCCAGTGGGAGGGTGCCGAACTCAGGAAAGGGGTGCAGAGGGAGGGAGTCCTCGCCTCTGACCCTGGTGCAACCTGAGGGTTTAGACCCTAGGTTGGGAGACTAGGAAACTTCCAGGTCAAGAAGGAATCGCTGCCAAAGTGGATCAGCTGAAGAGACTGAGGAGACTGCCCTTGCTGTGTGTTCTGGGGCTCACCTGCAGTTTGTTGTTTCCACTGAGGAAGAGGAAAGGGGACTTTGCTGTGTGCTGTGTCCCCCACCTGCTTGAAGAGGGACTTTGTTGTGTGCTGTGTACCTCCGAAGTGAAATAGTTTCCATGGGCCTGAGTGAGCTGTCCTCCTGTTGGAAGTTCAGCTGGAAGGAGAGTTGTGTTCTGAGGGTGCCTCTCCAAGGAGGAGGGTACGGAACCCCAGAAGAAGAGGTAGGGGAGGAGAGCCTCACCCGTGACTTCTGGTCAGCCTGGAGGGTGCGGACCCTAGGTTGGAGGATCAGTGGCAGTTTGGAACTGCCCTGATGGGAGGAAGAGTGGAGAATGGCTACTATGTGCCAGGGGCTACCGCCCCCACTCTGCGGATTGGCAAGGACCAGTGACATCTGGGTGGCCTAGGGTCTGGTCCTGGCAGTGGACAGCTAGGGTGTACCAGTGGGGTAGCCTAGTTGGTCCTGAGAGCTTTTTGACAGAGGGAACCACATGTGTTCAGAGTGGCGTAGAACTGGAGGGTGTCCCTGCAGTTGCGGGCCCGCGTCCGCGTTCTATCGCCCAAGGCAGGGAAGCCCATCAAGGTGGTGATTGGTCTGCCCTGCGTTTTGGCTGGAAGGGGGTTGTGTAGGACTTGGTCTTTTTGCAGGGTCATCCCTAAACTTTTTGCCTTTCTCCTAGCCATTTTTCTGACATGGTGTTGGTGGTTTTAGGACCCTGGGCACTTTAGCACTGCTGTTCAGTGTAAAGTGCGTGTGCTCTCTGTGATAAATGTGGTAAGATTGGTCTACACCTGTTCGGCCTATTTAATTTACCTGTGAGTCCCTTGTAAAGTGGTATCTCATATACCCAGGGCTGGTAAATCAAATGCTACTGGTGGGCTTGCAGCGCTGATTGCGCCACCCACCAAAGTAGCCTTTCAAACCTATCTCAGGCCTCTGCCATTGCAGGGCCTGTGCGCGCAGTGTTACTGCCGCTGTGACGTGGCACCTAAAGTGTGTGCCATGTCCGTGACCCCCCTTTACTACATGTCAGTCACCCCTAAGGTAGGCCCTAGCTAGCCCTATGGGCAGGGTGCATTGTAGGTAAAAGATAGCACATGTACCTTAAGTGTGTGACATGTCCTGGTAGTGACAAACAGCCATTTTGGTTTCTCACTACTGTGGGGCTGCCCTCCCATAGGAATGCATTGGGGATTCCTGATAAGTGTTTCAGTGGTAATTCCTGATATGAGAGGTGCAGCGTGGTCAAGTTTGGTATATTTGGAATAGTGATAATAAATGCTGCGCAATGGTGTGTGCAGATTTATTATAACTATTTTAGAAATGCCACTTTTAGAAGTTGGCATTTCTGTGTGCTATGTGTCTGCCTGCCTGATGTGAATTGCATGTCTGGCTTGTGAGTGACAGGGGCTGGGAGGTGTGTGTGGCTCCAGGAGGGGCAGGGTGAGTCAGCGCTAGGCTGAATGGGACATCTACATTTTGAGTAGTGGGAGGTGAAGTCCCTGGTCCCTGAATAGGGCTGTGCCTAGCCTGTACAATGCTGGCTCCGCCCCCTGTGGTGTGTCTGATCACCTAGCCCCCACCAGACAAAGGGTAAGAGGAGCCTGGAAAACAAAGTGCTCCAAATCACCCCTGAACCAGTTGCATCTGGTTCCCCTAGCCCTGTCCTGCAGACAAAGAGAAAATGGCATATAAATATAGGGGCTGTGACCCCATGAAAATGTTCGGTTCCTGTTCTGGTGTGCTGTTCCTGATGGAGGGGGCTTGCTGCTGCTGGGGCCCAGGGGGGGCTGCCATGAGGGCTTGCCTCCCTGGGCCCTGCATTGCCCCTTGATCCCTAAAGACCTCCAGGACTTTTGTGTCTCCTAAGCACTTCGTGAGCGCTATATTCTAACTTCTAGGAGCAGAGGAGCGCTGGAGCTCCGCAGCGCCGAGCTGCACATCACTTTTGAGGAATCCCCAGCGTAGGGATTCCCCTGCATTGTGGCGCCGAGCGGGTGCCCACCCCACACGTTTGCCGTTTTATTTTATATACACTTAGCGGGTGCCCACCCTGCAAGTGTCTTCAGTTAAAACGGGAGCCTACCCCGTATTGCCACCGCAAAAGAAGAAAAAGAAACGGCCGCCGCGATCGGAAGTCAGGCGTTGCCTTTGCCTGATTGTGGGCGGACCGGAAGAGCAGCGCCCAACCAGAGGACCCAGGCGGGAACCCACCCCGCGCTGGGACGCGCGCCGAAAACGGAGTCTGCCCGCTGGCGGGGCTCCCCATGTGGAAGGGAGAGCCGGAAGAGTGAGGAGAGGTGCCAGACTGAGAGCGGAAGCCCACCCCGCGTCGCTGCACCGAAGAGGAAGCCGTGTAGAGCATTGCCGTGTAGAGCTTTCCAGCAAAGTCCCGGTCCCAGGAAGGGGGACCGGGCGAAGCGGGCTTGCAGCGCTGCCACAAGAAGTCCCGGGTCCCAGGAGGGGGCCCGGGTGAAGGCAGAGGAGGAGCCCGGAGGAGTCCAGCGGGAGGAGAGCCTCCCCAGCATAGCCCGGTGAGTGGGGCTGAGGCTGGTCTTCATGTTGTAGGTGCCACGGGGCACCCAGGCAGTATTAGGAATCTCCTGAGCGGCCGCACCTGGCAGCGGGCCGCTCCAACGAAGGGGGCATTTTCCTTTTTATGGCACCCGGAGGAGCCCGGTGATCGGGGCTCCCCCAGGCACAGTTGGTGCCCAGGCGACAAGTTCCCCAGCTGCACCGCGAGAGCGCGGGCAGCTGCAACGTGAGGCAAAAGTTATTTACAGAGCCTCAGAGTGGGGCTCAACCAGGCGCAGAGGTGCCAGTGCTATTCCCAGCTGCCCTGTGAGAGCGCAGGCAGCTACAATGTTTGGGGGCAAGTTTTAATTGAATCAGAAGTCCCTGAGTGGGACAAGAGAGGGCACAGTGAGTGCCCAGGCCCACGTTTTGTTCCACAGCTGCCCAGCAATTAGTGGGCAGCTGCTACGTTTAGGCTGGTGCAAATGTGCACTTTGGAGATTGCTGCATTGGCAGCTGAACCCTGACTTTGCCAGACATGGGGCATTTGAGCCCGCTGAGAAGGCCAGTTGGCCTGGGGGTCATAGGTAGGATGGTGAAAGGGCGCAAGGCCCTAAGGTGATGTATGCGCCTGGTAGTGGTGTTACTGCGGTGCACTACTGAGTTCCTGCCTGATATGTATTATGTGCCAAATGTGATTATGCACCCTGGTTTATGCCTCTAATGATGTTTATGCTCATGAGGTTATCGCATAATGTGTTTATGCTAGTGAGGCCTAATGCGTAATGTGTTTATGCTTAGGAGGGTGTCTATGCTAATGAGGTTTTGGCCTAATGTGATTTATTGCCTAATGTCATGTTATGATGTTTTGGGGTAGTGCCTATTTGCGTAATGTGTCTATGCTTATGAGGTTATCGCATAACATGTTTATGCTGGTGAGGCCCATTGCGTAATGTGTTTATGCTGATGAGGTTGGGGTCTAATGTGGGTTTATGCCTAATGTGATATTGCTGAGGTCATTATGGTACCAGTAGTTACTGGTTATGTTTTGCATTTACTTACCTGTTCTGATGGTTCTGACCGTGGCCCGATTGGCCTGGTCCTGTATATAATTCCCCTGTGAATACTGCCCAGTGCCAGTTGGCACAGTGTATATTGTGTGATTATGTTTCTAATGTGTTTATGACAATACAAAGGCTATTTTGATATAACCTTGTGTGGAGTTTCTTTTGTGGTGTGCCTAGTTTGTTGCTGCTGTGTGTGTGTGTTGCGCAAACGCTTTACACATTGCCTCCGGGATAAGCCTGACTGCTCGTGCCAAGCTACCAAGGGGGTGAGCAGGGGTTATCTTTGGCGTGTAACTCCTCGCCCTGACTAGTGTGGTGGTCTCTGCCTGGCTTTGGCGCAAGCCTTAGCCAACCAGAGATCCCATTTCTAACAGCCGATGACCTATATCCATTTTGAAATTGATTCAGGAAGAACATTCAATTGCATACGCAGTAGCATTGTTGTAATGGTGTATTAGAAGTGTGACAGATAACTTTTCCAGAATTCATTGTGCTTATAGTACAGTTATTGAATCAGCTATGAAACAGACATATAATGGAGCAATAATGAAATGGCATTCCATGATTGAGTATCAGATTGTATAAGATTATATGCGAATTTAAGGGGTACATTATCCCGGATCCTTTAAGGAGTACTAGAATGTACAATGATTTGATTTGGCACATACTTGTTACACACTTGGCAATTTTGATGTTTCCTTCATTGTATAATGTTTTTATCCGACTTCGACGATAGTCATGAATCATTGGCTGAGTTCCTACATGTTGCTATATGAATTTATCTTACAAGTGAGTCGATGAAATGTATAATAACATGGTAGAGCATTTATGTCATTTAAATAGGTATATTACCTAAGATATATAACTGACATAGGCTACGCTTAAATTGACTTTTAGTACCGAACATGATTGTATTTGACGTACTCGTAAATCGGTTATGATGTTTTGGAGTTGCAATCAATTATTATGTTGATTAGGAGTTTGATTGAGCAGAAAATGTAATTCAACTTTGCCAATTATTCATGTCACCATATGTTCATACAAATTTCTTTCAATGCAATCAAAGTAGTAATGTTTCTTCACTGTTCATTAACGCTGACCTGTATTTCTACGGTCAGTTGGGCACAGGTCATCAACTTGACAAAGGCTTCGCCGAAACGCGTTGTTCTGTTTTGTGACACAATAAAATCTTTATTGTGCTCGTCCTTTGGTGTGCCGCTGGAAGTTATTTGGGAGGTCCCGGATTGTGCTTCTTCGTGGGAAAATATATATATATATATATATATATATATATGTATCCCAATCGAAAGCACTCCCAAATTGAAAACACCACTCGCAGCGTGATTTTCTCCGTCATTTATTGGCAGGCTACAGAGTAACTGACACAGCAGTTTCGGCAGTTCATGCGCCTATCTTGGCCATACGCGTTTCAGGTAACTTCTCCCTTGATCACTGGCTAGGCTTCATGGAGACCAGGTGGGCAACAGTGACACTGCATTCGCAGCGTGATTTTCAAGCCTGCCACAGTGGGCGTGTTCTTTTCAGGCATTGTGGTACTTGTAGTGTTAGTAAATACCCCACCAACTCGTTCCTATTTGTATCTCTTACCCGGTTGGGTCTGCCTTCCGTGCCGTGTAGTGACTCTGTTGTTTGCAGTCCACCAACAGGTCACGTTGCTCCTAGGCACCTAAATTCACGGTGCTGCGGACTCGCTCTGTCGGCGATGGGGTGTTTTCGCGACCTGGAGTCGGCCGCTACATATTCCAATCGAAAGCACTCCCAAATTGAAAACACCACTCGCAGCGTGATTTTCTCCGTCATTTATTGGCAGGCTACAGAGTAACTGACACAGCAGTTTCGGCAGTTCATGCGCCTATCTTGGCCATACGCGTTTCAGGTAACTTCTCCCTTGATCACTGGCTAGGCTTCATGGAGACCAGGTGGGCAACAGTGACACTGCATTCGCAGCGTGATTTTCAAGCCTGCCACAGTGGGCGTGTTCTTTTCAGGCATTGTGGTACTTGTAGTGTTAGTAAATACCCCACCAACTCGTTCCTATTTGTATCTCTTACCCGGTTGGGTCTGCCTTCCGTGCCGTGTAGTGACTCTGTTGTTTGCAGTCCACCAACAGGTCACGTTGCTCCTAGGCACCTAAATTCACGGTGCTGCGGACTCGCTCTGTCGGCGATGGGGTGTTTTCGCGACCTGGAGTCGGCCGCTACATATTCCAATCGAAAGCACTCCCAAATTGAAAACACCACTCGCAGCGTGATTTTCTCCGTCATTTATTGGCAGGCTACAGAGTAACTGACACAGCAGTTTCGGCAGTTCATGCGCCTATCTTGGCCATACGCGTTTCAGGTAACTTCTCCCTTGATCACTGGCTAGGCTTCATGGAGACCAGGTGGGCAACAGTGACACTGCATTCGCAGCGTGATTTTCAAGCCTGCCACAGTGGGCGTGTTCTTTTCAGGCATTGTGGTACTTGTAGTGTTAGTAAATACCCCACCAACTCGTTCCTATTTGTATCTCTTACCCGGTTGGGTCTGCCTTCCGTGCCGTGTAGTGACTCTGTTGTTTGCAGTCCACCAACAGGTCACGTTGCTCCTAGGCACCTAAATTCACGGTGCTGCGGACTCGCTCTGTCGGCGATGGGGTGTTTTCGCGACCTGGAGTCGGCCGCTACATATTCCAATCGAAAGCACTCCCAAATTGAAAACACCACTCGCAGCGTGATTTTCTCCGTCATTTATTGGCAGGCTACAGAGTAACTGACACAGCAGTTTCGGCAGTTCATGCGCCTATCTTGGCCATACGCGTTTCAGGTAACTTCTCCCTTGATCACTGGCTAGGCTTCATGGAGACCAGGTGGGCAACAGTGACACTGCATTCGCAGCGTGATTTTCAAGCCTGCCACAGTGGGCGTGTTCTTTTCAGGCATTGTGGTACTTGTAGTGTTAGTAAATACCCCACCAACTCGTTCCTATTTGTATCTCTTACCCGGTTGGGTCTGCCTTCCGTGCCGTGTAGTGACTCTGTTGTTTGCAGTCCACCAACAGGTCACGTTGCTCCTAGGCACCTAAATTCACGGTGCTGCGGACTCGCTCTGTCGGCGATGGGGTGTTTCGCGACCTGGAGTCGGCCGCTACATATTCCAATCGAAAGCACTCCCAAATTGAAAACACCACTCGCAGCGTGATTTTCTCCGTCATTTATTGGCAGGCTACAGAGTAACTGACACAGCAGTTTCGGCAGTTCATGCGCCTATCTTGGCCATACGCGTTTCAGGTAACTTCTCCCTTGATCACTGGCTAGGCTTCATGGAGACCAGGTGGGCAACAGTGACACTGCATTCGCAGCGTGATTTTCAAGCCTGCCACAGTGGGCGTGTTCTTTTCAGGCATTGTGGTACTTGTAGTGTTAGTAAATACCCCACCAACTCGTTCCTATTTGTATCTCTTACCCGGTTGGGTCTGCCTTCCGTGCCGTGTAGTGACTCTGTTGTTTGCAGTCCACCAACAGGTCACGTTGCTCCTAGGCACCTAAATTCACGGTGCTGCGGACTCGCTCTGTCGGCGATGGGGTGTTTTCGCGACCTGGAGTCGGCCGCTACATATTCCAATCGAAAGCACTCCCAAATTGAAAACACCACTCGCAGCGTGATTTTCTCCGTCATTTATTGGCAGGCTACAGAGTAACTGACACAGCAGTTTCGGCAGTTCATGCGCCTATCTTGGCCATACGCGTTTCAGGTAACTTCTCCCTTGATCACTGGCTAGGCTTCATGGAGACCAGGTGGGCAACAGTGACACTGCATTCGCAGCGTGATTTTCAAGCCTGCCACAGTGGGCGTGTTCTTTTCAGGCATTGTGGTACTTGTAGTGTTAGTAAATACCCCACCAACTCGTTCCTATTTGTATCTCTTACCCGGTTGGGTCTGCCTTCCGTGCCGTGTAGTGACTCTGTTGTTTGCAGTCCACCAACAGGTCACGTTGCTCCTAGGCACCTAAATTCACGGTGCTGCGGACTCGCTCTGTCGGCGATGGGGTGTTTCGCGACCTGGAGTCGGCCGCTACATATTCCAATCGAAAGCACTCCCAAATTGAAAACACCACTCGCAGCGTGATTTTCTCCGTCATTTATTGGCAGGCTACAGAGTAACTGACACAGCAGTTTCGGCAGTTCATGCGCCTATCTTGGCCATACGCGTTTCAGGTAACTTCTCCCTTGATCACTGGCTAGGCTTCATGGAGACCAGGTGGGCAACAGTGACACTGCATTCGCAGCGTGATTTTCAAGCCTGCCACAGTGGGCGTGTTCTTTCAGGCATTGTGGTACTTGTAGTGTTAGTAAATACTCCACCAACTCGTTCCTATTTGTATCTCTTACCCGGTTGGGTCTGCCTTCCGTGCCGTGTAGTGACTCTGTTGTTTGCAGTCCACCAACAGGTCACGTTGCTCCTAGGCACCTAAATTCACGGTGCTGCGGACTCGCTCTGTCGGCGATGGGGTGTTTTCGCGACCTGGAGTCGGCCGCTACATACACGGCACGGAAGGCAGACCCAACCGGGTAAGAGATACAAATAGGAACGAGTTGGTGGGGTATTTACTAACACTACAAGTACCACAATGCCTGAAAAGAACACGCCCACTGTGGCAGGCTTGAAAATCACGCTGCGAATGCAGTGTCACTGTTGCCCACCTGGTCTCCATGAAGCCTAGCCAGTGATCAAGGGAAAAGTTACCTGAAACGCGTATGGCCAAGATAGGCGCATGAACTGCCGAAACTGCTGTGTCAGTTACTCTGTAGCCTGCCAATAAATGACGGAGAAAATCACGCTGCGAGTGGTGTTTTCAATTTGGGAGTGCTTTCGATTGGAATATGTAGCGGCCGACTCCAGGTCGCGAAAACACCCCATCGCCGACAGAGCGAGTCCGCAGCACCGTGAATTTAGGTGCCTAGGAGCAACGTGACCTGTTGGTGGACTGCAAACAACAGAGTCACTACACGGCACGGAAGGCAGACCTAACCGGGTAAGAGATACAAATAGGAACGAGTTGGTGGGGTATTTACTAACACTACAAGTACCACAATGCCTGAAAAGAACACGCCCACTGTGGCAGGCTTGAAAATCACGCTGCGAATGCAGTGTCACTGTTGCCCACCTGGTCTCCATGAAGCCTAGCCAGTGATCAAGGGAGAAGTTACCTGAAACGCGTATGGCCAAGATAGGCGCATGAACTGCCGAAACTGCTGTGTCAGTTACTCTGTAGCCTGCCAATAAATGACGGAGAAAATCACGCTGCGAGTGGTGTTTTCAATTTGGGAGTGCTTTCGATTGGAATATATATATGTATCTATATATATATATATATATATGGCTAATAGCCGCAAACCTTAGACAAAGGCGACGAAGTGCAACTTGTCCAACAGCTATATCTGCCTTCTTCCAACCTTCAAGGCAGTAATGCTTTGTGAAAGTATGAGCATTCACCCACGTCGCTGCCCTGCACATGTCAGGTCGAGATGCTCCCGCAAACAGGACTGAAAAAGTTGCCACCTTCCTCGTTGAATGAGCTTGCGTCTTTGCAGGTAGCAGATGACTAGCCTTTTCATGGCAGAAGACAATCACTGAGGTGACCCAACGAGAAATGCTGGCCCCAGTCAAGGCTTATCCTTTTCTAGGTGCAGAGAAGAATGTCAGCAATTGAGAGGATTTACGAAAAATCCTTGTTCTTTGCAGATAAAACTTCAAGTAGCATTTAATGTCCAATTAATGGAGAGCTCTCCGCCGCCGAAGGCGGTTTAGGAAAGAACGCAGGTAGGATTATAGGTTCATTTAGGTGGTAAGTTGAAGGAACTTTAGGTATGAAAGAAAGATTAGTACGCAGTATAACCCTGTCCGGCAGGAACTGGAAATATGGTTCTTTTAAGGTGAATGCCTGGATTTCGCTGATAAGTCTTGCTGACGTAATGGCCAAGAGAAAAGCAACCTTCCAAGAAAGAAACTTTAACTCACATTTGTGCACTGGTTCAAATAGAGGTCGCATAAGTTGCAACAGAACTGTTTTCAGCTGCCACAGTACTGGAGGAGGTCTAACCGGTTAGACCCTAAAAGGACCTTTCATAAATTCTTTGAGTCTATTGGACCACAAGGAAGATTGATCCAAGTGTCTTCTGTATCTGGATATTGAAGCAAGGTGAACTTTTATGGAAGAGTGCGAAAGCCTTGTTTTGGCTAGCTGCAAGAGATAAGGTAATACTTGCTCCGGTGAAGATGAAAGCGGATGCAATGAATGGGAAATACACCATGCACCAAAATTCTTCCATTTTGCAGTGTAGCACTTGAGCGTGGAAGGAGCTCGAGAGTTCTGCAGTACTGTTTGCCGTCTTCAGGTAGGCTCAAATTCCCAAATTCAGCGAAGTGAGGAGCCAAGCCAACAAATGAAAAGAGGGAATTTGCGGATTAACTACTTGGCCCTGGTTCATGTAGAAAAGGTCCTCCTTTGGAGGAAAGAGAATCGGAGCAGAAGTATTGTCTTGCCCACCCGGGAACAATGAGAATCAGCCAGCACAGCTCCTGCTTGATTTTCTGAAGGACTCAAGGGATGAGCCGAAATGAGGGAAATGCGTAGGCGAACATCCCCGCCGAAGGAAACTGAAGGCATCTCCTCACGACTCTGGATGAGGATTCCTGCTTGCAAAGAAGGTGCTTTTGTTGTGGTATGTAGCGAACAGATCTAATGTTGGATAACCCCAGGACTGGAAGACTACCTGCAGTTACAGATCGTTCAGTTCCCATCCGTGGCATTGCTTGGACACCCTGCTGAGAGAGTCCGCCCACGCGTTGTGGACTCCCGGCACGTGTTCCACCCACAAGGAGATGTGGTTGGCAAGAAGCCACTCCCAAATCTGTTGATTTGGCAGGAAAGCGTTCGAGATCTTGTGCCACCTTGCTTTCGAAGGTAGAACTTGGTGGTTGTATTATCCATCAGGACAAGAACGGAAGAGCCCTGGATTTGAGGTAAGAAGGCTTTCAGGCCAAGGAATACTGCCCTGAGCTCTAGAAGGTTTATGTGGCATTTCGACTCATGCTGGGACCATTTGCTGTGAACTTGCAAGTCCTGGAGGTGAGCTCCCAATCTCTCCATCGATGCATCCAAGGTCATCACCAACTGTGGCACAGTGTGAATGAAGGAGAGACCCTGTGTAAGATTTTCCATGGTCTTCCACCACAACATCGCAGTTTTCATAGAAGCCAGAATGTGAATCCTGCCATTGAACCATGCTGCTCCTACAGCGGTCGCATGCGGAGACAGCAATTAGGGATCAGCAGTATGCACGAGAACATCCTCCCCAGCATGGACTTGAATATTCTCACAGAAACTGACCTTTTTGATGAGAGAAGCTGTGTTATTTCTTGAATATGTAATACTCTTTCTTGAGTGGAAAAGGCTTTGCCGAGATCAGCGTTGAGGCATGCCCCCAGAAAAATCTGAGATTTGGAAGGAATAAGGGATGATTTTTCCAAATTGAGACGTAGCCCTAGACACTGGAAGAGATTCTGGCAGGCTTGAGAAGAAGCTTTGGCCGCCTGGAACGTAGGAGCCTTTATTTGCCAGTCGACCAGGTAGGGAAATACCTGGTGTCCTAAACGTCTTAGAAAGGCTGCTATCAGGGCCATGCATTTGGTGAAAACCCTGGGAGACGATTTTAAACCAAAAAGAAGCACATTGAACTGATAATGGCGCCCTGCCACTTTGAACCTGAGAAATTTCCGATGCTTGGGGTGAATGGGAATGTGGAATTAAGTATTGAGGAGAAGGAGAGACGACAGATAATCCCCTTTTTCCATCTGAAGAAGGATCTCCTGTAGAGAGAACATCTTGAAGGATTGGTTTTTGCTGAACTTGTTCAGCACCCGGAGGTCCATGGCCTGTCTCCATTTTTCAGTTCTCTTCTTGATGAGGAAGAAGTGAGAATAAAACCCTCGATTGCTTTGTTTGAGGGGTACCTCTTCTATGGCGTGTTTGGAAAAGAGTGATTTTATTTCCTTCTTGAGATCTGGAAGATGGTGAAGTGGAACTTTCCATGGTGGGGCATTTGGAGGGTGCTGAACAAATTGTAGGGTGTGACCGTGCTGGAAAATGTCCAACACCTATTTGTCTGATGAGATGGACTTCCATTTTTGCAAGAATTCTGAGAAGGGGAGTCCAATTTGCTGGGGACTGTAATGACAGGGGCCTGGTGATACTCATTGTCTCCTGTTAGAGTCCTGGTACCTTCCGGCAGATTACTGCCTCTTACGTCCTGTTGGTCTTGTGTAGGACTGCGCAGCATTGGATCGAAACGATTGATTGTATGGTTGGTAGGTATTCTGTGAGTAAGTCTGGAACCGCTGTTGGAATTGCAGTCGAGATGTATATTGCCCCGAGCTGTACCTCAAAAGGACAGGAAGTGGCATTGCTGGAGAGTGGCTAGTGATTTTGCAGTGTCCGTGTCTGCTTTTATGGACTGTAGCCCCTCATCAATGTGCTTTCCAAACAAGCACTCCCCATCAAAGGGCATATCAAGTACTTTGGCCTGTACCTCAGGACGAAAGGTGGTCGCTCTCAGCCAACCTTGATGACGCAGCACCCCTGTTCCTGCCATCTGACGAAAGGTGGTAGATGACACGTCAATGGCAATTTCAATGAGCTCCGAAGATGCTCCTCCCCTTCCAACAGTTTGTCCTTTGCCGCCTCCTTTTTATCCTCCGGAATATACTTCAACAATGAGGAAATATCAGACCACATCTGTCAGTCATATCATCCTAAGATAGCCATGGCATTGGAGGCCCTAATAGAGGTGGCCACCAGAGCAGAAAACCTTTTCCCTATGTTGTCGAGCAGGCGACCTTCCTTATCAGGGGGAGCAGAGCACGGGGACGATGGATTTTTGGCCCTTTGCTGTGCTGCCTGCATAATGGCAGAGTCCAGTCTAGGATGACCAATAAGGCATGTGGGCGAGTTGTCAGGGGCCTTGTAGTTTTTGTCCAGCTTTGGAATCACCGCTGGAATAGAAGCTGGTGTTTTCATTAGCTTGAGGCCCTCCTGCCACAAAACATCCACTATGGGGATAGCCCTGATGAAACGCTGAGTGCCTGGCTTGAAATTGTACAAAAAACATTCAGTCTGCTTAGCCAGCATGGGCAGATCAAAGAGATTGAAGGCAAGCTCCAACAGATAGTGAAAGCCACCGATGTCTGTAGGTGGAGAATCTGCAGAAGGCGGGGTAGGAGATGGTGGCATGGGAGCTATATATCAAAAAACAACTAAAGAGTGAAGTCAAAGCAAATAGAAAGGGAAGGAGAAACAACACAAGGAAAACCTTAGTGTTTAAAAAGAACCCTCACTCACCAACCTAGTTGGTGACCTGCTTCATCATTGGGTCCCCACCAGAGAGGCCGAATGCCTCTCCGGTGTGCTACAACGCCTGATTACAGCGGAGCTGGTTTGTTGTGATTGGTGTGGGTGATGGTGAAAATTAAAAGATGCCTCGGTTTATTCCCAAAGAAATTTAATGGTGGAAAACCAGGCAACAGTAAAAACAAGTGTATTGGATGGAAACTGCCCGGCTAATTTGTCCAAGCACATCCAATATGTGAAGTGTATAAAGAAATGGTCAACATGTTTCTGCTTCAATGTGCGAATTGCGAAGCTTTCATCAGGACCAACCCACCACGGCGGTATGTGCACGCTAAGGCACACCCTAACCTGTGGGGGTATAACAAATAAACTCACGGTTTACTTGGTCAGACCTTCAGAACTTCTGAAAGCCGTTATAGATCTGTAAAAACAATTAGACATGAAAACAGACACAAAAATGTTTACTGTAAATAGATCGTAGCTTAATTGTATAGGCAACATATTTGTTTAGTGCCTCATGCTGTTCACGTTGTGCTCTCCATAAAGTATAACACTCTGCAAGAATCCTCATCTGCAGACCTAATACCGTAGATGACTCAACATTCATACAGTGTGCCAATCAGGTGCACTCATCCACCTAATGGCTTAATGCTGAACAATAGCGTGATACTAATATAAGCACGCTCACCTCCAACATTGTGGGGAGTCATATTACAAAAACAAAAAACAAAGGAACATGACTGGACTATCGAGGCGTAGGTGTGGAAACAACACCCGTATACAGTATAAGTGGCATATGGGTAGGCAGTCTCAAATGCCAAATAAAGCACACAAGAAAAATAAACATGGAAAAACGAGGGCTTACAGAAGTTAAACTAAACTCCACAACATGGGTCCCGGTGGGGGCGCTTGACATCTGTTCAAGCCCTGTAAAGTCAAAAAGGGGGAATGAGTACAAGAAAGCACTCGCTCGGCTGAACAGCGCTAACTCCCCAAAGGGACTCCTGTTTACTTACTTAAATGAAGACCTGCGCCCGTTCAACACCTACTAGTAGCCCTCCGTGGATCCGAATGTTAACTCAGAGTCCGAAGCACCTGGTATAAATACCGGCAGGCTTTGCGCTACGTACGCGTTTAATGATCATTGAACACCTGAGGGGGAAAACGGGAAGAAGACTAGACCGCTAAACTCAATATTTAAGTAGAGTCAACTGCGCATGCGTGTGAAGGAAAGGGAACGCTAAATCTAAGCATTGGAATAATTCAAATCATAAATTCAAATGTTCGTCTAAGGAGTGACAATGGAATGTAATGATGTTCGTAAACTCACAGAAAGGTCCCAATTCACTAGCGTGACACACGTGTATTATCATAGGGATGACTAGTGATTTTATTTCCTTCTTGAGATCTGGAAGATGGTGAAGTGGAACTTTCCACGGTGGGGCATTTGGAGGGTGCTGAACAAATTGTAGGGTGTGACCGTGCTGGAAAATGTCCAACACCTATTTGTCTGATGAGATGGACTTCCATTTTTGCAAGAATTCTGAGAAGGGGGGGTCCAATTTGCTGGGGACTGTAATGACAGGGGCCTGGTGATACTCATTGTCTCCTGTTAGAGTCCTGGTACCTTCCGGCAGATTACTGCCTCTTACGTCCTGTTGGTCTTGTGTAGGACTGCGCAGCATTGGATCGAAACGATTGATTGTATGGTTGGTAGGTATTCTGTGAGTAAGTCTGGAACCGCTGTTGGAATTGCAGTCGAGATGTATATTGCCCCCGAGCTGTACCTCAAAAGGACAGGAAGTGGCATTGCTGGAGAGTGGCTAGTGATTTTGCAGTGTCCGTGTCTGCTTTTATGGACTGTAGCCCCTCATCAATGTGCTTTCCAAACAAGCACTCCCCATCAAAGGGCATATCAAGTACTTTGGCCTGTACCTCAGGACGAAAGGTGGTCGCTCTCAGCCAACCTTGATGACGCAGCACCCCTGTTCCTGCCATCTGACGAAAGGTGGTAGATGACACGTCAATGGCAATTTCAATGAGCTCCGAAGATGCTCCTCCCCTTCCAACAGTTTGTCCTTTGCCGCCTCCTTTTTATCCTCCGGAATATACTTCAACAATGAGGAAATATCAGACCACATCTGTCAGTCATATCGTCCTAAGATAGCCATGGCATTGGAGGCCCTAATAGAGTTGCCACCAGAGCAGAAAACCTTTTCCCTATGTTGTCGAGCAGGCGACCTTCCTTATCAGGGGGAGCAGAGCACGGGGACGATGGATTTTTGGCCCTTTGCTGTGCTGCCTGCATAATGGCAGAGTCCAGTCTAGGATGACCAATAAGGCATGTGGGCGAGTTGTCAGGGGCCTTGTAGTTTTTGTCCAGCTTTGGAATCACCGCTGGAATAGAAGCTGGTGTTTTCATTAGCTTGAGGCCCTCCTGCCACAAAACATCCACTATCGGGATAGCCCTGATGGAACGCTGAGTGCCTGGCTTGAAATTGTACAATAAACATTCAGTCTGCTTAGCCAGCATGGGCAGATCAAAGAGATTGAAGGCAAGCTCCAACAGATAGTGAAAGCCACCGATGTCTGTAGGTGGAGAATCTGCAGAAGGCGGGGTAGGAGATGGTGGCATGGGAGCTATATAGTCATCCCATTCATCATGTGTATCCACGTCAGTATGTATTTCACCCTCCTCTATTTGCAGCTGATCTACAGCCTGGGTTTCCTCCGTGAAGATAATCGGGTGAGGAAATACTCTTTCCTTGGTGGATTTAGGAGTGCCTTGGGCAGCTAGATGAACAGGATCTTCTTGATGAGGCGGCGGCTGTTGAGCATTAGCATCTGGAAAGTGCCAATAATAATCGTCAATCATATGACGTAAGTACAACACCAAGGATACCGGAACATTCACTGATGGCTCCCTAAAGTGATGACCTTCCTCCTCCCGGTCATCATAGGGGTAACGCTCCCGGAAAGATTCTGGCCGCTGCGCAGAAGAAGTATCTCTATCCGAAAACTAATACTCTCCCGCCAGGTAAAAGGATGGATCATTGTCCTCAATGTCTTCATCATCAGAGTCCTGACAGTTGACCCTTAACTGTGATGGGCTATAGGCAGGGCCAAACATACCTTCATCCTCAGACTCCTGAAAGTCCAATAGGCTAGCTGGTGGCAAAGGAGAAGTTTTAGAGAAATACTACATTTGTTTAGGATGCAGGAAGGTGGTTTTTCCCCCATAGATGGGCTCGACGACGGTGCAGTCACCGATACAGCCATCTGCTGCACCATCGCTGCTGCGTGTACGACCTACGTCTGCCGAGCTTTTCGTCATAGAGATCCTCATCAACAGTGAAGGTGTCGTCGCCGATGCCGTCATCAACTTTAGCTGTGGACCTGATGACGCTGCCGGTGTCGACGTTTTGACCGTCGTCAGCGTGGCCGTCGCCGATGAGACCGTCAGTGGTGTAGAGATATCAGCTTTACTTGTGGTGGCGAGAGTCTTTGAAGAAGCCATCAACGGTCGAGATGAATGGTCTCTGACAAGAGTCAGGGAAGCAGAAGCTAGTGCTGAAGACTATTTTGAGGCGACCGCCGGAGGTATTTTTTGTGGTGTTTTACCTCAGATTTATCTTACACCTGGGAAGAAGAGCTGTCGTCCTGTCTTTCCCTAGAAGAAGAATGACCTTTCCCCTCCGGTTCAGATTCTGAGTCTGAAGTAGCCTTCTTCTTTTGGAGCCAGAGGAGTAGCCTACCCTCTCTATCTTTGAGAGTTTTGGCAGAAAAAGTGCAGCACTATTTGCATTCCCTGGGTTTATGGTCAGGGTACAGGCAATAAAGACACTGTTTGTGGGGTCTTCAGAAAACAGCCTACACTTCTTACAGGTTTTACAGGGCCTGAACAACCCTTTTTCATGCTCTGGCATCTTGAAAATGAGAGGTAAAGAAACAAAACAATAGTATCTTGAATGTAGCTGAAAGCTGGAGGTCAAAAGTTGAAGCGAAAAACTATCACTGAGCAGAGCTCAGAGATACTCCCTATCACATGGCAAGAAGTAAGAAATCTAAGGTATAGTGGCTCTGTAGGGGAAGGTTACTCTGAGGTCTCTGCTGTGATTGACTGAACTTTGGATGTTATAAAATGAGGTTTAACCCCTTGACCGCGATCGGAATTCCGCTTGTGTGCTGGACATTCCGATCGCGGGTGTGGTCGTGACGAGCTCAGCTCGTCATGCGCACAGCGCGACCGCGCAGCATGACGAGCTGAGCTCGTCACGAGCATCGAAGGGGTTAAATGTTGCTAAATTGTGCTTTTCTTTTCAATGGAGGTCTATGGTAATGTCTTTAATACTGCTATTTGTACTGTTACCGTGGGAATCCCACCATTACGACGGGGAATATTCAAGCATGTGAATCTATAAAAGATACAATACTGGAGAATACCATGCTCCTACAATTTATAAAGTTCTGCCTGCATAAAAAAGAAATTGTTTGCGGGGCAATTTTATCAACAAAAACAGGGGACTGCCATGGTTACATGTTTCGCCCCCAGTTACGCAAATCTTTTAGTGGGCTGGTGGGAGAAGCAAGTGGCCTGGACAGCTGAGAATGAGCAGTATATGGAGTCATTAGTACTATGGACTCGTTACATCGACAATTTATTTATAATCTGGAAGGGAACACGCAAGGAGGTAGAAGAATATATTATGAGTTTGAATAACAACACTCTAAACCTCAAATTTACAAGTAACAGTCCTACTAACGTCCCATTTCTTGATATAGTGTTTGTGGAGGGAAATAGATTAGAAAGCGCCCTATACAGAAAACCCACGGCAGGCATTTCTCTGCTACATGCAAGCAGTCACCCTCCAAGCAATTTAGTTCAAAGTATTCCTTATGGAGAACTGCTCTGTATAAAACAAAACTGCTCTACTCCCTGTGAGCACCTACATGCAACAGAATTAGGAGGCGAGGATACTCATAAAGGGTCTTAGGAGAAGCAAGGGAGCAGGTACAACAAAAAACGAGACAGCAATTGTTACTAGAAAAAGAAAAAAACAAGCAAAGAGAGGGAGAATGCACTCAAGAATCTATGAGACTTGTTACAAACTACTCCACAAGCTCATCAAAACGTTTCCAGATAATGAAACGTAATTGGAATATTTAAGATCTGACCCAGTAATTGGGCGATATCCATGACAACATCTCCACAGATTTCATACAGGCAAAGTACTGCACTGAAGTACTTACTGGTCCACAGTCAGTCACTACTCTGATCTGGAACAAGGAAAGAAACCAGTGACAGGATTTTTTCCTTGCTTAAGATGTAAAGTGTGCAAGACACATGAGATACTGCAATCGAAAAACAAGGGGAAATCATATAACTACTTAATTGTAATTCTGATCATGTGGTATATTGGCTCATTTGTCCATGTGAAAAGAAATACATAGGAATTGCAACAAACATGGCAAAGAAGAGGGTATTAGAACACATGAGGGCAATCACCAATCATGATGCAACCTATCCAGTTGCAAGAAATTTTCAGACATAACATGATAGTAACCTGGATCTTTTAATATTTTTCTGTTTAGATCAAATTGGGAAAGATGAGAGAGGGGGAGACCGGGTCAGAAAGCTAAGATAGATGGAATCAAAATACATCATCACATTACAGACCAAACACCTGGCAGGCCTTAACTCCGAAGAAGAACTATGGATCCACATAGGATAAAAGATCAATATACATCTTTTCCCTCTCCACCAGTAACTGCTAAACCTCATAAAAACAGTAACCCTGGGCGGAGTTCGCGGAGTTGAACTATGCTGCACTACCCAAAGTGCAAAAAAAACTCCGCCGCACTACGCGGAGCTACGCGAGCGGCGGAGTACAATAGAAAAATGCCGTTCGCCGTGATTGCACAGTGCCGGATGCTTGTCCGCACTGTGCAATCATTGCGAACGGCACCATGCACAGTGCAAGCGGTCCCTGCTTTCCTTTTCTGCCGCTCGAGTAGATTTTTACTCGAGCAGCAGCTTTCTCAACACGAACGGGCAGTTTCTCAACGCGAGCTGTCGCGAGCATACGCGACCACTCGCAATGAGAAACCTGACCCCCCCGCGTTGAGAAATCTTGCTGGGATGTTGATTTTCCACGCTCGCCAACTAGATGTTGACGATCACAAATGAGGAAAAATCTCTCCGGGAGGTTGATTTGCCTTGCTCGCGGTCGCCAACTTGACGTTGACGAACGCGAGCGAGGAAAAAAACTCCGCTACGCAACGCGAAGCGGAGTTTTTCGGAACTCCGCGATCTCCGCGCAACGCGGAGTGCAGAAAACTCCGCAAACTCCGCAAGCGGAGCGGAGTTCACCGCCCAGGGTTAAAAAACAGTAGGACTGTAGTCAAATGAGAGACAACAGAATACCAATATGATGAGACTAGATTCAATTATCGGAAAGGGATAACTAACAAAGATATTTAATCAGTACATTGTAAATAGTTATCTATAGTTATGTAGGCCCATTCTGGGCACGATTATGAACAATATGAGGACATAAATTGCCCTCCCTTAATTTATGACAATAAATGAATGCACATTGTAAATAATAATTTGCACATTGAAATTATGTGGTAATATCTCATGTATTGAAACAAAACATAACAACATATTATGAGTTAGAGAACCCTTGACAGAAATCGTAAAATGAAATGCAATATATATGATTATTTTTGAGATTATCATTATTTTGTGGTTATGAATAATAAGATGAAAGTACATACTGCTGCCAAGCACCACCATGTGTCAATCTGTATCTGAGATGTTAAAAGGAAAAAAGCTAATGAAATGCTTATATCCGATTATGTAACAGAGAGAATAAGATGGCAGTCACGTTTGTGGTGGAATTTTCCACAGTTGCAATACGATCCGTCTTCTATTTCAAGTACCAAAGAACAACACATGCAATGCAATGCTTGTATATATAGAAGCAATATGGCACAGATAGCATTGACATTGGAAAAGGCATTACAGCCGAAACACGTTTGTTTTTAATGTAATAAACCAACAAAATACAACCTCAGTTGTGAGTGCGCAAGACTCTTTCTCCCCTTTCGGGGAATTCCTGCATATATATATGTGTGTGTGTGTGTGTGTATATATATATATTCTCCCCAGTTCAGGAGTACCTTACCTCAACTACCTCTGAACTATTTTATCCTCATATCCCAGTGTCTATTTTATTCTTATTTTATATACTGTCACTATGTATTTTCTATTTACGCCATATGTAACTCATGTAATTGCTGCTGTGCCACCTATGTGTGTCTACCCTCCCCAACTATGTAACACCCTACCTTCAAAACTACATATAGATATCCTTCCATACACTATATTCTACTTTTATATACTCTTACTATGGTTTTTTATCCGCTTGTCAACTCACATAATTACTGCTGTGATATCTCTGCAAAGCGATCTGATACACTTGGGTCAAGTTCACACTATACAAAACTTGATAAATATATATATATATATAAATATATATATAGTCACTGAAAAATATAAAGGTTACACGGATGTTATAGTTATGAAATAGAATTAAAAAAACACCTTAGAAATTCACTGAAAAAAACAAAGGTTACAGAGACGTTATAGTTAGGCTCACATTTCACTCGTACAAAACCAGTGAAATTCAGCAGTTATAGTTACCTGAGCTAACTATGACTTACGGCCCTGCAATGCACTGCTTACGCCCTCACATATTACATCATTCATGACATGGTCAGTGACAACAATGATGACATCTCAAATGACATCACTGATGACATCATCCACAGAACCACTCACACCTCCATATAACCTCTCGTAGACCTACACAACCACTCACATACCCATTCCCAGACCCATACCACTACTCCCACTCACTCCTCCATAGAGCCACCCACACACCAACTCAGTCTTACAGCCACTCACAACCATTCACTCACCCATACAGCCACTCATACAACCAGTCACTTACCTGTACAGCCAGTCACATACCCACACACTCACCCATACAGCTATTCACACACCCACTTATTTACCTACACAGTCACTCACTCACACATACAGCCTCTTAACACAGCCACTCACTCACCGGTACAAGCTCTCACAGTGAGCAATAGCGTTGTGAGAAAGATTAAGTGCCGAAACGCGTCTGACGCTTGTTTTAATTTTTGTCTGTCTGAAACTGGAAATAAATTAATTTGGAATCAGCTACCAGGAGTGCCGTTCTGTTATATATCCATACCGGAGGTTGGGACCTGTTTGAATATGCGCAGGCGTTCTCGTGCACCCCCTGCGGTCAGGCTGCACGCCGTATCACCGCAGAACCGAGAAGTGTATACATATATATTACTCCACAACGACTATCCACTCTTCCAGGTCAGTCCATCCACACTTTCCCTCATATTCAATTTAACGGCAGCTCGGCCACAGTTCCAAGTGCTAGGTGATTTTTATTATTATTCTTGCATCTTAGCAACACCCTACAATTGAAAACCTACACGTTTCGGCATACATCTTTAACCGGGCTATCCCATCTACCCCACAACCAGTGTTTAAAAATCAACAAGGGACTCATGCGTCCACATCCTGCACTTCCTGATGGCAACATCTACAATGTTAAAGGAGAAACTATCGTCAATGGGTGTCAGCCATATTGAAATTCTCATTATCAAGGGCAATCTTAGAGCAGTCTCATAGGTCCACAGTGCATAATAAATACATATTGACAACTTTCACCTGAAATAGGCGGAAAGGGGAGATGGATAACATACACAACTAAATGACATGACTGGAAAAGCAGATATTATTTTATATAAATCAACTAACTGGCATTATAAGTGCATAAATGATAAGGTTGTAAATACAAATGGTTCAACGGGTTCCATGTAAACATGACAATATGCAGGTCATTAATTCACCACATTATTCCTATATAAATATCATATAAAACAGTCAATCTTGATCCTGCAGGTGTCAATATCCAAAGTATAAAGTGCTAATGCTTCTATCATATTGCACAGAACCCATAAAGTGCAATAACATAGTCAACTTCTATATAAAGTGCTCAGACTGCATATTGCACGAATCCCTAAAGTGCACTAACATGTATAAATACATCCAGTGATCAAATTAGCCCACACGATACAGCATCCTCCCCCTGCTTGAGGGAATGTAAAGTGTGCGTGCATCTGTAAACAACCAATTTATAATAAACCACCCTAAGGAGGATATAAATAAATAATCTCTAGAAATTAAATATGTTCGCTGATCCAGTCAAAAAAAATATATACAATAAATAATTCAATGTAATATTGAAATACAAATAAGTGTGAATGAATCCATCCCTAATCCCCTAAAACAATAGACTCAAGAGACAGCTTCTGATGACCCCAATAATCCATATAGCTGCATCCCATAACATGATAATGACTCAATTAGTGTGCCAAAAATGTAACAAGATCCCATTGTATTATTATCTGATGCTGTGTAAAGTGCAAGTGTATTCTAAATTACCAACTAACGGGGGTACCAGCGGGTATATATATATAATATCCCAGAGGGAGTTGCCATTGGGTTTGGATCATGTTTTTATAGGAAATTGATTTTTTGGTTTGCTTTCAAAGTTTGCGTTGTTTGACGAGTCTTCACAAAACTTTCCCAAAAATAATTTCATCTGCCTCGGCTTCTTTGTGGAAAGATTTGTGGTGATCCGCCAAGTGGGGTGGGAGAAAAAGGAGGCATCCCAAAATGTGTTTTCCTATTAATTTTTCTATGGGTAACATAGACACAGTTACAGAGATAACAGCTGAAAGGAATTACACCAAATTTGGCAGAAAGTTAGATTTTGACCCAAAAACCATGCTTTTTGTGATTTGGTGTAAATCCATTCAGTGGTTTATGAGAAATGGAGGGTCTATAATAATTGCATATATATCATACCTCAGAGGGTCCAACAGATCAAAAGATTTCATCTGATTGCCTGCCACCACAAATTAAAAATTCTCCTAGATCATTGAAACTATAACCCCAGGTGAGCTCACCATATGTTTTTTAAAGCACTCCAAGCTGGAGCTGCAGTGCAGAGCCCCCTTGTGGTTGGCTCTATGGCCACACTCTGTGGCCTGAAAAATGTTTTTTTTAAAGTCTCAGGCATGTTGATTTTTTTTTTTTAAAATAATGCTTTATTAAAAATATTTGATGACAATCACTTTAATTAAACATTGTAATGTGTGAATTTATAACATATACATTTGATTAGAGTTATTGGTGATTTTTTTGAAAAAGACAATAGTTCTTCTTTACATATGTTGATGTGCTGACCCCTTGATAAAGTCAATAGACCCACTTTTTATATTTTGGTGTACTGACTCTGACAAAGTCAGTAGGTCTGCCTTACTTAAAATGACACCCTCTATATTGTTACATCACAAAGTAGTCTGTACTTGCCTGTGGGGGGGTGGCATGTGCTGGGGGTTGGGTACAGGGCCTGGCAACAGGCCAGGCCCTCCACCCAAACCCAGGCCACGCACATCCCAAGGCCTGAGGCCAGGTCCTGCGCCCAAACCCATGATGCGCATAGCCAATCTTACTTTATGTAAAAATTTAAAATAAAAAAATCACTGAAAGAACAAAGGTTAAAGTGATGGTATTGTTAGGAATTGTAAATAATAAAAAAAATAGAAATTCACTAAAAAAGCAAATGTTGAAAGGACATTACATGTAGGTGAAAATGTCAGTTAAAACATACCGTTTTAAATAAACAAAACCATACATGACATGTTTTATGAGATCATTGATAACATAACTGCAACATCTGACATGACATCATTGATTACAACACTGTGCATTGCGAGGACACAAGTTATAGTGACTTCAGGGCTCAAAGTATAGTTACTTGAACTTCAGTGGCTTAAAACTCGATGTTTTGGGGGGCGTGGCCAAGTAAGATGGCTGCACGGAAGTGATCCGGGTTGGCTCCGTTGTATCCCGCTGCTCCGACGTGTGTTCTGAGCCCCAACACAGCCAACAAACACAACTGAGGGGCCATGAAGTTGAGCAGCGTCGGAAGGAGTAACTAGATTGTGCAGAGAACGCGCAGTTTGTGTGTGAGACCCGGACGATCTGCGGAGGAGGAGCGAGCCAAGATGGCGTCGGACCCTTGTGCGCACCGGAGCTGATCTGCGGGAAGAGCCCGGAGGTCGCGACATGCCGAAGCGAAGTGCCGTGGTTCAGCCCAATATCGGAGGAGACGGCTGGTGGCAGGGAAGGAAAACCGCCTGGCGGACGAAGGGAAGCCCGGGGACGCGCCCTGAGGGTTCGTCTCCACGCATACGGTGCTATTGCAGCGGGGAGTGGCTTAGTTCTGAAGGACCCCACTGGTTCGGTGGCTTCACGGAGAGAAGGTACGGAGGTGAGGGGGGCCCTACGATGAGACTGCCATAGCGAGTGGAGAGGAGACCATGAGGAGCTCCGCCTGACCTTAAAATGGCAGCCGCATCTCCCTCCTTCAGCTACAACACGGAGGGCTTTCCAGAGACACCGTGAAGGGGGGATGGAAGCTCCTGAGGGGGACCCAAGACCAGCCTCACCACATAGTGATTAGAGCAAAGAAGAAAGAATATGAAGGGCATCCCCTCTATGCCTGACCCTTCGATGGCCGCCAGAGAATGCCTTCACAATGCTGAGCCACTCTACAGCAAGCCTTAAGAGCAGGACGCATTGGGAAAATCTCAAGAGGCTTCAAGACAAGACGCACTGGTTCACCACGAGCCTCACGAGTGAGGGATATAGGGCGCAGGAGTGAGTGGAGGAGAAGGAGACGACTGCATCTATGCCACCTAAAAACCCCTGCCCAAGGTATCTAACTACTTCAACTTGGCAGAGAAGAAGCATTCAGACGAGCAGAGGAGTGCCGATTTGGGAATGGCACTGACTAAGGAGGACCTGCTGGCTTCCTTGAGGGACTTCAAGGTTGAACTGCCCAATGAACTAAAGGGAGACCTCCAGGCCTCAATGGAACAACTGAAAACGGACCTGTCGGAAAAAATGACTACGCTGCAGCAAGATGTAGACTCTATAGGGTCAAGGTTGCTAGATACGGAAGCCCAAACGCAAGAACTGGATAAAAGAATGACGGACATGCAAGACAAGGTTCAGCACCTGCACGCGCAACTCCAGTTGGCATTACTGAGGAACAAAGATTTGGAAAATAGGTCCAGGAGAGACAATATACGTATCAGAGACCTGGAGGAGGGGGCGGAGGGCCCCGACCTGGAGGCATTTATAGAAGGGCTCTTTGCAGAGATTTTGGCGCCAAAGCAGATGAAGACCAAAATAGAGCGAGCGCACAGGATTGGGCCGGCGGCATCGGGGGAGAGAAGACGCACCAGAGACATCCTGGTCAAACTCCATTTGTTCAAGGCGAAAGAGGCAATACTAAAAGAAGCAAGGAAAAAAGGCGCCATTTCCTTCCAAGGGTTTAGATGCTCACTTTTCCAAGACCTATCACAGGCGACTTTACAACGGCGCCAGGCCTTTAGGGCACTTACAGAGAAACTGCGTGAGGACCAGGTGAGATACCGTTGGACTTTCCCTTTCGGCTTAGCCTTTGAGTATCAGAACAAACAATACCATGTTACAGAACTCAAAGAGGGTCTGGAAATCCTGGGTTTGCCGCCAGTTGAGGAGGACACCCGCATCACAAAGGGGAAAGCAGGAGAGTCGTCGCGTTCGAAAACAACATAGTGGACAGCGGTTTCTAAAGGTCGCCAAACGAAGACTTGAGCACAGGGTTAGAAGCTCAGGTTTCTGTCCGCAAGGAGGGTGGCTGGGTGGTGCCCAGCAATGTGAGGTCGAGAGAGGCTCCCATTTGGTCATTTTGTAGTCTCGTTATATGGGACTAATGGAAGCACAAAGGTTTACTGGACTTGCGTTCAGACGCTTTCACGTCAGAGATCCTATAGCACACTGATCTGTAACTTTCATTGGCAATGTTGAGTTCTTTAACACACCAGCGGGGGCGGTGGAGAATCATGATTTGGGAGACACAGGAAGCTACCGCAGCCTTCGGCGAGGGGCTCATGAGGGAAAGGAGCAGCCGAGGCCGCAGCAGGTAAGAGCGGTGGGGCCCTGTGAGGGGGGATTTCGAGAGACGACCACGAGGGAAATTTAAATAAATAATTAATTTTCCCTCGTGGTCGTCTCTCAAAATCCCCCCTCACAGGGCCCCACCACTCTTACCTGCAGCGGCCGCAGCTGGAAAGGAGTACGGCCCAGATACTGTTAGTCCCAAGAGAGCAGAAGACAAGGGCTCGGAGGGCACCACATTTGGCAGGTCACAGGCACAGGCGAGTGTTATGATAACGATTGCTTCATGGAACGTTAAGGGGCCAAACTCTCCACTAAAATGCCAGAAAGTCTGAAAATATCTGCTGGATCACCAATTCAAAGTGGTGGCGTTACAGGAGACACAACTTAAAAGATCGGACGAAATGAGGCTCAGACATAAGCACTACTCACTGATATATAGATCCTCCGCCAAAACATAATGGGGTGGCCCTAATGTTTCATAATTGCACCAAATTTCAACCAGAGGGGATAAAGACAGATAAGGAGGGTCGGGTGGTAATGGTAAAAAGGAAACTTAGAGTCAGGGAGGTCACTTTTGTCTCTGCCTATGTTCCTAATTCTGGCCAGGCGGCTTTTGTGCATGCACTATTGGATTTAGTGGGGGGGTTTGCGGTGGGCCAAATAGTCCTGATGGGAGACTTTAATCTTACCTGGCACCCAACGGAAGACAGCACGCATGCCCATAGAGCAGCGGGGGGATACTTTCCCAACACATTGAAGGGGGCCTTCCGTGATTTGGGTCTCATAGACACTTGGAGGAAGCTCCATCCAACCACTAAGGATTTTACATTCTTCTCACACGCCCACCAGTCTTATTCCCGGTTGGATTACATTTTCCTGACCCAGGGATTAAGGGGTACGCTCCAAGACGCCAAAATCCTCCCCTTATCCTTGTCCGACCATAGCCCAGTGGCCATCTGTCTGCGTTGGGGGGGGACACAAGGGGGACCTCCGAGATGGAGTGCTCAGGGATGAATTGAGGGAAACGATCACGGAATACTTCCAAATAAATGTCCCACAAGACACGTCCCCCCAAGTCAACTGGGACGCTTTTAAAGCGGTCCTGCGAGGGAAATGCATTACATTGAATTCTGCGTTAAACAAGCAGAGAGCAAAAGAAAGGAGTGACCTAGAAGCCACTCTTTCCCAGATAGAATGTGAATACAAAAAAAAACCCACGCGCACTTTAAAAGGGAAACTAGGAGTGATATATACCAACAGAGCAGAATTCACATTGCTCCGAATGCGGCGCAACGCGTACACCCAGGGAAACAAAGTGGGCACGCATCTGGCACGTCAACACCAGGAAAAATTAGAAAGGGAGCATATTGGAGGAATCAACAGCGGTAAGGGGGAAATAGCACATGACGATCAGACTAAGGCGAATATATTCGGGAAGTTCTATCAGGAACTATATACGGCAGACTCGTATGACGCCCAAACTCAGACAGACTATCTGGCCTCGCTGACGCTCCCACAAATCCCGGTCGCTTGGCAGGGACAATTAGACGCCCTAATATCCGAGGAGGAGGTGAGTCTAGCCAATAAAGCACTAAAGACTCATAAATCGCCAGGGACTGATGGACTGACCTCTCTTTTTTACAAAACATAAGCACCCAAACTGATACCACATATGACGGCCCTATTCAATGACATTGCGTCGGGTCAAGGGGTGACTGCATCCTTGTCGGAAGCTCTGATTACAGTTATTCCTAAGCCGGGGAAGGATCATCAATTTTGTGCGTCTTACAGACCGATAGCGTTACTTAATCTGGATGCCAAATTATAATCAGCTATCCTAGCGTCTAGCTTAGCGGATTTAATGTCCGATATTATTCACCCGGACCAATCCGGATTAATAAAAGGGCGTCAGACGCACGACAATATTCGTAGAACATTGCATTTAGTGGAAAAGGTTTCCAGGTTTAGAATCCCGGCGGTATTGGTGGGGTTAGATGCAGAGAAAGCTTTTGACAGGGTGGATTGGCACTTCTTATTCCTCACACTAAAACGCTTTGGGTTCCGAGATAGGTTCATTCAAATGATTAGAGCTAACTATGTGAGCCCGAGTTCCAGAGTCCAGGTAAACGGGGTCAGTTCAAACACTTTCAGGCTGGGCCAGGGAACACGTCAGGGGTGCCCTCTCTCCCCCCTGCTGTTCGCCCTGAGTATTGAGCCGCTGGCGGCTCAACTTCAGGCATCACAGGACATACAAGGTATTAGGTTCGGAGGGAACGAACACAAGGTCTTGCTTTTCGAGGATGATGTTCTTTTGACACTCACCTCCCCCAGAGCATCGTTGAGAGCTCTCCAAGGGGAATTGCATAGATTTGAGGCGGTCGCGGGTTTCAGAGTTAACTTGACTAAATCGGTGGTGTTAAATTTGACAATGACGGAGGGGGAGAGATTTCTAATTCAGGGGGAATCCCCTTTTGCCTGGGCCAAACACACGATAACATACCTAGGGATCCAGATCACTACACGTATAAATGATCTATTTAAGGCGAACTACCCACCCTTGGTCTCTCAAGTACAGAAGGAACTTAGGAGGTGGAAACTGCTGTTCATTTCATGGTTGGGGAGGATAAATGCTGTCAAAATGACTGTCCTCCCTAAGTAATTATACCTGTTTCAGGCGCTCCCGATAGAATTGGAGTAGGATTTCCTCCCTGGGATCCGTTCCATGATCCTGCGATACATCTGGCAAAACGGGAGGGCGCGTCTACCCTTTCAGGTGCTGAAGAAACCGCGGGCGGAGGGGGGAACAGCATTGCCAGATTTTGGGCTGTACTACAAGGCGTCCCAACTGCGAGTGATATCGGAATGGTCCAAATGGGAATCGGATAAACACTGGCTCCACATGGATCGGGCTATTGTGGGTAGGACCATTTGGAACGTTCTTTGGAAACCTAAAAAAGATAGGCCTCCCCAATGCTTATTTAAGCACCCCCACCAGAACCACTCTCAGGATATGGGATGAGGTGACACGCGGACAGGGGTGGACCTCCTTTCCATCCCCATACACCCCCATACACTTCAACCCAGAATTCCCACCAGCGCTGAGGGAGGTCCGTTTGATGCTTGGAGAGAGGGAGGATGCTTGATGCTTTCGGACTTGTTTCACAATCAGGACATCCTCACTTTCGAAAACTGTCAGAGGGAATTTAACATCCCACCTTCGGAACATTTTCATTATATGCAGCTGAAACACTGGGCACTACATCCACATGTGCGGGAGGCGGCAACCCGGGAACTGACTCCAATAGAATCCTTCGTAAAGAAGGTGGGAACCACAAGAGGGGTTATCTCCCATCTATATGGTCTTCTGGTATCTACAATAATAACACCGAGCCCGAGGTACACGTCTTCCTGGGAGCGGACATCGGGGAGAGAAATAACGGAGGGGGAGTGGAAACACTTATGGGCGGACATTGCTAAACACAATCATTCTTTGGAGTTAAGGGAAGCACACTACAAAACGTTATTTGATTGGTATCTATACCCATCGAAACTCAAAAAGATCTTCCCTCATTCCTCAGATCTATGTTGGAGGGGGTGTGGGCTGCTGGGGGACTTTTGCCATATTTGGTGGGACTGCACGACCATTAAACCCTTTTGGGAGGAGATTCTGGCCCAGATGAAAGATATACTGTCATACCCCCGACCGAATTCAATAGAAGCGACCCTCTTAGGTTTAAGGGATCCTACCCTGGAACATCAAACCAGGGCAGACAAGGCGATTATGTGGGCTTGTTTTGGGACGGCAAAAAAGACCATAGCTATGAATTGGAAGAAGAAGGGGGCTCCAGCTTTGGCACAATGACACTCCCGACTATGGAAAATCCTTACGTTGGAGCGGATGGCAGACATCTTTAGAGATGATTATAAGAACTTCGAGTATAAGTGGTGCCCTTTGGTGACATATCTTACGAAGGGCCTCCCATTGGCGTTGTGCCCTCCCACACTGAGAGATCTACATCTATTTCAGTTCTAGGATGCTTGGAGGGGGATCCTTCCCGCACCATGGGCCTAAAGAAGCTGGGGTCAACATTAGTGACACATTGACAGTTCTCACTTAGTTCATCAAGCACAGTAGGGAGGATGATTTTAAGGAATGCAGACTCTCCACCACAGGGGAGGGGGGGGGGGGGGGTTTCTCCTAAGTTTCTAATTTTCCAAAGTTCAGTTATTATGATGTTGGCACAATAGAGGCTTGCATAAATACGGGCAATCCAGATTTCCTGCATCTGAAGAAACTGTGTACACTGTAGATGGAGGGTTCCAGGCAGGAAATGATGTGTGGCCCAGTGCCTGACTGTATGACGTTTTCCAATTTTTTTTTTCAATAAACAGATGTTTGACACAAAAAAAAACTGGATGTTTTAACATGCATTTTCACCTAACTATGATGCATCTTTAACTATTGGTCTTTCAAGTGACTATATATTAACTACTGGCGGTCGCCAGTAGGTACAGTTAGACCATGTTTCCATAGGAAAAGCGTTTTTTGACTTTCCTGTATCTTTGGTGCTGGTTGATGAAGATGCAAGATGAAACTCTGCCCTCCGAGCCTTCAGGCAAGCTGATGATGCATACATTTCCTATGCAGTTTCGGTCTTAGAGTTCATTTACACGTTGTTCCAGGATTGTCCGCCTTTTGATAACTTGTGTTAGGATTTTGGCATGAGATAGGTGGGTGTCGTCTAATGAGCTGATTCTGCTTCCAGCATCCTCCGCCCAGCATGTGAAGATCAGATTTATTGCAGGATATGTCAGCTTGCAAGTTGTCTGTACCAGTGTTTGTGATTTGAGCAAGAGTATGTAGGGCATCAAGTTTTTGTGCAATCAGATCCAATTAGGATTTAGTATCTGATTTGCCCTAATAGGCGAATCAGGAATTGGACGATCTGACTTAGAACACTTTTGGCCAGCTTTAATTTCTTTAAAAGGAGGTTTTGACTAATTCAAGTCTTTTTTGTGGTCTTCCATTGTCCGTGTGATGAGTGGAAAATAATCAAATGTAACAACCAATGAACTCAATGGTTAAACAAGAGGTACACAACAGCCGTTTATATATGATCAGATATGCTCAATGTAGGGTGTGTCTGTCTAAACTTAGTCTGAACTTCTACCTGAATATCAGTTAAACTTTGAATAGTATCAGATGTTGGTCAGAAAGCTTACAAGTGACGTCCTTCCAGGGAGTCTAGTGATGGTCACCTTTTTTGGGGTCAGGCACAATACAGGAGATAGGATTATCCAACAGATCAAATCATACTCACGAAAAGAGGTTGGTAAGTGGACTAAGAGACTATGGATCCCACGTATTATTCTTATTGCCCACATTGTCTCCCAAAACAGCGCAAAGAGTAGTATGCAACCTTGGCGTTAAATTGTTTGCTGGTTGTCAAGGCAGTGTCTCCATCTTATGGTCTAGCGCGTCAACGTGCATCAGAGCAGTAGCAGCCAATGAGGGCCCTAAATGAGTCGCTGCAAAAGTCGGAAGCAACCAGCATCTGGAGGGTCCAGAAGCAATCGCACTGTTAGGTCCACTCACAGGTATTCAGTTAGTCCATTTCCCAATCACCGCACCGTGTGCATGCTGTATCTTCCTAGGTTGGATGCCGGGAGTTAGTCTAGAGTGCGTTTCGGCGGTAGTCAAAAAGCTGCTGTACAATCACTTCGGCCGTGATTTGCTCGTTTTCTCCGTATCTCTAGGGTTGTACCGGGATCAGTACATCTTTAGTCAAAATGTTTATTCTTGAAATTAATTGCTAGTCCTTCTACAGTAATGAATGGGGGCTGAGTCATCTCCTAAGCTTGTTTTGCTGATGGACATAAGGTTACAGTTGGAATCTGAGATTAGGTCTTAGATGTGTATGTGGTTATTGTTTGTACATTAATTAGGACGCAGCTCAATTGGCAGGATGTTTATGAGGGTGGACAGAAGAATGGGCAGTTAGCAGAAAGGGGTTAGAGTGGACAAGTAACAGTTGATGAGTAGAACAGTTGCAAGGGTCACCTTTGTACTTAAAGAGGTAGAATAGGGCCTTGATGGGTTTAATGGAGGCAGGGCAGAAAGTGAAATGAATTTGCTTAGTACAGGAAGAGAGTGAAGATATATATATGGAGGTGTGGAAGGAACAGGGTGCCTGAGGTGGAAAGAGGGGAGAGGCAGAAAATTGGGATATGGCTGGGAAGAGGTGAGAGAGGGCAAGGAGAGGAATAAAGGAGGGATTTGTGTTAGTGAAGTTGAGTGGGTTAATTGCATTTGATTACGGTTCTCTAAAGGAACTAATAGAAATTAATCACGAGGATTGCCTAGTGGGTTGGAGGTGGAAGTAGAGAGTAGCTAGTATAAAAGAGTAAGTCTGAGATAGAAGTTGGGGAAAGCAAGAGTAGGTGGGTGGCAACAGTAAGTGGGGCACATCAAGATGGCAGGAAGTAGGTTGTAAATATAATCCAAGAAGAGAGATAAGTAGGGGTAGCAGGTAGGTGGTGGAGAAGTTTGAGACTGGAGCAAAACAGAAGCTAGATTAGAGGATCTGGAGAGAGGTTAGCAAGAGAAAGGTTACAGGGTGTTAGACCTGGCACCCTAGGATGGTAGTCCCCCAAACATTTTCCCACACTTCTTTATTGATTTTTAACAAAAGGCGCTGTACAATGACATGCATTAGCTTGGATTAGGCTCCATGACACATATCTCAGTTTACAATGGTTAACGCAATATTGCAATGTACAGCTTCTGGTACATCCCGGAGTGAGTGCCATGGGAGCGCTCGGTTGTGTGGAACGCTTGGCGAATGGAAGTGGCTGCTATATCCGGTGCTATTAGTGCGCTTGACTGAATACAGCATGCAGGGGAGGAGGGGAGGAGAAGGGGAGGGGGGCCAGGGTGACAACAATGTAAACCGTTGCCCAACTCAGGTCTCTGTCGCTCCCCAATGCTTCCGCTCCACTTGTCAGTGATAACTACCTTACCCAGTGAGTGTCGTGTTTCCAGGTTATGTGTGAGGGGCGGGAGAAAGCAGGATAGTTTGGTGGCCTATCCACTAAGTGTCGCCGTTACGCATCGTGGCACGCCACTGCAGGCACTGTGTCAATGTCATTTGTGGAGACCTGGAGTCCATCATATGGTTGTCAGTTGTTTCGGAGATCCTGTAGGATGGCGTCCCATGCGTCTGCTATCGAGAGTTTGCGGAGTCCCAGGGGGTCCTCGTGGTGCAAGGCAATGCTTTCGGCTTGCGTCCAGTTTGTTAACGAGCGGAACCATGCTATTGCGGGTGGGGGGCACAGATCATTTCCAGTGCTTGGTGATTAAGCGCTTAGCTGCGAGCAACCCCAGATCTATAAACCTGGACGGTACTTTGTGCCTTTTTGACCTGAGAAAGAGACCCAGGAGACACACCTCACAAGTGCGCTCACATGTGCGCTCCCGCGTGCGTCCGGTGCAGTCAGTCAGGTGGGTGATGACACTTAGCTGGTAATCGTCAAGAGCAATACAACCCCACAACATGTGAATAAGGTCTGCATCCACCAGATTACATCTAGTGTGCCTAAAGTACCTATTTATTTTAGCTGGGGTCAGGTAAGCTCTCTGCACTATGAAGTACTATATGAGGCGGAACCGGGCCTTTCTGGGGATAAAGGTGGGTCCCTCCAATATAGCCGCCCAGATTCATGTCCCAGTGGTGTCTGAGGGGCACCAGAGGCTGTGCAGAGTGTGAACGCAGTGAGCCGGTGAACCATTCCGTGAGGTGTCTCCCTGTGCCCATAACGTCTATGTACTGGATGGTGAGGTGCATTGCAGGTTCCTGTGACATGTCCCCCCACATTGTCCGTAGTGCAGCGATCAGTGAAGTGTGAAGAAGGACCTGACCCAGTGACAAACCATCTTCATCTGCAAGGGTGTCGAAGGGTGCCAACTGACCATCCTGGTAGAGATGTATGAAGGTCTGGAGACCCACTTCTTGTCAGGCGGAGAGCTCCGCCCTGGTGGTGAGACGCTGGCCCCTCGGTGTGCCCAGCAGGGGCAATGCAGGTGCATACGGGACTGTAGGGCTTGTGAGGCATAGGCTTCGATGAAAGCACCTGTAGGCCATCTCTAGCATCACTTGGGTAGGCGCCCCACTCTGTCTCCCAGGTGAAACAGCTTAAGGATCGATGAGTGCACCCACGCCAGTGAGAGCGTGGCTGTGTCCCCAGGTTCAGTCCGTTGGCCCACCTAGACACCCACTGTAACTGCGCCGCCAGATAGTAGTGCTCCATATTGGGTGCAGTGAGCCCCCCCCCGGCCAGCTGGTAGGTATAGTTTGGATAGCGCATACCGGTACCGTGACCCATTCCAAATAAACTCCCGCATGGTACGCTCAAAGGAGCAGAAGACGGAGGGACGAATGCATATAGGCAGATTTGTGAAAAAATACAATAACCAGGGGAACACCAGCATCTTAAGCAGGGCTATGCAGCCGATGACGGACAGGGGCAAGCTCTGCCAAAAGGGCATTTGCGACTTGATGGCGGCTATCGGCCGCAGGAGATTCCCCTCCAGTAGATACGGACACCAAGGTATCGAAAGACAGAAGGCTGCTACTGCACTAGTGTGCCGTTAATAACCAGAGCAGGGTTGCGGCTAGAGAGATTGAATGGGTACATGCAGGACTTCGCCCAGTTCACTCTTAGGCCGGAAAGGGACGCAAAATCATTAAGAGTCCTTGCTAGCGCAGACTTCGACCAGTTCACTTTTAGGTAAAAGGAAAGCAAAATCATTAAGAGTCCTTGCTAGCACATCGGATGAGCCCCTCATATCTCTGATGTATAGAAGCAGGTAATCGTTATGAGAACGTGCGTGCCCCATCACCTAAGGGGATCCCCCATTCCACTCCACTCCCCCGAATGGGCGTCGTCAGCGGCTCTATAGCCAGCGAGAACAATAATGGTGACAGTGGGCATCCTTGCCTGATGCCACGGCTAATGGACACGGGTTCGGACACGAGAGTGCAAATGGGAGGGTGTACAATTGCCGCACGAGACGGCGGAAAGGAGTTCCAAGACTGTATCGGGGTAAGGTCGCAAATAAGAAATCCCATTCCAGCGTGTTAAATGCCTTCTCCAGGTCAAGCACCAGGCACGCTGAGTGACGCCAGCGCAGCGCTGAGTACGTGGCCACCCGGAAGAAGGGGCGCAAGTTAAGGGACGTATTTCGAGAAGGCAAAATTCCGTTCTGGTCAGCATGCACCAGATTAGGCTCCGGGGGCCAACCGATTGGCCAGTATTTTGGCCAAAATTTTATAGTTGGTATTTAGCAGATCCAGCAGCCGATAAGAACCCAACATTTTGGGGTCCCTGTCCAGTTTTGGCAGTGAGACAAGTAGAGCCTCACGGAGGGGTCCCGGAAGGACGGCGGCTTCTACAGAAGCTGCATAGAGGGCAAGCAGGCGGGGTACCAGCACCGGAGCATATGCTTTATAGTACTCGGCCGGTAGCCCATCCGGTCCGTGCGCCTTCACCGTGGCCAGTGCTTTGATGGCCTCCCAGACCTCGAAGAATGTGATTGGTTCTTCCAGCTCTGCCCACTGCCTCAGCATAATAGTGGGTAGATGGAGAGGGGAGAAGAAAGCTGCCAGTGCGGTCGGATCAGCACTGGTGGCTGCATAGTGCTTGACTAGTTCCCGGTGTATCTCCCGAAGAGTACATAGCAGCTGCCCCGATAGAGAGCGCAGTGAGAGAATTGGCTGCCGTGTCTGCTCCTGATTAATCAGCCACACCAGAAAGCGCCCCGCCCAGTCCTAAGCTGCATGTGTGCGGATGAAATGTGCGGCGTAATTTAGGCACCGCAGTCGCTCTAATAGTTCTGCGTGTTCCTGCTGCTACTCTGCCAGACGTCGCGCACAATCCAAGTTTGCTGTTGCGTCGGATTCCAGCTGAAGAAGCGAGCACTAAATGCGTGTGATATTGCTATCTAGCTGTCTGTGGATAACCCAGCTGAGACCCAAGCATTGTCCCCTGATCACAACCTTGAATGCCTCCCACTCCTCCCCTCTGCTGGCAGCTGAGTCAATATTTATTTTGAAAAAGTCAGCTGTGGCAGTGTCCAATGATGCCGAAAAGGGTGGATCCTCAAGTAACACAGGCTGGAGGCGCCATACATGTGTGGCCTGCCTAGCACTGTCCCACTCCATCTGGAGGAGCTGGGGGTTGTGGTCCGAGTGTGTCTGCCCCAGGTAGTCTATGCACTGAAAAACCATGGGCAGGGCAGCCAAGCTCACAAACAATCAATGCGAACATGGAGGTCATGTGGTGGGGAGTAGAAAGAGTACACCCGCGCATCAGGGTTCAAAGCACTCCAGACATCAGTTAAATGCCAGTGTTGCAGCCAGTCTCCCAAAACCCAGGCGTTAGATATGGCAACCGTGTGGGGGAGCGGCAGGAAAGACCTGTCCAACGCCATGTCAAGGACTACATTATAGTCCCCTCCTACAAGCCAGGAAAGGGCGCTCCATCGGACTAGGACGCCCGATCGTGCGTGCCAGAAGGTCGCTTGACCAAGATTGGTGGCATATATATTCCCAAGCAGTAAGTGCCTCCCATCAAGTTGTCCACACACAAACATATAAATGCCCTCCTCGTCCACCTCCATCTTCTCCACCGAGAACGGAACACCCGGTCTCAAACAGATAAGCACCCCCCTTGCGTATGAAGAATATCCCGGGGCAAACACCTGACCCCACCACCTGCGCTGGAGCCTGCGAGCCTCGGGCAACGTAAGATGTGTCTCCTGAGGCAACGCAATGTCCAGGAGCGGCCCATGCAGGTAAGATCGGTCGGGCAGGGTGGGGTGGGACTCAACAGGCGATGACGAGGGAAAATTAAATAATTATTTAATTTTCCCTCATTGTCGTCTGTCGAGTCCCCCCTACCCCGCCCCACCACTCTTACCTGCACGGGCCGCTCCTGGCTATGTGGGCTGACCTGCGCTTAAGGTAGGAGTATGCAGTATAGTGGTGCAAGGGTGTATGCATGCCCCTCACAATCCAGGTGACAATATTAGTGGTCAACATGGATCGTTGCAGAGCGTGTCTCAGTCAACCCGCCCCTCACACGGCCTCCACCAGTTCACTCAGCCGCTGCAACATGCCACGCAGCCACTTCAAGCATGGCGCTTGCTTTCGGGCCCGGACGCCGCAGCCCGAAGCATCCCCTCCGGTATTCAATTACAATATCAGGCCTGGCACGGCCATCAGGGTTCCAGTAGCCAGCAGCAGCCCCAGCCCCTCTCAGGTCGGCGCCGCGTCACCACTTCTGGCCCCTAGGCAGCTTGTCAGTCCTCTCAACCTCCGATCTCCTCTCAGCTGGGGGGCCTCTCCAAGTCAGCGCAGCCCAGTGCCCTTCTCCTGCAGCGGTGATCCATCATGGCAATCAGCAGATCCCCGGCCCGCTCACCACGCGGGCCCAGGTTCCAAGTGCTGTCTCGTCTCTAGGCTGCACTCCTCCACCTGGTAGCCAGCGGCGTGGCAGCTCACAGACACCCAGTGCAAGGTGAGTCCTTTAGAGGTTTGGATGGCACTGTGGGCTGATTATGCAGAGCAGATAACGGGGCTGGGATGCGGAACCTCTCTAGAGTGCATCCGACATCTTGGCTGGCAAGCCACGCCCCCCTTCCCTCACTTCTGTTTTGTAGAAATCGTTTTTGTTGGTGTGTTGGACAGGCTGCTGGCAACCAACCCAAGCAATTGCAATAGAGTACAAATCAAGAAGGACAGTCAGTAAGGAGTGACACACACAAATAGCAGATACAATTGAGCTTTAATAAAGCAATAACATGGATAACTGTATAAGCAATGATAGTTGTGCATTGGCAGAATGGTTATATGTATTTATAATGCAACACCGGTACAATAATCAAGCAAGAAGCAAACAAACTTACATTACTCACAATGTAGTGGGTCAAAGCACAAAAGTAATTTTGTATCTGTGAGCAGCACCGGGAAGTCTAACCTTTTTACTTCTAGTGCTTAACTTAATAGCTTAACAATGTCAAAACAGTCAGAGAACTATATATGAGCATACTGCATAATGCGATCACACTAACGGCGATATACCTTATCATTATACCTTAGGAAAATAGTTGCATGTGCATTTACAATGTAATGGTGCAAATAAGGAACAGGTCACAATGCAGTAAACCAAAATCTCAGGAATAATTCTGTAGTGCAGTAGAATATAACCTATCAAATAACAATTATAGACAGTAAAGTTTGTACGATGGAACAACGCAGGGATATAAGTCGCAAGCCTTAACCAAACATTTTTTACCACACATTTTTTTACAATGTGTCTGTTTTTACAACGGATGCCATTATCACACATTGTTTATTCATTTAAAAACAATGTATTTGTGGGAGGAGACCCCCACATCCCCTACTTACCTTAAATGCGTGGTAAAGGCATACGTTGTAAAAACATACACGTTGTAAAAACATGCGTGCACAAAAATGCGTGGTAAAGACACAACGTGGTAAAAATCTCGTTGTAAAGGCTGTTTCCCAATAGTACAATGCTAGCACAGTGATGGTGAAACCTATAGTCTGGATTCAGTTTCAATGCAGTTAATCAAAGGTACGGTAATAATAACTGATAAGTCAGGTTAGAGCAGTAGAATCAGGCCCTTTACCCCCCTGGAACTTAACTTTCCACAGCGCCGGGAAGCTTGCTCCAAGCTCTCTAGCAGCTTTGGTCAACGGCAGCTCTGCACAAATCAGTCTGTGAACTTCACTAAGGCAAGGACAACCCCATTTTTATATACAAAAATTTGGCTTGCACCACTTTCTGTTCCCTTCTCGCAGGTTCTGCACTGGTATCAGTATTTACAATTTTGCTCTTACTGGTACTCATCAATCATCCTCCCAGGCTACTCCAAGACACGTTTACGGTCAGTACACATGCCTCTGCCGGGTACATAAACACATCACCTTGGCAGTACATCTCATTGCGTCTAGTAGAAATAGCAAAACAAGCGTCACAAGATTCTCTTCTAGGGCTACGTGGTACACACGTTTTCTGCATGCATTTTCACTCATCAACACTGCCTAAGCTCATTTACCCTTCACGTCATAATGTCTTCTGCACACAATTCCCTCTATACTACAGTTGGCTTAAGAACTCTGTGCACTTTATCACAGCGCTATAAAGCCCTGACTGTAATCCCATATGCGCTTGTTCGCGGCTAATTGTGCCAAGCTGGGCCACCCCCTGTTGAGTGGGGAAACAAAACACAAGGCAGATTTCCAACGTAATTCAGTGAAAGATTTATTCTTCAAGTTTCCAAGCAAGAAACCCATGATGAAGGAGAGCATAGGAAGAGGCACCGATCCAGGCAAAAGCAGGAAAATAATCCCCTCTATGGATTAGAGTCTTCACAATGTTCCCCTTCTAAAACATCTGAGTGCATGACATAAATAGCAAATAGGAACCTTTAGTACAATGTATAAATTACACAAGTGATAACTTACAATTAAACCCCATACTACACCCTCCCTGTTTTTAGGTCATGATGACTCCGTACACTACACATCGATAAAGATCTCACACATCAACGACAAGAGGAAATCGACATCCCCTAATGCACCAAACAAGGACCGTTTATTAACTGGAACTATTACCAATTTTCTGACCACTGCAATGGGTATAATAAACACACAAATTGCGTGAGTAGAGACTGGGCCATCAAAAAAGCATTAGCCATGGACTCAACTAGAGATTCTCTCCCTGAAAATCCACCCACCAGCATAAGCCAAATAAATAGTCAAGAGGGCATATCTGAAGGTAGCGGTCGGTCAGCAGTTAATCCTAGCGTATATATGGGGGGCCTTGACACTGTCCAAGAGTGCGACCCTCATAATGAGAAGGACTCCACTGGGTCACCACCTAGCAAGAAACCAAAAAGTATTGCTCAACAAACAGAAGATGGCCCCTGAAAACTATCTGTGGCCACGAGACATCTTAACAAAGCAGCATATTGTGCAGTTCTTGAGACGGGCCTCTGTCTCAAAAGTTTGACAAAGGGACATCCCTGCTCCAAAAATCAATACATGTCGAAGACAAAGGGGAGCCCACCAAGCTTTACTTAAAACAAATGGAGACTGCACTCACAAAGCTGCTCAACCCAGTAGGGTCGCCACTTAAGGGCATTGAGGTGGCATTAAAAGAGATCCTCGGGCAATTCCCGAAACTAGTAGAACTCGATAAAAGTGTGGGTTCGGGAAGCACGTGTCATTGCCCAAACACCATAGAACATAGTGACACGAGCAGAGGCTCTCAGAAGGCAGCAAATGGGGCTGCACATTAATATCCACCATGCTATAGTATGTCTAACAACTCTGTTCCACTCTTGCAGCCAGATGTGACACTGCTGCCACCAGATTACCTGCCTACCAGGAAATCGAACGAGCTCCTTGCCATAATGCATCCTGTGACTTTGCAACTACGGCCCAGTGTTACAATCAGGTCAATCAGAAAATGAGCATCAGGTAAAAGCATAAGATCACACATTGGCTGTGCTCTTTGTGGGGAAACTTCAATAGCAACATCATATATCAAGGCATTATTATGACACTGAGGGGCACATGCATCAATGTAGGCAATTGCGATTCCATAATTGCGATTATTAAGGAATCGCAATTATGGAATCGCAATTGCCTATGCATGTAGGTTTTGCTAAAATATTAGTGATTCCTACATATTCCTTAATTGCGAATTGCGATTCGCAATTAAGGAATAGCTTCCCATTCATTCCTATGGGCCTATGGGCCCATACGAATGAATGGGAATTGCATGCGCAATTTGCGAGTACCAAATAGGTACTTGCAAATTGCGCATGCAATTTCAAGGGTGCAAGGGGGCCAAAAAGGCCACCCTGATGCACCCCTGAAATTGGCATATGATCACATGTTGCACACACACATGCCCTAAGGGCATGTGTGTGTGCAACATGGCACTTTGAAAAATTCACTTTTGTGCATTTTTCAAAGTTTTCGCAAATTACCATCAACTTGAAATTAATGGTAATTTGCGATTCCAAATTGCGAAATCGCAATTTTGAAGTGCACCATGCATTGCATTTGAGGAATCTCAATTTGCGATTTCCTAAATGCATTCGCAATTTAGGTAATCGCAAAATTTGCAATTACCTAAATTGCAAAATTGCATTTGGGTTGATGCATCCCAAATGCAAAAATATCAGTCGCAAAGGGGCAGATTCTGCGAATCTGCCCCTTTGCGACCGGTATTTTCAATGATGCATGTGCCCCTGAGAGTCTTGTAGATAGGAAACAGCATCAAGATGGAACAAGGAGACTGTATAGTTCTAAATTTCCGCAATGTACATTTGACTGTGTTGTGTTGCTCATTCTATGCGGGTGCTTGGAATGCCTCAGGGCTTGACAGGCAGGCTCACAGAACGTTAAGGGAATTACATTTTGGGGGTTCCAGGACTCGAGGATCGTTGGTGACAGAGAGCCGAGCAGACTTGTTTCTTGTACTCCCTGCTTATTAAAAGCTTCAACTTTGTACCGAGTCATGAGAGTCCGTGTATTCATACACCCACTTCAACTTGGCGACGAGGATGGGCTACTTTTCCTCCGCAGGTGACGGGGATCTAGAAGCAAACAAAATGATCCTTTCTTGCCCTCTTACATCCCTCTGTGACAGCACCGCTCCCAAACCCTTGTTACTCGCGTCTGTGGTAATCCAGGTATCCAACCTGGGGTGAAAACTGCGTAATGCAGGTAGCTTTTCCAATTCTACTTTGATCCTTCTGAACTCTTCATCACATAATGGAAACCATTCGAACTCTACTGACTTCCTAAGCAGTTGCCGAATATTGTACACTTTCTCCACAAAACTGGCTATGAACTCTGCACAATATTTCGCCATTCCTAGGAATGATCTTACCTCTTCCTTGCTGGTTGGGGCCGAGAACCCCACAATATCCTTTACCAGCGAGGGTTTTGGCCTGACACCATCCTCACTGATCACATGACCCAAATAAGTTACACTCCTTTCTGCAAATGTGCACTTGTTAATCTCTACTTTCAACCCCACATCCTGTAGTACACTTAAAACTTTTCTCAATCTCTCATCATGTGTTTCTCTATCCAACCCATGCACCAAGCTGTCATCCTGAAAGAACAACACTCCCCCCTCCTTCCCAAATAGTTTATGCATTAGTCTCTGGAAAACTGTGGCGGTGGATGCTAAACCAAAAGGCATACTTTTAAACAATGCCTATGCATACCTTAGGCACAAAGTAATTTCCAAATCTTTCAAAGCCGCTGCATATACATTGATGTCCCCACCAACTGCAACCTTAGGCATCCGATTGTATACTTTAAAACCGACTGGTCCCAAAGAATGCAAAAGAATCATCTTCTTTTGCTCCATTGACATTTCATTTTCCTCATCAATTGCACAAATGTAATTAGTGAAATAATCCTTCCATTCAATCCACTTCATATGTGGTTTCACTCCCGATGCCCAGAATGCATGCAGAGGACTAATGGTGAAATTTTGTAAAGCCATCCTCTTTTTTTTTTAAAGAGTTAATATATTGTCACTGTCGCAAATGGAATGGTACACAGGCCAGGTGTATAAACAGGATATCTTTATTGAGACTTGGTTCCAGGTAGATGAGTAGGAGAAGATGAGTAGATAAAGCGTAGCCCTACCAGGAGCAGCCTCCCTGCTGCTCAGCCTGCATCCACCAACTGACACTCCACACATAAACAAACACCCAAGCATTCCATGACGTCATCACACATTCCAGCATTCATCCTGGCTGAGCAGTAGGGAAGAGATAACTACAGAAGAGGAATGACAACAAGTAGTTTATGACACATCCTCTTTCCTTAGGGAACTAAAAGCAGAAAAATAGCACAAGAGTATAAACGTCAAAGTAGAAACGTCATTATAAACACTGCAGAAGAAAATATGGAAGAAACATTACAGAGTATACACATATGAAATGTACATATAACCATATGTAAAATATATCAGAAAATGTGGAAGGAACATTCCATGATATAAATGCAAAATAAACATGCATGCCCCATCCCCCTCCCTTGGGGAAGAACAAAATAGCGAGGGCATGACTTGGGGACACTCACCGCCCCCAAAACCTCCCCGTAAATGGGTACACTCTACACTTGAAAACATGACTGGGGCGCTAACCGCCTCCACAACCTACACTTAAACACTGAATCGGAGCACTCACCGCCCCCACAACCTCCCCACAAATGGGTACACTCTACACTTGAAAACATGACTGGGGCACTAACCGCCCCCACAACCTGCACTTAAAAACTGAATCGGAGCACTAACCGCTCCCACAACCTCTCCAAAAATGGGTACACTCTATGCACTTGAAAATTGAAGTGGAGCATTAACCGCTCCCACAACCTCCCTGTAAATAGGTACACACTATACCATTGGAAACTTGAATTGGGCGAAACTTGAATTGGGAACACAACGCTCCCACAACCTCCCCGTAAATGGGTTAACCGCTGACACAACAACTGACCTCCCATTGCAGGGTACACCGTAGGGTAAATGTCACCCTAGAAAACTGACCTCCCCATGGCATGGTACAACCTCCCCATACCAGGGTACATCACAGAATAAACTGAATAAGGGCACTAACCGCCGACACAACAACTGACCTCCCCATGGCAGGGTACACCATAGGGTAAATGTCACCCTAGAAAACAAGCTCCCCATAATAGGGGACAGATCTCCCTATGAGCCAGAACTGGAGCATTCACCACCCCATGAAACAGAACTAACCATCCCACAGCCACCCCCACAAAACAATATAGTAGCAATGAAAATGAACAAATAGGAAGTCTGTTACTCCGGTGAGCGATCTCTTACCCGAGGTCCTCACCCAAAGTTCCATATAGCTGTTGGCATCCAATGCGGTGTAGTGCAGTGACTTCCTCTTGGTAGCGTCTCACGTATGATGTGCAAAGTAATCAAAGTTGTGGTGTCGTTCAACACTCCACACAAACTGCAATCAAAGTCCAGTGTCCTGCGTGTGCTGAAAGGCTTGAACACATAAGCCAAACCTCAGGGACTCGCGGGGAATTCAATCCAATCCAATCATGAGGAATGTTGCGCTTGGTAGAAAAGCGTATCCGCGTCCAAAGAAGAAATGCCACAGTCATGAGGAAGACGTTCCGAGCAATTTTATTGTAAGGCCTCTTCCCCCAAAAAAACGTGATTGGCAGTGACGAACTCCACCACGGTATAGCAAGGAATACATTAACCTTGATGTGCTACTTCCAAGCACAAGATGGCGGCACGTCTGTGACGCTGAGCCGGATGGCTCACAGCATCACGTGCTCCCAAACGTGCCAGACAGCAAGAAGCCTCGTGGACGAGCAAACGTCACAGAGGACTGAAAGGAGGCATCGCCGGACATCTAAATGTAGGTAAGGCAGTGCGCGCTCTGTGTGTGCACTATGCACAGCTCGTGCCAATTTTAAAATGACAGGCAGCGGTTCAACTGCCAAGTTGTATAGGCACACAGTGGTAAATCGCAAAATGAAAAAATACTCACAGAAAATGTTCAAAACACCGGCTGGCAAACACACTAACAATTGAATTTCACCCAAATCCAAATGGGCTGGTAAACGGTGAGCCGGATGGCTTTAAAACTATCTTGTAAACACAGGCAAGCACAGACGAAAACGACATTGCTCCTGTGTGACATCAAGGATGTTTACAAGTCAAGTCTGTTTCTATTTAGGCACAGATAACAAAGACAACTCACAATAAGTGGTGACCTCCAAATCTATGTAGACTCCTGTTACTGGACAAGTCTTCCAAGGCAGTAGGAAAACAGCAGGTTCCACAGTAGTAGATGGTCAAACGCCCTAGGCTGCAGGCTGTCCTGTTGATGAGGGATACTGGTGGGGCTGAGCAGGGCTTTTCCGTAACGTTTCCTTTTGCTTAAGGTTTCAGTAGTTCCAATCTTTTTAGTAGGTTCCTTAGTTCCAATAGTTCCTTAGCTCCTTTATACACAGTCTCTTTCCTCAACGCGTAGGTTCCTTAAAATCGTCGCCAAAATGTCGCATATGGAATGGTACACAGGCCAGGTGTATAAACAGGATATCTTTATTGAGACTTGGTTCCAGGTAGATGAGTAGAAGAAGATAAGTAGATAAAGCGTAGCCCCACCAGGAGCAGCCTCCCTGCTGCTCAGCCTGCATCCACCAACTGACACTCCACACATAAACAAACACCCAAGCATTCCATGACGTCATCACACATTCCAGCATTCATCCTGGCTGAGCAGTAGGGAAGAGACAACTACAGAAGAGGAATGACAACAAGTAGTTTATGACAGTCACCTTAGAGTACAGTTCCACAGTATGGCTTTGTGCACAAAAATATTCCCCCACCTTGTAGATAATTCGGTTATCTAGTGAATATGATGCCTCACACCCAAAAAACATGAGCCATTAACTGTTTCCTGTTCTTATTGTACGCTCCAAGTAGACTGCTCGCCATGATGACTACTGAACTCCTATCAGTGTACTAGAGTTGCATTACACAGAGCAATAAAGAGAAGAGAAAAAAAAAAAATGGCCGCCACGCAGGGTCACATTCTGACGTAGAGGTTACCCTTGCGTGATGACAGCCTGAACACAACAGCAGCTGATGTGTGGGCATTCTGGCAGTGGATGCGCGAGCATGGAATCCGGCTTGCTGCTCAAAAAATGCTGCTGAGGTATGCGGTTAGCTTCACTGTTCTGCAAGCTTCCTATCCACTACCTCTTTAAGTTTATGACTTCCTCCAGTAATTACTCACACAGATGCTGTTTCAACACACTGCTATTCGGCTCTGAACTTCCGTTTCTCTTTGGGAGTGCTGTACATCAGCTCCGCAAGAAGGTGTGGAAATCTGCTCAAACGTCTTGTAACCACCATGAGTTCTTCGCCCGCTCGTCGTCAAGTTGAAGTGGGTGACAGACACTCGTAACTCAGTACAAAGTTGAAGCTTTTAATAAGCAGGGAGTACAGGAAACAGGTCTGCTCGGCTCTCTGTCACCAAGGATCCTCGAGTCCTGGAACCCTCATCATGTAATTCCCTTATTAGAACAAGCATTTGCAATGCTATAGGTCTCGCATTTGTGAGAGTTTGAGCTATTGGCATTGTAAATGGCAATGCCTTTTATTTATGTGCTTTGAAAATCTGCAAGTGGTGCATAAACATGCACTTTGTAATTTTAGTCCTTGCTTACGAGAAGCAAGACTGGCAGTGGCGGCTGGTGGATTTTGAAAGTGGTGAGGCGAAAAATGTTGTACCCTAATGCAATAAGCGAGCGAGCGAAGCGAGCGAGCCCGTACTGCAAAAGGAGGATGCGAGGGGGGTTCTCCCCCGCACGAAAATTTTGAAAAAAATGGATTAAAATGGTGGGTTTTACACCACATATTTACTGCAAATTGTTGAAAAAAGGGGGATCCAAATATAGCATTTTGAAGCACAAGTGTGAAGAAAACAGAATCAAATCAAAAATGTGCCCAATCCTCAAACTGGTCTGCTTGCAAAATGACCCCCAAGCCAAGCACATACAACCAACGGAAACAGGCCCTCTAAGTGTTTCCCACCTGTAACACATCTCTGAACCACCTATGTTTTCATTGTATATAATAATGAAAATGCTGCAGTTTGTTCTTATTTATCTTATGCAACTTACAACCATTGACAATGGGAACCATTGACATCCCATAACGTTGCCAATCACAGAGTACAAACTACTCTGAGCACCCTAACAACAAACTGCACTGTGTATCACACTCATTACTAACGTTGTGTATCAAAGAGTACACACACATCACGGTCCATCACACATCACTCACAGCACTATTCAGCAGATACCACAGCTACCAATGCACGTCACAACACAAACAGTAGACATTTTATTGTACTTTGTATCATATAATTTAAAAAAAACACTGTTCACTATAGACTACACATCACACTGAGCATCACACAATAAAAGCAAACTGCATCACACTACAGAGTCAGCCCTGTATATAAAACAGCACCAATACCACAGTGCATCACAACACACAAACATCAGTGCGCATCACAAAGCACTGACGGTGTCATCCATCACAATTACTAACAACATTTGGACTCACAGCACGACCAGCACTGCGCAACACACAGCACAAATGGCACCGAACATTAAAACTTCGCTCATAACAAAAAAGACAACATTGTGTGGCACAACACACAAAGATCAGTGTGCACCGCATACACCTGTGTATCGCACTGTTCGCACAGGAGAAAAGACACTGTGGAACACACAGCATAGGCAGACCTATATATAAAACAGCAGACATACCAATGTGCGTCACAGTCCACAAAAATCAGTGAGCATCACAAAGCACTGGCAGTGCAGTCCATTACATTTACAAACAGCATTCAGAATCATAGCACTGTGCAGCACATTCGCACACAGCACTGAGCATAAACTACATCGCTCATAGCAAGAGACAACATTGTGCATCACAACGCACAAACAGCACTCCACACAACAAACCAATGAGCATCGCACTGGCAAAAATACATTGTGTGGCACACAGCACAGGCCGCTCTCGAGCCTTTCTTATTGCCTGCATCCTGAGGTCTCAGCCTCGAGACTGTAAATCTAGCAGGTGATTAATTCTATCCCCTATAATAATAATATTAATAATAATAATAATAATAATAATAATTTCGAAACCTTGTTTACTGTGCTCAGGAATTTTCTCTGATCTAGGCTTTGCCTCTGAATAAATATATATGGCAGTCATCTTTCTATTAAATATCACGCTGCACAGCTAAGCACATGTTAAACACTCTAACTTTTAACTCATTGCCATACATTACGTCTCTTGCACAATTTATATGCTAAATGGGGTGTCGGCTCCGTTCGTGTTCAGGTTCTTACACCTAAAGCTAGCCCCTGGTTTCGGCTCCCCCTGTGAATGTTCAGGCTCGCCCACCTCTACGGACTTCAACCACTGAAACGCACAAGAAAACTGAGGACTTGATGAGCTACTGATGTCGAGACGAGAATGAAGCTTGGTTGCGTCAAAATTCAAATTAGGCTTTTGGCACTTTCTCAACACTGACCGAGTTTGATAAACCAGAAACAGCCGAGCCGCCCGCCTTCCCCACTTGACCAAACTGTGTGATGCTAGGCAAATATTTTATTTACCAAGCCCCACCGTTCTTCATTATCACAAATGAGTGCACCTTAAAATACACAAGTTCAGGATATGCTCTGTACAAAGACATCTTATGTTTGATTTCACAGAATATAATGTTGCTTAAGATATCGTAAGAAACTATGCCACATATATGGTGTACAACAACTTACTAATAGCATTGTCGTTAGGGTGGGGACACAGGAATGTTTCTAAATTCATATTTTGTAAAATTATTTTTAAAAGACAGCATGCATTCATACTCTCTCATACAGACGTTTACACAGTTACAACCATCAGCACAAGTCAGCAACTCGTTATTGTGTTGTAAGGCAGCCAACGGCGGGAGTGAATCTGCTGTGTTAATCACTGCGAGTCACAGAGCAGTGTAACCCGCGCAGCAGTCAATAAGAGGGAAGGGAGCTTGCTGTGCAGAGCATTGGTGGACTTACTGGGATGAATCGCTATAATACGGACAGCCTAACAGCAGGGCAGATGTAAATGTTCCCCCTGACCCCTAAGCCAAGAGTTTGAAAAATAATGGAGCCGGCATATAGGCAGAAGAGAAAACACTGATCAGCAGCGCATGACTGTGTCATCCTGTCCAGTGATTAAAGTATACCAGCACCTCGTGGTGTTCACGTAGAAGTGCATTTTCAGTCACTGACTTACATGAAATTGTCATCAAAGGTACCAAGAATTCAGATGGCCGACACTCAAAATGGGAAGAAACGTGCAGGGCCCTGAACAGAGATATCTGTGTTCGAAAAATAATCAGTGAACCTAGACATCTGTTCCTCCGTGTCCGATATTTCTACAGAGTGGCTCACGGTTTAGATACGGTACGGCGAGTGGCGTAGTATTGTCTCCTGTTTAGCGCGGAGGCCGATTTTCAGGCGTGTGAGAAAGCACGCTGCATTCCTATCTAAATACTCCCCACATTTTATTTTGAACGCTAGGTACTGCCCTCGGGTCAGAAGGGAAACTACAGACTGTCACACAGGCTGGAGACAAAACATTTCATCTAATCGCGAGCAGAAACAACGCAGCACATGTGCACAGCAGAAACGTAAAACGTCCTGAGCAGCAGTAAATCCTCCCGAGCCCCTCGCAATACCAATGAGCGACATGTACAGAATTAAGGGAGGACACAACATCTACATGCAGCCTACGAATGTCACCCCTCTCACCTTAAATGTTTATGCATTTCATTTAAACTAATGCAGCCCGCCAGCCCCTACTCTCTATGGTCGCTCATGGCGATTTGCATGCCTTGCACACCGCATGCCACCGGCATGCCCGTCAGCCCTTCAGTGTGGATCTGGCGAAGTTTATGATACTTCAGGAATGTGCCTCGGTCATTGGCAGGGAGATACCCTTAGTAGTTTGATATCTGTTAGCCCCTTCTACCATTACATCCCCTCCCAGCAGTGACTAGCTACAGTCAGGCAAGGAGATGGAAAGATGCTTTACTGATGCCCACAAAAGTAGCTGATTCCGTGATTGTGCTCTGTCATGTTAGGTCCTCTCATTTCATGTCTTGTTATGCTATTTCATGTGATTTCATGTCATTTTATTTTGTCATGCTGCGTCATGCTGTTTTTTTTTTAATATATTGCAACATCCACCGTTTTCAATAGCCTCTGGGTGCTGGTGCATTTTATAAGCCCCGAAATCAGAGGGTGCTTCTCTCAGGGATTACATTTTGTAATCTTAAACCTCAGCCTGTCTTTGCCGCCATACTCTCAATTTAATTGTGCTGTTGTAACCTAAAAGCACTTGTCCCTACCAAACGTGTGTGTATCGGACGCGCCACTTCCGTGAGGCATTATGGTCCTTGTGGTTTGTTTCATGTTCTTTGTGCTCTCGCTCACAGGCCACCTCGCTGCTAATTTCTAATAGTGATTAATCACTGCAGAGGTTTTCACTTAGAAGCTAGTCACCAACCTTGCTACCAACCTGAGCAGGAATGCCAAGATGAGGGTGGCATGTTGTAGTAAATGCACTATTTTTGGAATGTGATGATTCATCACATTCCAAAAATAGTGCATTTGCATCTGTGAATGTGTGTGTTTGTCAGTCACTCACTGTTACATGCTCCCTTGATGGCCTCTTTATGAAATGGTGAAGTTTGGGCTGACCACTGACTAGATCTCTACGCCCTGGGCTGTAGGCCACGGAGTCAGCGCCCGGGGGCAGACAAAAGTAAAAGCATTGAAAAATGGACCACGCCGTGCTACAATGTAGCTGGCGGCTGGCAGCCGCTTACCTCCCACGTAGGAAAGCGATAAGCAGTCACGGCCAGAGGGGGTCGGGAGGGGGGTGGGGGGTTAATTTAATTAAAAATAAAGAAAAACTTACCTTTGCAGCAGGCACTGAACACGAGGTGTGTGTGGCGCGGTTGGGTCTACTGCGACGACGTCACCGTGCAGTGAATGCGTGCCTCTCAGCCAATCCAGACGCTGCTCCAGCAGCGCCAGGATTGGCTTGAGCAGGGACTGTCCCCACCCATAGGAGACCGGGGGCTGCGGCCACTGGCCAGTAGCAGCCCTCGCTCTCCTAATGTGCAGGGCACTGCAGACTACTAGTGCGCATGTTCGGGCTGGTCCGAAAAATGACCAGCCCAAACCCGAACATGCGCACTATTGCTGCTGGGCCTGCTGCGCTAGTAGCGTTGCTGTCAGTCACAACAAACCCTGCAGTGATGCCCCACCCCCTTCAGCGTCCTGACTGACTCGGGGGTGGCCCGGCGACCGGCCGGCCCGATTTCGAGTCAGGACTACTAGTGTTGTGTAGGAAGAATGTGGCCATGCTGTGGCCATGTGGCATTAGTGGGGCAACGCCCCAACGCCCCAATGGACGCACCGCCACTGAAGACTGGTAGTAAAGCAGGCGCAGTTACTGCCAGCCTTGCTTCTTGTAAGCAACGTCAAATGCGAGGCCTAGTGCATTGCAAACGCTTGTTTATGTCCCATTCGGAAATGCAATAAAAGCCTCGAAAGCATGAGGACTCAGAAAAACCCACCCCTTTGAGCTCCTCTGCAGAATTCGTGGAAAGTATGGAAGGGTGCTGGTGTTTCTTGTGGCACCCCATAGAAAAACGCCTATGGCTTCCTCTGTGAAGCAGCAGGAGAGACTGACAAACAGTTTACAAATTAAAGTCCTAGAAAATAATACATAAACTACTGACCTGGAAGGTATGTTTACAAATTGCTAAACTCATGTTATTCTGCAAATGGTAGTTTTTGCCAACCAGGAAGTGGAAACTGTCACATATGAACACCGCGAGCGGAGGGAAACATTTCACCGTGGGCCTCAATGTCCACCTGCATCTTTCACCCCAGAATCAAAGTACCATCCAGTAACTACAATAACCATAATGCATTGGAATTGCAATGCACACAATGCTATGGGAAAGCAGGAAAAAGGAAAGACTACTAAAGCCAAGAAACACAGTTGTGGTATTAGTGTAAAGAGTGTTGAAGTAACGTGAGGAAATGTATTACCAGGTGATTAACTACAATGACTATGCTGCACTGGAACTGTAATGCACACAATGGCATTGGAGAGCAGAAAGAGGAAAGAATACTAAACCAAAGAAAGTCATGTGTTATTAGTGTAAAGGTATTAGAGTAGAAGTGGGGGTACTAAGTTACAGACAGGGATGTAGGTACTAAGGTATAGGTAGCGGTATTAGAATATAGGTATCGGCCTGCATACTAGGCTACAGGTAGGGGTAAATAGGCAAGTGAAGTTTATAGGTAGGGTATAAGTTGGGGAAAGGGGTAAATAAAAAAACATATTTGAAGGAGAAGGGGAAAGGAATAAACTCAACGGTATAAAGAGGGCTCAAGTGAGGAGAAGAGAGAAGAGGGGGGGTTGTGGGAGGTTACCCTCATAAATAAAACGAAGAGAGGGTTAAAGGGGGAGAGGCTTTACTGGTATATACATTTAAAAGGGAAACAAGGGGTCTTTGTGATCCTGGAAAATGTGTATATGGTCAATAATGGGCATAAAGGGCGTTCATCAGGATAAATCTTAAATCCTGGGAAAGTAGCCTGTTTGAAATGATTGAAGGAATCCGATGTGTGTAGAAAGCGTCCCCACAGCAGCTTTCCTTCAGAAGGTTCATAGTAAGTACGTCAATATGGCTGCATTACAGGGTGACGTTTAAAAGATTGAAATATACTGGAAACAATGCTTGCTTGGGAGGTTGCATATAGGCTGTGCGCAGAGTGGTAAAAGAGTGGCTGTGGGAGGGAGAAGGTGGTGCGAGCGAATTAAAGAGCAGAAGCAGGCAGCAGAAGTCTGGGGAGGAAGAGGCTGCATATAGGCTGTGCACCGAGTGGGAGAAAGGGGCTGTGGGAGGGAGAAGGGGGTGCGAGCGAAACAGAGAGCAGGCAGCAGAAGTCTGGGGATGAAAGAAAAGAAGCAAAAAAAGAAATAAATAAATTGAAAAATACCTTCTGTCGGCCGGCCGCAAGCGTTACACCAGCATGCCAAGACCATTGTCTTTGCCAATATTTGTTTTGTTTGTAGACTTTCCGGAAGTCACAGTGCTGCTGCAGCAAGTAGTGGAACAAAGACTATCATGTTATGTGGTCACCCCTGTCTCCAGTGTGAGGGGTGTTATGAAAATGATAGCCCTAGTTGTCCTGTGGATGGGGGGAGGGGGTACCTATAACTAAACTCCACAGTACAATAATATTCAATGTCTCCTGCTGGGTTTCCACGTCACAGCGGTCCATGGAAGACTGTGGTGTTTGGAAGGGGGTCTTTGTTGTGTTTAATTGGGTCGGACTCGGGCGAACGTGCCGCTGGGTGTTCCCCCCTGGGAAGCAGTGACACTGTGAGATGAAGCGTTGACACATGGGGGTTTTCAGGTGTTCATGTGAAGCGAACAGGAGCCTTTGCTGTTGTTGTCGCTACTGTAGGCGGTGTACAGTCACTATGATTCAATGTACGGCACACGCTTACAAATGTATGTGCTTAATAAACACAAGGTTTTCACTACTTCCGTGCCTGTAATCACTGGGCAGTATGTATTATGAAGTATACGTAAAGACTGTTACAAAAGTTAAAAAAATGCACGCGCAAAGCCAGCAAAAAAAATAAATAACGTATGCGCATGGCGTCTCGTGAACTAGGCGCCATGGCGGTAAACAAGGAAGTAGTCCCTAAATGAAAAGATAACAGCCCAGCAGCGTAACTAAACTGTAGTTGGTCGGTGCTGCTTCTTACAAAGCGGAAGTGACGTATCGGATCGCCAGCCAACAATAAGCCAGCTAAGAAGAGCAATACCAGAGTTAACCAATGGCAAGCGGCAGGAGGGATTACCCTCCATATACTGTTTACTATAGGTCTTGCGACAGCACATGCGCTGTCTAGGCTCGACCTAAAAAAGAAGCATTGGCTTGCGCATGGGCAGTAAAACATTTTGGAGCGTTTGTTGTGGGGCAAGTTGGTCACGATCAGGTGTGATCATAAACCATTGGTAAAACGTTTGACTATGGAGGGGAGTGTGTCTGCCTCAGCAAGGATTGCTAGGTTGTCCATGCGCATGAAGGACTTTGTGTATAAAATGGAGTATATGCCTGGAAGAGAGAATGTAATTGCAGACTCTTTATCAAGGTTGCCTGCTTCATTAGACGAATGTGTGACTGACCCGTGGAATGATTATAAAGTAGCGCTGGTGCATAACTCGGGATCTCCGGCCATAAAAAAAGGGCAGTGGTAGGATGAACAGTAAAAGGACAGTGTTTTGCAGGGCGTGTTGAAATATTTACAGGAAGGTTGGCCTAAGAAGGAACTAGTGTCTGAGGAGTTAAGACCGTTTCGGGAAGTAAGGATGGAGCTGCCAGTGGATAAGGATTTGGTTGTTAGGGGTGAACGCATTGTCCCTCCCAGTGGCTTAAGTGATGTAATTTTGGAGTTGTGCCACGAAGGGCATTTTGTGATAGTCCGGACCAAAGCTGTGGTTAAGGAGAAGTTCTTGTGGCCAGGTGTGGACAAAATGGTGGAGAGATTGTTGTATTCCGCTTTAGGTGTCCGTATATAGGTTTTCCTGAAACATGTCCTTATATAGGCACAATTCGCATTGCCCTTATATAGGCATAGAATCCCAGTCCTTATTTAGGCATTAGCCGTGCACTCCAAATACAGGCATGGTCACCGACATCCGTCCACCCTAACGTCACAACGAGTTCTTAGAAACAGACCCTTAAGCTCTTGGGAGTTCCCCTAGCACAGGATTATTGATTTCTGCAAGAACTCATCTATTATGTATGAACCGCTATACCTTAAGGGTTCATTCCTGACGTCTTCCTCTGTCCGACTTCACGTCAATGCTAACATTCCAAGGCACATACCAGGTATAAATATACCTTCCCTTGCCCAAGCAAGTTAGAGGAGACCTCGACTTCAGAGGAGCCCGTATCCCAGCCTGACGCACTGAGAAGACGCTGTCACTCCTGCTCGCAGAAGAATCCAGCTTCCAGTGTTCTGACTCCCTTCGCGGGGTGTTAGAGTTCCAGATCCGGCAAGAGATTCCCACCTCTCTCATTCTCAAGGTATGGAGCTGACTAGAACCTAGAGGGACTCTTGGCATACTAGACTTAACATACTCTTAATATACCATACTAGAGAATACTCCACCTACTTCTTACCTTTCCCTACACCTAGACTAGGTTAGGTACATTGGGGTAGAACTAGCTTAGAGACGCATAGTATGAGTACTCGCATTTTTAGCTCATGTTATTTATGTACGTGAATATATGCTAAAAGATAATGCTAGCGCAGTATTATTTATTTCTACTGCTTATGCTGTACATTATTTATCTTGCATACTGTCTTGTGATCATAACAGCACATATCTCTTACAAGAGAAACAAGACTGTTCAATAAAACCTTTTTATTGAAACGCCCGTCTTTTCTTTCTGTGTAACTCTGTGGAAACTAAGCATGCATGATTAAGCTGAGTGAAACTGTTATTTATTGTTTCCACGATTCTGAGACATGTTCCGATTCTAAAGGGAAACAAAGTAGTCATGTTTATGCGGTTGCCAGAAACTACTCCCTTCTTGTTCTCAAGGAGTTTCTAGTGGCCTCTGAGCTAGCTGGCACAAAATTAATTAAGTTTAATATACTCGATAGGGACATACCGACCTAGGTCCTATGTCAAGCCTATAGGGTATATTATTCCAATGCGCAGAGCCTATTAGGGAAATAGGAACTACACTACATGGCGCCCAAACGTTTGGTAAGGCAGTAATTTAACGCTGGATACTGAGTAACTCAGTCGTGCTTTTCTCTCAGAGACCCCTACTCACATACTCCATAAGACGTCTGGAGTGGGAAGGGTTAAATATCCGCCAAAACTAAATAGGACAAAAAACACGATATATTAGTTGTTTGGTTTGTTCAACGTTGAAGCATACAGTGTTCCAAAATATTGTGCACCTTATCTTTTGTTTCCTTGAAACTTGTTCTACATTTTTCAAAAAACAATGTCCATACACGGGGACAATAACACCGGGAACGGTGTAGCTGCGGCTGACCCAGTCGTAACAGCTTTTAACTTTACAGGTTTAAATGAAACCGAGGAGGGTGTTATAGACATCCATCCAAACTTAAGAAGAGCCATCACTCTAAAACTTATAAAACACGGCCTACCACCAAGAGGCGGTAGAGCAGTTTTCGTGATAGAGGCACACAAATCTTTTCAGACAGAGGTATTCTATTCATGGATAATATTCCCTGAATCAAATTCAGTAACAAAACTGTTTCACTTCTACAAAGAAGATGAACCACCAGAGGAATATATTCCTTTCGAGGATATTGAAATTCCACTAACATACCAGGAGCATCAGCTCTGGTTTAAAGGCGCCCTAAAACATCACAAAAACATTACCAGGCTCGGTCCACTAGGTAGACCAGGAGCAACATGGCCGATTCTAGCCGGCTACACACCTCATTCTGACATCGACATAATGTCAGACGAGGAATTACTTACTCAACTTACAGAGTTAATAAAAATTTACAGACAATTAGTCCAATATGTCATGCAGACTTTCACAGTCCAACCACCGTTGACCATTCCAAATCAAACCCCTCAACAGGGGAATACACTAAAAATTACACCACAGACTTTATACACAGTCATGGGAAAAATGCCCACAAAACGTGAGCAAATTCCATTCTGGATAGCTCAAAAAATTACTCAAATCGAAGCAGTATTTCCTAACACTAGCCCTTATGAGAAACACAGAATCCTAACAATCTGTTTACCAATGGGGATCACACCACAACTGGAAGACTGCACCACTTGGGGCTCAGTCTTTGCTGTCATCTATACTAAAACACATGGTGTTCCGTCAATCGCAGTAATACCAGATGTCCTGAAACAAATTCAAAACGAATACGGGGCAGAGCCTGCTCTGAATTTAGGTATGAAATTACTGAAAAATTTCGACTAGGTCTCAACAATAATATTATCTAATATTAAAGGGGAGGCAGCAGCAGTTGCGATCCGCCAACGATTAAGGGAACAGAACTACCCAGAATAATAGAACAATCTTATGCAGAATTAGGCAGAGATAGTTTGGGTGGAAGACCATTGAAGCCAAAACTATCTGAAAGTCCTGAGAAGGACTCTATTAAACAAACTCCTACATCTTCTAAAAAGAAGTGGGAAACTAATAAACAAAATTCAAACGAGAAACGTTCTCAATTCCGAGGTAGGTCTCCTCAAAAGGAGCCCTCTGAAAGGAGGTATAACCTCAGGAATAGGGATAATTTAAGAAAGCCTGACAGGTATCAAGATACTGATACACGTTCCTCTCTACCTTTCAGATATCGTCACAGACATCGGAAAGAAGAGGAAGGTCAGAACATAGAGAAGAACGCGTGAAATCAAAAGACGACAAACACGTTCAGAAAAATAAATCAAAACCTCAATTCTCAAAAAGAAGGTAGCAGGTCTGAAGATCAGACATGCCGAGGATACTGAGAACACAACTCAAGAACGGAGAATGGGCTCAGACAATGCTGGACAGTGTGGCAGAAGTCACAATAGCTCGCCAGAACCTGAAGGAACTTCTGGAGACAGTGGACTTGAATGAGTACATCACAGTTGAGACTGTAGACACCAGGGTTAGTACTCCACAAAAGTTATATGAAATAACACTCCGAATGGAGGGAGACATACCAAGAAAGGTGAAAACACTCTTTTGGGAGAAACGCTCAAGGGGTTATGATATACTTCTAGCAGAAAAAGACTGGCCACCACAATTTGTCAGGGAGTGCCCACATGGTGAGGACATTATTATGCCTGCCTTCTCCAACCATATTCTAATTCACCTAAAATATACTTATGCCAGGAAATGGGCAGTTGCCCAGGCCCCAGCATTATATAAAAATCATGTAGGATGGGACGAGGACTCACCTCACCATAAAATACATTTAAAAAATGAACCTACTGCACAAAGGCAGTACCCAATAAAGCAAGAAGCTAAAATACAGGTCAGGGAGATCTTAGATCAACTTGAATACCAAGGGGTGATTGAAACATGCACCTCTTCAATGAACAATCCTTTGTTTCCTGTCTCCAAACCAGACAATACATATCGTCTAGTTTTGGATAACAGACACTTAAACACTTGTTCTAAAACATTTGCAGTGCAAAATGCACATAGTACAGCATTAATAAATAACATTGTGCGTAAAAAATATAAAACCACATTGGACATCTCAAATGGTTTCTTTTGTCAAAACATAGCACCTGAAAGCAGGTACTTAACAGCTTTCTCAATAATGGGGACCCAGCGTCAATTTTGTCGACTCCCACAAGGGTTCAAGAACAGCCCGGGGTTATTCTCAGCGAGGTTAACAGAGTTACTACAAATTTATGATAATGAGGCATTGTCATATGTCGATGACATCTATCTGACAGACGATGGCCTGGATAGGCACTTGAACAGGGTGAGCACCATTATACTGGGCTTCGCCTCTGAGGGCTATAAGTTCAACTTTAAAAAAATCCAGAATTGCCCATCTCAATGTCCTTTTCCTAGGATATGAGCTTTCAAGTGAAAGAAAGAGCTTGGCAGCCAACTTTTTATAAAGATGTGCGCTGCTCCAACCTCCAAAAACGCTGAAAAATTTACAATCCATCCTGGGTTTCCTAAATTTTGGAAGAACTTACACTCTAAATTATGCAGAAAGGGTTAAACCTCTCTCCGCACTAATCAAACCTGATTTTTCAATCAAAAATTGGACACATGAACACACATAAATCTTGCGTTCACTCCAAGCTAACATGTTAGCAACAAATCACTTACAAACACGCGTAAGTCAACGCAACTTGGTGAGCCGAATAATTATGGGTCAATGCGGATTAACCTACTTAACATTTAATGAGGGTGAAAAAGTACCAATTGCATACAAATCACACTTGTATACACAAGCAGAAATGCGCTTCACTTCAACAGAAAAAATACTGACAGCAGTTCAAACCGCTGTAGCAAAAGAAAGAGCTCTAGCCCAAGGGAAGCGCATTATTGTCGTAACCCCAGTACCGGCCTTAGAGGCGGTAACTAAAGCGAGCATTCCAAATGCTAAAGCATTACATCCTAGATGGATACAATGGGTTAATTCTCTTGCTGCAACAGATGTTGAATATGTTTTTGATCCTGATTTAAAAACACAAGCGTTCCTGCAATATGAACAAGAATGTCCTCTGCCCACTGAAATTCTGCCTCTCAATCAGTACGAATTCATAATTTACACTGACGGATCTGCACAACCCGCTACAGGGAGTAAGCAAGCTTACAGTGCAGCGTGCGCAATCGTTAAAGGTCGCATGCGCGATGGTAACTTCAGACCAATGGTCACTAAAACTCAATCTCTAGGAGATTGTACAGCTCAGCGAGCTGAACTACAAGCATTCAAACTGGCACTTGAAAGTACAGATCGCGAATTCCCCACACTAATAGTGTGCGATTCTTTCTACTGTGTGCAGTCGTATAATGAATATATACAAAATTGGCTTGAAAATGGGTTCAAAGATGCACAAGGTGGCACAATAAAGCATAAAACGCTTTGGGAACAAGTAGTTCAGTTAAAAAGCAAACTACCAAAGGCTCACGTGATACACACGCTGAGTCATCAACGTGACGGCATTCACGTTGCAGGGAATTCATTGGCTGACGAAGCCGCAAAGGGGGCTGTTCAGACGGCTTCCGTAGCTGCGATCACTCGTTCAAAAACGAGAATAGACAGTGAGATAATGTTGGCTGTCAATGCTACGAGCAAAGGCAGTGGTGCAGCGTTACCAAAAAAGTTTCCACTCAAGTACTCTTATGTAATTGATGCGAACAACGTTCCTTTTGCTCGAATCCCTGGAGTGGGGGATAGGGTAATTCCAAACAAGGAACGTAGATTAGGACTAATCATAGCAGCACATGAAGGTATAGCCTCTGCCCATGCAGGTATTTCTGCAACAGTATCTTTACTGAAACAAAGATATTGGTGGCCTGGCATTAGGAAACAGACCAAAAACTATGTTTTGGAATGTGAAATATGCCAACAGATGCAAGTCTCCACAGTGAAACGTCCTGTGCAGACACCCCTGTTAATTTCAGACAAACCATTCGCTTGTGTTTACCTGTACCACTGCGGTCCCTTGCAAAGGGACGGTAACTATAAATATATAAAGGTCGCAGTGGATTCGTGCTCAAGGTTCCTATGGATATGGCCTCAGCGCTCGGCTGACGCTCGAACTGTTATAAAAGATTTGCGAGTCTTTATCGGCACATACGCAATAGGCACGCTACATTCTGACCAGGGCCCTGCGTTTAGCTCTCGGGCTTACAAAGAAGCCATGGCCAGTTTGGGCGTTGCATTGCGGTACTCCTCTCCGTTTCATCCTGAGGGAAATTCTGTTGTGGAAAGGAAAAACCAGGACATAAAGCAGTCTATAACAGCTAGGGTAATGAGAAAACACACACTCAGCAGCTGACAAAGGTCAAGCACTTAAGTTCCAACAGTTCCATAAATATCTTGCGAGTGCAGCTACTCCCGACATCCGCTGCTGAAGGATGTCAAACAGGCAACAAAGTTCATAGAAAAGGAAGGCGCACTCTGATTGGAGTCACTTAAAGAACACGTGTAGTGCCAAAATTCATCTTTTTATTAATGTTGCTTTAACTGTAAAGTACGCACACAGCCAACGCGTTTCGTTCCCTTGTGCCAGGGGAACTTCGTCAGGGCTGTAACAAACATAACATGACTAACATAAATATACATATATAAAATTCACAACAAATATAAAATACACATTTAGACAATTAAAATAACATATTTTAACAAAACCAAAAAGAGGAAAGAGCAATTAAGAAAACAGAACAATAACTTCAATAACCAAATTCAGACCGAAGATGACCCAAAGATGTTTCAAGAATTCAGTCAGAAAGTATTATGAAAAAATGAAATCGTGACAGTAAGACACCAATAAACATAATACACATATAAACTTTAAGAACATACATTATTATAACTAAAAGGATATTAACGGGTGAGAAAGAATACGATAGAACGAAAAAATGGATGGTACAGATTAATACCACACCGAGATAAAAATTACTTATAGTTTAGCGTTAAGAAGAAAAAGAAAGAAAAGAAGAGAAGGGAAAGAAGATATAAGAGGGATGAGGGAAAGAGAAAAGAAGGGGAAAGAGGGAATGCAAGGGCCTATAAGGACCTTGGTTAAAAGTATGTACAAAAAAATTAAGATTCACCTAATTCAAAGTTGAATGAAACACCCCTTGACAATCATGTGGGTGTTGAAACGCCTAATTGAGAATCTCTGGTGCAGTCAAGATAGAAGATATATCAATCTAGATGGTAATAAAGAAAAAAAAACGAATTGCCATGATTGTATTTGCACAAGAAAAAAATAGTACATCCTAATCTTAACAGATGGTTCACTCAAAAAGGATCAGAGAGTTAAACGTGAACAGTCCCCATAATAAGTATCAAAGGGTAGTATACCAAAAGAATGATTTAATGAATAGGTGAATGCTTGGCCCAAATGCCAAGACCAATTAGGCAAGTGTTATGTATCATACCAGAGAATAATCGGTGAGTCCTAGGGGTGTTAAGTAATCAAGACAACACCGTGATTGAGAGAGGGGATAGATTGTTTCCTAGTCCAAATAAACAATTCAAAGACAGAGCAGGGGTGGGTATAATAATACAATACGCTTTAAAATAGTGACCCTATGTACGTCACAATGTGTCCATAGTAAATCTCACCTAAACAAGTGTGGAAAGACATCTAGTAGTGTCAAAAAAACAATCCAATGTCCACATCAAGTATCACCTGAGCAGCAGTCGCATGAGACAAAGATAACAAGGTCTAGTGTAAAAAGACAGAAAAAATGTCGCAAGGTTGGAATGCATCCCGTATTGCCCAGCCCATGTCCAGAACCTTAATATCATATACATTAATATATTGCAGAAAGGTGGCTGTGCATAAATCCGTAAATAATAACCTGTGGCCACAATCATTTCAACTATACCGTGCCTCCAAAAACTATAACAACTAAACATTCAGGAATCACACATGTTAATGTAAAGTGATAGTACTAGGCCAACGATAGTCTATCTAGATAGAGCCATAGTCCAACATGTAGCATACATAAATGCGGGAATAACATAACCGATAGTGCCTAGAATAGGGCAACTGCATACTATATAAACGTGGTAATAAATCTGATAAAGAAAATCAATCCAAATGTTGGCAACTGTAAATGACACAAACATACTAAAAATACCACATAAAAACGTGCATGGAGTTTATATTTATGCCACATGCAAATTAAAGCCCCAAATAGAGTATGGGGCATTTGTGATTAGAGGATTCATTATCGAACCCAATACACCGGATAGGTCAAATATACCTAACCCCCAAAAAAGGTTTGTCAAAATGGAGCGAAGTACGTAAGGGGCCTAATACCTTATGAGCCTCTACGTCCCACAGTAATGCAAAACAAATGAAACAACGCGCATTATCAAGCGCCAGAGCCTTACCTTCGCACTATGAACACCAAGACCACACAGCATGATAACTTGCGGGAAGTAAGCAGAAACGCTCGCGCCACCGATTTAAAAGCCCCGACCTGCAAAGCTGTAATAGGACGTGATGACGTCATCGGCATACAAAGCGGAACTAGTACCAGTAAAATACAACTAAAAATCAGTAATAGCATGGCGGCCATCTTATTGTGTGTTTCAGGCCCGATTAGGTTACCCTAAGTTAATGATAGAGGAGAAAGGCTCATACTAATATGCTACCAGTAATATGGTTAAAGTACACTTATCGGCCTATGTAATGGAATGCCAGGCAATGTGGATAAATAAAGTTGGTATGCAGCAATATAGTAGGAAATCTTAAAGCATGACACCTGTGACCTCATAAAGCCCCCCTCACTGCATGATAAGTATAACCATCAATTCTGGAATAATGAAGGTAGGTAATAGTGACAAACCAAACACAAGACGTAGAGTGTAAGTCAAAAGCCGATATGTCCTAAGAGCAAAATCAAATTATTAAACTATTAGCTCATGTAGCCTATCTCAACATAATAGATATGCATTCCTGCAGTACCTAAAGTGTCATAATTCATGAGGACAGACTTAGAACTCAAAATCATAGAAAGTGACAACAAGTGTCGCCCACTCTTAAACATAGCCTGATAAATTAAAAAGCGTGCCACCAATAAAAAAGGGGAGAGACAATTCCAGACATGGTAAACCTTACTTATGACCAATGACGAGAAATTATTTATAGAAGTAAGTTGAAAGGAAAGGATAGAACATGAGTAAATCAGAGGGGAAACATTCCAATATTCCAATAGGCTGAGACATTGCATTATCAGTAATATTGATATCACCATGAGCGAAACACCCATATAGAACAATATAAACTGGATGTTATTAAGATGAGTGTAATAGTTACCAAAGTGGGGGTATTTACCCCAAAGGGACCAATGTATTTGTCACAAATCGGAAGAGAGACATTCCAATATTCAAATGGGCTGAAACATTACATTACCAGTAATATTGACATCACCATAAGGAAAATACCCATAAAGGTCAATACAAACAGCCATACATTACTTGATGTTAATAGGATAAGTATTGTTAATACCAGAGTAGGGGTATTGACCCTAAATGGACCAATATCTTTGTCATAAATGGTTAACCAAGAAAGTAATGTAACTCCCTATCCGTATTATGACCCATTTGAGTAGCATTCAAACGACAAATCCATTTAGCTTCCTTACGTCTGACCAATAGCTCCCGGTTTCCACCTCTATTTCCCAATGGTACATGGTCAATACCGTGAAACCAAAAGGAGTTGTCTGAGGGATGCACATTTGCGTAATGTTCACTCACAGGGTATCGACTATCCTTATTGAGTATAGCCCTTCTATGTTCCTGAATTCTGGCTTTAAGTGGGCGTATCGTGCTTCCCACATATATGATATTACAATTGCATCCCAAAACATATATTACATATGTGGTGTTACAATTGATAAAATGTGTAATCTTATGTTTGGTAGCAGTGTTGTAAATAAAGTCTGTAGTTTTATTTCTCCCAAAAAGGCAAACATTACAGAAACCGCATGTATAGAAGCCTAAGGGTTTAGGTGGTAACCAGGTTTCGTGATTATTGGTCACATAACTAGGACACAGGGCATTGCGTAGAGACCTACCTCTACGGTACGTAATGAAAGGTTTATCAGTTATATAGTCACTGAGGCTCGGGATGTTTCTGATGATACTCCAATTCTTCCTTAAAATGTTATATACTTTGCTACTATTTAGATTGTATTCAGTAACTAAACTGATGGCCCTGTCTTCACGTGTCCTGTTAGTCTCACGTGGTTTGTTACAAAGTGTATCCTCCCTTCTAAGCTGTTGAGCTTTTGCAATTGCTTTGTCAACTACCTCTCTATTATATCCTCTTTTGAGGAATCTTTTCTTGGATTCCAAAATGTTCCTTTGGTATGTGTCTTCCTCACTGCAGTTCCTTCTCAGCCTGACCATCTCACCATACGGAATATTATTGATAACTGAGCGTGAGTGGGCGCTACCAGCATGTAAAACTGCATTGCAGGCAGTCTCCTTCCGAAAGAGGGTGCTTTGTACAGTGTTCTCCTTGATATAAAAATGTATGTCTAAGAAATTAATTTCTTCTCTGTCATGTGTCATGGTAAGTTTAACATTAAAGGTGTTACTGTTAAGATAAGTGTGGTATTGATGCAGTTGGTCAATGGTCCCTGACCGCAGAACAATGATGTCATCGATATACCTCCCCCAGAACACGATATGTTCGGTCCAGGGGGAGGCACGTCTGTGCCAGGCATACTCCCTCTCAAACCACCCCATAAAGAGGCAGGCGTAAGAGGCAGCGAATTTCGAACCCATGGCTGTCCCGAGTATCTGGTGGAACCAGGCAGCATCATGTAAGAAAAAATTGTTACTTAAAATTATATCAATCATTTCTAGTAGCATCTCATTAAAATCATAGTGCTCCGCACGTTCCCTGTCCAGAATAGACCGAACAGCTCGTATGCCAAGCTCTTTGTGTATGCAAGTGTACAAACTCTCTACGTCAAAAGTGACGAAAGAGAGATCATCAGACCATTTAAAATCATTAAACTTTATCAAGATGTCTTTGGTATCCCTAATGTACGAGGGAAGATCAGTTACATATTTTTGTAGTCTGTAATCAACGAATTCAGAAAGTTTTTCAGTAGGAGAGTCAATCCCTGAAATAATAGGGCGACCCGGAGGGAAGGTGCCACCCGTATGAATTTTAGGTAAGATATATATACATGCATATTTTGGGTAATCAACTCTAAGAAACCTAAAGTCATCCTCGGATAGGAGACCAATGTCTCTCCATTCGCATAGTTTAACATTTATCATCAGTGTAAGTTCTTTAGTTGGATTGGTTGCAATACGCTGGTAGCAATGGGTATCTCCCAACTGTCGATCAATTTCTGACATATAGTCACAATGGTTCATAACCACAACATTACCGCCCTTATCAGCCTCTTTTATGACAATAGTCTTGTCCAATTTGAGTCTATTCAGTGCTTGTCGTTCTTTGGCGGTAATGTTGTGGTTAGTGTAGCGAGTATGTTTACCCGGTCTCTCCAATTTGTATAAGTCATTGCTGACTTTGTCATAAAAAATATCTATGTTTGGATGATAATTATAAGGAGGTACAAATTTAGATTTGGGTTTGAACCCACTATCCATGTTACAATCCTGTACAATATCAAAATCACTAAGTATAGTAGGTATATCATAGTGACCATCATCCTCCAAAGTGAGCAAAAGCTGCACATTCCGGATATCGGCGACGGTATGAGTCATACCCTCTAAGTCGGTCGATGTTTTAGTGATCTTAGGGATTTGCTGAGAAAAATAATCCTTAAGTTTTAATGTTCTTATGAATTTGTACAAATCTATGTGGACGACAGTAAGATCCCCACCCTGTGTGGGGCAAAAATTTAAACCTTTGCTTAGTACTGCCAATTCATCATCATCAAGGATTTTATTGGATAAATTAACAATTTTTAGGTCGAAATCACCATTACAATTATCAGATAGCATATCATAAACAGGTACATTAGCATTCATTATTTGGGTTTCACCACTGCATTCTGTTTGTTGGTTGCCCCTCGTCCTGTACCTACCCTTTGACCTCCTCCCTCCCTCCTTGTTTTGGTTGCTCTCTTTTTAGTTGGAGTCTGCTGCTGATTCTGACTTTGGCGAGCTCCTTCTGAAATGAAGAAGCTCCTTCCCCTAAAGGGGTCCCCTGTGATACATTGGAGGATATACTGTTCATGGAGGAGGAGGATATACTAATATCAGAACGAACTTCTTCACTGTCCTCTCTCTCATCACGTGTTCTCTTTTTTTCTTCGTTAGTCTGGATATTGTCAAATTTATGGGCGAACATGTATATACGTCCATTCCTATAATCCTTGTCATCCCTCTTAATCTTTTTTAGTTTTTTTTCTTTCAAGTACATTTGATGTTCCTTCATAACTTTTTTCAGGATAATACATTTTTTTTCAATGAGATCCTTTTGCTCCATGTTATTAATTTCTTTCTCTAGGGCTTCAATCTCCCCTTGTAATTTATCTCCTTTTTCCCTGGCATGTTTAATTAAAATTTGCATCATAATTTGCGATGCATTCTCAAGATTGCCTTCCAACTCATTTAAGAGGTCCTCGCTTAGGTCCTCAAATGTGGGGAAGATCAAGATTCTTAGGCCCCTAGGTACTTTTTTGTTGGTCAAATACTGCTGGAGCGTAACCCCGTCCCACCAGCGGGATAGCTCCTGTTTTTTTAATCGCTCTAGCCTAAGGAAAAGGGTTTTCAGGCTAACTTTGTTGTTAGTGACCTGCGCTCTAGGTTCATTGGTCGTATGAATACCAAATAGATTATGGGCCATCTCTTCTCTCCCATCTTCGAATCTAGGCATTTCTGTTTTTTTCTTTTTAGTTGTATCTCAATGCAGTTACGAAAGGAACAAGTGCAAGACAGTCAGATTACAAATAATGAGAAAACACACACTCAGCAGCTGACAAAGGTCGAGCACTTAAGTTCCAACAGTTCCATAAATATCTTGCGAGTGCAGCTACTCCCGACATCCGCTGCTGAAGGATGTCAAACAGGCAACAAAGTTCATAGAAAAGGAAGGTGCACTCTGATTGCAGTCACTTAAAGAACACGTGTAGTGCCAAAATTCATCTTTTTATTAATGTTGCTTTAACTGTAAAGTAGGCACACAGCCAACGCGTTTCGTTCCCTTGTGCCAGGGGAACTTCGTCAGGGCTGTAACAAACATAACATGACTAACATAAATATACATATATAAAATTCACAACAAATATAAAATACACATTTAGACAATTAAAATAACATATTTTAACAAGGCCAAAAAGAGGAAAGAGCAATTAAGAAAACAGAACAATAACTTCAATAACCAAATTCAGACCGAAGATGACCCAAAGATGTTTCAAGAATTCAGTCAGAAAGTATTATGAAAAAATGAAATCGTGACAGTAAGACACCAATAAACATAATACACATATAAACTTTAAGAACATACATTATTATAACTAAAAGGATATTAACGGGTGAGAAAGAATACGATAGAAAGAAAAAATGGATGGTACAGATTAATACCACACCGAGATAAAAATTACTTATAGTTTAGCGTTAAGAAGAAAAAGAAAGAAAAAAAGAAAAGAAGAGAAGGGAAAGAAGATATAAGAGGGATGAGGGAAAGAGAAAAGAAGGGGAAAGAGGGAATGCAAGGGCCTATAAGGACCTTGGTTAAAATTATGTACAAAAAAAATTAAGATTCACCTAATTCAAAGTTGAATGAAACACCCCTTGACAATCATGTGGGTGTTGAAACGCCTAATTGAGAATCTCTGGTGCAGTCAAGATAGAAGATATATCAATCTAGATGGTAATAAAGAAAAAAAAACGAATTGCCATGATTGTATTTGCACAAGAAAAAAATAGTACATCCTAATCTTAACAGATGGTTCACTCAAAAAGGATCAGAGAGTTAAACGTGAACAGTCCCCATAATAAGTATCAAAGGGTAGTATACCAAAAGAATGATTTAATGAATAGGTGAATGCTTGGCCCAAATGCCAAGACCAATTAGGCAAACGTTATGTATCATACCAGAGAATAATCGGTGAGTCCTAGGGGTGTTAAGTAATCAAGACAACACCGTGATTGAGAGAGGGGATAGATTGTTTCCTAGTCCAAATAAACAATTCAAAGACAGAGCAGGGGTGGGTATAATAATACAATACGCTTTAAAATAGTGACCCTATGTACGTCACAATGTGTCCATAGTAAATCTCACCTAAACAAGTGTGGAAAGACATCTAGTAGTGTCAAAAAAACAATCCAATGTCCACATCAAGTATCACCTGAGCAGCAGTCGCATGAGACAAAGATAACAAGGTCTAGAGTACAAAGACAGAAAAAATGTCGCACGGTTGGAATGCATCCCGTATTGCCCAGCCCATGTCCAGATCCTTAATATCATATACATTAATATATTGCAGAAAGGTGGCTGTGCATAAATCCGTAAATAATAACCTGTGGCCACAATCATTTCAACTATACCGTGCCTCCAAAAACTATAACAACTAAACATTCAGGAATCACACATGTTAATGTAAAGTGATAGTACTAGGCCAACGATAGTCTATCTAGATAGAGCCATAGTCCAACATGTAGCATACATAAATGCGGGAATAACATAACCGATAGTGCCTAGAATAGGGCAACTGCATACTATATAAACGTGGTAATAAATCTGATAAAGAAAATCAATCCAAATGTTGGCAACTGTAAATGACACAAACATACTAAAAATACCACATAAAAACGTGCATGGAGTTTATATTTATGCCACATGCAAATTAAAGCCCCAAATAGAGTATGGGGCATTTGTGATTAGAGGATTCATTATCGAACCCAATACACCGGATAGGTCAAATATACCTAACCCCCAAAAAAAGGTTTGTCAAAATGGAGCGAAGTACGTAAGGGGCCTAATACCTTATGAGCCTCTACGTCCCACAGTAATGCAAAACAAATGAAACAACGCGCATTATCAAGCGCCAGAGCCTTACCTTCGCACTATGAACACCAAGACCGCACAGCATGATAACTTGCGGGAAGTAAGCAGAAACGCTCGCACCACCGATTTAAAAGCCCCGACCTGCAAAGCCGTAATAGGACGTGATGACGTCATCGGCATACAAAGCGGAACTAGTACCAGTAAAATACAACTAAAAATCAGTAATAGCATGGCGGCCATCTTATAGTGTTGCAGGTCGGGGCTTTTAAATCGGTGGCGCGAGCGTTTCTGCTTACTTCCCGCAAGTTATCATGCTGTGCGGTCTTAGTGTTCATAGTGCGAAGGTAAGGCTCTGGCGCTTGATAATGCGCGTTGTTTCATTTGTTTTGCATTACTGTGGGACGTAGAGGCTCATAAGGTATTAGGCCCTTACGTACTTCGCTCCATTTTGACAAACCTTTTTTGGGGGTTAGGTATATTTGACCTATCCGGTGTATTGGGTTCGATAATGAATCCTCTAATCACAAATGCCCCATACTCTATTTGGGGCTTTAATTTGCATGTGGCATAAATATAAACTCCATGCACGTTTTATGTGGTATTTTTAGTATGTTTGTGTCATTTACAGTTGCCAACATTTGGATTGATTTTCTTTATCAGATTTATTACCACGTTTATATAGTATGCAGTTGCCCTATTCTAGGCACTATCGGTTATGTTATTCCCGCATTTATGTATGCTACATGTTGGACTATGGCTCTATCTAGATAGACTATCGTTGGCCTAGTACTATCACTTTACATTAACATGTGTGATTCCTGAATGTTTAGTTGTTATAGTTTTTGGAGGCACGGTATAGTTGAAATGATTGTGGCCACAGGTTATTATTTACGGATTTATGCACAGCCACCTTTCTGCAATATATTAATGTATATGATATTAAGGTTCTGGACATGGGCTGGGCAATACGGGATGCATTCCAACCTTGCGACATTTTTTCTGTCTTTTTACTCTAGACCTTGTTATCTTTGTCTCATGCGACTGCTGCTCAGGTGATACTTGATGTGGACATTGGATTGTTTTTTGACACTACTAGATTTCTTTCCACACTTGTTTAGGTGAGATTTACTATGGACACATTGTGACGTACATAGGGTCACTATTTTAAAGCGTATTGTACTATTATACCCACCCCTGCTCTGTCTTTGAATTGTTTATTTGAACTAGGAAACAATCTATCCCCTCTCTCAATCACGGTGTTGTCTTGATTACTTAACACCCCTAGGACTCACCGATTATTCTCTGGTATGATACATAACGTTTGCCTAATTGGTCTTGGCATTTGGGCCAAGCATTCACCTATTCATTAAATCATTCTTTGGTATACTACCCTTTGATACTTATTATGGGGACTGTTCACGTTTAACTCTCTGATCCTTTTGAGTGAACCATCTGTTAAGATTAGGATGTACTATTTTTTTCTTGTGCAAATACAATCATGGCAAATCGTTTTTTTTTCTTTATTACCATCTAGATTGATATATTTTCTATCTTGACTGCACCAGAGATTCTCAATTAGGCGTTTCAACACCCACATGATTGTCAAGGGGTGTTTCATTCAACTTTGAATTAGGTGAATCTTAATTTTTTTTGTACATAATTTTAACCAAGGTCCTTATAGGCCCTTGCATTCCCTCTTTTCTCTTTCCCTCATCCCTCTTATATCTTCTTTCCCTTCTCTTCTTTTCTTTTTCTTTCTTTTTCTTCTTAACGCTAAACTATAAGTAATTTTTATCTCGGTGTGGTATTAATCTGTACCATCCATTTTTTCTTTCTATCGTATTCTTTCTCACCCGTTAATATCCTTTTAGTTATAATAATGTATGTTCTTAAAGTTT